>CM064344.1:28691464-29333964 GCA_032595735.1 Pelochelys cantorii | reverse complement strand
TCGCAGGGAGCGCTTAGCGGGAGACAAGCTCGTTTTTTCTAAAGCCATAAATGACGGAAGCAGAGGACACGCTGTCCTGCTCCGCTGGCTCTCCCTGCCTGCAGCCTCCGCAGTGTCAGACGCTGCATCCCAGCCACGCACATGGGGAGAATGACAAGGGGCTGCCAGGCACTTTGGGGATCCTGCCAAAGCAGACCAGGGGCTGGTTGCTGCCCGGAACGCTCCTGCGGCGGAGATCGGGGAGCATTGCTGGGGCTCCACACCGTCAGGCCAGCAGATGCAGCCTCGAGGATGACATCAGAGCACACCCCGGGCAGGAGAAGCAGCCCTAGCGTGGCATGGACCGGGAGAGAGAGGAGCGACTGGCAGAGATCCCGGGCAGGGAGAGAGGTACGATGATCTTGCACAGGCTTTTCATGCTGGAGCTGACACGGCTCAGCTAGGGGCCCTGCTCCAGTGGGCCCAGAGGGGGTGTCAGCAGTGAGCTATGCAGGCCCTGGGCCGGGAGTGGATTGTACGTGACAAGGATGTGCCACTGGATGTACAGGGAGGGGCTGGGAACAGCTGGGGCACAGATCTGCCCACCTACCGACAACGAGGAGTATCAGGGAAGCGGCAGGGTGGATGCATGTCCCACCTCTTCCCTGCCTTTCCAGGGCCGCCCCCCGGCAGCACGTGGGCAGGGAGGGCCCCTAGCTCCGGCAGCGATGAGACCCTGGGCAGGCAGCGGAGACGCAGCCTGTGCAGAGGGTGGGGCCACTCGAGTCGGCGTGGACGTGGCCTGACACGGTGCTGACAGAAGCTGCGGCCCAGGCCATCTGGAATGTGACCCGCAAGCCACGGCACAGCTACCGATCGGCCGTTCCAGGCCCTGAGGCCTCTCGCAGCGCTCGCCAGGCTGAGCGGGGAGCCAGTGGGGTTAACGGCCGCCCGGGCACTACTGAGAGTCCAATCCGCCCGTAACAAGCCCTGGGGCTGCGTTTTGCAGCAGGACAGTTCAAGGAGCCTGCCGAGCACTGAGAGCAGAACACAGCCCGGCTGGGGCTCCCGGCTGGGCAGGCCTGCGCCTGCTGCTCAGCTGGGAACAGGCTGGAGAGCCACGTACATCCCTGGACTTTCACGCACAGCAAGAGGGTTGGGAACTCACCACCATGGCCAGCGGCCTCCTCGCCCTACCCGGGGCACAGGCGCTAGGCTTGCGGGGCACTCGCTAGGAACTGGGATGCCAAGGGCTGGACCCCTCCCCCAGCTTGCCCTGCCAGGGGTACCCAGCTCCAATCTGCCACGGTAAGTAAGCAGCACTTTCCCACGCGCGAACTCCCGCATCTGCACGGGCCGATCAAACGCGTGTTTTCTGCAGCGGAAGTGGTTGGATGACAACATGTCGCTCCCAGCATAAGGGTTGCCGGAGGGGACCAGACCAATGTCCATCTAGTGTAGTGGCCTTTCCAGTCCTGGCTGCCTCAGAGGAAGAAACCTGCAGTGGGCAGTTATGGGATTACTTCTCCCCAGGCTGAAGGAAGAAGGAAGGTTTCTGTCCCTTCAGGAGCTCTTGGTTTAATATTTACTATGAATACTCTGGGTCATCTTGCGAATCATATGTCCAATCCATTTTAAATCCTATTACATGTTGATGTCAGTTATTTCTTGTGGCAGAGAGTTCCAGGGGATAATTTGTGCATTGCATGAAAAAATATTTCCTTTGCTCAATTTTGAATTTGCCTGTTTTAATTTAATTGACTGTCCACTAGCTCCTCTATTGCAACAGAGTGTGATCAGAAAATGCTGATCCACCCTTTCTACCCTCTTCATTTTTTACAGACTTTGATCATGTCCCTTCTTCTTTGTTTCCTCTCTAAGGAGTTTTTTTTTTCAGTCTCGCTTCATGTAAGGCCCCTAATACAGGCCCCTGATTATTCTCCTCATCTGCTTCTGAACCCATTTCTATTTCTGCTCTTTTTGAACTGGGGCAACTAGCATTTAGTCCGGTATCCCAACGGGTGGCATGCCATTGGCTGACAGGTTGTAAACTCTTCCTAACTCTGCTTTGTACAGCACTGAGCACATCTTCAATCATTAAAAGTGATAAATAATAGCTGAAGCTAAAGAGTGCCGGTTTTACAGGCAGTACGGCCAAGTGGCACAGGGTGTTATAAGATTTACTCCAATATTTCCATGCCATCTCCAGCTAAAACTGAACTGAAACAACCTGAAAGGTTCCACTTGTACAGAGATGCCTCGGAGTTGTGTGCACAGAAATGGCCTCATTTCGAGTACAGATCTGCTTAGAAATGCGACTGTGCAAAACAGAGACCGTTTTATTCAGCAGATCCACTGGCTGTGTGTATGCAGCGTCCTCCCGGCCGACTGCACAAGCCCACATTTTTAAAACCTTTTGCTCCTCTTCGCCTGACAGCCAGTCCAGCTCTGGGCGAGGGCACTGGAGTCTGCTCCATCTCATACATTCTCAGCGGAATTTGAACTACATTTCCATTTGGAAACTTTGTTATTTTGTATTGTTTGTATTACAGTAGGACCTACAGACCTTCGTCTGGATCAGGCTCCCGTTGTGATCATGCACAGCTGGAGAGCCCAGCTTGACTCTCAGATCCCAGGGCCAGTTTCAAGGCTGGTCAGTAGATAACACATCTTTTTACTTGTAAATGAAGCACTTTTATGTCAGAGTCACAAGACAGGGGAAACCGACCATTTCCCAGCCACTGATCCGCGAAACCTAGCGCATGTCCCACCAAGACAGACGTAGGCAGGGCTGGGGGCTGGCCTGCTGCTGTCGTGCACTGGTGTGTGTTCAGCATTAGCATCGGGCCCACTGAGCCCACGCTCAGTTGCTCTGGGCTCAGGCCCATGGTGCCACTCCCAGTTACGCTGCAGCATCTGGGTGCCTGCACAAATTGCTGCCAGGCCCTGGGTTCTCTCTGTCCCTGCCTTTCGCTGTACTTGGCATGAGGTTAGTCGACCCCACTGGGAACCCCCCTGCCAACAGAGAGCAACCCCAGCAAAAGCCCCGAGCAGCGACGCTCCCCCAGCCGCGGCATGCTCTGCCCTGCTCCTTCCCGGCCCCAGCGCTCCACGTTCTGCATGCTCGCTCCCGGCAGGCCTCCGCGCCCTCTGCCTCTGCACCCTGCACACAGCTGGCCGGGAAGCCTGCGGAGCAGCCGCCCGCCCCGACCGGAGCACTGGCAGCTTCCTGCCCAGCCCCCCAGGCCAAAGGGACGGGGCCAGGTGCACGCAGCAGTCTCCCTCCACCCTGCCAGCTTTCCCCTCTGCAGCCCCTACGGCAGGGGGCAGCCAGAGCTCAAGCCCTGCCAGCGGGCAGAGGGCCTGGGGGGACGGCTGCTCCTTTGTGCCGAGCCTCGTCGGCAGGCAGGTCTACGCCGCACAGCCCCGCCGGGCCCGGAGCTGACGGACACTTGCTGTCACCCACAGGGCGCTGAGGCAGGAGGCAGAGGAGGGGGGCGGAGGTGCCTAGACAGACAGACAGACAGAGGAAGAGCTAGAGGCGGAGCACTGAAAAGCAGCCGCCCGCCCACTCGCGGGCCCAGGCCTGCAGCTGCTTCCATCTCAGCAGCATGGCCGCTGCACCCCCACGGCGGGGCCGGGCGCCTACGGTCCCGGGTAGACGCAGAGCCGCTGGCAGCAGCCAGCAGAGTCTGGGGGGTGATTCTTCCCCAGAGAAGCTGTCACATCCTGAGAGGGCTGTGCGCCGTGGTTAGCGGGGACCCGGGGCAGCCGGAGGAGACCAGACACGGAGCAGGGAGGTGCCCTGTGGCCGAGATAATGCTCCGTGAGCCCTAAAACAAGCAGCTCACAGCGAGCCTCTGAGGGGGACCTGCCCCGAGGAGGCCGACGACAGAGAGCGGGGAAAGGGCCTGGAGAGGGGCCAGGAGTAACACAGCTTGAGGGGGGCACAAGTGATGCTACGGCCCCGCACTGGAGGCTTTGGCCCAGTCCTGAGAGGTGCTGAATCCGACGGCGGTTGAAATTCCCAGCAGCCCCGGGGCCCTAGCTGCCAGGCGAGCGTGGAGAGCGGGAGCACAAGGCAGTGAGACTCGGGCCCTCGGACCCGGTCCAGCATGGTGGGGCTCTTGCGCTGAGTTGCCATAGGCTCAGGCACTACAGCCCAGCCTGAATCCCAAGGCTAATGCCTGCCTGGCCAGGCTGGTCCACGGGGCCTCTGAGCTCCCACCAGGACAAAGGGGATTGCTGGGACGTTCTGGGCCGGAGCCAGGGCGCAGGCAAGCTGGGGAAGGGAGCTTCGGGTGAGGCCCACGGCGTGCTATCGTTTGAGGGTCAAGCCCCAGGACGGGGATGAGCTCAGACACTAGCATCACCTCCCACGAGCAAACCTGGGAACGATCTGTGAGACAGCGCTGGGCCTGGCGCCTGAACGGCCCTCGGTTCCCCGGTGCAATCTCTGCACAGCCCTGGCCACCAATGGCGTAATGCGGGGTGGGGAGGCTGGGGGCCCTGGTTCTGTAGGCGTGTGTCAATGTTACAAGAGATGTTACAAGCTTTCTTCTGTAATTTACAGGCAGGCTGTTTGCAGAGTGACTGCTCCTTGCAAGCACGCGTTGCCGCTGTGGGCGGCGCTGGAGCGTGCGGCAGAGTTGGTCTGGAGAAGGTGTGAAAGTTTGTAAGAATGAAGCTCCCAACCGGGGAACAGAAACAATACCACAGAGCTTAGCGGCCCACCGCTCTGTCCCGCCACAGCCCTAAAGCCAGCCTCTAGCGGCAATGAGGAAACCTCGCAATGCTGCTGGTCGGGGACACGGAGGCCAGCTGGTAAACCCGCATGTGCCTGCACTGACTCCCCACCGAGCAGCGCATGCTCTGCTCCTGACTCCGACGTGTGGATGACATGGAGGAACAGGCAGATCCCAAGCTCACAGGGTCCCGGGCCACCGGCTGACGTGTTTGTGACTCCTGACTGACGAGCCGAACCACGGATTCACTCAGGCTTCGCTCCAGTGGCAAACTGCCAACAGCAGAGCCACTGTCGGTGCTTCCCAAGTGGATTTACCACTGAAGGAGCCTGGAAAAGCAACAAGGTGCCAGTTCCAGCTGAGAATTGCGAATCTGACTTCACCGTGCTCTGCAGGCGAGCAAGCAGCCTCCACGGGAAAGGCTAGCGATGCAGGACACGAAAGGGCCGTTTTTGTAACCACATTCTAGCCAATAAAAACGGAAAAAGAAACTCATCCAAAGGGAAAAGTGGAGTCAGTAGCTCCGGGTGACGCAGGCTACAGGCCACATCTCCCACTCAGAGCCAAACCAGCACTGAAGAGTTGACAGAATCCCTCCTGCAGAAGAGATGGGTGCTCAGTAGGAAACAGTTGTTGCTTTGCAGGCGCTGCCATTTGTTTTGACATAAGACACCCAATGCCAAGCAAGAGAAACCCATTCTCTGAGCTAGACTGCGTAAACTATCTGCTGAAAACACAGCTGGACGCCCGGGTGGGTATTACACCCGATGAAAAGGGCGTTTACAGGACAAGGTGATGGGCGGCTAGCCTACAGGGGAGTTCATCTGGAATAACTACTGCTGCTTAACTCCACATGTGGACTCATTTATTCTGTTACCAGAGTGCCTGTTTCCAAATTAGTTTAATCTACTTTATTAAGCTAATTCAAAACAGAGCCCACTTACCCTGGAATAAGAACATCCACACATGGAGATAAGCAGGAATAGCAAACCTGCTTTAAGTCACACTTATTCGGACTGATGTTCATGTGTAGCCAGATCCTAACGCAAGGCCATTCTCTGACCACAGAAATAGTGCCCGCCAGACTGCCCAGGCGATTTCCAAGGCAATGGCATCTCTGCTTTCTCGGCAGGTAGGCAGGCAGGCAGGCAGGCAGGTGTAGGCTAGCAAGTACTTTCCTGACTAAGAAAAGCCAGTTGTTTTCTAACTGTGGGCTTCCTCGGTACCGAGTTGGGCCTGGTGTATCCCACAGACTGAGCGGGCATCGACATTCCCTCCCATTTACACAGCCCTTCGGTGTATGCACAATGCATTCCTGCCCGCTATGTGTACAATCGACATCAACCGCTGCTTGAGAGAGATGCACGAGTCTGCCCTGGGCCTGAGTTAGTGTTGGTGGCCCCCGCATGCCCCCTGGCGCCATGGTGCTCTGGCCTGGGAGAAGCTGCAGATCCCCAGCCTAGGGCAGGGCATCCATCCCGAAGAGGAGCTGGCCGAGCTCCGGGCCATGTGGCCAGGTGACACATGCACGCCCGCGAGGCGTGACTCCCATGGTCTCTGGAGCTGAGAGAACCACGGGAAGGGCAGTCGGCTGCTGCAGGGCGAGAGCGGGCTGGGAACATGCAAGGAACCGGTTTATGCCGTTGTCCCTAGGGCCTGTTGCTGACCCCCAGCTCTATCTGTGTTGGGAGAGGCACATTTGCCTTCTAATTAGGCCTAATGAGGGGGCAGCCCCCTGCCCTGGTGAGGGACTCCTGGGCTGCAGGTCTCATCACACGACCTTCCCCTTGTTCAGGGCGCGGATGCTGGTTGAGTGACCAGGGCACAAAGCTCCAGGCATGTTTCACTGGTTCCTGCTTCGCCCCAACACTCCCCTGCCTATTGGTCCGATAGCGCCCTGCTCGCTTCCCTGCTGCCGGGTCAGGAAAGTCAGGAAAGGTCTCCTTAGCCCCGCCCGTCACTTGCTGAGGTGAGAAGCTCCAGCTTGGAGGGCCAGGGGCTTTTGAAATCAGCTTAGATCAGTTTGTTACCCAGCTCGGAAGCTCAGGATAGCAGAACTCAGGCTAGTTTGCAGCCCAAAGACCCTGCCGAAGGCTTTTTCAGACATTTCCTCACTTCCATGCTCACGTCCCTCCAGTGCCTCCAGCAACAGGCTGGCAATGGCCAGCTGCTCCCATGCTCCCGGCTCTCATGGTGTCCGTGCCCTCTCCGGACCCAGGACTGCCTCTACAGACGATCCCCTCCAGCTCTGCCCCCCCACATTAGGCCTTGGCAGGGCTGATGCGAGACGCTGCCCAGACGTCGCTGATGTGGTTTGTGGAGGCTGAGGGGGTGAGATAATGCCGGGGTGGGCTGAAACGCCGGCTGAACACATGACATCTCTCCACAGCACTGGGAGGGGGTTGCATCCTAACCAGGCCTTTTCCATCCAACACAATCAGCGGCAGATACGCAGCGGTGCGGATTCATCGGGCATCAGAATGCAAGTGATCGCCAGCGCCCAGATGGCAAGATGCCATCGCGGTGATTAGTTATTATCCAGGGCGGAGATAAAACGACTGGTTGGGATGCAGCCAGCTGCTGCTTGACATCCCGCCATTGATCTGATCTGTCTAACAAGTGCTTAATGAGCCCTGGGACACGACACACCTAGCCTGCCGCTGTCGCATGCGCGCTTGGTAGGGCGCGCTGGCTCTTCTCACAGAAAACTGGCCCTTCCACACTCATCCCCAGTCACATTAACTGCCCGCGGTCGAGCGATCTTCCTCCCTGTCTGAGGCATCTCAGGCATGCGGCCAAGACAGGTTGCTGAGGATACCCGGGAGGGTGGACAGCCTGCATCTCGGAGGTGGTTCGCTGGACGTTTTGTCCCCATGTTGGGCTGAGGCTCCCAAGCATATGCCCTGGGGCACACTGAAACAAAATGCCTCTCCGTCAGTGGGAGGGGGTATTCTGACGGCAGACCCAGAGCACAGAACCAGCCAGTCGGTCAGAAATTACCCGCTACAAGGATTAAACCAGTGCTCTTGGGGATGAGACAAGAAGTCCCTAGGCCAGGGGACCACCAGCCAGAACCACATGAACCCACAAGATCAGGCCACCAGCCAGACCCCCAAGGGGAACCCACAACAAGGAGCCACCATCCAGACCCACAAGGAGAATCTGAAACAGAGGCCACTGACCAGTACCACGGGAGGAATCTGAGATAGAGGCTGCCTGCCGGTACAGCAGGGAGCATCTAGGAAAGGCGACCAGTTGGGACCACAGGGCAAATAGCGGGATAGTGGCCACCGCAGGAGGACTCTGAAGGAGAGGCCCACCAGACTGCCCCCCAGGTGCAGGCGGGTAATTGCAGACTCTTGAGACTTGCCGCCCAGCAAGCCACTCGGGTACCACCCGGATCCTGCCTGCTCCAGTTCTCAGCAAAAGTTCCACCGGTGCACAGACACTGGTACAGCGCCACGGGGACTAGCCACAGCGGTGGACCCACTGCAGACCGGCGGCCGGGACTTTGACTGTCCCGCCATGCAGACCTATGCCCGAGCACTGCCCCCCTAGTGCTGCAGGGGCGCGGGAAGCAGACCCTGGTGCCTGTGTGCAGGTGGAAGACGTGCAGAAAAACGGTGCAGAGCCATAGCAGGGAGGAGCCCCAAAGGAAGGCGCGTGACAGTCGTTATCTACAGCCCCCGAACCAGAACAAAACCTTTCCCCTCCTGCCCCAAAGAGCTCGACTCGGAGAGATGGCTGCATGGAAATAGGAGGGGGCAGAGGGCTTGGGTGGGGACAGCCGTGTCCTGCAGAGCTGTGAAATCTGTGTCCCTGCGCGATTTTCGGATTCTGTACCAGGCATGAGTCCCATTCGGGTCTGGCTTGGACTCACGAGATTAAAGAAAACTCTGGTAAAAGTGCACGTCTCTCCGTGACAGTGACTGTGAGCAGGGCGCCCTAGGACTCCATCCCCCCTTGCACTGCTCCCAAGCCTGTGTGCTCAGGTTAAAAGGATCCATCCCACAAACTCATGCTGGGACCTGAGAGGCAAGCTGGGTTCTTCCTCTCTCATCATCATTAGTAACATGCGGTCTGGAGGTCAAATTTCATTAGCTCTCCCTGTGAGGCCCGCTGCCTCTGGATGCTGTAACCAGCGACGCCTGTACAAACCCACACAACTAATTATATAACACGGGTGACCAAGGGACAAAGCCATTGCTCTGGTATAAACGGGGGGTATCATTTGGGATGCAGAATCTCTCTTGTGGGCATGAGAGATGCCCCGTCTGACTCAGCCCAGGCTGAGTTTGTGGGCTGGGAATCAGGAATAACAAACTGGACGAATCTGATTGGTGTCACTGAGAATCAGTGACTGTCGGAAGCCCTCGTGCCAGGTTTGCAGGGTGTGCCCGCTCTCAAAGTCCTACCTGTGCTTTGCACGACTGTTCCACACACACTTTCAAACTGCACCTCAGCAGGGCAGAGTGAGCAGAATCGGTCTTGGGAATTGGGATGTCCTCAGGTGGCTATTATTGGGTGCAGTCAAAGCCACAGAACTCCAACCACGACAGAAAAGGCAAGCAAATGAGCATTTCTATAACACAGTGGCGGCGGTAGGTTTAGTGCTTGGTGATCCTTTCTTTGTTTCTGAACAACTGAGGAGGGAGATCAGAGAAGAGACTCGACCTCACCAGCTATGATGTGTAGGGTTTGAAAACTCGGAGTGTGTCCCTGGTCCTGTGCTCTTGGCCAGCCTTTCCCCTGCTCTGGAGAACACACTGTGCTGGGGTCTTATAGACTTTAGTGTCAGGCAGCGATGGACCACCCAGCAGGGTGCCATACACAAATCATAAATCACAATCTCCCAGGGACCTGGGAATGTCAGGCACTTGAATTCACTGGTGTGAGATCCATGGTGTTTTGCCACATCTCCCATCCCCATCTCCTCCCCAAAAAAGCTGAACTCTAGAATATTATTCAGCACTTGGAGCGCTGCCAGAACCTGGGAGACAACCGAAAAACAAAGAAAATGTGTCTCCTAGTGCACAGAAGCATTGAGAGGCACGTTCGGAGGCTCTGTTCCAGCCAGAGACAGAAGCTCCTGTCATGATACCATCATAAACAGGGCAGGACCAGCTCTCGGGGTCAGTGGGTGAGGTCGTACAATCAGCTCACTCACTGGAAATCACCCAGGAGGAAGCCAGGCATGGTGCTGTATTTTGACAAAGAACTGTCACAGACACTTGCCATTCCGGAAGCCAATCCCCCAAAGCGACAGCACCCTGCTGGCACCCAGACGCCTCTGCCTACAATGGTTCTGATTTCTGGAGCCACTGGGGAATTCTCAAGCAGGCGTGCAGCACATGCGCCTGGGAGGGTTTTCAAACACTCCTGAGTGACCGGAGCAGAAGTACCACCTACCTGTTGCATCCAAACCATCCTGTATTCAGAGCACACACAGACGCCTATGGCGGCCAACAGATATCACACACAGACATGGACGCACTCGCTTATTGCGGTGCACGTGCAAATCTGGCCGTTTGATCAGTGCAGGCACTTTTCAGACACATAAGTGCTGTGCAAGCTTGAACGCTTTCTCTGAAAAGTGAAACACACCGAAATGTGACAGAAACTCGTAGGCACTTTAAAATGAATCCCAAGGGCTGAGGCAAACAGGGACTGAGCGCTGAGACGACTGACTCCGTGCACAACCAAGGCAGGCTGTTTTCTCAAAGCCACAAAAGCCAGTTGCCCACTTTGAGAGGAACTTTCCTGCCTTCGGGGCTGCCAGTACAGTTTACACAGATGTTGTCTATTCTCCCACCGCCTGTTGATGGAGAATGTCTGGTGTGGAACTCCCCAGTGAGTCAATGGCAGATATGCAGACATCATCCATCTGCACGTAGAAGGAAGAACAGACCCCCCTGAGCCTCGTCGGGTGAGAAGGCAGGTAGATTTTATTTTACACATAGAAGTAACTGAACAATATTGTACAACAAACTGAGGAGCATGTTGGCAGCCTCCCCGCCGGGGGAGCCCAGCAGTTAGTCCCATGTGCGGTGGACACACCTTTCCGTGCTCTGCACCCAGCCTGAGTGCACTTCCCACGTCCCTCATCTCTGCCTACACCCTCTTCCCACCGGGCTCAGTGTAAGCTTAGGCCCTGCTCGATACGAAACATCAACCCCCAATTCTGACCTCAGCTGTCCCATCAGCCAGCCACATGCCCTTCTGTGCCCCTTTACAGTCCCCCACCCCATGTCCTTCGGCTTCCTCCGGGCCAGCGCTCCCCCCAGGATAGAAGTGCATCGCACTGGGCGCTGCCTCGCCCGCAGGGAACTTTATTGAGATACACAGACATACACAGACAAGGTACAGATATTTGGGTGTCTCTGACACTCCCACAGGGCTGGCGCCGCTGTGGGTGACACGCATGGAGAACCTTAACACGTGAAGCAAAGGTACGAAAAATAAAACTCTTTTCATGGTGGTTATCCCCGGAAATGGCAGGGAGGCGGGTTCACCCAGGCAGGCACACAGACACGGCTCCACACATAGTACATTGGCTCTGGATAAGCGTCGCCACAGACATTGTGTCGATATAAATATACAACAGTCTCGTAAGTCAGCAAGGAACAAAGTCAGAGCGGCACTGAGGTGGGGCAGCCTCGCCCTGCGAGCGAGATGAGCCACGGTCCACGTACCAACGTGACTTTGTTCAAAGGTGGAAGGGGAACAGAAAAGTGGTTCCAACAGACATTTGCACCATCCACTACAGAAACCCCCACGAATGCAACAATGTTAGAAAAGGAAAATTCAGCTTGGGGCGCTGGTGACAGGTTATTCAACACCAGCTCCTGCAGCTTTGTTATCACCATAACTCCTGAGGAGGGTTATATGTTTGCTTATCTATAGAGCTACAGCTAGCTTTCAACATCGATTGTATACACAGTACATAGACACAGAACATACACAGCTCACAACATGTATACCGAGGTGGTTTGGTGTTTGTACAGGATATCACAGAGCATGAGAACACACAGAAAATATGTACGTGGACCTGTAAGAAATCATTTTATAAAATCGTTGTTTTACCAACCACCCCCCTCCCCACAAATAAAGCAAAAGCACACAGCCTGGGTGTCACTGGGATCCACACACATCCCCGCTCTGGAGAGGCACCGCCTGCCCCCGTGGCGGCGTGACAGACTGCTCTGTCCCCCCATACAGGCAGCAGCAAGAGGGGCAGTTCACACCCACGCACCCAGAGAGCGCAACGCAGCACGAGGTGTCGGGTGCAAACTCCGAGTGGCGTCTGGACGCGCTAACCCTGCACCCTCTCCCGCGAGAAGCTGCCAGTGGCGTAATATTTAACCTGCCACAGGAGGGGCCGGACTCAACCGACTGGCTCCAGTCCAGGACTGCTAGCTCCCAGCACTGGGAACCCAGCTTGTGAGTTAGAGCTGTTTGTTTAATGCAATCTTTTTATTTAGCAAAAAATTGTTTCCACTGTACCCTTGACGTGTCCTCTTCCTAACGTGACAAAGCCGGAGGAGATGAAGCTATGGAGATCTGGCCCTCCGCTTCGATAGAGATCCTTCCCATAGTGACCTGCCGAGGCAAAGGAGAACAAGCGTGGCATTACTCAGCATTGCCATTACACTGGGCAGCTGCACCAGCCGCGGCCTCCTGCCTCCAGGAGACCCAAGAGTTCAGCGCGAAGGGGATCCAAGCACAATGCACATCACGTGCCAGCTGCAGAGGAAGGAAGCAGCGGGCTTGAGCTGCCGGGGTTGACGGGGGCTGAGGAGTTACCGATCAGAGAGGTTCAAAACCCCAAACCCTGGACTCAAGCCCCCAGACTCGAGGGAAATGGGCCCATCCCTCCTCCGAGAGTCAGCAGTGCGAGGCCAGGCATGCGAGCGGGACCAGAGCTACTCGGGCCTTCCCCACTGAGGAGCTGGGCTGGGACTCGGGGGAGGAGCAGCTCTGGGGCCACGGAGGCTGGAGGACCCGCACGCTCGCCACGGCTGACGACCATCCGGGCTTCTGCTCTCAAATAGGCTGAGTCTCCGGCTTGTCTCACTGAACGTGGCGGTGCAGCCACGTCCCTCCTGGGCATGACAAATCCACCCTGACCTCACCCCGGTGTAGGCAGTGTTGGCTCAGTGCAACCTAGCTCCTGCCTTTCTGGGAGGTGGACTGTCTCCAGCAAGGGTCGCCGCAGTAAGGGTCTCCCCGGAAGTGCTACAACAGCTGAAGTCACTGTGGCCTCCGAATTAGTCTGAGTTTGGATAGAAAGTGCGTGTGTCTCCCTGCTCTCTAGGCTGGTTTCCCTGGCCCCACTGGAGATCTGGCAGGAGAACCTGCTGCTGAGCTTTGTTCTAGCTGAGCCAAAGATGCACCACTGGACGAGGGAGCCCCCGAACACCTTCTTCCTGCTTTGGCCAGCTGGCAAGCAGTGCCATGGGGCCCCCACCCAGAAACGGCAGGAATAGCCCCTCCCCCCCGACATCTGCTGCCTATTTAATGCCAAGAGAGCATGCCTGAGCCTTCCCGGAACCACCTGTCGCTCTGACACCAGCCAAAATCAGCACCTCCCTCTCCCCTGTCATTGATCCTCCCGCTCCTCTTCTTGAGCAGAGGCCCAAGCAAGACTGTGGCCGGGGCGGGAGGGAGCAGGGCTGAGGGGGGGCAGCAGTTTTCTTTTTTGTCTGCATTTCGCGATGTCTTGGAGTCTCCTACGACAGTGACTGGCACCTCAGAGCAACAGGCAGATCCTTCCCCATGTCTATGGGAGAGAAGAGAAATGTCCACAGGTGCTATTACATACAACAGGTGGCTGATTTATCATCGCCTTTGGGAAACTGAGTCAGAGATCAAGCAGCAAAAGCGCGTGAAATGGCACAGACTGCCTGGCAGATTAGAAGATGGTTTGCTAGTTTGTTCTCTGACCCTTGCCATCCCCTCATGGGTACAACACAGGAGTTAAATCCAGTTTCCTTTGGAAACAAACCAGCATCTGCACAGACACTGTGTTTCCCCAGGAGCAGCCTGTCTCGGGACAGTTCAAAAGCAGCAGTTTTTCCTCGCTACAGGTCCCTGCGGGGATAACTTGTCCGTGTTATGCATCCCTCTATCCCCACTCACTAGTCATCCCTCATGGCCATGCAGTCAAATCGCTTCCACACAAGCGCTCACTTTTGCCCGGGCCCAGCGGGGGTTGCGGGCAATCTCTGCACAGTCACTCACAGACACCTGACTGGAAAGGGTCTCACCGGAGCAGGACGCCAGCCTGCCCAGCCCTCCGTGCGGCCTGCAAGCTACAGCAAGAGCAGCCGCGGAGTGGTGAGAAAGTAGCGGGATGGGCAGGGCTCAAGGAGATGGAAAAGCAGGTGAAATCCGGGCTAGTTTCACACTGCCTTGCCGACCCACAAAGAGCTGCTTTTCCAAGCGGGCGTGCTGTCTGCAGGCCTGGCTTCCCCCGGTGAAAGGGCCTGTACGGAACAAAACACGAGCTGCGGCCACTGTGGCAGAAACGCTGCAGTGAGTGGAAAGAGAAAGGCGCTGTTCCACCCAGGCTAGGGGCACAGCCGGTGGACAGAGATGCTCCTGCCAAAGCCTACAAGAGATCTCGACATGTCCCAGCTCTCTGGGGCACCCAGCCGGTTTCAGTGTGTGGCAGCCTCTCGCCAGCGGGCATCTGGAGGGGCAGGACACGTGCAGAAGCATGGCCAGGGTCCGGCACCCCGGGGTTAAGGTTCTGCCCCTGTCCCAGCACCGCTAGTCTGGGGCCACAAGCCGTGAGGAGATGCTCTCAGGTTCTGCACCTGGGACACAACTCCCCCCAAAAAGTGTGCAATGTGTCAGCCTGCGCAGCTCCAGGGTGGTGGCATGGCAGAGGGAGGTGGGCTGGTCAGCTGTGTTGACTGGAAAAGGAGGTTTGGGGTTTCTTACGCACATGCTGACCTGGCACCTCCTGCCCTTTTCTCTGCACATTTGTGATTTCTGCAACTTCTCTCGTGCCAAAGCCAAGACCTTCCCCAGCTTTTCCTTTAATGACCAAACAGCCTTCCCTCCTCTCCCTCTTCTCCCTCTCTCCTTCCCTCCTCTCCTTCCCTCCTCTCCCTCTTCTCTCTCTCTCCTTCTCCCTCTCTCCTTCCCTCCTCTCCTTCTCTCCTTCCTTCCTCTACTTCCCTCCTCTCCTTCCCTCCTCTCCTTCTCTCCTTCCTTCCTCTCCTTCCCTCCTCTCCTTCTCTCCTCTCCCTCTTCTCTCTCTCTCCTTCCCTCCTTCCTTCCCTCCTTCCTTCCTCTCCTTCCCTCCTCTCCCTCTTCTCTCTCTCTCCTTCTCCCTCTCTCCTTCCCTCCTCTCCTTCTCTCCTCTCCTTCCCTCCTCTCCCTCTTCTCTCTCTCTCCTTCTCCCTCTCTCCTTCCCTCCTCTCCTTCTCTCCTTCCTTCCTCTCCTTCCCTCCTTCCTTCCTCTACTTCCCTCCTCTCCTTCCCTCCTCTCCCTCTTCTCTCTCTCTCCTTCCTTCCTTCCCTCCTCTCCCTCCTCTCCCTCTCTACTTCCCTCCTCTCCTTCCCTCTCTTCTCCCTCTTCTCTCTCCCTCTTCTCCCTCTTTCCTTCTCTCCCTCCCTATGTCCCTTTCTCCCTCCCTCCTTTCCTCTCTCCCTCCCCGTCTTCCCTGGCTTCTCTGCTTTTTCTTTCACTGCTCACATCTTCTGCTATCAGCTATGGCTCAGCGTCTCTCAAATGTGGCCACGGGGGGGGGCATTCCTGCAGCCACAACAGCCCCTGGGGCAGAGATGCGGGAGGGGGCAAAGCAGCAGCCCCTCCCTGCAGTACCCAGGGGCTTGAAGGGCAGGTTTCAGAATCCCCCCCCCACACACACACTCATCTTCAGCCCTGGGACTCCAGGGTCAGGCTTCAGCCCCTCCACCCTTCCTTCCTCAGGACTCGGGGTGGGCTCCAGCAGGGCCAACTGTACCAGGTACTGTAGTCAAAAGGCAAGGAGCAGGGGGACCCCCGGGGTTGATGGGGGGTCCGGGAGGCTGGGGGAGGGGATCTGGGGAGGCAGCAGGGGCCAGAGGGATGAGGGGGGCAGCAGAGGTCAGGAGCACCCAATTACAGTTGTACATGATTTTTATTACTGAGTCCTCAAAAAGCCAACACATTTGAATAACTGAGTCCCAGCGGCTTGCCCGTGTCCATATGGGCATTGCTTTGTTTTCTCTGAAGTTCATTAAGGAACATTTGCCAGAGGGGCTGGTATTGGGATATCAGCCAAAATCTGGACGGCTGGCACTCTGGGCAGAAACCACCCCCTTGGGCGTCCTCCTGCCCCCGGGAGCGGGCAGAGCATCCCAGGGGGCTGGCAGGACTCATGAAGACACTGTTTCTACTCCTGACTCTACAGCTGGGTGATCTGGGGCAAGTCACGTTGCCTCTCTGTGCCTCAGGTCCCCAGCTTGGCAAGGGGTTCCCTCACTTGTAAAGCCGTCCGGAGCCTGCACTCGAGAACAGCCGGGGATTAGTATTAAATCCCACTGCACGTTCTTCTTCCAACTCAAAACTGCCACCCACATAGGGAGCACAGCACTTTGCACACCGCATTCAAGGTGCAAATTGTTCATTTCACGTAAAATCTAACAATGCTGCTTTGGACCATGTCTGGCTGTCGCTCGTGCTCCCTGCCCCCACTTGTCTCTCTCACACACACAACCCACTGGAGAGGGCGAGGGGGTTAACCCTTTTTACGGCACTGTCACCCTTCAGTAGATGGTGCACAAGCATGGAGGAGAGTGACTCCCCTCCCCTAAGGTGCAGGACCCAGGAAATGCAGGGAGCCGTGGTTTTGCTCATCACACAACCAGCGCACACCGCTCAGACACAGAACGTTGCTTTGCAACTGCATCCGAAGTAAACTGCAGACGGAACGAACCTGGTTATGAATAGCAATTACAGCTTCATTTCTGGGAAACCGGAATTATTAGAGCTGAACTAAAATGCTGCTCTCTGCCTTTCCAAAATGTGTCCCTAAAGAAGGGTCACATCTCTGGCAGGGGACAGGGACAGGGGCCTGCATGCACACAGGAGCAGCACCTGGGGGCTGCGGACAGTTGGAATTACAACCCCCCTGCCCATCTGTAGGATTCCCTACAAACATTGTAACCCTGGGGACGAGAGGCCGGCTCCACACTGCTCAGTGAAAACATGCTTCTCACACACGGCTTAGAAAGGCAGGATGTCGGGGGCTGCAGTTCGGGGAATAACGAAGCTCCCGTTCCTGGTGCATCTCATTTCTGCTGGAGTCTTCTCTCGGGCAATGTGAAACACTCCAGGGACGTCAATAGCCCCGCCCATCCGAGGGTGCCTTCAGTGCACACAGCAGGGACGTCAATAGCCCCGCCCATCCGAGGGTGCGTTCAGTGCACACAGCAGGGACGTCAATAGCCCCGCCCATCCGAGGGTGCGCTCAGTGCACACAGCAGGGACGTCAATAGCCCCGCCCATCCGAGGGTGCGCTCCGTGCACACAGCAGGGACGTCAATAGCCCCGCCCATCCGAGGGTGCCTTCAGTGCACACAGCAGGGACGTCAATAGCCCCGCCCATCCGAGGGTGCCTTCAGTGCACACAGCAGGGACGTCAATAGCCCCGCCCATCCGAGGGTGCGCTCCGTGCACACAGCAGGGACGTCAATAGCCCCGCCCATCCGAGGGTGCCTTCAGTGCACACAGCAGGGACGTCAATAGCCCCGCCCATCCGAGGGTGCCTTCAGTGCACACAGCAGGGACATCAATAGCCCCGCCCATCCGAGGGTGCGCTCCGTGCACACAGCAGGGACGTCAATAGCCCCGCCCATCCGAGGGTGCCTTCAGTGCACACAGCAGGGACATCAATAGCCCCGCCCATCCGAGGGTGCGCTCCGTGCACACAGCAGGGACGTCAATAGCCCCGCCCATCCGAGGGTGCCTTCAGTGCACAGGCAAATGCTCTGCATTCCCGTGGACCTGAGGAACAGCATCGATTTCTCCCGTCAGCAAATGGAACGATCTCCGCGGCAGCTCACAGAGCAAAACAACAGTCTCTGGGCCGGCGCAGGGCTTCTGGAGAGCTGGGAGCAGCCAGGCAACCCAGGGACAGCAGCTGCCCGCACAGAACCACCTCTGTCTGGGGAGAGCGCCGGGAGCAACGGGCCAGCATTTGACAGTGCCCCTCCCGCAAGACTTGTTTACGGCCAGGTCACCATCGTGCCCTGACCCCGCGGCCCGGCGATGACGGCAGCAGCCAGGTGCCCCGGGGATCGCACGCAAGGCCGGTCTGCACTTCTACACGCACAACGGGGCAACGGGGGTGGAGGGGGGCTCTCCAGGGGTAACGGGAAGTGGCCCAGGATTGCGGTGAGGAGCCTGTGCATGGAAAGGCAGCAGCAGAACAAGCAGGGAGCTTCCGGGGAGGCCGTGGCGAGAGCAGCTCGTCGGCGCTTCGTGTCCCTGCCCTGGACACGGGCGGCCGACGGTCAGCTCCCCCTTCCCAGGGCGCGCCGGGGGCTGCAATTTTTCCCCAGTCTGAGTGGCACCGGCAAGGCTGCAAGGCAGCTTCCGGAGTACGGAGCGTCTGCCCTAATTTACCTATCGAGTGAATGTGAATGACTGTGTCTGCAGAAATCCACACCCCCTTGAAGATTTCTCCCACCTTTGCCTCCCGCTTGAGTTTCCCCTGTCTGCTTCCAGCTGGCCGCTCCTCCCTCAATCCTTGTGTTTCTCCCCACCCCGCTCTGCCTCCCCTCCCCTCTGCCCCACCCACCCCACAGTTCTCCAGTGAGGTGTTCCCACCGGAGGCCCTAGAGACGGTCCTAAGCAGCCGCCTGTACAGCCCCCCGCCCGCCTAGTGCTCCAGCCCCAGCTCTGGGCTGTGGGCACGTGGGGGCCGCCCTCTGGCAACAGTCTCCATGGGCCAAGGCCTTCGGGAGCTCCTGAAACAGAATGTGGGGTCTGAGCTGGGGGAGCAGCAGCCCGGCCTCTTCTGCGGTGGCCAGCAGGGACTGTGCCCAGAGCCTGGCAGGGCTGGAGTGGGGGGCAGGGCCCAGCAGAAGCAGTGACCTAAGGGCCTGGTTTACGGGGGGGGGAGCACCTGGAGCGGCAGGTGCTTAGCGCCTCTGAAAGTCAGGCCCGCGCTGGGCACCAACTCAGCCCAGGCTCCCGGCAAACTCCCGCCCTGGCTGAGGCAGAAGGCAGGGAGCGCTTGGCACCACCGGCCCAGCCACGCGCCTGAGCCGGTCCCCACAAGCACGAGCCTGCCCTGCACATCCGGAGAGCTGCTGCCGCTGTTCCTGAGAATGCCGCGAAGGGCGTATTCGCCTGCTGCTTCCTGAACATTTGGGCTACGTCTACACAGGGGAGCTATTCTGGGATGAGCTATTCTACACAGGGGAGCTATTCTAGCTATCCAGTACCGCAAGATAGCCCTTCCGCGGCTTTAAACGCGCCCGTTTTTTCGAACTAGCGGGCGCACTATTCCGGCTTCCCTGCGACCTTCGTTCTTCGCGGGCTGGGGGTCTGTTGAAATAGCGCTTCGTTTCGAAAGTGCGTGGAGCACACGTTGTGGGGCTGATTTCGAGGTGTGTGTGCCGTGCAGAGGCTCCTTAGAGCGCGCGCTCGCATTTCTCGGGGTGGTGGATGAAGCGGCTACTTGGGGAGGCCCCGCGCCTACTCCACCCCTGCTCAGCCCCGCCCCTTCCCCACTGTCCCACCCTCACCCCACGGCCTGCCTCCCTCTTCTCTCTGCTCACCCATTGCAGCCCCCTCCCTGCTGCAGTCTGTCCCGGGCCACAGAGCAGGCACGGCAGCTAAGTGGCCTGCGAGGGAGGCCAGGTGTCCAGCCCCCCCGCAGCACCTGCTAGTGAGGCATTGATCCCGATACCCGGGGGCACCCGGAGCATCGACCACCCAAGGAAGGGCAGGGGAAGCAGCTCAGACGGTGGGGTTAGCGAGCGTCCCTCCCATCCCGCTGAGTCGCCGCTTGAGGGAAAGGTCACGTCCCAGTTTGGCACAAACCAGCCCGTGTCCAACCCCCGTGGCAGGGGAGGCCTTGCAATACTGTCACCTTCACGCTGACTGTATTCCGCGGTGGGCATTCGACAGGGACTGAGCACAGCCGCCCGGCAGCCCGCGGACTGACCTAGAGACCAAGGCCTCCGCACGCTCTTTTTACGTGTCTTCTGGCAAGAATGTCATTCCCAGTCTCACTCCGTAGGGGACATGCCAGTGTCTGCAGAACCCTTCTGAGTTCCTCTGCCCCCCTGGTGCCATCCATGTCCCACTCCATTGGATTGGGGTCTGACGCCCGCTGAAAGTATATGCAGAGGCAGAGGGCCTCTCTGGGAAAAAGCAATCCTCAACTATACCTCCGAGAACACCCTGGAAGGTAAAATTCAAATCAGCCCAACTGCCCCATCTGCTCACCGCGACTTTGTCATGAGTTACTTCACCTGTTGATGCTTGTTTGTCCCACTAAAAGGTTTCTTAGCTCAAAGCAGCTGTTCTGGGCTTTTAATAACATCAAGCAAAATATCACTGCAGGAAAGAAAATGCTTCTACCACTCGTGTGGAATTGAGTGAACCTCTCAGAACACTGTGTTATATTGAACTGGGATCAAAATGGGTCCTGCCCTTGCTCAGCTATGCTGAGATTTTCCAGGGCTACGATTTCTCGTAAAGTCCAACCACCATCTGCAGAAATGACTTACAAGCACAAATCAGAGTAATTATGCACAAGTGGTATGATCTATGCCTGCAACTCAAATGCACATGTAATTGAATCCTTGGAAAGCATGACCTCACATTTCGTAGATGCAGTGTATATCTGCAAAGGGCAGGCTGGCCTTTTTTCAACTCTGGCTCAACAAAGCTCATCTCAAGAGACAAGCAGATGTCAATGAAATGTTGTCAATGCTATGTACAAAGGGTGAGCACCTAAATGTGGAAAACAATCCCACAAGTGGCTTCCATCTTCGCTTTGCAAAATGCTCCACATGCAAGAGAGCATTGCCGTACTCCCCATGGGAAATCCTTATGAAACCAACAAAACCTCTTACAATGAAAGAAAGTGACGTGAGATAAGTATGTACCCATCCCTCCGCGCGCACGCCCAGCGCCATCAAACTGTCCATCCCTCCTCGTGCACTCCCAGCGCCATCAATCTGTCCATCCCTCCGCGCGCACGCCCAGCACAATCAAACTATCCATCCCTCCGCGCACATGCCCAGCGCCATCAAACTGTCCATCCCTCCTCGCGCACGCCCAGCGCCATCAAACTGTCCATCCCTCCTCGCGCACACCCAGCGCCATCAATCTGTCCATCCCTCCTCGCGCACACCCAGCGCCATCAAACTGTCCATCCCTCCGCGCGCACGCCCAGCGCCATCAATCTGTCTATCCCTCCTCGCGCACACCCAGCGCCATCAATCTGTCCATCCCTCCGCGCGCACGCCCAGCGCCATCAAACTGTCTATCCCTCCGCGTGCACGCCCAGCGCCATCAATCTGTCTATCCCTCCGCGCGCACGCCCAGCGCCATCAAACTGTCCATCCCTCCTCGCGCACGCCCAGCGCCATCAATCTGTCCATCCCTCCTCGCGCACGCCCAGCACC
Source organism: Pelochelys cantorii (assembly GCA_032595735.1). Taxonomy (NCBI): domain Eukaryota; kingdom Metazoa; phylum Chordata; order Testudines; family Trionychidae; genus Pelochelys; species Pelochelys cantorii. The sequence continues at coordinate 29,312,599 of CM064344.1, read as the reverse complement.
ATCAAACTGTCCATCCCTTCTCACACATGCCCAGCACCATCAATATGTCCATCCCTCCTTGCGCACGCCCAGCACCATCAAACTGTCCATCCCTCCTCGCGCACGCCCAGCGCCATCAATCTGTCCATCCCTCCGTGCGCAAGCCCAGTATCATCAAACTGTCCATCCCTCCTCGCACACGCCCAGCATCATCAATTTGTCTATCCCTCCGCACGCACGCCCAGCGTCATCAATCTGTCCATCCCTCCGTGCGCACACCCAGCGCCATCAATCTGTCCATCCCTCTGCACCCACGTCCAGCGCAATCAATCTGTCCATCCCTCCTCGCGCACGCCCAGCGCCATCAATCTGTCTATCCCTCCGTGCGCACGCCCAGCGCCATCAATCTGTCTATCCCTCCGTGCGCACACCCAGTGTCATCAATCTGTCCATCCCTCCGCGCGCATGCCCAGTGTCATCAATCTGTCCATCCCTCCGCGCGCATGCCCAGCACCATCAATCTGTCCATCCCTCCGTGCGCACACCCAGCACCATCAATCTGTCCATCCCTCTGCGCGCACGCCCAGTGCCATCAATCTGTCCACCCCTCTGCACCTACGTCCAGCGCCATCAATCTGTCCATCCCTCCTCGCGCACGCCCAGCGCCATCAATCTGTCCATCCCTCCGTGCGCACGCCCAGTGTCATCAATCTGTCCATCCCTCCTCGCGCACACCCAGTGCCATCAATCTGTCCATCCCTCCTCGCGCACGCCCAGCACCATCAATCTGTCCATCCCTCCGTGCGCATGCCCAGTGTCATCAATCTGTCCATCCCTCCTCGTGCACGCCCAGCGCCATCAATCTGTCCATCCCTCCGTGCGCATGCCCAGTATCATCAATCTGTCCATCCCTCCACGTGCATGCCCAGCACCATCAATCTGTCCATCCCTCCGCGTGCATGCCCAGTGTCATCAATCTGTCCATCCCTCCGTGCGCACACCCAGCACCATCAATCTGTCCATCCCTCCGCGCGCACGCCCAGTGCCATCAATCTGTCCATCCCTCTGCACCCACGTCCAGCGCCATCAATCTGTCCATCCCTCCTCGTGCACGCCCAGCGCGATCAATCTGTCCATCCCTCCTCGTGCACACCCAGCACCATCAATCTGTCCATCCCTCCTCGCGCACGCCCAGCGCCATCAATCTGTCCATCCCTCTGTGCGCATGCCCAGTATCATCAATCTGTCCATCCCTCCGCGCGCATGCCCAGTGTCATCAATCTGTCCATCCCTCCTCGTGCACGCCCAGCGCCATCAATCTGTCCATCCCTCCTCGTGCACGCCCAGCGCCATCAATCTGTCCATCCCTCTGTGCGCATGCCCAGTATCATCAATCTGTCCATCCCTCCGTGCGCATGCCCAGCACCATCAATCTGTCCATCCCTCCCCATGCACGCCCAGTATCATCAAACTGTCCATCCCTCCTCATGCACGTGGGGCTGGATACGGCCCAATGTGACTGCGGCCCGCGGGCTGGATATGGCCCAGTCTGACTGAGGCAATGGGACATTTTGCTGGTGGCGATCCTGGTTCCCAGCCCTGCTCTCCAGGGAGGCAGGTCCCAGGTCCAGCCCTGCTGGTGAGCAGCAGGTGCCCGAGCGGCGCCAGGCCCCGTTTCTGTAGGGGAAGAAGCTCTGTGCTGCCATCTGCTGGTGAGTCAGAGGGTGAGACAGAATGAGCTAGGCCCCATTTACCTGGCTGGGACAATCTGGGTGTAACAGTGGGGTCATTAGGGTTAAAGTCAGGTTTGTTTCAGAGGTGGGGTTACTGAGAGGTTGTCACTGGTGGTGGTCGGCCCTACGGCTTCTAGACTGAACATGTGGGTCACAAACCCTTTCCATCTCTCCCAGCCTGGACTCCTAAGCCAGTGGGGAAGAACATCGTGCCGGGCCGGCAGCAGGGCTCAGCAGAGAAAACTCTGGTTTAGAGCCAACAAAAGCAAAATCTCTTTGCTGACTGATTCATTTCATTGTCATAACTTCCACCCAATTTATCCTTGGGGCTTTGTGCCAAAAAACTTTGCTGGCTCTGGGAGGAACAAGCCTTCCTGCTCAGGACAGGGGCTCCCTCGGGCATTTTCAGGAGCCAGCTTAACTGGGTCTATTATCTCCTCCTCTCTCACCAACTTGAGGGGCCTGGACACTTCCAAGGCCATGCAGGGAATCACTGGCTGGCAACACTCCCTTTTACATCTGTCCCGCCGCGCTGGTGGACCAGCAAGACAAGCCTGCGTGTGCTCATCCTGGATGCACTGATCGTGGACCCACCACTCCCCTTCTACAACTGGTACAGGTGATGACACGGGGCGAAAGCAAGTTATCCTAGTGAGGGGTCACTCCCAGAACAAGGTGCTTTAAAAGCTGCTTCCACCCAGGGCTGAAGAGCAAATCCAGCAGTGAGCCAATGGCAGAATCTAGGGGTACCTCAGGGGGGCCCCAACTTTGACACAAAAATTCAAAGCCAACCAAATTTGTCTGGAATCGGTTTGTCTATAAATCTGCCTCTGAGGTGTCTGGAAATCCCACACGCCAAATGGACCTTTCACTGACTGCCGAGAACTTAACTGGATCACAACAGTAAAATGCAGCAGCAATGAGCGGAGGCAGGCCTGCGAGAAGTCTCCCATTTAAAAGCTCCAACCAGTCCCACCTCTTTCTTGGGTTCAGTTTGGGGGCTCCAGTTGAACCTGCTGGTCACAGATAATTGTTTCTGACCTCTCAGACACTGCATATTCCAGATGTACCACAGACAAATCACTGGTATCCTTACATCTTGATTCCCCACATTCACACTTCCTCCTCATCTCGTTCTGCTCTGCTCATCCTGCTTACTGATTTCCATTCTCATCGAGTCCATACTGTCTTATTATGAAAGGAGGAGGTCCATGGGATGAAACATTTGCTCAGAGTTCAGCACATATTATAGAATCAGAGGATTAGAGCTGGAAGAGACCTCAGCAGTCATTGAGTCCAACCCACTGCTCAGAATAGGACTGACCCCAACTCAATCATCCCAGCCAGGGCTTTGTCCAGCTGGGTCTTAAACACCTCTAGGGATGGAGATTCCACCCCCTCCCTAGGGAACCCATCCCAGTGCTTCCCCTCCCTCTTAGGGAAATAGTTTTTCCTACTATCCAATCTAGACCTCCCCCACTGCAAAGTGAGACCATTGTTCCTCGGTCTGCCATCTGCCCCCACTGAGAAGAGACTCTCTCCATCCTCTTTGGAACCCCCCTTCAGGTGGTTGAAGGCTGCTCTCAAATCCCCCCTCACTCTTCTCTTCTGCAGACTAAACAAGCCCAAATCCCTCAGCCTCTACTTGTAGGTCATGTACTCCAGCCCCCTAATCATTTTTGTTGCCCCACTGGATTCTTTCCAATGCATCCACATCATTTCTGTAATGGAGGCCCCAGAACTGGACACAGTACTCCAGATGTGGTCTCACCAATGCTAAATAAAGGGAAATAATCACTTCTCTAGATCTGCTGGCAATGCTTCTCCTAATACACCCTAATATGCCATTAGCCTTCTTGGCTACAAGGGCACCCTGTTGACTCATGTCCAGCTTCTCATCCACTGTAATCCCCAGGTTCTTTTCTGCCGAACTGCTGCTTAGCCAGTCAGTCCTCAGCCTGTAACTGTGCTTGGGATTCTTCTGTCTCAAGGGCAGGACTCTGCACTTGTCCTTGTTGAACCTCCTCAGGTTTCTTTTGGCCCAATCCTCTAATCTGTCCAGGTCACTCTGGACTCTATCCCTGCCCTCCAGCATATCTACCTCTCCCCCTAGCTTAGTGTCATCCGCAAACTTGCTGTGCGTGTGTGATGGGGTGTACCTACCCCCCACTGAACAGCAGGGAGTTGCCCAGGCCTAGCTGGCTGAAAGGCTCCCGCCCCCACAGCCCTGCTGGGCATGCTCCCAGGGAAGCCAGCGTATAAAAGCCCAGGCAGCCGCTCAGTCAGGGAGGACTGCCAGAGGGGAAGGCGCTCCGGCCAGGGAGGCCATCTGGAGGGGACCAACCCACCGAGCGATGCCCCAAGAGCAGGGCAGTGCGCTGGGAGGAGTAGGAAGCCGCCCAGGGCGGGGGATTGTCCTCGGGGGCTCAGCATGTGCCGGTTGCATTCCTGCCGAGCTGGCAGCGGAATCCCCCACCGCCAGCAGGTCCTTGGGCTGGGACCCGGTGGAGCGGGAGGGCCTGGTTCCCCTACTCCTGCCCCACCCCAATCCAGCTCCCTGGCATTTGGGAAGGGTTACCTGCAGACTAGGTCTCTAGGTCACGTGACCCAGAGGAGAGGGAGGGAACTGTACTCCGGGACTAGGCCTGGAGGGCCGTATTCACCCTACTAGAGGGAACCATACTTCAGGGCTAGGCCAGAGGGTCGTATATACCCTGCTAAAGAGAACTGTACTCTGGGACATATGTACCCTGATACAGGGGACTAGGTTTGGAACCCGGCCCTTGAGCCATATATACCCTAATAGAAGGGCTTGTGACTTTGAACTGGGCTTTTTGGGCCATGTGCATGGGAAAAGGGGATGATAACCCAATCCCAGGGACTTCCTGACCATCAAGGGGGCATGCCCCTCAACACGGTGCAATCCATCCCCTTAGCCAGGTCATTAATAAAGATGTTGAACAAAACCGGCCCTAGAACCGACCCTTGGGGCACTCCACTTGAAACCGACCGCTAACCAGACATTGCGCCCTTGATCACTACCCATTGGGCCCAACAATCTAGCCAGCTTTCTATCCACCTTACAGTCAATTTATCCAATCCATATTCCCTTAACTTGCTGGCAAGAATATTGTGGGAGACCACATCAAAAGCTTTGCTAAAGTCAAGGTATATCACATCCACTGACTTTCCCATGTCCACAGAGCCAGTTACCTCATCATAGAAGCTAATCAGATTGGTCAGGCACGACTTGCCCTTGGTGAATCCATGTTGACTATTCCTGATCACTTTCCCCTCTTCCAAGTGCTTGAAAATGGATTCCCTGAGGATCCCCTCCATGATTTTTCCCGGGACTGAGGTAAGGCTGACAGGTCTGTAGTTCCCTGCATTGTCCTTCTCCCCTTTTAAAAGATGGGCCCTACATTTGCCTTTTTCCAATCGACGGGGATCTCTCCCAATCTCCACGAGTTTTCAAAGATAATGGCCAAAGGCTCTTCAATGACATCTGCCAACTCCCTCAGTACCCTCGGATGCATTAATTCCGGACCCATGGATTTGTGTATGATTAGCTTTCTAAATAGTTCTTACCCTGTTCTTTCCCCACCAAGGGCTGTCCACCTCCTTCCCATACTGTGCTGCCTAGCGCAGCAGTCTGGGAGCTGACCTCGTCTGTGAAGCACTGGGCATCGAGTCCTTCAGCTTTTCCCACATCATCTGTCCCTAGGTTACCGCCCCCATCCAGTAAGGGCCCCACCCCCTCCCTGATCGCCTTCTTCTTGCTAACATGCCTGTAGAACCCTTCCTTGTTTCCCTTCACATCCCTCGCCAGCTGCAGCTCCAAATGTGCGTTGGCCTCCCTGACTAGCCTGCCTGCTCGGGCAATAGATTCATACTCCTCCCTGGTCATCTGTCCGCGATTCCGCCTGAGCTCTCCAGAGCTTGAACAATGTGTAGAAATTGTAGAAACCATTTTATGTTTAGCTAGAAGCCATCTTGTATAGCAGAAACCATTTCAGCTTTTTTGCCTTTGCACGTGGGCCAGAGTGAACTTTCTATCACCCCATGTGCCAGGCCAAGACAGATGTGCTGTTGGAATGTGTTAATTGGGCTGGTTGGGACAGGAGGTGCACTCCCTCGTACCTGTCCGCCATCTTGTTGATAAGGCTTTGTTTTTCCTAGTTTAATTGATGATTTCTGTAATTGGATGCCCTGATGTCAGACTGTTTGGGTTAAGGGTACAAAGATGCTAGGATTGGTTGTATTAGCAGCCTCACTGGGCCCGGCTCTGCTGGGACCACATTCGGCTCACTTTGCTTTTATTGGCCAATAAAACCGTCTGTTTAGCCACATAAACTAAGTGAAGTCTTTGCTTCTACAAATGGCAGCATCCCAGCCCTTTCAAACACGTCCGAATCCTGCTGGCAAGCAAAGTCTGGTGAGCTCCCGGCCAGCAGCACTCCAGGCTTGGGGCTAGCAGATGGCAGGTCAGCACAGGTGCTGATGAAACAGAAATCTGTAGCCTGTGCCCGAAGGGTGCAGGATTGGGACCCAGCCCTCAGCGCAAACACAGTTCTTGCTCCTGCTTTGATCAACTGTGGAGTCCACAGGGCTCTTTCCTTTATAACCTTCCTTCTCTCCCCGCCCATGCTCTCTGGTTGGCCCAGCTCTTGGAGGGGGTAGAACATGAGTTGCCATGTGGGTTCCCCACAGTGAAGTTGTTGCAAATGTCTAGTAAGTGTCACACCCTCTCCTGGACGTTTCTGGGTCTTTCTAGCTGAGTTGTTCTGCCTTGCTCTCTATGTGTCGGTAGTGGCCTAGAGGCACCAACTAAAATCCATGTCTCATCCACTCGCCTTCCCCACCCTCCCCAGGAGAAACAAAGTCAAACACTGCGGTTTAAACTGGTCTCTCCCTCACTGGCCCCCTTGCACACCTGCAGCAGGGCTGTCAGCAAAAGTGCCCGTGGAATTAGGGGTAGAGTTGGTCCGTTCAGCAGCCCAAGGGGCGTTCACCTGGACATGCCCGGAGCAGCTGCCGCACAGCTAGCAAATCTCCTCGGGATGCATGTGGGATGTTCATATGCACAGGAGCTGCCTTCTCCCTGAAGGCATTGGGCAGGCATATCCCTGCCGCGTACAGAGGCAGGACACATTCAGCTGATTTGAAAAGCTTCCTGTAAGTGAATTAGCAAAGCAGCATTGAAACAGTCCAAAGCTCCTAGCTCCTACCCTAGTTCCTTCTAGTGGCAGCATTCTGTTACTGCAAGAGTCTCTCTTGCCCTCTGCCCTGTGCCATGCCCCAGGGCTGTACTGGGAAGCTGGGATATTTCCCCCCCCAAGCCTGGATGGGCTGTGCAGTCGTCTCCAGTGTGTTTGGTTTGTTTTATAACTCAGGGCCCGTTGCTGAGCTTCATCCTAAGATGGAGGAGCAGCCACCGAGCTGCCTGTTGACTTGTTCAAATGCTTTTCCAAGGTGACTCCTGGGAAGTCTGGTTTTAGGTGACACTTCCAGCGCCTGCCCACAGATCTCCTCTGCGGGGTGGGCTGTTGGTAAACACCGTGCAGCATGCAGAGCTCTGCACTCCTCCGGCCCTCCCTTTCCGGGAACATGGAGGGGACATCTCCAAAATCCTGGGCAGCGACTCGGCAAAACAGCTTGTGTGGCCGTTAATGAGAGACACGCAGCAGCCAGCTCCCTGCACCGTGCTATGAAAATGTGCCCCCGGCTGCCTTTCAGCCCGTGGTGCTGCAAACCTGCCCCGCTCTCCAGTGACGCTGTGTCTAGGGAAGCTGTATGCACCATCTCCCCCAGGAACTGAGCCGGTTAGAACTGGGGAGACTAACTTTGTTCTCTGAGAGTTGCTGATGATCTAATTTGGGGACAGTCTAATATTTCCCTTCTGATTAATTTGTTCTGTGTGCCTGTACCTTTGTTCTCTGGGGGCCCCTCCAAAATGAGATGCAATACCTGATGGAATTTAATTATATAGGACGGGAGGAAGTGATTGAGGGCAAAGAGGAGGCTGATTAAACTGCACGTACTTAAAGGGTATTACAAGAAGGGAAGACAAGGGCTGGTTTCTGCAGCCAAAAGGAGGAAACCAAGGCATACTTGTCTACAGCGTCAACACAGGGATTATTCGGGTTAAAGGGGAACATTCCTGGATATCCACCTGCCTTTCAGCAGTGACTCTGTATTCTCAGAGCTTCTGGGTGTGTTCTAGACACGGTCCTGGTGGAACGAGGCCTGCGGTCCACCCCCTGCAGGGTGCAGCAGACCGTGGCTCTGATGGGCTATTCTTCTCTAGGGGGCTCTGAGCAGGTGCACTAGGGGGAGGAGAGCATGAAGGCACGTGATCCGTGGGACTAGTGATCCCAGGGGACCAATGGCTGCAGCATCAGGACTGGATCCCAAACCAAACTGCTGGGGCTTCAAGGAGTGGAGTCTGTTGGGTGAAATAGCCACAAATGAAAAACACAGGCTGGACCTCCCTCGTCTGGCACCCTCAGGACCTGGATAAGGGATTTTGCCAGACCAGGGGAGGTTACCCCCAGCACTGGACCAGCTGCTGGCTGGCTCCACCTCCCCCCCCCCGCCCCGCCCACTGCTGCTGGCCCCTGCCGGTCCCCGTCCTCCATCAGGACTCTTGGTCCTGCCAGACCACAGATGTTGCCAGACCAGAGAGTCCCAAGTTACAAGGTTTAACCTGTACTGGGGAAGTTACCCAGTTCCAGACAGCACTGAACTACACCCCAGCATTAGGTTCCCTTAGGCCATGTTTACACTACTGCTAACCTGGGAAAACGTCTGATTGTCCCTGTGACTAACCGGGCCGGGTCTGGGCACCGCTGAGGGCATCCGCTCAGGGCGAATTGCTCAAATTCGGGGATCCTTACAGCCCCCAGACTGGAGACCTTTCCAAATAGGCCACAAACCAGTCCCACAGAGCGCTTCAGCTGCCTGCCTGAAGCCACACGAGCAAAACCCCTCCGACACCCCAGCAATATCCGTGCCCCAGATGGCCCCGGGCCTCATACACAGGTGAGGGGCTTTAGGACCCAATCTCACCTTCCCCGAACAAGTTCTGTCCGGTTCCAAGAAACCAGCCACAGATCCCTCATCAATTTACACTCTGGACCTTACCCACAAATCACGCTGAGCCAGTCCTTTAGAATCTAACATCTAAAGGTTTATTACTGAGAGAAAGAAAAGCATGAGACTAAGGCTGTTACAGTATCATACATTACATGCATCGAATCTCCCAGTTCTCGATGCAGGCTCTCAGCAGAGATGTTACAGCTGCTGGCTTAAAAGTCCTTGGTGTACATCCTAGGTCAGGATGGGTCCACAGTTCTTCCCGGCTCGTGATTCCCTGCGAGGCCGCATCTGGGGTCAGGAGCAGATCTGAAGACCCAGATGGAGTTGGCCACATGGCCTATTTATACCCCACCCACCCCCCTTCTTCCAAGCTGGAGAGAGTCACATGGTCTCTGACCAGGCACCTAGATTCCTTCCCAGGTGGGTCTCTGGTACTTAAGAGACCTATTGTCCCTGGAGCCTTGCTAATTAGCATGTCCATAGGCTGAGCCCATCGCTCAACCACGTACAGAGAAACTCCCAGTCTCCATACAGAGTCCATATTCATAACTCCACACCCAGACATTACACAGGTATATGAAGAGCAGATACAGAATCAGTAGAAAGTAAGCTTTTGTTTGACACCTCACATGGCCCCCTTTGTACCAACTTTTGGGGCAAACACTCCCCCATGGGCGCAGCAGTGACCTGGCTGCTTCCCTTAAACTCTGGTAATGTGACAGCCCCACCCCGGGAGCGGCTGGCTCCAGCTGCCCTGGCCCATGCGCTATGCAGGATGGGCGTTCTGCGCTGACGGGAAGCATGCTCCTGTCCGCACAGAGCGTCCTCCCCGCTCTGGCTGCAGCAGCACTGCTGAGTGGGCGCAGCCGCAGCGCTGTGAGCGCAGACGGACCCCTGGCTGGCTCTGTGCGAGGGTTCGACTCAGAAAGGTCTTCCTGGCAGGGGGTGACCTCAGGCTGGCGCTGATGCTACGTGGCCCAGCCTGGGGAGCGTCTCCTGCGAGGGGCCCACCCACTTCACAGCTTTGAGCTGCAGCAAGCCCCCTCCCTCCCCGTGGGTCCCCACCGCCTGCCGGAGGTGTGTCCTGCCCGCTGGGGCGGGCTGCTCTCAGGGAGCAGCTGAACGGCACACACAAGGCAGCCACTCCTGGTCCCCTGGCTATGGAACCTGGCCGCCCTGACGCGGGCAAAGAGACCCAGAGGCCACGCCGCAGCCCCGGGCAGGCTTCACAACACTTTGGGCCAAGGCCCCCTCCCGCAGCTCCGCTGAGATGCTGACTGACCCCAGGGCGGGCCTGGGGCTTAGGGTTTCCATTCCCATGCAATCAGCTAGGATCCCATTTCGTGAGTTAACCAGTTACACGTAGCGTTTAACCAGTTAACCAATTAAACCTGCTGCAGCCAGACTGGAGAGCCCCCTCCGCTCGCCGCAGGCAGGCGCTGCTCCTGCCCGGGGGGCGAGTGAGGGGGGCTCTACTGGCTCCATGTGTGGCTGCTCCCAGGGACGGGTTAACCTGTTACCCATTCACACCCCGCAGTCACACGACTGCACTATCACCTGCATCGTGCCTGACCCTCCACAGGGCTCGTGCAAATGCCAGTGGGGCAGAACCAGACCCTGCCGTCCTCTGAGAGGCTGGGGAGCTATTCACACACTGAAAGGAGACAATCAATAGAGCACCCAGCTCAGGGTGTTTGGCATCACAGTTTGGTCATAAACACCCCCCGCCCCTCCCCAATTACACCCGTGCGTGTATTAACCAATGGTACATCGCTCACCAGGACACCCTCGTGCAATGATTGCCACAGGTAATCAATCCCTGGCTTATCGCCTTTCAAGGTCTTTTAATTGGTACAGGAATTTTCTCTGCTTTTCACCCCAGGTGACCTCCCGCTCGGCTTTCTCGCCGTGATTTACGAGGAGTCGAGACGATGTATTTACCTCTAATGAAATCCGCTCCTGGGTGCTGAGCCCGAATCCCTCACGTTGGCAGGTTATAAAGAGAAGCCATGACATGGCTTTGGGCAGGAAGGGACGAGTGAATGCAGAAGAGCCACCTCGGAGGAAGGTCTGTGTCCGGCCAGCAAGGCGGGAGTGGGCCCGAGAGTGACGCTGCCAGGGGCGTGGCCTGGCACTGTGGCCAGTCACTCGCTCTGCTGGTTTGACCAGTCCTGTGCCTGTACAGGCGTCTGCACCGCTGTCCCGCTGCGCCTGCCAGTGCCGGGGCTGGCCCCATGGCAGCGACCTGGGATTGTGGGCTGGCTGCTCTCGGGCAGCGCCAGCCGCCCATCAGAGGCTCTGCCGAGCAGTCAGAAAATGCAGCGGGTAGGAAAAGGAAGGAACAGGAAGGGGAGGCCACGAGAGAAGAGGCGTCCGGGGCGGGCTGGACTCCACAAACCTTTCACGGGCATTAGGGACGCTTGCAGAAGCCACATGCAGGAATGCAAAGAAAGTGCAGGCCTCCCGGAGCCCCGCTGGGTAGTGCGCTACAAGGCCCCTCAGCCTGGTCTGCAGGGCCCCTTAGGGGCTGTCTGAGTGCAGTAAATTACCTGCGGCTGGCCCAGGTTGGCCGGCTTGGGCCGGGGGCTATAAAATGGCAGGACGGAGAGGGAGGATCCTAGAACCGAAGCTCCGGCCTGAGTCCAAAGGCTTGCACTACCGGTGTACAGCCGGCCGGGAGCGGTTCTGGGCCGGCAGGTGAGCGGTTCTGGGCCGGCCGGGAGCGTTCGCGCTGCGTACGCGCTGCTCCCGCTCGCTTCTCCAGTTCCAGCTACAGCCTGAGCCCTGGAGCTCCCAGTTCCCCTCTGCTCCGCGGCCCAGCACGGGGGCCTCACACGACCCCATGGCCAAGCTGCAGGGGCAGGCCCACCGATGGGGGGGAAGGGGCCATTGCCCTGGGGCCCAGTGATTCCAAGGGCCCTGCACTTTGGCTGCGGCTGCTGCTCCCGCCGCCATGGCAGAAGCCCTGGGCCCTTTACATGGGTGCTGGAGCCATGCCGGGCGCTCTGCCTGGCTCTGAGGGCTGGGGAGGGGTGCCACGCTCTGGGCAACGCTGAGGGCTGGCTGCCCCGACCCCACCCCTTTCACCCGAAGCCATGCCCCCCTCTCCTCACACACACCCTGCCCGCAGGGGCTGCCAGCCCCACTGTGCAGGGGACTGCACAGACCAACTAACCGGCAGGGAAACTGCTCCAAAGGGTCCCCCGGGAGGCCAGGCAGTGCTAACGGAAGGACTGGGAGCCACGTGTTTTAGGGCTCTTAAGTCAATAGCTAGGTACCACGCGGTAGGATGAGCCCTTCGCTGGGGGCAGACTACCCCACAAGTGCCTGCCTCTTGCTCCTTCCTTCAAAGCAGCTGGCGTTGGCCCAGCCTGGCGGGAGCTGTGTTCTGAAGGTGCCGAGAAAGGGAGGGGGGCAGTTTTGTGTCTGAGCCCCTGCACGCAGGCTCAGGAAGTCTCAGTGCAGTTACTGACTCAAACACAGGTCCTGCGTGGCCTGCCACAAGTCACTTTGCTCCTCAGAGACTCAGCTGCCACTGGAATTGGTGGGCACGGGGAGTCTGGCAAAGGGGCCTGGCCCCTCTGTGAGATTGACGGGGGTGGCCACGCGCCCCCGTGTGAACGGAGCCAGAACCCCCCAGAGGCAGCGAGGAAGGACCAGCAGCACAAAGGCCGGCCCTGCAGAGACCCTGCAACGTTGAGAACTGGCCAGCGCCCCCCACCCCCAGGGACACCAAGGAGCTGCTGGGACTGTCAGGGTCACTGGAAGGGCAGCCCCGAGATACAGTGAGATACACAGTCAGTGTACTCCAGACAGCCCCGAGATACAGTGAGATACACGGTCAGTGAGAAGACAACCCCGAGATACAGTGAGATACACGGTCAGTGGGAGGACAGCCCTGAGATACAGTGAGATACACAGTCAGTGGGAGGACACCCCAAGATACAGTGAGATACGCAGTCAGTGTACTCCGGACAACCCCGAGATACAGTGAAATACACGGTCAGTGGGAGGACAACCCCGAGATACAGTGAGATACGGGGTCAGTGAAAGAGGGCAACCCCGAGATATAGTGAGATACACAGTCAGTGGGAGGACACCCCGAGATACAGTGAGATACACAGTCAGTGGGAGGACACCCCGAGATACAGTGAGATACACAGTCAGTGGGAGGATACCCCGAGATACAGTGAGATACACGGTCAGTGGGAGGATAACCTCAAGATACAGTGAGATACATGGTCAGTGGGAGAACAACCCCGAGATACAGTGAGATACACGGCCAGTAGGAGGACAGCCCGAGATACAGTGAGATACACGGTCAGTGGGAGGACACCCCGAGATACAGTGAGATACAGGGTCAGTGGGAGGACAACCCTGAGATACAGTGAGATACAGGGTCAGTGGGAGGACACCCCGAGATACAGTGAGATACACGGCCAGTGGGAGGACAACCCCGAGGTACAGTGAGATACACGGCCAGTGGGAGGACACCCCGAGATACAGTGAGATACACGGTCAGTGTACTCCGGACAACCCCGAGATACAGTGACATACACGGTCAGTGGGAGGACACCCCGAGATACAGTGAGATACACGGTCAGTGGGAGAACAACCCCGAGATACAGTGAGATACACGGCCAGTGGGAGGACAGCCCGAGATACAGGGTCAGTGGGAGGAAAACCCCGAGATACAGTGAGATACACGGTCAGTGGGAGGACACCCCGAGATACAGTGAGATACACAGTCAGTGGGAGGACACCCCGAGATACAGTGAGATACAGCGTCAGTGGGAGGACACCCCGAGATACAGTGAGATACAGCGTCAGTGGGAGGACAACCCTGAGATACAGTGAGATACACGGTCAGTGGGAGGACAACCCTGAGATACAGTGAGATACAGCGTCAGTGGGAGGACACCCCGAGATACAGTGAGATACAGCGTCAGTGGGAGGACACCCCGAGATACAGTGAGATACAGCGTCAGTGGGAGGACAACCCCGAGATACAGTGAGATACAGCATCAGTGGGAGGACAACCCTGAGATACAGTGAGATACACGGCCAGTGGGAGGACACCCCGAGATACAGCTACACACGCAGGGCAGTGCAGGAAGCAGCCCAGGGACTCTGGGGGAGCATCCGGTTGCACTGTCACCTGAGCATAGCTCAGCGTGTTTTGGGTGGATCCTGCTGAGCAGTGGCAGAACATCCTGCTACTGCCAGGGCCCTGCACTGGGACCCAGTGGAGTCGGGTGGGCCCAGCTCCCCCTAGCCCCGCTGCCACCCCACTTCTGGCGTGCCAGCCTTGCCTCTTACACCAGGAGCCCTGTGTCTGGCCACGTCCGCACAGCGCTAGAATGGCAGACTGTGTGGGCCTGAGCCCCCCAACTGTTTGCTGCTTCGGGACTCAGAGACTGGTAATCCCTCCCCAAAGTCTGCCTAGGGAGCAATCTGATGACAAGGGGGTGTGGCCTCCCTTTGGCTGGATGGGGAGGGACGGCCACACACTCCTACCAAATCTAAATACCATAGAGGACTGCAACATGTGTTTCTACTGGTGGTGCACATCTGCACATGCCTTGGTGCACAGAACAAAATTTATTCTGCAGGTAAATGGAAACAGTTAGTGGGAACATTGATCTGCACCTGTGTGGGTTCCCCTCTGCACACTCGGGACAGCTATACTTTCCTCACTGCCAATTTAGACTGTAATCTCTTGGGACAGAAACTGTGATTACTCTGTTTGCCCAGCCCACAATGGGGGGCTCGTGGCACGGCCGTTATTGCAACGAGGGCACTGCCTGGGGTTGTGGGTGGGCAGAGCTGCACTGCCGCATGGAGTTGCTACTAATCCCGGGGCTCTGCTGTCCTGCCAGGGCTGCCAGACAGCTGTCCTGCTCGGTGCGAAGGGCCGTAACGCAGGGGAGAAGTGACCAGGAAGCACCCCATTGTGGGTAGCTACTGGGGATGGGCAAACTTGTGTGGTGGGACCCTGAAGGGACTTGGCCTTGCTCCTGGGCCTGTATTCCACCCAGGACACACTGGAAAAAGAAGAAACAGAGTTAGAGAGGCCTGCTGCCACTGTCACCACCACCAGGTGGATTTGAACCTGGGACCTCAGAAGGTTTGTGTAGGAGCTGCTACAGCTTGAGCTCTAAAGCCAGCTGGCTCCCAGGCTGGGCTGCAGAGGTCTCTTGCTCTTGTCTGTTGCTGTGGTCTGGGTGCCACCGCACAGGACAGTGACCCACCGAGGTGTGTGGGCTACACAGAGCCCAGGGCTTTGTAGCTGCTCCCAAAGCTGCCACGGAGCGCGCGTGGCCCAGGGCGAGGGCGAGAACTCAGGAAGGAACCTCCCTGCACCACTCCCAGCTACAGAACCATTCCCAGATCGCTGCTGCGCGGTCACCGCAGACAACAGGCCAGTCCCCGAGCGCACGTGTCATCAGGCAGCCAGGTGGGAGGCCCACGGGGCTTGCCTGCCCCGTCCCTCGTGAGACCCCAGCACCCCTCATCTTTGTGAGAGCAGACAGCCCTCGCCGGGCTCAGCGGGCGCCGCCGTGCAGAGCTCAGGAACCCGGACAAAACAGGCGCAGCCAGCGCGTGGGACACACAGTCCTGCCCCGGGCCGGGCTTCTCGCGCGTGGCCCCGGCAAGAGAGCGCCCGTCACTCCCTGGCGCTCTCACGGTGCCCCTGGATCCAGCCTTCCGGTCCTGGAGATCTTCCCTGGTCTCCGGCAGCTTTCCCCTGCCCCTCTGCCAAGCAGAGAGCCCCGCCCAGTGGGACTCCCTCCGCTGGCTTCCTTCAGGGACCCCTTCCCCGGGGCACTCCCCGTCTCCAGAGCTCCACATGCTCCCCCGTGTGGCAGTGCAGCATCACAGGGACACTAAACGGGTCAGAAAACGGCATCTACACAGACACAGACACACACCCACAGACACATGCAAACACACACACGCGCAAACACACACACGCACAGACACACACCCACAGACACATGCAAACACACATATGCACAGACACACACCCACCCACATGCAAACACACTCACGCACAGACACACACCCACCCACATGCAAACACACTCACGCACAGACACACACCCACCCACATGCAAACACACACATATGCACAGACACACACACGCAGACACACACATGCAAACACAGACATGCATACGCAGACACACACACAGTTACAGACACATGCACGCAGACACGCACACAGACACACACACCCCCACAGACACACACATGCAAACACACACACATGCACGCAGACACACACATGCAGACACCCCCCCCCACAGACACACACATGCAAACACACACACATGCATGCAGACACACACACACAGACACACACACACACACACAGACATGCACACAGCATCCATCACAGCTGTAGCCACTGCCGTGCGCTGCGCAGGGACCCGTCTTGCTGCCCGGGATCAAACCCCCCGGAACGGAGGGTTGCTCCATGGCCGGGGTAAGGGCGAATGTGCCCTCGCCGCCTGCCGCTCTGTGCCCCTTGGCCACGCTGATTCCAAGCGATCGGTTATTTCAACCCACGAAAGGAGCCGCCATGTTCCTGAGGCGACGGACGCAGTGCCTGAGGCAGCCGCAGCCTCGCACCAGAGGTGTCCGTGCGCTTACACCAGTGGCAGCCCCAGTCTGTCCTTGAGGTCCCGTGGTGATTCTGCCCCTTTCCAGCGTTTCTCTCTCACACTCCAGTTCAGTGACAGGCAACTCCTCGGGTCCTCCCCTAACCGCGCCTCCTGCCAGCCCCCTCATTACTCCTCCCCGCCAGCAGGGCCTTCGGCTGCAGGGCTGGGGCGCATCTCGCATCAGGACCAGCCTGGGCCCCAGACTGAAAACATCAGGGACTCACAGCCCTGCCCAGTCCTTGAGCAGATCAAAGCAGTGTGTCTCAACCAGTGGCAGGAGAACCCTCAGGGGTACCCGAGAGAACTCTGGGGTACGTCAGCACAACTGAAATTTGGAGAAAACTGAATTTTTGTTGTAAGTTTTACAGTGTTTTATTATTTTTGTACTTTTTACACCCAAACATTTCATCGCCTGCCTGGCTACGATTAAGTTGTTTTAAACAAATATGTCGCAATGGCAGAAAAAAACCTGTGTGTCTGAAAACTGTAGGTACTGGGGGTACCTATAATTTTTTTTTAAAAAAGGGGTACTTTATTAAAAAAAGGTTGAGAAACACTGGATTAAACCACAAGGGAACAGGAGGGGAGGGAAGCCAAAAGGGGGAATCCCAAGGAAGAGAGGGGAGCAGGCGGGGCTGGCACAAGCAAGGAGCCAGGATGGCCAGACCGGGGGGGGGGGAGATCCCGGCGCCAGGAGAAGGGGGCAGAGCTGCAGAGCAGGGCGCCCGCGTACCCCCAGCACATGCCAGGGAACCCCGCTGCCTGCGCGAGAAGCTGGAATGGGGCTGAGAGGCTGCTGAGCTGCACTGACCGTGGCCTCTGCTTGAGAAATCGGGGGAGTGGTCCCAGCCGCCTGCCCCTGGAACGGCGCCGCTGCCAGTGCAGCAAAGGGAACGTGGGGCGGCCCCTTTGGCTCAGGGTCTGGATCAGCCCATCAAGAACTGCCCCGGCCCAAAGGGCCGTGCCACGGTTACACCTGCCCCGGCTGTTACTTAGCCAGACCCCCCCCCAACGTCCGCGGCTGGGCCCCCTTCCCCTCCCCCTCCCAGACGGGCCAGGTTTGCCAGCAGCGCAATGAGCCCCGGGGCAGCCGCCCACTCCCTGCTGCGGCCTGTGCAATCATCCCTCTCCTGCGCTGTCGGCTCGCAGCGCCGGAGCCCCCCCCCGGTGACAACGGGCTGGCGGCAGCTTTGTTTCCCTCTTTCGTTTGCGCTCTTCCGAGGTGCAGAGCGGGCGGACAGCTCCCCGGATCTCAGACTGGGGCTCCAGGGACTTTCCTGCCTTGTCTCTCTTCCCCGACGAGCTGCTTGGACTCTGGCCTCGGCAGAAGGGGAAACCGCCGTTCCTAGCCCTCCTCCACCGCCAGGCAGAGGGGAGCGCCCCGCTGGGCTCTGCGTGGGGGCTCCAGGCGCGGCACGCTGTCCCCGGGAGAGAGGGAGACCACGCAGCCTGCTCGACTATCAAGGGGGCATGAGGGGCCCTTCCCAGGGAGCCGAGCAGCGGGGAGAAGCCATTCTGGAGCAGGCTGGAGCCAGGCCGGGGAGGCGCAGGACAGCCTGGGGGTGAGGCGTGCAGCTTTCCCCTGAGAACCGGCCTCTGGGCACCTGAAAGTGAGATCCCTCAGCTTGGACCTTCCCCGCTCCCAGTGTGCAGGGAATCGTTGGGAAGCCCCCAGCTCCAGCCTGTGGCGGGGGATGGGGGCGGGGTGCTGGTCCTGCTGCCCCCGCCGGGGAGCTGCCACGGCGGGGAGAGGCGTCTTTGCCCCCAGCCCGGTGCTGCTGTGAGCAGAGATAGCTGGGGGGAGACCCCTCTCCTGGCAGTAGGGCCCAGTCCAGAGGGCAGAAGGTGTGTGTGCAGGCTGGCATCCCCCAGGCCCGGTCCAGGGGCAAAAGGGGGGGCCCTCGCAGTCCAGCCACAGTGGTGCTTCCCAGGCCAGACCTGAGGGGAGGGAGGCAGGCAGGCCAGCCAGGGGTCGGGCACTCTGGGTGGCCAAGAGGGGCTGTGGGGAGGGCGGGATGTTCTCTGGTGGGTGGCAAGGCCTTCTCTCCCCCAACCAGCAGGGCCTTTTCTCCCCCCGCCCCGCATTCGGCAAGGGTTGTATCTCCCCCTCATCCAGCAGTGGCTTTTCCCCCTTCTGCCTTCTCCCCTCCGATCCGGCAGGACTTTCTCTCCCCACCTGTCCGGTGGGTCTTTTCTCCCCCCTCATCCAGCAGGGGCCTTCTCTCCTGTCCCCCTCATCCACTAGGGCCTTTTCTCCCCCCCTCATCAGTGGGGCTTTTTCTCCCCCTCTGCCCTGCCCTCCTCCTCAGCACTGTGGCCAAGGGCTGGAAGGAAGGTTTTTGGGGTGGGGGTGGGGGGCATCTGGTCCAGTGACAGGCAAGATGGTGATGCCCAGCCCCGCTGGTTACTCTCTTGGTCAGAGGTGAGAAATACCAGTCCGCGGGCTAGATATGGTCTGTCAGGGTTATCCCCTGGCAGGCCCCCACTCTGTGCCTCCGCAGGTACGAGGGAGCACAGCTCCCCTTGGCTGCAGTTCACCGTTCCCGGCAAATGGGAGCTGTGATCACCCGTACCTGTGGAGGTGCAGGTAAATATAACAGCAGCAGCCCAGCCGGGCTAACCCTAGTGAACTGCCAAAGTTTTATTGCCTACCCCCGCTCTTGGTGGTGAGGCTGCCGCTAGCGCTCACTCTGCACTACAGCTGCCCCCCGCGCTCACTGTCCTCAGTAGTCACCTGCAGCACCTGTCCTCCACTGCCCCTCCCTTCCATGTTATGGAAACCAGCCCTATTCTAGGCAGATCCCATTTTCCTGGCACAACCCAACCCTGCTTTAAGTAAGGAGAAGAGGAAGATGCAGACCGCATTTGAGGGTCCTAGTTCTTACTATGTAGGAGGAGTTCTTGGACAAATAGACTCACAGACGGATGGACAGACAGACCCACATTTCTAAGAGATATACACAGATGACTGTGTTGAATATATTGTATGTGTTTGTATTATTCCTTGGGAGTCTCCAACTACACAAATTAATATTGGAAGAAAAAGAAGTGGCACCCTGTTGAGCAGGCGAGAGGTCCAGGAGAAGCCAGGCCTGTCCATCAAAACCCGCAAAGAGATCGGTGCTGAAGGAGGTGACAGGCGGATGGGGCACCACAACGCCATGCTGCCAAGCTCCCTGCTACGAGCGGGGATCTCTCAGAGCAAACAGCTGTCTACTAACGGGCGAGGGCTTAACGAAACCAGAACCACACATCCATGTCCTTGCTTGACAGCTGCCAGATGTTGCAGCCCCCTGGGTAGAGCACACAGCGCTGCCACTGAGGAGCTATCCAGATGTGTTTGTGTGGAATGTGGCACTGCAGCCCTGGCGGGCCCCTGGCTGCATCAGTCACATCTGCACGGCAAGAGAAGACACGCAGCCCAGCCGTGCATGGCCTGAGTCAGCTGATTTGGGCTCAGGCTGAAGGGCAAAAATGACAAGGCGGACGGCTGGGCTGGAGCCAGGCTCTGAAATCTGTAAGGCACAAGACTCTCAGGCCTAGTCGCCAGCCCAAACTCTAGCAGCTCCTGGAAGGCTTTAGCCCTGCAGCCCGAGCCCCGTGTGCCTGAGTTAGCTGAGCCAGGCTCTGCGCCTCAGTGCCACAGGGTCACTATTATAGGGCAGCTGTGCCGAGTGTTCCCGGTGCCTTGGGCAGCTCTCCAGCTAAGCCCAGGGGGAAGCACTTCCCGTCTGCTCTCGCTGAATTTTACTCCCGGGGGATTCAGCGCCACTGCAAAATGCAGAAACCTGTGGAAATTAACATTGTGTGCACAGAATGTCCTTCTCCACCCCAGGAATAGGCTGCAGCACTGCTGGCAGGGCCCAGGTCACAGAGAGACGGCACTGCTGGGGGGGCAGGGGGGCTAGATGGTGCCTGACAGCTGCAGTTCCCAGAATGGCACGCCCTGAGGGAAGGACGGGGGGTGTGCTTGAAACTCTGTGCTCCTCCCTCACCACCCCTGGGCTCTGGAGGGAGGTAGGAGGGTGTCTGGGCTGGGAAGACTCCGCAGCTGGGCTCAGGGGTAGGAGGTTTGGGTGTATTGGCGGGGGGGCGGGGCTGGGCTCTGGGGGGCGTGGCTGTGTGTTTGCCCCCCACCCAGCTGGGCTCCGGGGAGTGGGAAGGGGAAGAGAAATAGGAATTGGGTTTTCATAGGGATTCCTTCAACCTTCTACTCCTGGGGGACTTTTTGTGGGTGTCCATTGTTACAGACATACTAGCTAAGAGGGATTTTGAAATAAATGGCCAAACTAACTGAAATGGGGGGATTGTGCCGTGTTATTTGGACAAATCAAATTTGCAGAAGGTTAAAGTTAAATTGGGTGCAGACCTTTCTGGTTGGTTTTGGTGTAGAAGGGTATGTCTACACTACCACCCTAGTTCGAACTAGGGTGGTTAATGTAGGCATTCGAAGTTGCAAATGAAGCCCGGGATTTAAATATCCCGGGCTTCGTTTGCATCTTGCCGGGCGGGCGCCATTTTTAAATCCCCTTAGGTCGAACTCCGTGTCCGCGGTTACACGCGGCACGGAGTAGGTAGTTCGAATTAGGATCTCTAATTCAAACTACCGTTACTCCTCGTGGAACGCAAGGGAGAAGGTCTGGAAACTGAACCCGGATTGGGAGGAGGCTCCTGTAGCCGTCTCTGAAACGCTTGCCATTGAGAGACAGCACTGGCCAATCGGGGCACCGCAGGGTCTCAGCGTGGGAGAGAAGGCGGTGCCAGGAGAAGGGACCTGCTGCGAAGGCGCCTTGGACATTCTGCACGATAGGAGCGCTGGGCTCCATGCTGACCCCTGGCAGAGACCGGAGGGAGCTGGGCGGGAGGAATTTAAAGGCATCTGGTGAGTGCATTTGGATCAGCCCAAGACAGCCACTGGGTTAGGTACCCCCAGAAGAAACCAAAGAGCCAGCACCAGGGGAGTGCTGACCTCACAGCTGCAGCTGGAGGATCGGCAGGGTGAGGGAGGTCCAACAGGGAGGGTTTGCACAACAGGCGCCTCAGTGAAACCCAGCATCTGGCTAGGAACCCTGCGGCGGGGCTGGAGCATGTGCGTGGGGACGAAGGGGGCTGGCTCTGCGGAAGACGTTGTCTGACACAGGCCCCGGGCTAGACGCGCTATTGACCTGACTCAGCCTGGCCAGGCTCACATCTCTGTGTGTGGGCGGCTGCGTGCTGCGCCTGGTGCTCTCCTGCACTCGTCAGGGCTGGTCCCCAGCTCTCTAGGGATCAGAACTACAGGAGAGGGGCTAACCGTGGCCTGCAATCCCAGCGTGCTCTGTACTCAGGCAGGGCTTTACTGTGGAAACCGATCAGCAGCTGAGCGGTCTCGCCCCTCCCTTGTTTGTGTTGGCAGAGCCTGGCAGAAGCATGCCACGCAGAGCCAGTGGGCTAGGCAGGGCTGGTTGGCATCGAGGGATAATTGGCACAGGTGTCTTTAATGAGTTAAGATGCTGGAAATAATTGGTGCAGGTGGTCTCTGCAACCTGGAAAAGCCAGGGCCAGAAGCAGACAAGCAAATGGGATGGAAGGCCTGGGGACGCCAGGGGAATCCAGGCCCGTCTCGGCTATGAACGCAGGGGTTATCAGTGGGGCAGACGCGAGCTTGCGCTTTGGGGATGAATTACCTGCTGGAGGGTGGCTCCCCAGAGACCAGGGGTGTCTGAACCTCCTTGTCTGTGCTGCTTTCTCCACAGGCATGAAACCGACTGAGTGGAGCCATGTGATGTCCTGTCAGTACAGACTGGGCCCTCAGTGCCGCACGGCGGCCTCTCTGCTACAGCCACACGGAGGAGCACCAGGCACAAGTCCCCTACTAACAGCAGAGTACACAGGAGTGGTGGGTGATGCCCCAGCTGGGGAAGGCAGCCGAAGCCCCGCCCTTTCCACCAAAGCCACACCCCTTCCCCTGAAACCCCACCCCTTCACAACCTTCTCCCCCAGCCAAGCCCCGCCCAACCCCAGCTGGGGGCCGAGGGTTGCTGCGTGGTGCAACCCCAGCCCCTTACAGGCAGTTGTGGGATGGTGGTGCCTTCCCTTGTCTACGTTACCGGCCGCCCTGTGAGCAGAGCGCTAGGGAGAGGCTCGAATGCCGTCCAGGTGATTAGAAGAGGGCCCCCAGCACCCACAGCCGGCAGCCTGTGTTTCTATACATGGTGCGAATCCGCACATGCCTCCGTGTAGTCCGCACATGGTTGGAAAGAATTAGAGGGAACACTGATGGGCGGCGGAGTTTCAAACCCTCTTTCGAAAGCCCCCGGTAAATCTCCTTTTAGGAGGAATAAGGGGGCTTTCGAAAGGGGGGGTTCCCAATATTTGGCCCCGTGTACATGGGCCAAATATTGGAAAAGCTTCTTCCGGGGAAAAAAACGGAAGAAAATATGCAAATTTGAGCCGAATTTGCATATCTTCTTTGGGAAGCTGCGCGTAGTCTAGACGCGCCCTTTGCAGTGACTGAGGAGTAGGATGGTCCGGGGGCAAACTCCTCCAGGTGGGCGGCCCTGTCAGCATGTGCTCTGAGCAGGGACCTGGAGCAGGTGGAAGCCCGCACGATGGCGATTTACATCTCCCGAGTCCTGAGCACCCCCCGGGCCGCTCTAGGCCCAGTGGTTATTGAGACTGAATCATCTCTGCCCTCTCCGGGAGGTGGCTGCCCAGCGACCCTGGCGCCTAAAACGCTTTGCTCCTGCAGCTCCCTGCCTGGGATGTTCGCAGTCAGCACAAAGCATGCAGCCCCCCGAATGTCCCTGACTGCAGTCCTAGCCCAGCAACTCGGGCCCCGGCAGCCTGCTAAAAACGCACCCATCAGACTCCCAGGCCTCTATCATCCTGGGTTACCACTTGCTAGGTGACCCCCACACACTTCCAGACCCAAATTTCCCCCAAACCAGCTGCTCTGTAATCTCAGCCCTCCCCTGGACAGGGCTGAGAAATGATATGGCTTGTCTGTTCCTCTGGGGACACAAAAGTACATCACAGCTTATTAACTTCACAGGGGCAAATACACCCTTCCCTTCACACCCAGCACTGGGCTGGGCCAGTACAAATAAAACAAATGAATTAAGAGTGGGACGTAGCTTAAGGGAGGCCAAGGAGAAGGGATACAGGACGAAGAAGGTTCCCCAGGGAGGGGGGATACAGTTCGAAGGAGGTTCGAGACGGTTCCCCGGGGAGGGGGGATACGGTTCGAAGGAGGTTCGAGACGGTTCTCCGGGGAGGGGTGATACGGTTCGAAGGAGGTTCGAGACGGTTCCCCAGGGAGGGGGGATACAGTTCGAAGGAGGTTCGAGACGGTTCCCCGGGGAGGGGGGATACGGTTCGAAGGAGGTTCGAGACGGTTCCCCGGGGAGGGGTGATACGGTTCGAAGGAGGTTCGAGACGGTTCTCCGGGGAGGGGTGATACGGTTCGAAGGAGGTTCGAGACGGTTCCCCAGGGAGGGGGATACGGTTCGAAGGAGGTTCGAGACGGTTCCCCAGGGAGGGGGGATACGGTTCGAAGGAGGTTCGAGACGGTTCTCCGGGGAGGGGTGATACGGTTCGAAGGAGGTTCGAGACGGTTCCCCGGGGAGGGGGGATACGGTTCGAAGGAGGTTCGAGACGGTTCCCCGGGGAGGGGTGATACGGTTCGAAGGAGGTTCGAGACGGTTCTCCGGGGAGGGGTGATACGGTTCGAAGGAGGTTCGAGACGGTTCCCCAGGGAGGGGGATACGGTTCGAAGGAGGTTCGAGACGGTTCCCCAGGGAGGGGGGATACGGTTCGAAGGAGGTTCGAGATGGTTCCCCAGGGAGGGGGATACGGTTCGAAGGAGGTTCGAGACGGTTCCCCAGGGAGGGGGGACACGGTTCGAAGGAGGTTCGAGACGATTCCCCAGGGAGGGGGATACGGTTCAAAGGAGGTTCGAGACGGTTCCCCAGGGAGGGGAGATACGGTTCGAAGGAGGTTCGAGACGGTTCCCCAGGGAGGGAGGATACGGTTCGAAGGAGGTTTGAGACGGTTCCCCAGGGAGGGGGATACGGTTCGAAGGAGGTTCGAGACGGTTCTCCGGGGAGGGGGGATACGGTTTGAAGGAGGTTCGAGACGGTTCCCCAGGGAGGGGGATACGGTTCGAAGGAGGTTCGAGACGGTTCCCCAGGGAGGGGGATACGGTTCGAAGGAGGTTCGAGACGGTTCCCCAGGGAGGGGAGATATGGTTCGAAGGAGGTTCGAGACGGTTCCCCAGGGAGGGGGATACGGTTCGAAGGAGGTTCGAGACGGTTCCCCAGGGAGGGGAGATATGGTTCGAAGGAGGTTCGAGACGGTTCCCCAGGGAGGGGGATACGGTTCGAAGGAGGTTCGAGACGGTTCCCCAGGGAGGGGGATACGGTTCGAAGGAGGTTCGAGACGGTTCCCCAGGGAGGGGAGATATGGTTCGAAGGAGGTTCGAGACGGTTCCCCAGGGAGGGGGATACGGTTCGAAGGAGATTCGAGACGGTTCTCCGGGGAGGGGGGATACGGTTCGAAGGAGGTTCGAGACGGTTCCCCAGGGAGGGGGATACGGTTCAAAGGAGGTTTGAGACGGTTCCCCAGGGAGGGGAGATACGGTTCGAAGGAGGTTCAAGACGGTTCCCCAGGGAGGGGGATACGGTTCGAAGGAGGTTCGAGACAGTTCCCCAAGGAGGGGGGATACAGTTCAGACACAGTTCAAAAGGGCTGCAAGCCAATCAAAGTGAAAACCTGCACCCTGAAGTTGAGGCAAGTGGCCCATCGGTCCCTCCCACCAGCTCTGCTATTATTGGGGTTATCATCCCTTCTGCCACTCACCCCACTGCCGGGGTAGAGGGCTGCACAGCCACTATGCTGGGGCTGCTGATGGGATCTGCTCTTCGTGATTCCACTTTGCCTCTGCAACCCAGGTGTGGGCGCTGCCCCCGGGACAGACATGGGTCACCTTTTGGTCCCAAACAACACTTCTGGAGCTCACATTCCCAGTCGTCCTCATCTCTGCTCCCCACGGGGCTCTGTTGCCAGTGGCGTGGGATCTGGATTTACAAGGCACCGGTGCGACCATTCTCGAAGCAATTCAAGGGAATAAAATCGGGGAAGGGCTGGCTGGCAGTTGACCGTGAAACATTAATGATCTTACAGCTGCTCAAAAGTAAATATTTCATTAGCTTCATCAAGTGCCGTTCTACCGTTTATGTTAACCAATGTTCACAAGTATCGTGTGGAAACTTACAACAATGCTGGGGCCGTGTCTGTGCACCTGGCATGAGCAGCCCCTGCTGGGGTGTGCACCACCGGGTCGTTTTTTTTAAACCGTCAGAGAACTTGGCCAGCTCAGTGCCGTTGGCCAGCTGGGGACCTGAGCCCAGAGGAACACACCCGGGAGAGCCCAGAGGAACCGCCGTGCCGGGAACGAAAGCAGACGCGAGCAGAACTGGCAGGACCCATTGCGCTCTGCAGAACAGAGCAAAGCAGGTGACATCTCTAGCTCGTGGCTCCGGCCTGACTCAGAGTAGCCCGTGCTGAGTAAATGGTTATCCCAGCTCCCCCCTCCAGCTGGCTTGTCTGCGCTGTTTGGTCCTTTAGCCCACAAGCTCTCTGGGGCAGGGACCATCTCTTCCTGTGTGCACATCTGGCACCCGGCACCAGGGGGGCCTCGCCTGGCTGGTCCTTCCCATGTTACCGCACCAGCAGCATGAGCTCATGACAGCACCAGAGGCCTGCCGCTGGGGAGTGCCACTTGCAGGTCATGGGTGGGGCGGGGGGCACATGGGCAGGCTGGATTGGAGCGCGTCTCCCTCACCGGCTCTGTGGCTGAGCAGCAGCAGAGCGGTCCCTGTGTCCCTGGACACTCAAAGGGCAAGTGACCCACTTACTGGGCCCAGGCGGCCAAGCCTGGTGCCCCCAGAATTGGCCTCAAGAGCCCCTGAGCTGTTAGAATTAGGGACGGGGCTTTGTCTACACTGGCACGTTTGTCACCAAAACCTGCCTTTCGGCGACCAGGCCACGAGCGCGTCTATGCAGCCGTTCTGCGCTCAGCCGGCCCCGTCACATGACCCCTGCCCCGAGAGACAGAGCGGAGTTAACCGCCTGGGTGCGGGAAGAAAGCTCATGGCACCCCCTGCCAGGACTGGCTGTGCCCACCAGTGCACGGGCAGAGGCGGTTCTGCGCCTTGCTGCCACGCTGGGGCCTGTCACGGGGGTCAGGAAAGGTGACGGCAGAGCTGCAAGGAGCTGAGAGGTGAGCGGAAGCGTTGAATGGAACAAAACCAGCCAGGGAACAGGAGGCGCCTGCCCGGGGGGACCATCTGCGCCGTCTCAGAGCCCGGTGCCCCTGGCATTGCGTCTCACACCCAGCAGCAATGCACAGCCCCTGCCCTGCCCCCCCAGGGAGAAAGCTCTCGCCCATGTCGGAGTGAGGCAGCCCTGTCTCCCTGAGCAGCCCTATTCCCGGGAAAGAGAAACCCCTGGGTGCTGAAGGCAGGAGCCGGAGAAAAGAAGCCGCAGCAGACACTTGGCCCCCCAGGGCTCCGACAGGGGACAGGAGCTGCCTGGCGCACACAGGGTCTGGAACCCCCCCCCCGCGCACTGTGCTGCCCATTTGCAATAATCCACCCCGCAACCCCCCACCGTTCATTCCCAGGCAGGAGCAACCGCAGACTCGCGCACGTCTGTCTCTGCGCTACTGTCCTCAGCAGCGCATGAGGCCCCGAGCCCACCCGCGGGGCGCTGAGTAGCACAGTGCGTGCTGGGCGGGGCCCCCACCACGGCTCAGTCAGCCAAGGCCTGTAACAGTCCCAGGTGGGAGCAGGGCCCCTTGCACACCTCAATCCACGTCCCACCTTGCTTGGACACCATCCCTCTTTGTGACCATTCATGGCCCGGTCAGCCAGGGCGAACTGCAGCTCCAGCCAATTCACGCCCCGCCGTTACTGCCCTGCCTGTAAGTCAGGAGAATCGCAGCCATAGGCACAAGCCTCTCCCCAGCTACTGCACTCCACCCCACACTGAAACTTCTCACGGGTACTGCCGTCTCGCGACCCCCCCGAGACACCCCAGGGGGGCAGGGTGGGGCAGCACCTGCAGGAAATATAAGTTGCTTTCACCCATCACATTTTCGCTGCCAGCAGTAGTGCTGACATGACTGTGAAAGGGGCTTCCCCTTGTAGCTGTGGCTCTACCGTGGCCTGCCTCAGTTTCCCCCTCAAGCTGCAATGAGGCTGTGTGGGGCCAACAGCCCCAGCTGTCTGCAGGCGAAACTGAACCTCGGGCCTCTGGAGCTTAGTGCCTGAGTCTATCGCATGAGCTCACAGCCTGGCTGCCGAGCAGATGCACTCTTCTCTCCGGAAGTGGCCTCAGTGCCACGAGCTGGGGCTGCCCCGGCAGGTGTGTGGGCAACAGCTGCTCTAGCAGCCCCATCGAGGAGAAGCCAAAGCCTCTACCTAGGGGAGCACTGGCCTCCCGGCCCCGACAAAACCTAACAGCCTGAGCAGCAGATCCTTCCGCCAGGCGACCAGCCCCGCAGACTTCGGCTGCCAGTTCCTGGCTTCCCGCCCAGAGAGGCCGGCACCCCACTCGCGCTCTGACCCTGCAGGCAGCAGCGTGCTCCTTCACCGGCCACAGCCCCTCTCTGGGCCGCTCCTGAAGAGCCGGGTGAGCGGGGCTGGCCAGCTCCAGGGGGGTCTTTTCACTGAACTTTGCTCTGAATCAGCCCTTTGCCCATCACAAGCTGTGGAAGTGTGAAGGGAAGGAGGCGGGAAGAGACTGACTCCGGCCCGGCTCCAGAGAGGCAGCCTCGCCGCGAGGACTCGGGGGCAGGGAGGGAAGATGGCGGCCAGGGGGTAGGTGCAGGTAGTGGGGCTGTGGGGTGGGCTGGTTTGCTGAGCTCTCAGGCGATGGGGGGCCTGCGAGGAAGTCCCAGGACTGAGAAATAACCCTCGGCTCGTCGCTCAGCGCGCTGGTTCCCAGGACGGGCGTGGAGGCCTCGCTCTGCGAGCGCAGTGAGGGAGGTTCTTTCCAGCCTCCTCACCGAACTAGGACAGGCAGTTGGGCCTGGCGGCAGAGGCACGTTCAGACCCGGAGCTATGGGGCTAGCTCGCTGCACGGAGGGGCCCGCAGCAGCGACAGACTTGGTGAGACGGCTGCAAACATCCACCCCCACCACGAGACGGTGCCAATTCCCCATCGTTCCCTTTGAGACTGCGACGGCGCGTCGGGCACCCCCCGACCCTGCAGCCCCGGCCGCCGCAAGATGAGACTCCCCCAGCCAGTAGATGAGAGAGGGTTTATTGCTTCTCCAGGATACAGCCCCGCACAGACGTGACGTGGTTACAGGAGTCAGGGCCAGGCAGCCTTAGACTCCTTGGGGCATGTGTCCACAGGCCCTGACCCCTCAGTACTCAGCTTAGTCTCCTCTCTTCATGTCAGCCCAGCCAAACTGCCCCTTCTCCCTTCCTTTGGTCACACCCCTTCCCTGGACAGGTAAGAACCAGCTGGGCCATGGACCACGTGACCTGAGGGTCCTCAGGGCAACCCCCCGCTGGGCACAGACACAGGCCAGTAGGGGTCACCCCCAGCCCAAGCCTAGCGACCAGAGAATGGCCGAATGGACGCACCCCCCTCTACATCACAGAGACTGTCCGTCTGGGGCGGGAGGGGAGCAGCAGGCATGGAACGGGGCTCAAATCACCACACACAGGAGTCTTAGGAAGATTTCATTTTTTCATCGCGTCAGAAGTAATTTGGCCTATTGCTTTTCAAAGGCCGACCTGGCTTTAATAACCTGCCAAACCACTGACAGGCACGTGTCAGGAGGCAGGATCCCCAGAATTATGAGACTGGCTTCAGAATCAGGAGGGCTTCTAATACAGGCAGGTGTTTTTATTTGCTTTCGGGCCTTTAACCCATTACTCGCTGAGCTCATTTCTAAGCCTTCCCCCCCCCCCCACAAGCTTCAGAGCTCGAACCTTCGTCTTTTGTTATTATACAAAAGCTCAGATTCTGCCACCAACACCCGATTCCAGCAGCTGACACTTGACGAAACCCCCATTAACACTGGGTACGTACCCTCCTTGTTGCTGTCTACCCCGCCTCTGTAATTTCCACATCAGATGACCTGGAGAAATGGGTTTTACCCACAAAAGCTTAAGCCCTAATAAATTGGTTATGCTCTAAGGTGCCCCAGGACTCCGGGCCGTTGCTCCAAATATTGTGAGTTGTAAGAACCCTGGGGCGCTGGTGGGGCGGAGGCTGCCGTTGTGCGGACACCGCACATCCAGAGAAAGAGGGGAAAGCCCTGCAGCAAATGGCATGTGCTGCATGGATGTGAGGAATCGCGGGCGCAGAGCACCCGGCATGCTGGGCACGGCTACGCTACAACGTCAAGTCAACTCCAGCTGCCCCGCCATCCAGCCTGTGCAGTAATTAACTGGGCTGCCATGCCCAAGAGAGGCCCAGTGGCGTGCATGCAGCCGGGGGCTGCCCCTCCGTGTCTGCACAGACACTGTGTGGACGGAGCTCCATTGACCCAAGCGCTTTGCCTCTCACAAGGTGCAACGATGTGGCCAGGGCCCCGAGCGACTGCTGCCACCAGTTCCCCTAACTCCACAGGGCAGGGCAGGCCTCGCCCACAGCCCGGGAGTATCCACTCCACCCCTCCCACGGGGAAGGGGGGATTCCTTTTGCTGTGATTATCAGAGAGGGCGATGGGGCCTCAGGGCATGACGCTCACTGATCATGTGGCTAGGCATGGGGAGTTCCTTGACTCAGAATGATTGGGCAGGATGGACCCCCTGTCCACCAGCCCCCAGTCCTGGCCAATATTCCCTCGAATCTTTTCCATCCTGGTGCGATTTCTTCCACCCACGTGTGGAATAAATTTTATGTGCACCAAGGTATGTGCAAATGGGCACCCCCAGGAGAAACAAAACGCCTGGCTGTGGGCGCTCTGCTAATCAGCGGGCGGCCTTGGGATTTCTCATGTGGCTGCACACGCACCCAGCTTCCAGGGAACCCTGGAAGACGCCCGGCCCAGCTCTACAGATGCTGAGAGCAGGGCTGTTGGGCTAAGTCCCCAGACTCTTAGGGTGAACCCTTTGACTCTGCTCCCCCCCCCCACCCTACTTGCTGCCTTTTGCTCACCCCCAGCTCCAACCCACCCACCTGCTCTTGCTGCTGGCCTGGTGCCGGCAGGGGAGACCCACCTACAGACCCCATGTTGGTAAGGCCAGCTGCCCTGTGCAGTGAGCAAGAAGCAATGCAGACCCATGTCTGTGGGGCTTTCCGGGTGTGGGACCCCCCCCCCATTGCCGTGCTCCCAGGACACTCACACAACACGGAGCATCCACTAGCTTGTCAGTCACTCCTTTCCCCCACAGCCAGCTCTCCCCCGGACGGGATGGGCGCCTGCTGCCAGGAACACCGGGTTCAATTAGATCCTCACACTCTCCTCCAGGTTTCTTGGGTTGTCTGCAGCCAGGCACATCCCACTGTGATGCTGTTTCAAAGTACATCTGTATTCTTTAGCCACTCGCCCTCTTGCTCCTTGGGTTCCTCTCTCTTTTAAACGAGATTGTTGCCATAGAAACCCATAATTTCCAGCTATCCCTGCTCCCGATAAGAGCTGCAGAGCCTGGCCTTGTGGCTTGCAGACTGCCCTCTGTGGGGGGATGTTAAATTCCTCCCATCTCTTCACCAGCGGCCTGAGCATTCATCCCGTAGCCCTACCCTCAGTTCAGAGACCTGCACTTAACACATGAGAAGTGTCTCTTCTGGAGCAGCCAGGTTTGGCTTCTTTCCCATATTACCCACTGGAATTTATGAAATGTTTGTCTCTCCCCCAGGGCTGCCAACCCCCCAGAATTGGCCTGGGCTCTCCCAGAATCAGCATCAACCTCCTGGTGACGATTGAAAGTATTTTAAGAAAATGACAGAACATCGTGTTGGGGGAAACCCCTCCTGGAAGAGCTTCAGTCAGAGGTGGCAACCTTGCGAGCCGGGCGCTGGGCAGTGCCGGAGCACCCTCCTGGGCTGACTGGTGTCTTTGAGAATCGGTGGTCAGTTTTCATGCCCTCTCACATGGTGTCATTGGAGAGCACGTCCTTAGCATGGGGGTGCTACCCGGTGGCTCATCCTAGTGTCCAAGTCAAAACACAGATTCTTTGCTATAGATTATGGTCAAATTTCAATCAAGACAATGCTGAGTCAGGAAAATGGAGTAACACTGTTGTCTAGGGGACTCCTCCAAGTCACTGAGCCACATCTAACCAAGCTTAGGTGCGGTTCCAAGCCATTCTCAGACTTGTCATCATAAACAGGAGCTGCTAAGGAGAGTCTGACTTACCTGAAGAGTGAGGAAAGGGTTTAGCAACTGGAGATGCACCAGCTGGGGCAGTCAGCCAGTAAAAATGCAGATAGGAATTTCAATCCGGGACAGGGGTTTCTCTCTCTCTCTCTTTTTTGTTTGAGATCACAGCATTCTCCCCCAGGTACTGAGGGAGATGGGAGACGCTTTCTCTCTCCACGAACGGATTTCTTGAAATGCGTAAGTTTAGATAGTCCGTCAGGGTTTATTGTTTTCGTTGTTTGGGGGGTTGGAAATCATGGCTGAGCTTGCTAACTGTTTTACTCTTTTGTAACTAAGGATTACAGCCCAGGGACTTTCCCTGAGTCTATGGCACTTCGTGGCTATTTACCGCCTAGTCAATTTACTGTGCTTGCAACAGTAGTTTTGTTTTGATAATAAAAGAGTTTTCCTTTTGTTTTGATTAACTGGTATTGGTTGATTGTTGTGTCCTTAGAGTTATGTGCCTAGTTACCTGGGCAGAGTCCATTGTTCTCTGCAGATTCCCTCTGTTTTCCCAACTCCAAGCAAAAAGGAGGTTGGGGAGGGGCGGAGGAGGGAGAGCTCTGCCTTAGGGAAAGGGTTCCCAAGTGATCTCTTCCCTGGAAAAGGGTTTATTTTATATCTTTTTAAGTACACTTGGGTGGTGGCAGCAAATTCTTATTTATCTTTTTTTCTTGGACCTCAGGGAGACTGAGACCGGACAAGCTTGTCTCTGGGAGTGCCCAAGACAAGTTTCACAGAGTTTATTCTGCTAGCCTGCCCCCCAGCTCTGCACTCAGAGTGTCAGGTTGGGGATTGAGCTGTGACACTTGTCTGGAGCGAAAACTGTTGAGCCGGAGACTTTCCCCTCCTGGACTCCACTTATCTCTAGTCTCCAGGACTGACATTCAGCAATGAAATGGACTTTCTATCCATTCAGAAAATCCTGTTCTGTCCAGACAGACCCTGCTTCACTACAGGTTGCCTGGTCAGAGCTCACCTCACCAGCCCTCTGCTCTCATGTTCCCTGACGGGCAGCTTCGCAGCTGCACAAAGTACTTGGTGAAAAAACTGAAATCGCAGATGGAATCACAGAACCCTAGAACTGGAAGGGATCTTGGAGAGGTCACTGAGTCCAGTCCCCTGCCCTCACGGCAGGACCCAGCACCATCTAGACCAGTGTTTCTCAAACTGTGCTCCGCAGAGCCCCAGGGCTGCGAGACATCTCCAGGGCTCCGCGAGGTTGACAAACTGGAAACATCGATAGGTACAACACATACCATCAGTGGACTGCTGGGGCTCCGCATAAGTTTTTTACGCATGTAAAGGGCTCTCGAGTCCAAAAAGTTTGAGGGCCACTGGTCTAGACCATCCCTGACAGGCGTCTGTCCAACCTGCTCTTAAATATCTCCAGGGATGGAGATTCCACAGCTTCCCTAGGCAACTTATACCAGTGTTTCACCACCCGGACAGGTAGGAAGTTTTTCCTAATGTCCAACCTAAACCTCCCTTGCTGCAGTTTAAGCCCCTTGCTCTCAAAAATGTCACACACAGTTCAATCTACGGCGTGTGAAATTTGCTGGTGATACCCAAACATTGTGAAATATTTTTTCAAAAAAATGTCCTGTTTTTAAAACTGAATTTTTGGCTTTTTTCCCCTTTTCTTTTTCTTCTCCCAGCTTCTGCCACTGAGTGCAACAAAATGAGTAAGAGCTGGGATTTTATCCCCCCCCCCCTTTTTCCTTTTTTTATTTTGCTGCCACTTGATCACTTTTCAAACTTTTTCAAAAGTGACTGAATAACAAAGGGAAAACGCAACCCAGACTCTGCTGCTCTGTGACTTTCCGGGCATCTCCGACTCTGGAAGAAAGGGCATGGCAGCCGGGTAAGCTTTCTGTTTGCTGCTCTGTTGCCTTCCCCCGTTGAAGAAGTTTTGAAAAGTTCCAGAGCGGGAAAAGGAAAAATGAGAAAGTACGAAAGCCCCAAGCCCCACCAAACCTCTCTACATCCTTGATTATGTTGCAGTCACCGCTAACAAGAAATAAAGGGGAAAAAGGACTAAAATGTTGAAATGCTGTTTCAATGAAAAACGGGACTTTTTTTGCGGAGCTGGGGAGGAACAGCTTACCATGGAAGCGTGCAGTCAAAAAAAGTCCATTGCTGTGAATGAAAACTGTGGACCAGCTGTACTTCCATGTTCGTGTCAGGGTTGCACCTAGAGCCAGGGCATTTTCATCCACAGCCTCCCTGTCCCCCCCGCACCGCGATAACATCAAAAGCTCTGCCGTTTCGGTGACAGTGGCAGAGGCCTGCATCTCAGGCCTCGTCTACACTAGAAAGGGTTGATAGGAACAGGCAGGGCTAGATGGGCAAAGCACATGCCCGCAGACTTGGAGGCTGCAAAGGATGCGAATGGTGTAATCCTGAATGTTTAGTGGTACAGTGAGTACCAGTTCTCCGGATGAAATAACCTAGACCAGGAAAAGGCCCCTCCCCCATAACTTTTGCAGGCACAGCTGTGCTGGTTGAGGGGCCTGTGATATCTCCACACTCCTGTGGGCTTGTAAAGCTTTTAAGTGCACAGCAGGCTGGCTCAAGAGCAGAAGCCCGAGGCTAGGAACAGCGAACGTACAGAGAAAGGAAATCAGTTACATCTTTGAAACAATTCCAGCTGAAATCCTGGAATCTCCCGAGAACCTCACTGTACATTCGTGCTCCTTTCCTGTCCCTCCCTCGCTGGGCATTTTCTCTTTGCATGCCACACTCCCTCCAGCGCTGCAGCCCTGACAATGAAAGCACAGGCAGGGTTAAGCTGGGGACAGAGGAGGAGGAGGCGGCAGAGCTATCTGGATGCTTGGCGGTCTGTGTGCTGCAAGTCTGTGGTCTGGTCCAGTCCCCCCAGCACAGAACGCATCACAGCAGGTACTTAACATCTCCCCAGCCATAATGTGCATGGAAAACAAAGATGGCCTCTTTAGCTCCCTGTGCCAGTCTCTAGGGCATGCGATGGGCACTTAGGAGATGAGAAGAACCTTAGCACCATAGGCCGATGATTCCCGTCTGGGCAGAGCTGGCTGCTTTCTGCTCTCTGCTGCTCCAGAAATACAGAGGCTGGAATGCAAAGAGCCTGCCCAAGCTGGGGAATGGGCAGAGGGAAGGAATGGGCCACAGGACACACACAGGGCTCGGAGCAGAGGAGTTGTGGCTGGAGGGAGGTAAATCAGCATGGAGTGGCCATGGCAAGGCAGCCCGGGTTATTTCTGTGACATTTCATCACTGGGTGGTTCCCTGCTCTGCTCACCCCTGCTGGGACACCAGGCACTGGCCACTGCCGGCAGACAGGACCCTGGGCGCGATGGACCTAGGTCTGACCCCGCCTGGCCGCTCTCGAATCCCTTTCATTTCAGTGCCTGAAACCGGAGACACTCGGAGTGAGGTGTGCCCGGAGTCCCTGGGGGGGCTCCATCACCTGATTCCGGAGGAATCGCCTCCACCTTGGCAAAGCTGTGAAGAGCCAGCGCTTGGACTGCGAGTTGTGTTCTACCCACGTTGGGCTCGCTCTGACTGACGCCACAAGCTGCAGAGCAGCCGAGAACCGGCCCCACGTCTCTGATGCACGTTGCCGGACCAGAACAAAGTCACAGGGTGGGGAGGAGCCAGAGAGCTGACTGGGGGAGGAATTCAGAGGC
Organism: Pelochelys cantorii; assembly: GCA_032595735.1. Taxonomy (NCBI): domain Eukaryota; kingdom Metazoa; phylum Chordata; order Testudines; family Trionychidae; genus Pelochelys; species Pelochelys cantorii. Next base: position 29,277,090 of record CM064344.1, on the reverse strand, counting down.
TGGGATGCGGCTGGAGACGCAGGAGCCAGGCAGAGGAGAGTGGGAGACGAGGGGCATGCAGAAGAGGACAATAGCCAGAGTTGGGATGAGTTCAGAGGGCCTGCAAAGCAGCATTCAGACTCAGCCATTCTCTGCCCTTCCTATGCAGCCAGTGGGCACTCTGGCTGCCATGCCCCACGCCCGGGCTCCAGCGGCCCTTGTCGCCAAACCTGTGCAGGAATTACAAGGCGCAGCGTCCCCGGGTTTGGCCAGACACGGCCGCTAGCTCCAGCCCCAGAAAGGCAATGAGTCTCTCCATGCACCCCCCCCGAGAGCAAGCCCGGGCTGCGCCCTGCGGGGAAAGACACTGCTGAAAGCAGCGCCTGGAACGTGAGCGTGTCTTTGGACTCTCCCGACTCGGGGGCCTTATTAAAAGCCTCTCCCAGCTGTACCGGGCTGCCCGGAGCGGTGACCCGTGGACGCCCAGGGACAGGCGGCTCGCCGGCTCCGCAGAGGCCAACGGGCCTAGAGCGGAGCAGTAACCAGGCTTCCCAGAGCAGTGACTTGTGGACGCCCATGGACAAGGGGCTCGCCGGCTCTGTGGGGGCCAACGGGCCTAGAGCGGAGGCTGGCCCGGGAGGCGTTTGTCACTCGGACGCGGACTCTGTGCCCGAGGTCGAGCCCCCCAGCTGTGGGCTGGGCTCACTGGCTTGGGGTGAGGTGGGGTCTCCAGGCCAGGAAGCTGTGAGGGGGGGCGGGTCACAGGATGATCCCCTCTGGGGCACCGGACACTGGCCACTGTTGGCAGACAGGACACAGGGCTGGGCGGACCCAGAGGGACTCCCTGGGCCGCGCTGGCGGCTCTCGCCCGGCTCCGCCCAGCACAGGACTGGCTGGTGCTGGGAGGCGAAGGCGGCTTCGCGTCGCACACACGGCTGCCTGGTCGTGAGGCCTGAGGCCTCCCTGGTCTCGGTTACGTGCAGCAGCCGGCGTTCCCAGGCCCTCGCCATCAGTGCGGAACCTGCCGGGGCCTTCTCCCTCCGCTGGGGGGGGGGGACACAGGGCTAGAGCCCCCTGCGGGGCCGCAAAGCAGGCAGAGAGGCCCCCCGCAGGTGCGGCTCTTACGTGAATGTGACAAACATCTGCAGGGGACCGATGCTCCGCTCCGGAGGGGGCCGCAGCCAGTGGGAACTGCTGGAGTCCAACGATGCTTTAGGATCTGGCCCGTGGAGAACAGACGGTGCCAATTGGCACAGCAGCCCCCTGGCCTCGCTGGAGCGACGCTGATTTGCACCCGCTGCGGCTCTGGGAGTTTCACTACTGGGGGGGGTCTGGTTTGGAGGGATCTTCCCGCCACACCCCGGTGGTGAGACCCTCTCCCACCCCGGGAGGCCTGTCCCGCTGCCCCGCACGACAGGCCCGGTTCAGATAGCTTGGGGCGGGCAGGATCTGGACAGCCCCAGTCTGGCCTGCGCTTGGATGACCTGCCAAGCCCACCAGTTCTCTCCATCTGCCTTCCGGAGCCTCCCAGGGGCTGCCGTTGTCTCTCCCCCAGGCTCTCCCCGCCGGTCCCTGTGTCTGGCACCACACACCGCGGGCGTCTCCTCCAGAGCCGGAGGGCTGCTCGCACACTGCTCCCCCAACACCCGGGGCCCAGCAGATTTCCGGCGTTCACTCAGCCTTCCGCGCTCCTGCCCACAACTCTCCGCCCCAAGGGCCAATGCAGAGCGCTGGCTGCCGACGGTCAGGACCTGGGCCGAGCCACGGCTGAGAAGAAAGGAGCTGGAAGCCACGCCGGACGCTCTCTCGAACGGGGCCCAGCTGCGGCAGCAGGCGCAGGCGCGCACGCTAAGCAGATGGTGCCTGGCTGGAGAGGCGTGCTCCTGCCCAGCCAGTCTCAGGCCCGGCTTTCACTTCGGCCTGGCCCCTCACAGCGGCACGGTGGCAGCGCCGGCTACAGACACCCCAGCTCCAGGGGCGGGCAGGAGCCTCTTCCCTGCCAGGCCAAGCCGTGAGGAGCTCGGCAGCTGGAGGGGAAAAGGGCCATGGAACAGTCTGCCCTGCGGCTGCGCCCCAGTCGCTAGCCCGCGGAGAGGCCCTTCGCCCACTCAAGCCTCTTGGGAGTTCAGAGGGGACAACAAACCGGGCTCTGGCGAGGCAGCCTCACAGGGAGCGGGGCAGAAGCAGCGCACAAGGCTGAGCTGAGAACGAAAGGCTTCCTCTCTTGCTGGCCTTTTCACCAGGCTGGGACCCAAAGACCAAAAAAACCAAAGACGGGGGGCGAGGGGCCTTCCATGGGAAGCCTGGTGCCACTCCTTAGATCCAAGCCCCTCACATCCCCAGTTGGGGCGGCAGGTACCTGGTGGCTTCTCTCAGCTCCCGAGAGAGCTGCCAAGAGTTCCCGCTGGACAGGAACTGTCAGTGTGCTCAGCAGGCAGCGGTGGAACGGCTTTCATTTCGGGTCAGTCCCACCACTCCCTCGTGTGGGCTGTGGGGTTCTCCCAGAGAGCCACCCAGCCCACCCCCCCAGTCAAGGCCTCTCCCGGCCCCATTTGTGTAGCAGGCGCTTTTCCGGGGCATTTGCTAAAACACAAACAGAATCGGAACGGTTCTCCCCCCGCCTTTGCTGTTCGGCAGGTCTCCCACGTCCCCGCTGCTCCTGCAAGGTCTGCGTTAGACCCTGCGCTAGAGGCTGGCCCTGCAGGGCGTAGCCTGGGGCTGCTCTTGCAAAGAAACAACCCAAGTGGCCAAGCAGGGAGCCAGGAGATCCGGCCTGCAGCTAGAGACCAGACTCCTGGCCACTCCCTGGAGCCCCCACCCGAATTGCCAGCTCGTGAGGAGGCACCAGCAGCTGCAAACACTGGAGCCAGCTCTCACCCCTGCAAATCTTCCCTTCCGCCCGGCTGCTGCCTCTAGGCCAGGCTCACCGAGCCCAGCTGGTCTCTTCTGGAACCAGAGTGGAGAGCCTTGATCCCGATTCTTTGCTGGCCTGGCTCTTCTTGCCCAACAGGCCTCCTTCCGGCGACGCCTCCGGTTAGTTCACTCGCCGGGAGGAAGGCTCCAGACCGCCCTGCCTAGCCCAAACGCAGCTCAAGCCACCCGAGGAGCAGAGCACCACGTCCACCTCAGTCCCTGTGGTTGTATCATCCCATCGGCGCAGCAAAGCGTTTTCCCTGCGAGAGCCACGCAAACGCACCCACCTCCCGCAGGCAGCCCCATCTCCCCTGGGCGCATGAGTCCCCACTTCCCTCTGTAGGTAGGACATGGCCGTGTGACGACATGTTGGGGTTTTCCCATCTCCTGCACCCCTGTAATGGCACGGACAGACTCCACCAGCCAGTAGAATAGAGGGAGTTTATTGCTTCTCCAGGATACAGCACAGCACAGATGTCATCTGGTTACAGGAATTGGGCCTAGGATGCCTCAGCCCCCCCTTGAGATGGGGGAGACTGGGCCCCTAAATTCCAGCCCCTTTCCCTAGGCCGTCTCCTCCATGATCTCAGACAGAAAACTAATCCACTCACTTCCAGCCCTGCCCCCCAGCCAGGGCTCCACCCCCCTCCTTTCCATTGCTCCGCTCCATGGGAGATACCTGTCTGACGAGTTTCGAAGCCCCCTTGCATAATGACTCATCCCCTGCCCTGCTGGGCCGTGCTGCAGACAGCAGCCAGTGGAGGTCACTGACAACCCGCTGCCCAGCATAGCAACCAGCAAGGTACCCCCACTACGTCACAGGCTGGCTATCTGTAGGGTCTCTGGTCACTGGAACAGGAGCTGGAAAAAGCCCTTCCCCCGGACCTCTCAGGCCCTTTGTTTGTAGCAAGATGTGGGGACTCAAGAGCTCCTGGCCAGCTGAGCCGTCTCCTCGGCGTTATGACATGTCCCCCCACGCAGCCAGGAAACCCAGCACGATTCACAGATGCTACTGCCCGAAGGGACTGTGTCTGATCTGTAATGCAAGCCATAGCGGTTCCCCCCGTGAGCCTGCAGAAAGCCCCCACAGTTGAGTGGAACTAGAGAGTGTCTGTTAGCAAGAGGCCCTCCCCTCATTTCCAGAGTGCACATGGCGGCAAATCCACCCCATGCCTGACAAATAGTGCCAGTGGTCGACTACCCGCACTGCTCCCCTTTGGCACCTTCTTCCTTGTCTGAATCCGTCAGGTTTCCACTGCCAGGCACTGGATCCTGCTCTGGTTTTGCCTGCTAGTTCAAAGAGCCTTCTACTACCCCCCAGCTTCTTCCCACAGACCAAATAAGCAGTAACAACCATAAAACTGCCAGTGAATCAAGGGGAAATGGGAAAGGGAGAAACGGGCAACCCGACAGACACAGCGATGGGGGATGCAAACAAAGCTCTGGCAACCGTTTCTGGGAGAAGTGACCCAAGCGCAGGCGTGCAGATCCCTACAGGGGCACTTACAGTGGCAGGAACGCAGAGTGACGAATTTATCCTCCAAGGGGCTGGCTTCTCACACGGCAGCCAGCTGCAATGGCCTGCACTCTGGCTCTGGCTGACTCCAGGCTGAATTCAAATCCAGGGGGCCCAGAAGGCATTGGTGAAGCCCTTATCACTATTTTCACTCGTGGGGCAACACTGCGTGCAGCCGTTTCAATGGGTTAGGGCGGTTCCGCCCGTGAATGCGACAGTGCGGGGTTTGTGGGAGACACTGATGAAACCACCATCCATCTTCCCTAGCGTCCTAACCAACATTAACACAATCGGCAGCAGGACTGGCCCCACCTCACACATCTCCGGGCCCTCTCTGCTCCCACTGGCTTCCATGGGAAGGTTCCTAGATGGAACCACCATGATCCTCTCCTCTGATCACCTACCGGGCCAGAGAATCACCACATCTCCCTCCCAGAGGCCGTGACGCTATCTCCACGGCAGCGCTCTGCAGGCAACGAAATAACTCACCAGCCCACACTGCATCCTGCCACTCCCCAGCATTCGCCTGCACAAACACACCCAGCCGGCCCACAGCAGGGCCAGGATGAAACCCAGGTGTCCCGGCCTGCGCCGACACCCCAGACCACAGCACCTCTCCTGGCACCTTGCTCGTGGGCCCGTATGCTCCTGCGACGAAGCTCAGGGTCCACATGCAGCCTTTCCCCGACTGGACGGGGTGTCCTAGCTGTGTGGATTCCTGCCTTTCCAGACGCAGCATCCGTGGGGCCTGGGCAACATGTCACACTGGGTGCACTGGGTTGGGACCCAGGACACTATGGTAAATCCTCAGCAAACACCTCCTGAACTTGCTGCTGATTGGGACATTTCTAGAAGAGCTGCCCAGCATGGCAAACCCAACTAGCAAACGCAGCTGGATGCCCCCAGCATCGTCACAACTGCTTCTTGTGCTGCAGTGTGCGTCGGAGAGACGCTTTCTCCCAGCACGCCAGCGCGGCTGCCCGTCAGTGGAACAGCGGAATGCACGGGATCTCTTCTCTGCTGCTCATTTCCAAGGCGGTGGCGCAGCACTGGGCAGCGCAGGACCCACGCGGAACAGTGACACTTACCTGGGTTGCTTTTCGAGGTGCGCACGGGGGTGTAGTGGTTTTTGGAGGATGTCCGGACAGGCGTGTTTTCTTTGGGAGGGGTATCGATGGCCGAGATAGTCTCTCTTTCACAGTGTGCTATTGGGATGGGCCCCTGCTGCCGGAGGATATCCGCCAGAGCCCTGCAACGGAGAAAGGGGACACAACCTGTTCATAAAGCAGCAAGACTTGTTCATCTAGTCTCCACTGGAGCCCGCTGGTGCTTTGATTTCGGAAGGAAAAATACAAAAGCAACAAAACTCCCGGTGGCTTAAGAGCTGCGTGCCCTTTCCTGGGTTCACAGCTCCATTTGCTCACCGGAGAGTCTGGCTATTATTTAATCTTTCACATGCTTCCACTAATTCACTTAACCCGCAGGTTATGTTCTCTCCATCACGGCCCACACTGGCGCTGCTGTTGCTGCTGAATTGCTTTCGGCAGCAGCAAGCCCTGCCTTCCTAGAGACGATTACTGGACAGACGGGATCCCTGGGCCAGGGACAGCGGGAGTACAGATCTACGACCTGCCCGCACCCAGCCCCAAGCCAATGGTCCTCAACCCTGCTCCTGGAGGTGCGACGGGGAGTTCTCCCTCGTCACTCTGTCGGGCCTTGCTTTGTCTAGCCACGGGGGTGGTAGTGCCGGGGTTTGGAATCAGGGCCAGTGCTCGGAGATTTCCCACGAGCTATAGCTCTCAGAGCAGAGCTCGTCTGTGGCATTGTTCCCATCAGAGACTTGTCTGGTGGCATCAAGGCTGCCCAGGGCTCTGTGAGGAAAAATATCTGCATTCACCACCACTGCACTGCAGTGCATCCAGCGATTTCCCATGCAAGCGGGATCCAGGGACACTCAGAAGATACTTATTCTGCGAGTGCCGCACGTGCTGGAAGGAAACACACAGACTGTTCAGTGCGCCCAACGGCTATCTCCTGGCCAGCAGGAGAAGGGCCGGATTGGTCAGGCTGCAAGGGACGGCAGAGTGGTAAAGCTGACTGGGTTTGAAAGGTTCACTGCTCTCAGACAGAGGGAATATGCCTAAAATCGCCTCGGGTACCAACAAAGAAATCCCTGTGCTGCATAGCCATGGACTGGTGGTGTTGCTCACATTTGCTGTCCTCATGGAAATGCTTCATCTGTTGTCTGATAGAAAACAACGGTCAGAACCTGAATCTGCTCCACTCGGAAAATATTTCACTCTATGCCAGACACATGCACAAGGAACAGCAGGAATAACCTGCACTTTACAAGAACCCTTCCTCTAGCCTCACTCCCCTTGATGGGTCTTTCCATTCAAGAACCCACCCAAGGCTCTCACAGCACTTTCGATCACAACATCCCTGCGAGGCAGAGCAGCGCTACAAAGCTCACTGTCGCAGACACCCCTCAGAGCCCAGGGGAGCACTCCCTCAACTTTGCCTCGGTTTGCCCTGGCCCTTGAAGAGAGATTAATAAGAAGATGAGATGAGATGGAGAGATTAGAAAGATGGGGACTTTTCAGCTTAGAAAAGAGGAGACTAAGGGGAGATATTATAGAGGTTTATAAAATCAGGACTGGAGTGGAAAAAGAGAATAAGGAAAAGTTATTTACTTGTTCCCATAATGTAAGAACTAGGGGTCACCAAATGAAATTAATAGGTAGCAAGTTTAAAACAAACAAAAGGTTTTTTTTCTTCACACAGTGCACAGTCAACCTGTGGAACTACTTGCCAGAGGATGTGGTGAAGACCAGGACTTGAACAGGGTTAAAAAAAGAGCTAGATAAATTCATGGAAGTTAGGTCAATCAATGGTCAGGGCTTGACAAACTGTGGAGAAATCTACTCGCCAGCCCCGCTCTGCACATGCGCAAGACCCGCATTGCGCATGCGCACGCCACCAGCGAACGGGGCGACCGGCTGAAATCTTCTCGCCAAGGGTGAGTAGATTCACTGATTTGTCGAGCCTTGTCAATGGTTATTAGTCAGGATGGGTAGGGATGGTGTCTCTAGCCTCTGTTTGTCAGGGGCTGGAAATGGGTGACAGGGGAGGGATCACTGGATGGTTCCCTGTTCTGGTCACTCCCACTGGGGCACCTGGCACTGGCCACTGTGGGCGGACAGGACACTGGGTGGGATGGACCTTTGGTCTGACCCACTGTGGCCATTCCCATGTGCTTATGATGTTCTCTCCCACAAGTGCTTCCAGCTGCCACTGCCTTCCACTGAACCCTCAGCCCTAACCCTTCCAGGGTACCGGTGTCTACAGGCCTGGCAACATTTCTTCTCCCCTGTACCTGGGCCCCAGGCTCCTTCTGCCCTGGGAGTGTCTGCAGCCCATTCTTAGGGTCTGTGAAGAGTCCTCACCCCCCTTAGCTCCAAGCACACCCTGGCCTCTCACTGGCCTCTGGGCCTAGGCTAGTCAGGCCCCTGCCACAAAGACACCCAATATCGTGTTCTCCCTCAAGGCACCCAGCAGAGGCGCCCCCCCCGAGGGCTCTGGATCCCAGAAAGGAGCCCTCAGTCCACACTCCTCCCTGGTCATCCGGCCCTGCTGGGCTCTCTTCCCTCTAAGCCCCACACCCTGCCGGGGGGGGAGCAGGGCAGGCCAGCGGCGGGCCGCCCGCCAGGCCTCCCTGTGACAGGACGTACTCCAGCCCTGTTTGCGTACGACTGATCGCGTGTATCACCACAGAGCCTAGAGCCCCCCCACCAAAGCCAGGTCCCCATTGTGATAACTGGCAGCAGGCGCACACAGGGGGCATGACACGGGGGGCAGATACAGCTGCCAAATCCTCTAGGCTCTTGCCAGTCAGAGCAGCCTGGTGCTTACAGCGGGGTACAATGGCTGGGGGTGCACTCGGCCTTACTCCCCCACGAGTGCGGGAGGTCGCCGGCGTAGGAGCCAATCACGCGCCAAGGGAAACCATGGCAAAGAGGGCAAAGGCTCAGGCCCGAGTGCTGAGGGCCCATGGTTCCAAGCGCGCCCTTAGCCCTGGCTACGGCTGACGGTCTGAATCCCCAACGCCACACGCCAAGGGCCGGTGTCTCAAGGGCTCTGCAGGCCCCGGGCTGCCGCTGGCCACACACCGAGCTGGGGGTGCTCGGTGCCCCTGAAATCATGTCTGAGGGGTTCACCGGCAGCCAATTCCTGAAGCACGGTAAGTCGCGACACGGCCTTTGGCGACTGGCCTGAGCTCACCAGCCAGCCAGAGACAGAGCTGGGAGCCAGGCCCAGCCCAAACCATACAGCACACGAGTCCTTCCTGCCAGGGGAACCATTCCTCCCATTGTTCCACAGCGCGAACATGGCCCCTCGCATTTCCAGTCCTGCCGGCGGGTCACTGGCTGTTCCACTCAGAGCAGCATCGTAGGCCTGGACCAGGCACGTGGGGCTGTTCAGGAGCTGGCCAGGCCACAGAGTCTGTGCTGTGGACATGCCAGGAGTCCCTTTCCCATCACACAGGCTGCAACTGGGCTGCTATTTATCTGCAGCCAGCCCCATCCCAGCGCTCAGGGAGGACGGTCCCAGCTCTGAGCAGGCTGACGGGCACAGGACAGTCAGGAGATGGGGAACTGCAGACATGTGCTGGAACAGTTTTTATGGGGGGGGTGCCAATGGCAGCCCCCACGTCTTTGGGGCTATTACTGCTGCAAGCCGGGGCCCCAGACCAGCTCCATCCCCTGAAGGCGGCGCGGCAGAAGCGGGCCCATGCCAGGTTTGCAGAGGAGCTCGGTGGGGCCGTGGGGGAAAAGGCTCAGAGTGCGAGGTGAGCGGGCGCATGGGTCTGACGGGGGCAATGGCCTATCACCACACAGCGTCTCCGCTCTCATCGCTGTCGCTCTTCTCACCCACAGCTGGATCTGGGGTGTGACCGAGCATGAGGAACAGGGCTTTGATTCCCAAAACTAAGAAGCCATGAAAGCGCATGGGCTCCGAAGGGACCCGAGTCACTAAGACGTGCCTAACCCTCTCCATCACTGAACCCGAGCCGGCTCCTCTGGGCAAGTGCTAAGCCACACGCTGTGGATCTAGTCTGCTGGGTGAATCATTGCCCAGAAAGCCATGCCTGGCTGCTCCGTGGCTCCAAACAGGAGCTGAACTCCTGGGTGTAAACACAAACCGGACTCCCATGCGAGGGGAGGAAGAGCCTTGCACTGAAACTTTCCAGCCTGAAGGAAGGCAACGTGGAGAGGCCCTTGAGCTAAGCACCGGTCATGAGGACAGGGGAAACCTGAACGATGCAGCCACCACCAGGCTAGAAAAAATCATGTGGTCACGCTGGAGAGAAATGAAGGAACCAGAAGTGGCAGGCAGGGAAATGAGTCTGCTCGCCATTCACTGGGCCGTCAGACGCTGAGCTAGAGAAGCCACATGCAGCTGGCGGAAGATGCCGCGATCTGAGCGTCCTGGGTAAAATGACCTGGGTAAGCACGAATGAAGCAGCAGCCTGCCAGGACGTGTGGGCTCTGCACAAACTGGCTGCTCCTCGCTCTCACTACCGCCAGACCAGAATTAAATGGCAGGGCGGCAAGTGCCACCTCTGCGGGTGCTGAGGAGACATGTTCTAATCCAGCCACGATGTTGTGTGTGATCAAAATGATTCCTCACAAAGCGTCCCCGGGCCCGGCTTCTCCCTGCTGCAGCTCCCGTGCAGTCAGACGGAGGATGAATTCGGCACCATGTAAACAGCTCTATTTCAGCTGCTCACTTCCCCACTGCGAATGCTACGCACAGGACAGGGGAAGGAATGCAAATACCTGATCCTACTGCCCTGGCCGTGTGATTCGCCAAATGCATCCTTCGCGTCCGCGGGAGGGACACAGAACCAGGCGAGGAAGGGCCGAGAGAGGCTGGGGTCACACAGCACTCTTGCTCTGCTCATGCCGCACCTCCAGCGCAGCAGATGGGGCAGGCAGATTTGCATACCTGCACAATCAGATCCTGGGAGGCCGGGCAATGACGCAGCTTTTATCGATGCTCCAGTGAAGTGAGAGCATTAGGGACCAAATTCTGCTCCCAGTTACCCCCCTGGAAATCCAGCCTAACTCCACTGCCACTGGATGTACACGGGCGTAACCGAGAGCAGATCCAGACCTAGGATCGGCTGTGTGACCGAAAGCCCAGCCAGAAGCAGAGCGGCTCCTTAGACTCCTAGAATCCCAGGGCTGGCAGAGACCTCAGGAGTCATCGAGTCCAGCCCCCTGCCCAAAGCAGGACCAATCCCAACTCAATCATCCCAGCCAGGGCTTGGTCAAGCCGGGACTGAAACACTTAGCTCACTCCATGTCTTTGGGGGTGGGGTTGCCTGGTGGGCCAGTTAGGGAGGGTGCCTGGCTGAAGAACAACATTGACGCCAGCCCAGACCACCCGAGAATCTGGCTGCGCGGTTTCCAACTTGGCAAAGTCTCATGAGCCCTTCCCCCTCCTCACAAGATGCAGGTTCCTCAGGCCTGACTGGGCCAGCGACGTTCCAGCAGACCCAGAGCAGAGCCAGGCCCGAGAAGCGGCAGAGACTTCCCTGGGACGGGAGCGCCTCAGAACTGACCTCCTCTTTGTCGGCCACAGGCACTAAGGAGCCTCCCTCGCTCTCCTTGGGTCTGCCCGGCGTCCCCGCCCTCCCTCCTGCCACCGTGCAGCAAGCTGGAGCTGCGGCCGCAGTCAGACAGGCCTGAGTCACCAGCCGGGCAGCACGTTCGGGTGCTGTCGGCGACCGACACTGTCCAGACAGGGGATCGCGCTCATCAGCCCAAACCACTGGGCCCCTGGGAGCATCGGCTAGGCTGGTGGGACTGGATGTGGCCCTCCCTCTTGTGCCTGGCAGGGAACAGCTCCTGTCACACAGTCTGGGGGCAGGAGCAATAAGGGGAATGGGTGGAGGGCAGAAGCATGGGGTGGAAGCACGGGGGGGGGGGGGGGGGACTTACAGGCTTTTCCCATCACAGCTAATGAAATCTGAGGAAGGTCTTGGGGGACAAAGGGTAATTTCTAGCTCCTACTCTACCATCTAGGGACCGGATCCTGGTGTCACTGAGCAGGGCCCTACCAAATTCAAGGTCCAAGTTGGTCAATTTCGCAATCGTGGGATTTTAAAATGGAAATGTCATGATTTCCACTGTTCCAGTGGGAAAGGGCACAGTGTTGTAATTGTAGGGGGTTGTGGAGGGGATCGCATGGCTCTTGGAATGGGGGCTGTGATACTGCCACCCTCCCTTCTGCACTGCAGCTGGTGGCAGTGCTGCCCTTGGAGCTGGGCAGCTGGAGGGTGGTGGCTGCTAGCTGGGAGCCCAGCTCTGAAGGCAGCAGCGCAGAGGATGGCATGGTGTATGGTTCTGCCCCCCTCCCTTCTGCACTGCTGCTGGTGGCAGTGCTGCCTTTGGAGCTGGGCACCTGGCCAACAGCCACTACTAAAGTAAGGGCAACAGGCACCCACTAAAATACCCTTGTGACCCCCCTGCAACTTCCTTGTGGGTCAGGCCCCCCAATTTGAGAAATGCGGGTCTCCTCCATAACATCGGGTCCTTTGGGTGCATTTGCCCAAACAGTACAGATTTCACAGGTGGAGCATTTGGCCTAGACCATTCTCTGTACGCACATTCCCACACCACAAGCTCTGCTAACGATGCCCTGGCAGCCAGAGCTCGCGGCTCCCCGGTGCATGCCATGAAACGCAAGGGAACGAGCAGATCAGAGTCAACACTGCCCCCATGCTCCTCTCCCTGCTGCCTTCCTTCTACCGCCTCCTGCCCGTGGTCTGGGTGGCTGTGGTGAGGGGCTTTGACTGTCACCACCAAGGGCACGTTCCAAGCGTGCGGCGCATGGCTGCATGCACAGGCTTGTGCCGGCGCGTGGCAGAAGCGACGCCTGGGTTAGGCTGCCAATGACGGCTGGGAGAGGCTCTTGGGAATGTTGAGGCTTCAACTGTCTGAGTGCTCATAAGCCTGGATCACAACAAACCAACACACAAGGAACCGTCTCCCCGCAGTGGTGGCGAGGGGAGGCTTTGGCTGTCCTTTGGAGCCCGGGACCCAGGCTCTGCAGCAAGGCTGGGAGCCAGTGAGGTGGTCACGGATCTTCTGGCCTTGCCCTTCTCTAGACCTGGTTCCTGCTCCACTTTGCCCTCTGCACTTCCCCTTCCCTAACGGTTCCACGCGTGAACTGAACCGCCCCTTGGCCACACCCTCTCTCACCATTTCTAAGTCCCTCATCTCATGAACACAGAAGGTGGGTGACGGGAGCAGCTGCCTTCATAGCTGAGCTATGAATCTCTGCCCGCATGGTCTCCAACCCCCTTCCACCTGGCTTCTCCGTTAGCCCTGTTGGCCAGCAGGGGCTGGGGTTGACTGGAAGAGAATAGAGAAGGGGAACCTGGAGTCCATCTTATCAGAGGCCTGCCCCCCCAATCTGCCAGCCTGCTCCAGAGAGAGCTGCTCCCTGCAGCATCAGAAAACAGAAACAGTGGGTCCATGTGAGCCGCCTTTTCCGCCTTCCTTGGCGTTGCTCTGTTAGCACCCCCTGGGCCACAGAATGCTCAGCGTGTGCGGCGTTGGAACTGGCAAAGTGGCTGCGTGCGGCGTTGGGAGCGTGCGAGCGCGTGGGCGTGGCGGCGGGTACTGCGGGTGTTAGCTCGAAGAAAGAGGCAATGGTTCCCAAAGGGAGACGTTTCCACTCTTTCCCATGCTAACGTTACCACGTCGTTTTATTTAAAAAACTTACATGGGAAGTTCAATTGTCCTCTGAAGGGCCAATTTGCCAGATTCAGTCACGGAGGCCTGGGTCTATATTACACGAGGCAGGCTGGCTTCAGGTACGCCATTCAGCTGTGCAAAACGTGTCACTGGAGTCAGCTTACGTTAAGCCGAGCTGCCGGGGTGTCCATGCAGCGGGAGGCTGATGGGATCACATGCTCCCATTGGCTTCCCTTACTCCTTGAAGAAGGAGAAGTACTGGACATCAGTGGAGGCTGCCCTCAGCATTCGATTTGGGGGTCTACATTAGACCTACTAAATCGAACACTAGAAGATCGACCTCCAGAAGGTCGGTCTTCTCTATAGCGTGGACATGCCCTGCCCGTGAAACTCAGGAGCTTTAGTCCTGCTTTCAGTATGAATCTCAATGAATTCTTAACTATAGGCCCTGTAAGGGCCAGGTCCTGATCTCGTTTCCACTGCTTTTACGCCAGCGTGATTTGGGAGCGACTCACCATTTAACGGGTACAGCACAGCTCAGCCAAGCACGTAGATCAGGTTGTAGTTAAATATTATTCTTGTTTATTATGAGGCTGTGACAATGCAAATGAGGTAAACTGGCAGATCAACAGGGAAATGAAAAGAGCCCCTGTCAGATCATCACAGACCGGGCTTGTTCATGACGAGGCTCGGCAGCGGTGGGAACACAGACTCTTCACACGAGGGCAGCTGCCGCTCTCTGGGCCGACTGTGCGGGGGCACGACACCTAGCCAACGCATGCAGCATGTTCCATGCCAGGGCGCTGTGCGTAGTCACTAGTACAGGAAGCCCCAGGAGGCCACCGGGAAGCAGGGAAGGACAACTGAGCTACGGGCCCTGGGCGGAACGGTGACTAACACCATTCAATAACAATTCAAGAAAGGGTGTGGAAATTGGAACAGCTGGCAGAGTTTGTCAGCAGAATGCAATTACTTGGTGTGCACCATGGCCAGGGCCACAGGGCTAATCGCTTACCTCTGGCAGACGAACGCCCTGGGATCGTGAACGGCCACAGATGGCCACAAGACTTTGGGTTTGCATCTCATCAGCAAAACGGTGCCTCCAGCCGCAGCATTATCCCCTAGCTCGCATGTCTGGGCTGAGTCAGAGAGAACGCTGCCACCTACTGTATCGGCTGCGCTATTTCCTGCTGCACCCACCTCTCTGGAATGCACCTCTCCAAATATTAACCCACCGGCTCCTTCCGTAGCGCAGCAGAACCAAAAGAATCCCAGGACAAGGCGGCATGGTAGAGGGCAGGGACAGATGTCCAGAAAAGATACTCAAAGCAACTGAAAAACTGTTCCTCCACAGAGCAGCAACTAAATGCGAGAGAGGGAGCAGGAGGAGGAGAAAGGGAACAGCAGACTTTCCAAGGAACCTCAGGGGTATGAAAACTGCGTGAATGACACCTAGGCCCAGATGCATAAGGGTATTTTTGCTCCTTACCTCCACTGAAATAAATGGAGGTGAGGAATCTAAATGCCTCTGCAGATCTAGGTGCAGGCATGAACCTGGTAGAATTTGCCGAAGACAGGTGTCTCTGCTGTGCTTGTACAATATACCTGCAAGGCTCTAAGCAGTAACTGTGCATGCAGAACAGGCTGCTCCATGACTCAGATGATCTCTTCATGAATGAACAGATGTCTGTGGGAAATATCTGCTTGCATATTTTGTGGACACAACTTAGGGGCATAAAAATTGGACCTATCGTGGCAAAGAAAACTAGACTTATTCAAAATAAACCACTTTCTTCTACTGCCAGGATGGATAACTGGCAGTAAAATATTTTTTTTCTGGAATAGTCCTGGACTCCAGGTGAAGTGGGAATAGTTGGTTGGTTTGTACCACAAAATCCAAGCCCCACACGTCATTGACAAGGTTTCCGAGACTCACTCATCCTGATTTTTTGTTGCAGTGTAGACACATGCTAAGATAAATGATTTGGTCTTCTTGAGATGATTCAACAGTCACTCAGAATTAGAAATAATATTGAAAAGGCTTCTGGTCTCCAGGGAGTCAGAGATTAGTGCATAGTTAAGAACTTGGGGAGCCTGGAATAGCAGAGGAAACATTATGATTAGAAACCAAAGCTCCCACAATATTCTTGCCAGCAATTTAAAGCAATAAGGATTGGATAAATGCACTGATAGAAAGCTGGCTAGATTGTCAGGCCCAACGGGTAGTGATCAATGGCTCAATGTCAGGTTGGTGGTCGGTTTCAAGCAAAATGCCCCAAGAATCGGTTCTAAGGCTGAGTTGGTCAACATCTTTATTAATGATCTGGATGAAGGGATGGATTGCACCCTCAGCAAGTTTGAGGATGACACTAAGCTAGGGGGAGAGGTAGATATGCTGGAGGGCAGGGATAGGGTCCAGAGTGACCTAGACAGATTAGAGGAATGGGCCAAAAGAAATCTGATGAGGCTTAACAAGGACATGTGTAGAGTCCTGAACTTGGGAGAGAAGAATCCCAAGCATTGTTACAGGCTGGGGACCAAGTGGCTAAGTAGCAGTTCAGCAGACAAGGGGATTACAGTGGATTACAGTGGATGAGAAGCTGGCTAGGAGTCAACAGTGTGCCTTGGTAGCCAAGAAAGCTAACGGCATATTGGGGTGCATCAGGAGGAGCGTTGCCAGCAGATCTAGAAAAGTGATTATTCCCGTTTATTCAGCACCAGTGAGGCCACATCTGGAATACTGCGTCCAGAAAGGATGTGGGCGCATTGGAGAGGGCCCAGCGGAGGGTAACCAAAATGATTCGGGGGCTGGAGCACATGACCTATGAGGAGAGGCTGAGGGATTTGGGTTTGTTTAGTCTGCAGAAGAGAAGAGTGAGGGGGGATTTGAGAGCAGCCTTCAACTTCCTGAAGGGAGGTTCCAAAGAGGATGGAGAGAGGCTGTTCTCAGTGGGGGCAGATGGCAGAACAAGGAGCAATGGGCTCAAGCTGCAGTGGGGGAGGTCTAGGTTGGATATTAGGAAAAACTCTTTCCCTAGCAGGGTGGGGAAGCACTGGGATGGGTTCCCGGGGGGGGGGGGGCGGGAATCTCCATCCCTAGAGGTGTTTAAGTCCTGGCTGGACAAAGCCCTGGCTGGGATGGTTGAGTTGGGGTTGGCCCTGCTTTGGGCAGGGGGCTGGACTCCATGACTCCTGAGGGCTCTTCCAGCCCTGGGATTCGATGATTCTAAGCTGGACTCAAATCCATTGTTAACTGGTGATCGACTACTAGCACTAGAGAACGGTAACACAAAAGCAGGTAATTTAGGAACCTACCTGAATTCAAAGGCTTAGACAACGGCCAAGAGCAGGAGAAGCAGCACATCCCGACCCCTCAGGGTTTTATCGCTGAGGAAAATAAAGTGACATCAGGCCCTGGATGACACTGGGTGCTTGGCCTTGGGGAAGGACTCTGGGAAACAAGGCTACATCTGGGAGAAAGGGGAAGGGCAGCCACAGCGGCTAATGCCTACTCGGGAGGCAGAGCCCCATTCTTCAGCTTGCACCGGCAGAGGAGAGGCTTGCCAGAAGCAGGCACTGGGACCCGAGACTGGGAGTGGCTGTTAAAGTCTCCAGGGCACAGAATGTAAAAGCACTCACACATGGACACGTGCAGAGACAGACCCCTAGGGGGCCTGACTCTGATCTCAATAGTTTTTTTTACACAACACCTAATTCCACCGACTTTCCTGGAGACCACCCTATTTTAATCTGATCTAACAAAGTTCAGACCTATGCTCTAGCTTCATCATTTCACCTACAGCTGTGCACGTGAAAGAGGGAAATCACGTTCACTGGGTGAAATGGAACAGGGCACACGCTGAGAGACCATCTTTACCTTTCTGTGCTCGCCAAGCTGCTATCTCTGGGGGCTACTGAAACCATAGCGCTCCTGTAAGGGTGAGGCTTTGGCGTGAGCCTCAGGGAATGGGCCATTCTGATAGGCAGCTGGAGAATGAGAGGACTGGACTAAGTGCAGGAAGTCCAGCAGGACCCTTTGGAGAAGAAGGGAACCAGGTGCCATCGGTGAGAACCAACCAGGAGGAAGCAGGACAGAGGGTGCACCGGAGACATTCGGGTGAGAAGAGCACAGAGATCTCGGCAGGGAGGGGAAGAAAAGAGCAGAAGTGAGAAAGGAACCAAACCAGCTGGACAATCCACCTGAGCAGACGCGTGTTCCTAACTCTCTCTTGCTGCTGGCTTGAAGTGCAGCTCCTCCGCTGCCAACTCGGGAGCCACACACAAAACCCGTCTCCGTCCACTATCAGGGTGCAGATCCTGTGACTGGGCGTTGGATCGGAACCAGGCCTGGCTGGGGATTTGCAAAACCAACCTGGTGAGCGGTTTTACCCACCTCACCTACCGATGAGCTACAGGCCTTGAAAAATCGACAGCCGAGACACTTGTGCTTTCCCTGGCAAGCATAGGGGCTTACACCATCAAGACAAACATAAGAATTAGGAGAATTCTCGAACCATTAGTTTCCTCACAAACAAAATCCTCCAAATATTTACCAGCTCCAATACAATACAGTGCAGTCTTCCTGCATCTGCAGACAGCTCCAGGGCCTCTGAGGCTGCCTACAGCAGAGGAGTGAATTTGACAAGAGAGTGGTTCGTTCCACTGGGGTTCCTGCTGATGCTACTTGGGACAGCTAGGAAAAGCTGTGCAGCCACTGGAGCTATTCACGAGAAGGGGGATGCAACAACACAGAGGTGGGGAGAGGCAGAGTAGCAGAACCGCCTCTCCTTGTCCCAGCCAGGATGGCACGGGAGAGGGGGAGAGCAATGGGAACCCTATGCTCTCCAGTTGCAGCAGGGCTCCAGTTCCCATTCAATTTGTGCAGCTCAAGTGGAATAGATCTTCAAATGCATCAGACATACAGTGCCCATGGAGGTGAATATAAAAGGTGGAGCCTCCAAGCCAGATCCAGGGTTAGTACCCTGGTAGAAGTCCCAGCAGCCTTCCCTCTTCTCAGCAGCTGGGGGAGGCAGGAAGAGGAGATCTGGGCTGCTTATCAAGGCCTGGAGCTTGCTAGTACCCCAGTGCAACCATAACCACCCTAGTCTCTTATCTGACTCTGGCAAGGGAAGGAGGTGCTCTAGTCCTCAGGGTCCAGACAGGTAAATTTCTCAGACCTGGCCACAGAAATATGAAGAGTTTTCCCACTGTCCCTGGAACAATGAGAGGAGCAGTTACTTCTGCTGAAGACTACACAGGAGTCATGGAGCAATACTTCTAGCACTGAATTATGAGTTTACGGCAACATGGGAATTTGGGGTCTTTACTCCCAGGAGAGGAGATTCTGCGTCCTCCGTCTGAGCCATAGAAACAGAGTGTGGCTTTTAAAAACAACAACATTTCCTAATTTGTCATCATCAAGGATTCCAGGATTGGCTCTCTTGGCTGAAATGAGGACATGGCCACATGTAATTAAAAATGCCCATGTAGAAAACAATTGCCATTGTCCCCACAAAGGCGTTTGCAGGGAAATCCGAGCAAAACGTTGGCTAGTCAAAAACATTAGAACTCCACGGCAGTTTGTATCTAGTGCACGCCATGCACTAGCGAGGCCGGCACGCCTCCCGAGGGGTGAAGTGAGACCAAGCTGCAAGTCACTTGCATGAGGTCAGGCAGAAAAATTTTAACATATTCTCCAAGTCCATTTGTTTGAAAATAGCCCAACCGCTTCCACGATTTCGGGTGTATTTCAGCTTCTGCTTATCAAGCCATCCAGACATGTTATTTCTGCAAACCATCCATAATGTTGTAATTGTTCTGGCGCAGTTGAGAACCCCAGCAACATCACTAATTACTGGACAGGTATGATCCTGGGGTCTTACAAGAGAAGAAAGAGACCACATTTGCACTTGGGAGATGAACATGCCAATAGCCCAGTGGGGAGTCAGATGCTTGTTTCCTATGGCGGTGACAGTTCTGTGCATGCATCAACTAACCACTCTGCAGAAAGCCACCCAGGAACCCCACAGCCATGGAAATGCTGCTGCTGGAAAGATACCGGAGATCTACCCACACACCATTGACACACCACTTTGTTACCACACCCTCAGCAGCTTCTCCTTGCAGATTGTCTTTTAGGCTTGATCCTGCTCTCATTGAAGTCAACAGGAATCTTGCCATTGACATCAGTGGGGCAAAACCGGGCCCATTCCCAGCAACGTGCTGATTTTTGTTAAAACTGCCATTCACCTTACTTGGAAGATTTCGGTGGGATGCACGCCCCAGCGTTTAATGCACATTGACATCTGCCCAGTGCATTATTCCAGATGTTATACACAACTCCGACTGACGTGGCTAGAGGTATGTAGGTACCAGACGGTGCTGCTGTTTCCTTGCCTTTCCCGCTGCTCGGCTGTAGTTCTCAGGGACTAAGAAGCACAGGTCTAGTCTATAGGTTTACATTATGTTTAGGACACAAACACTAACATTCTGCAGACCCGCACCCCCCTATCAGCTGGAGCTAGGCTTCATAATATTTAAACCAGGTGCCAGGTTGATCGAATATAGGTTAAACATCTGTGAGAGATATCATCTTTTATTATTATAATGTGGTAGCTGATAAAAGTCAAACAGTTCTTTAAAATGCACTGGAAGTCAAGCTTTTCAAGCACTCAATCTGCCACTCACACCCCTCATCCACACACAGGTGATTCATTTTTACCAGAACTTATCTAAATAAAGCAAAGGAAGCATCAAAGGAATGCAAATGACAAGAATAGCGGAGACGCGTGTAGCAATGCTGCCTCTATTCCAATGGGTGCCACAGTAGCACCATGGTACACCGGCAAACATCACTTGGAGAGGGAGCACTAGATTTCCCAACACCTCCAGTGAGTGGAGAGAGAGGCCATTATTGGACCCGGCGCCACGGCCCCTCAGTAAAGGAGGCTCAAGAATGGGAGCTGGGCTTCGGCTGATCTAAACTGGCATTGGCACAGCAAAGCCAATGGAGCTATGCAATTTACTGCAGTTGAGGATCCAGTCCTAGGAACAAACATGCACGAATCTATTCCTGACGGGGCTGCTCTTGGAAGCCCTGTGTTGAACAGACACCAGGTCCCAAAGTCCTGTCCTTAGCACCAAAGGAAAGGAGCTCACATCCAGACCTTGCAACTCACTGAGTAACGCAAAACGTTGCCTTTTGGCAGACAAGCTTAGGGCTGGGGGCTCCTCGGTGGGGGTGCGCCAGGACACCTCTGTTGACTTCAGAGGAGCTATGGCAATGCACACCAGCGCCGAGCTTGGATTTCAGCTCTTGTGTATGACACACACAGAAGAGAGATTTGATTTCAAACACCTCTCAAATACAGAACTCCTCTTTGTGCCACTTTGCTTTTTTCTCTGCGTAAGAAGCTACAATTTCCACTCTCCAAACTCTGTGGGTCACATTTCTAGTTCAGCCTTTAAAATGTGGTTGGGTTTTTTTGATAAACACAGTCAATGAATTTTTAATTAAGATGATTTAAATTAAGTATTATCTGCCAGAGACACTTGCTTCTTCCCACAAGAGTGTGCCAGTGCATTTTTAAGGAGGGAGTGTCCCATTGTTTTCAAGTTTATATTTGGGAACTCTCAGAGCATGCGACATTCCAGGATTAGACAGCAATTTAAGGTCCTAGCTCACCAGAAATCACAATCAGCTAGGGACATTCCAGAAGGAAAAGTGGCATTGCAATCTGACCTTCATATTTCCTAACAGCTTTATACAGAGCAACACCCCTCATGCAGTCGGTGTCTCCCCTACCATTTCTATATCATGCATTAAGCATGTCATTTTTAAAATAAAAATTACAGGAAGATACTTCCCTAACACCACCCCCCGCCCCCGACACACACAGAGGACAGGACCTGTAGCTTGAGTAATTTGGAAAATCCCTTTATCTGCCCCCCCCGCCCCCCTCCCCACACACTATTTCATCATCTCCATCAGGGGGTTTGCCAAGAGGCAAAGTGGGAACAGGCCAATTGGTGCTTTG
The DNA here is from genome assembly GCA_032595735.1 of Pelochelys cantorii. Lineage (NCBI taxonomy): Eukaryota > Metazoa > Chordata > Testudines > Trionychidae > Pelochelys > Pelochelys cantorii. The sequence goes on along the minus strand of CM064344.1, from coordinate 29,255,878 downwards.
GGAACATCTCACTGGAATGTCCTGACAGCACAGGGACAGTGCAGAAGCCACCGGCAGAACTTGGGGTGTTTGGTGCCTGGTGCAACCTGGAATGTGGGGAAGGGGAGGAGAGACAGGCCCAGGGCAAGGGCAGGGGCAGGGGCAGGAGGAGACTTGCAAAGGGACAGGCCAGGAGAAGCTGAGGCTCCCTGCAGCGGCATGTGGGGAGCTGTCCAGCAGCCCAGGCGCTGGAGGGTGAGCAGACGAAACCGGATGAGTGGCAGCAGAGAACAGGTGCCCCAGCGCAGGGGCCTGTAGGTCCCCTGGAAGGGGGAAGAGTGCCCCACACCTGACTGTGTTCATCTGCTGGGGCCCATGGAAGGGCAGGCGGTGGGGAGCAGGAGGCCTCAGCCTTCCCCGGGCTGTCTCCCGGCCCACCTCACCCGAGCAGAGGCCCCAAGCTGGGGAGAGCCAGGAAAGGTGGCCAGAGAGCTGGGGGGGGGGGGGGCGAGGAGTGTGTCCCGGGAGGAGGAGGTCTCTAACTTGTGGATGTTTCTCCCCAGGGTGGGGTGGGGGCGTAGGGTAAGTGTAGCCCAGTTGGGGGTACCCTGGAGGGGTGTGGCCCTTTGCGCAGAGTCTCTCCTGTGGAGGATCATCTCTGGGGTTTGGGGGGAGGGGCTTAGGGCAGGCTGCCCATAAAGCTGGTGAGGGGGATCTCAAGTGCAGACAAACATCTCTGGGGTGGGACTGGGGGAGGGGCATCCCAAGGGAGAAGGCTGGGGGGGGGGGGCAGAATTAGGCATTCTGGAGGAGCCAGGCAGTGGGGAAGGCCTCATCTGTGGATGTTCATCTCTCAGATTGGGCTATGTGGGTAGCTATGGGGTGTCCTGGAGGGGACGGACTGCGTCGAAGGTTGGGGGCTATCCCAGAGGGGGGCTGGTTGTTTTGGGGGTGATGGGGTTGCCCCGGGAGGGGACTCACCAGTGGATGTTTGTCTCCCTAGGTGGGTTGCATGGGGGACCTAAGGGTGTCCCAGAGGGGATGGGCAGTGATGAGGAGCTAGGCTATGGGGGTGTCTCCTAGAGTGGATGGGCCATGAGGGGGACGTAGGGGTGTCCTGGGAGGGATGGGCTGTGAGGGGGACCTAGGAGGTGTTCTGGAGAAAACGGGCTTGAGGGAAACTGGGGGTGTCTCATGAGGCCTCATCTCTTGATGTTTATTTGTGGCTATCTGGAGGGAGCAGACTGTGGGGGGCTGTCCTGGAGGGGCAGTGGGGTCTCACCTGTGGGTGTTTATCTCCCTTGGTGAACTGCCTGGGTGCCAGAGGGGGCCCTGGAGGATTCTCACCTGCGGATGTTCATCTCTCAAGGCTGACTGTGTGGGGGTGGGGGTGTTCCTGAGGGAGGTCCCATAGGTAGCAGGCTATGGGGGCCTAGAGTATGTCCCAAATGGGAGAGGCTGTGTGGGAGAATTGAGGGATGTCCCATAGGATGTCTCAGACAGTCCTGGTGGTCAGTTGTGTCCCCAGGAAGGCTGTTTGGGGTAAGGTGCTGGCGGCACTGCCAGGGCACTGGGAGCTGTCCTGATGTGGAAGGGATGCCCCAGACACAGCAGACTATGAGGGCGGGGAGCTGTTCCAGCCAAGGCTGGCAGTGTGGGTGGGATGTGGGGGTCTCTCTAGCTAGGGCAGGCTGTGTGGGTGAGATGTGGGGGTCTCTCCAGCTGGGCAGGCTGTGGGGGTGAGGGGCTGGGGTACTCTGGAGGCTATCTGGCCAGAGCAGGCTGTGTGTGGGGGATGTGCGGGTCTCTCCGGCCGGGCGGGCTGTGTCGGTGGGATGTGGGGGGTCTCTGGCTGGGGCAGGCTGTGTGGGTGGGATGTGGGGCGGTCTCTCTGGCCGGGACGGGATGTGGGGGTCTCTCTGGTCAGGGTGGGCTGTGGGGGGTTTCTTTGGCCGGGGCAGGCTGTGTGGGTGGGATGTGAGGGGTCTCTGGCTGGGGCAGGCTGTGTGGGTGGGATATGGGGGGGTCTCTCCGGCCGGGACGGGATGTGGGGGTCTCTCCGGTCAGAGGCAGGCTGTGTGGGTGGGATGTGAGGGGGTTCTCCGGCCAGGGCAGGCTGTGTGGGTGGGATGCGGGGGTCTCTCCAGTCAGGGCGGGCTGTGGGGGGGGGTGTGGGGGTCTCTCGGGTCGGGGCGGGCCGTGTGGAGGGGCTGCGGGGGAATCTCTCGGTCGGGACAGGCTGTGTGGACGGGCTGCGGGGGGGGGTCTCTCGGGTTGGGGCGGGCTGTGTAGACGGGCTGCGGGGGGGGTCTCTCGGGGCGGGCTGTGTGGATGGGCTGCGGGGGGGGTCTCTCGGGTCGGGGCGGGCCGTGTGGATGGGCTGCGGGGGGGTCTCTCGGGTCGGGGCGGGCTGTGTGGACGGGCTGCAGGGGGGGTCTCTCGGGTCGGGGCGGGCTGTGTGGACGGGCTGCGGGGGGTCTCTCGGGGCGGGCTGTGTGGACGGGCTGCGGGGGGGGTCTCTCGGGTGGGGGCTGTGTGGACGGGCTGTGGGGGGGGTGGTCTCTCGGGTCGGGACGGGCTGTGTGGACGGGCTGCGGGGGGGGTCTCTCGGGTCGGGACGGGCGTGTGGACGGGCTGCGGGGGGGTCTCTCGGGTCGGAGCGGGCCGTGTGGACGGGCTGCGGGCGGGGGGGGTCTCTCGGGTCGGGACGGGCTGTGTGGACGGGCTGCGGGGGGGGGGGTCTCTCGGGTCGGGACGGGCTGTGTGGACGGGCTGGAGGGGGGGGTCTCTCGGGTCGGGGCGGGCTGTGTGGATGGGCTGCGGGGGGGGGGTCTCTCGGGTCGGGACGGGCCGCGGAGACGGGCTGCAGGGGGGGTCTCTCGGTCGGGAGCGGGCCGTGCGGACGGGTGGGGGGGGTCTCTCGGGGGGGGCAGGCCGTGCGGACGGGCGCGGAGGGGGGGGTCTCTCGGGTCGGGGCGGGCCGTGGGACGGGCTGCGGGGGGGGTCTCTCGGGTCGGGGCGGGCCGCGTGGACGGGCTGCGGGGCGGGGGGGGGTCTCTCGGGTCGGGACGGGCCGTGTGGACGGGCTGCGGGGGGGGTCTCTCTGGGTCGGGGCGGGCCGTGCGGACGGGCTGTGGGGGGGTGTCTCGGGTCGGGGCGGGCCGCGTGGACGGGCTGCGGGGGGGGGGGGTCTCTCGGGTCGGGACGGGCCGCGGGAGGGGGGGGGGGTCTCTCGGGTCGGGGCGGGCCGTGTGGACGGGCTGCGGGGGGGTCTCTCGGGTCGGGGCGGGCCGTGTGGACGGGCTGCGGGGGGGTCTCTCGTCGGGTCGGGCGCGGGGGTCCGGCGGTGGGGACGGGCTGCGGGGGGGGTCTCTCGGGTCGGGACGGGCCGCGTGCACGGGCTGCGGGGGGTCTCTCGGGTCGGGGCGGGCCGTGTGGACGGGCTGCGGGGGGGGGTGTCTCTCGGGTCGGGCGGGCCTTGCGGACGGGCTGCGGGGGGGGTCTCTCGGGTCGGGCGCGGGGCCGCGTGGACGGGCTGCGGGGCGGGGGGGGTCTCTCGGGTCGGGACGGGCCGCGTGGACGGGCTGCGGGGCGGGGGGGGTCTCTCGGGTCGGGGCGGGCCGCGTGCACGGGCCGCGGGGCGGGGGGGGTCTCTCGGGTCGGGGCGGGCCGCGTGGACGGGCTGCGGGGGGGGTTTCTCGGGTCGGGACGGGCCGCGCGGACGGGCCGCGCGAGGGGGGTCTCTCGGGTCGGGGCGGGCCGTGCGGACGGGCTGCGGGGGGGGTCTCTCGGGTCGGGACGGGCTGCGTGGACGGGCTGCGGGGGGGGGGGGTCTCTCGGGTCGGGGCGGGTCGCGCGGACGGGCTGCGGGGGGGTCTCTCGGGTCGGGAGCGGGCCGCGCGGACGGGCCGCGGGAGGGGTTGTCTCTCGGGTCGGGGCGGGCCGCGTGGACGGGCTGCGGGGGGGGTCTCTCGGGTCGGGGCGGGCCGCGCGGACGGGCCGCGGGAGGGGTTGTCTCTCGGGTCGGGGCGGGCCATGCGGACGGGCTGCGGGGGGGGTCTCTCGGGTCGGGGCGGGCCGTGCGGGACGGGCTGCGGGGGGGGTCTCTCGGGTCGGGGCGGGCCGCGTGGACGGGCTGGGGGGGGTCTCTCGGGTCGGGGCGGGCCGTGCGGACGGGCTGCGGGGGGGGTCTCTCGGGTCGGGGCGGGCCGTGCGGACGGGCTGCGGGGGGGGTCTCTCGGGTCGGGACGGGCCGCGTGGACGGGCTGCGGGGCGGGGGGGGGTCTCTCGGGTCGGGGCGGGCCGTGCGGACGGGCTGCGGGGGGGTCTCTCGGGTCGGGGCGGGCCGCGCGGACGGGCTGCGGGGGGGTCTCTCGGGTCGGGGCGGGCCGCGTGGACGGGCTGCGGGGGGGTCTCTCGGGTCGGGGCGGGCCGCGCGGACGGGCTGCGGGGGGGTCTCTCGGGTCGGGGCGGGCCGTGGGGACGGGCTGCGGGGGGGTCTCTCGGGTCGGGGCGGGCCGTGCGGACGGGCTGCGGGGGGGTGTCTCTCGGGTCGGGGCGGGCCGTGCGGACGGGCTGCGGGGGGGTCTCTCGGGTCGGGGCGGGCCGTGCGGACGGGCTGCGGGGGGGTCTCTCGGGTCGGGGCGGGCCGCGTGGACGGGCTGCGGGGCGGGGGGGGGTCTCTCGGGTCGGGACGGGCCGTGCGGACGGGCTGCGGGGGGTCTCTCGGGTCGGGACGGGCCGCGCGGACGGGCCGCGGGGGGGTTGTCTCTCGGGTCGGGGCGGGCCGTGCGGACGGGCTGCGGGGGGGGTCTCTCGGGTCGGGGACGGGCCGCGTGGACGGGCGCGGGAGGGGGGGTCTCTCGGGTCGGGGCGGGCCGTGCGGACGGGCTGCGGGGGGGGTCTCTCGGGTCGGGGCGGGCCGCGTGGACGGGCTGCGGGGGGGTCTCTCGGGTCGGGACGGGCCGCGCGGACGGGCCGCGGGAGGGGGTGTCTCTCGGGTCGGGGCGGGCCGTGCGGACGGGCTGCGGGGGGGTCTCTCGGGTCGGGGCGGGCCGCGCGGACGGGCTGCGGGGGGGTCTCTCGGGTCGGGGCGGGCCTGCGTGGACGGGCTGCGGGGGGGGGGGGTCTCTCGGGTCGGGGCGGGCCGTGCGGACGGGCTGCGGGGGGGTCTCTCGGGTCGGGGCGGGCCGCGTGGACGGGCTGCGGGGGGGTCTCTCGGGTCGGGACGGGCCGCGCGGACGGGCCGTGGGGGGGGGTGGTCTCTCGGGTCGGGGCGGGCCGTGCGGACGGGCCGCGGGAGGGGTTGTCTCTCGGGTCGGGGCGGGCCGTGCGGACGGGCTGCGGGGGGGGTCTCTCGGGTCGGGACGGGCCGCTGTGGACGGGCTGCGGGGCGGGGGGGTCTCTCGGGTCGGGGCGGGCCGTGCGGATGGGCTGCGGGGGGGGTCTCTCGGGTCGGGGCGGGCCGCGCGGACGGGCTGCGGGGGGGTCTCTCGGGTCGGGGCGGGCCGTGCGGACGGGCTGCGGGGGGGGGTCTCTCGGGTCGGGACGGGCCGCGCGGACGGGCCGTGGGAGGGGGTGTCTCTCGGGTCGGGGCGGGCGTGCGGACGGGCTGCGGGGGGGGTTTCTCGGGTCGGGGCGGGCCGCGTGGGACGGGCTGCGGGGGGGGTCTCTCGGGTCGGGACGGGCCGCGCGGACGGGCCGTGGGGGGGTGTCTCTCGGGTCGGGGCGGGCCGTGCGGACGGGCTGCGGGGGGGGTCTCTCGGGTCGGGACGGGCCGCGTGGACGGGCTGCGGGGCGGGGGGGTCTCTCGGGTCGGGGCGGGCCGTGCGGACGGGCCGCGGGGGGGGGGGTCTCTCGGGTCGGGACGGGCCGCGTGGACGGGCTGCGGGGCGGGGGGGGTCTCTCGGGTCGGGGCCGGAGGCGGGGACGGGTTGTGGGGGCTCTCACCTGTGGATGTTCATCTCCCGGGGCGGACGCCGCGCCTTGTCGTAGGCCACCTTGGCGAAGACGCCGGCCACCAGCACGAAGGCCACGGCGCCGCAGGAGATGTAGACCGTGGCGTTGGTGCTGTCCTTGGCCGGGTCGTACTTGTCGGGCGCGAAGGCGTCGGGCGGCGCGGGGCGCAGGCCGGGCGTGGTGATCCAGCCGGGGCTCTGGTAGTTGCGGCACTGGGCCTGGTCCAGCTTCTCGGCGCGCTTGTTGCAGCAGAAGCGGTAGTAGCAGGTGCCGCAGCAGTAGCGGAAGCCGCTCTGGCTGTTGTTGCACTCGAACTCCTTGTCCCACTGGCCGCTCACGTCGTAGTAGCCCCAGCACGTCTCGTGCGCCGGGCCCGCGGCCGCCCCGCCGCTCCTGCTGGCCGCGCTGGGCGCCGCGGCCCCGGGCCCCGGCCCGACCAGCGTCTGGTTCAGCGGCTCCTTGGGCGGGCGCGGCGGGCGGCGGGCAGCGCCCTGCGTCCGGTTGCCCTTGGCCCGCGGGGGCCCGGCGGCGGGCGCGGCCAGCAGCAGGGCCAGCAGCTGCAGGGCCAGCAGCAGCAGCGGCAGCAGCGGCAGGCGCCGGCGGCCCATGGCGGAAGCGGGGCGGACGGAGCGGACCGAGCGATCAGGAGCCCCGGCGCCGCCGCCCCATGGGGGGCTCCGGGCACAGCAGGCGCCGCCGCCCGGCCTCGGAGCTTTAGGGGCAGGCGCCGGGCTCCGACGCCCGGCTCTGCAGAAATCCCTTCATCCCGGCAGGAAGCGAGAGACGCTGCTCGGCGCCCCGGCCGGCTGCTCCGCGGAGATCGGCGCGTCCAGTCCCGCCAGCTGCTCCTCTGACCACTGGCTGGGGAGAGACGGGAACGGGGGTCAGAGCGGAGCAGAGGCGAGTCACAGCCGGAGGGGGTGGGGGGGGGCACACACCGGGAGGGGCGAGGTGATGTGGGGAGCCGGGACCGAGCAGCCGGCTGGGGATGTGGGAAGCTCCCGGAGGGCAGAGAACTGGCGCTGTCAGCTCGAGGGTCCCAGGGGGGCACAGCCCCAGCCCTGCCCGGGGCGCAGCTCCGCACTGAGGAGGGGGGCGTGCGGGGTGGGGGAGTCGGAGCAGAGGGGGGGCAGCCGGCAGGGAGCTCTGAGGCTGGCGGAGCCAAAAGCAAGACGGGGTGTGAGGGGCAGGAGGGTGCTGCGGTGGGTCTGGAGGGGGAGCCGGGGCGGGGCAGGGCAGGGTAGTTATGGTGGCTGGGGTAGCTGCGGGGGGCGGGGCGGGGGCAGGGGCAGCCAGGACAGGAGGTAGTTACGGTGGCTGGGGTAAGGGCGGGGGCAGCCGGAGCGGGGCAGGGGTAAGAGCGGGGGCAGCCAGGCTAGGAGGTAGTTACGGTGGCTGGGGCAAGGGCGGGGGCAGCCGGAGCGGGGCAGGGGTAAGGGCGGGGGCAGCCGGAGCGGGGCAGGGGTAAGAGCGGGGGCAGCCAGGCTAGGAGGTAGTTACGGTGGCTGGGGCAAGGGCGGGGGCAGCCGGAGCGGGGCAGGGGTAAGGGCGGGGGCAGCCGGAGCGGGGCAGGGGTAAGAGCGGGGGCAGCCAGGCTAGGAGGTAGTTACGGTGGCTGGGGCAAGGGCGGGGGCAGCCGGAGCGGGGCAGGGGTAAGAGCGGGAGCAGCCAGGCTAGGAGGTAGTTACGGTGGCTGGGGTAAGGGCGGGGGCAGCCGGAGCGGGGCAGGGGTAAGAGCGGGGGCAGCCAGGACAGGAGGTAGTTACGGTGGCTGGGGCAAGGGCGGGGGCAGCCGGACCGGGGCAGGGGTAAGAGCGGGGGCAGCCAGGCTAGGAGGTAGTTACGGTGGCTGGGGCAAGGGCGGGGGCAGCCGGAGCGGGGCTGGGGCAAGGGCGGGTGCAGCCGGAGCGGGGCAGGGGTAAGAGCGGGGCAGCCAGGCTAGGAGGTAGTTACGGTGGCTGGGGCAAGGGCGGGGGCAGCCGGGGCGGGGCAGGGCAAGGGGTAGCTGCGGGGGGCAGGGCTAAGGGCGGGGGCCGGCGGGGCAGGGGGAGGCGGAGAAGCCGCTGCGGGTGGCGCAGGGCGGGGATCCCCGCGCCGGCCCGCGCCCGCTTACCATGCCGCCCGGCGAGGACCGCAGCGCGCTGGGCTCGGCGGCGAGTGGCGCGGGGAGCGGGCGCTGCCTGCGCTACAGGCGGCAGCGGAGCCGAGCGCCCAGCCCTGGGCCCGCCCACCGCTGCCAGCCGGGCTCCTGACATCACTCCGGGCGCGTCCCCGCCGCACGCCTGCTCCATGCGCACGGGCCGGGGCCGGGGCCGGGGCCGGGGCAGCGCGCCCGGGGCTCCCCGGGAGGCGGGCTCCGGGCGGCCCGGCCCACAGCGCAGGCTGGGGCAGGGGAGAGAGGCCATAGGCGGCCGGGGCTGGGCTGGCGCTTGGGGAGGCTGTGAGGATGGGCAGCGGCTGGGCTGCTCGTGGCGCTGGGTGGGACCCGCCTCCTCCCTTGCCTGCTTGGTCCCTGAGGGACTGGCCGCTGGCGGGGCTGTGCGGGTGGAGTGGGGCTACCTCACACCACCTGCCCTGGGCTTGGTGCAGCCAGGCGGGCGGCTCCCGGCCTTGCTCTGGGGTGGTTCGCCAGGACTGACCTTTCACTGCAAACCGCTCCTGGCCCTGCCTGGAGCCAGTGTCCTCGCCAGACCAGGGGGAGCCCGTCCAAGCCAGTCTGGTCCCTGGTTTCTGCATGGCTGGGTGGGAGCAGATCGGGCCTTTAGGATGTGTGACATGGGCAGCGGCAGCCATTCAAGCTTCCCCACTTCCACCCATGGGTCTGTGTCATCTGGGAACAAGCCGGCGCCTGGGCCAGGGGCACCCTCCTCTGTGACCCAGGCAAGCAGTGCCCATGTGCTGCTGGGCTTGGCTTCCCCTCTGAGCCTGCCCACAAGGGCACCAACTGTGCTTTTGTGCAGGAGAAACCCATGAAGTGAGTCCCCAACGTGTCCACACAGCCATTTGCACAAGCATCACGGCTGTGACCACAGCAGAGCCTGAGAGGCGAGAGGGTTTGTGTCCTGTTCCCATCCCCATTAGCCTCCCTGGCCTCTCCTCCGAGTTCGCTCATTGACGCTGGGCCTGAACCAAAAGGTGACACCCCCCCCACACACACACCTAATTGAAAACAAACCCAGACACCTTACAGTATTTTTGTGAGATGCGAAAGCCTTGCAGCTAGAAGGACACGCAGAGGACGTTGGAGAGGATCATAACAAAGAAAACCAGGCACAGAGTGGAGCTGAAGTGCTATCCAAGAGCTGAACACAAACAACCTGTCCTCTGTTGGAGGGCAGGAGGAAGGGAAGGGTGAGGGGGGAGGGGGCAGAATGCTTAGAAGAAGTCCAGAAGGTTAATTCTCGGTGGCCTCATACTTTATATGACGCATTCCCTGGACAAAGTGGGTAACTAAGTTCCAAAGAGGTTAAATGAACTGGCCAGGGCCACAAAGTAAGTCACTGGCAGAGCAGTTGTTAGGCAAACTCCGCAGTGTAAACTGCCAGTGCCCTGCTCTAACCTGGGCCAAACTCAGCAGTGGTGCTGCATGAGGTGAAGTAAGCGAGGCCCCTCTCCCGCATGGACGTATGTGCTGAGGCGGGAGGAGTCTCGGGGAATGCAGTGGTAGCCCCGGTGCAGTCGAGCTAACTTGTGCCACCTTTTGTATCACTCTTGTCACTGGCTCTCATGTGACCGAGCAAATGTCTGAAGGCTGAAACCCCCACGTCTGAGCTCTGCCACCGTGAGTCCAGATCAGCCCCTCCTGCAGCAGTGCCCAGGAAGGGCTGAGAAGGCAGACGCCCGTGATAGTTTCCCCCAAGTCTTCCTCTTGAAAAGGGGGATGCAGGTTTCCCCTTCCTGACCCCCTGGGGAAGAAGCAGGGATCCCAGCTGATCCCTGGCTCCCCCGGACGGTACTGTGACCGCTCCACCACAGCCAAGCTGCAAAGGGCCCTCAGCTGCAGTTCTCCCCACCTTCCCACTCCCTTCGCCCTGCATGGGAGGACTCTGCTGCGCTCCCTTTCCTATGAAGTCCTGGTGAGATAGGGGTGCGAGTTCCCTCCCCACCTCTCTGCCTCTTCTCAGGGTCACGGAGCCTGGCCCCTCAGGGAGCCTCCATTGCCCTGAAGAGGTGTCACAACTGCTCCTTCTGCTCTGGTACCAAATGCCACAAAGGCCTCTGCGGGGCAGCCCAGCCTGGGCAAAGCATTCCCTCCAGGCACCCTGGCTCTCCCGGCAGGCACTGGCCTCGATGTCTGTCCAGCACCCTGCATGGCCAGGCCTCAGTCCATGACCAGGCCCCAGCTCGCTACTCAAAGCAAATAGCGGCCAGGGGTGAGCAGCCAAACCTCCGGCCCTATTTGCTTGTCCCCTCACATGCTAACGATGCGGAAATGCCTGTGCTGGCCCCAAAAGCTCCCCCACAGGCCGGTGGCCTGGCCTGAGCCTGGCTTTGTGCAGGGAAGGAGCCGGAGAGCCTGTCTCTGGGGGAAGCACACGGGTCCCCATGGGGAGGCCTGCCCAGAGGGGGGCGGGGAGCTCCTTACCTGGCGCTGCTTCCCCAGAGCGAGGCTTAGTCGGGGGCTTGGGCACTTCCCTCAGACTCCCAGCAGCAGCCCCCAGAGGCGGCGGATGGAAAGGCAAATGGCTGATGTGGGGGCCCAGAGCAGGCGGGGCTGGGTCAGAGAACCAGGCGGCAGCTCTGCTCTCCTGCAGCCACTGCTCCTCAGGATTCGGTACAAGACCTGCAGCGAGGCCAGCGCTTCCTCTGCCCCGGGCGCCTCCTCCAGCCCCTCATCATTTCGAAGGGCTCAGTCTAATGCCAGCTCCAGGGCAGCTCTGGTCCTTCTACACCTGCCCCTCCGAGCCTGTGGGGAAGTTCCCATTGGCGTGGGTGGGTTGTGGATCGGGCCCCAGCTGCTTGCAAGGCTTTGGTCTGTTTGAATTTGTTCTCTGCTTTCCCCGCGGGGAACCGTTGGGCTCTGCTCTTGCTCAAAGCTCTGGCTGCAAATTAGACTCTGGCTGTAACAAAGAGCTGGCCCTGCCTTTGCTGGGCGTGTCCTGGCCTCCATGACCAGCATCTCAGGCGCCCTTCCGCTCACTGCAGGCTCTGATTGAGGATGAGGCCGGCAGCCTCTAGCTCAGGGATCTCCAACCTGTTACAGCACAGGGTCACTTTTGGGATGAGAGTCAAAGCCAACTACCCTGGTCCTGCCTCCTTCCCTGCCCCTTCCCTGAGGCCCAGTTTGTGGGGATGGGGGTGGGGGGAGGGTATTTGGCCCCCCTCTTCTGCCTCCCCCACCCAGCGCAGCAAGCAGGAGGCTCCGGGGGAGAGGGGGAGCTCCAAGGCAGTGGGGGAGGGACAGCGGAAGTGCCGGCTCCTGAGAGCCTCCGGGCCGAGCCGGTCAGGATCATGGCTCAGGGGCTCCGGGATCTACCAGTCGATCGCGGCCTGCTGGCTGAAACTGCTCAGCGCCAACACTCTAGGACTGGCCCGCGGACCCAGAGGGTGCAGGCTCTGTAAGGTTGCCAAAGGGATGCACCCCTCTGTTCAAAATGGTGGGGGGGGGTGTTGACAAATGAGAAAAGGATGAAAGCGGCTGCTATGGAAGGACGAGTCCCATAAATAAATACATCAATATGAATATCTCCTGCTTCGTAGTATGTGACGATCGACTGTCTGGAGGCACTCGGGGGCTATGGTGAGAAAGGCCAGATGGGTAGAAGGAGCTTCATGTCTTGTAACTTCTATTTCGTTTGTCAAAATAGGTCACTTATGGCCTGTGTTTCTTCCTGCTCCCTGTTGGATCCTGATGACTTGTGAGGAGTCTGCAAGGATCGCGGTGTGCTCCAGGCTGATGCTTTCTGCCAAGGGATGAAACTGGGACAGTGGATTTTTACTGAAATGAGCACAGCACTTTGGACTGGGGGGGTTAGGGTAATTGTGGCTAATCTGAGCCCTTCCTGTTTGCACAGACGTGGGCTTGTTTTGTAAGTTCCAGGAACAGGATGGGTGTGACTGTGGGGGCAGTGAGAGGCTCCCCTCGCAGCCCCGGACCAGCCGGCGCTAGGCACTATACAAACACAGCCCAGGCCCCAGTGAACCGACAGCCCCAGGATTACACAAATGGCAGCAGGGAGGCAGGCAAGGGAGTCCAAGGGAACGATGAGAAACACAATAACATGGGAAGTGCCCGACTGGATGAGAATTTCTGGTCCAATGTCCTACCCCGAGAGGGTCAGCAGCGTGGCTGAAGTCGCATGAGGGATGCGTTGCTCTAGTCACTCACTGCAATTATGCAGCGACTGGCTTAGAGCCACCGATACCAGCTGGGCCACTGGCAAGCAGACACTCACCCCGTTAGTGATGGCTTGTTCACTCGCTGTTGGCAGAGAAGCCCGAGGAGCCCCATTCAGACATCTGTGCGGCTCCTGGGAACCAGGGCCACCTGCTGAGAGGCCAGGCTCACTCAGTGGCCCCACCGTGCAGCGGGAGGCTCGGCTCAGAGGCAGAGAGGCCTCCAGCCCCAGGATCATCAGCTTCTTTGGGGGGCTGGGGGGGGGACAACACACGTAGATCCTGCCCTGCCCCAGCCATTTCCTTCCCCTCCCCCAGTGTGAACCCCCAGCACCAAGGAGGCAGTCAGAGGAGAGGGGGGTGGGGCTGTGGGAATAATTGAGCCCCTTTGTCTGCAGGATGGGGCAGACCCCCACGCAGAGGGTCCTGCTCTGCACAGACCCTGGGATGATGCTCCAGGCTTTTCCCCTCCTTTCCCTCCGCAACCAAGCCACGCTCCCGCCGAGTGGAGACGGGCGTGCTGAGGACCGTGCCGGCCTTGCAAGCTGGCAGAGCGGGGTGTCCTGGCCCTGCTTGCTGGGGGAGGCTCTGGGAAGAGCCAGCCCCCGAGGCAGGGTGAGTTGCGCTGCTGCTGTCGGGAGCAGCCTGCTCTGTCTCTGGGGTTGTGGGAGTTGGCCTTGTGGACAGGGAGAAAGGACGTGGGGTCTCACTGCAGCCTTCCAGCAGGGGGGTTCGTGTTTACCTTGAGATGGGGCGTCTGTGAGCCTGGCAGAAACCTGCCCGTGTGCCCTGCACCAGCACGTGGGCTGCAGGCGCCTGTGACTCTCCAGAAGTGGAAATTGAAGCTACCATGAAGGGGAAGCCTTCTGCTTCCTGGGCCAGGCCAGGGCCGCCCCGGTGAGCTGGCAGAGCACAAACGCAACGTAAGCCATCCCACACGGAGCCCTCCTCCTCCTGCCTGTGCAGAGGGGATGATTTCGGCCCTCGCCCTGTGAGCCACTCAGAACCCGCCAGTCTGTCTCCTCCGCTCGGCTCGGTCGGTAGGTCTGTACCCCCACAAAGGGGATGTGCACCTTGAGTCTTAGCTCTAGCTAGCCGCACGCTAGCCTGTGACCGGCAATCTGCCGGCACACGTGATTGAAATGGCTTGCCCGGGCATTAGCTATTGAATGCTGGTTTCCTTCCCCCTCCTGCAAACATCCAGGGACACGCTGAATGGGAACATGTGAAGGAAACTGGTAGGTAGCAAGAAAAAGAGCCAGGAACTTGGCACGGGGGCTGAGTGGATGGGATGCGGAATTGGGTTTGTGTCTCAGCCTCCCCGGCTTGCTTTGCAGGCAGGAGTGCAGCTGGGGGACTGTGCAGCATCACCCCACCAGGGCGCTTTACGAAGCTAGAAAGGCCTATGTCTGTTTTGTGCCAGAATAGCGAGGTGGAAAGTGCTTGCAACAGGTGCCCTGCAGTGCAGCTTTCCAGCCCGTTCTTGTCTTCCTCCCCCCCCCCCCACAACCAACACACACTGCAGAGAACGCAGGTGACTCAGAGCCTCAGCCGAGAGATGGAGCTGATTGTTGGGGAGGGAGAAGCCCGTGGATTGTGCCTCGCTTGCTGGCTAGCTGGAGAACTGTGCCCCAGATGCATGCTGGGCCGTGGGTTCCAGCTCAGCCGCTCCGCAGCCTGCTTGTTCAGTGGAGGGAGCATTCGGAGGGGCTGGGCCAGAGAACTGAGATATGGGAGTCCTGCTCCTCAGTGGGTGTAAAGCAGTCTAGCCCCATTGACTTCCTTCACCCCCTGCGGGGGGTCTGGGCCAGTGTTCCCTCTAATCTTTTCCTTCCATGTGCAGAATAAATTTGTATGTGCACTGAGCCCTCTGTGAATGTGCACCACCAGGAGAAACGCAAACCCAGCTGTGGGCACTCGCGCGCAGTCCCTGGTCTCCCTCTCCCCCCACCCCCACCCCCTGCGTAAGGGGACAGTGATGGCACTCACATGTCATTGCCTCCCCAGCCTCAGACGACACCGGCGACAGGCCCGCTGGGACAGCTCAGGAGTGATTCCGCATCAATGCACTGAGTCAGGCTGGTGGGAACTGGTGCAAAGCAGCGGCAATCCCCTTTCCGGGGAGGGCTGCAGCCGTGTTTCTCTTTCAAGCGGAATTTTGCACCTTCTCTCCTCTCCACCCGGAGAGTCAGATAATCTCGAGGACTGACGGCCTGGGGGTGGGGCCGGGGAGGTGGTGGAGGACACCCAAAGGCCTGTGATGAAGAGGTTCCCAGGAGAGAGCATTCGGGACCGCAGAGGCTTTCAAAGGTGACAAAGCAAACTGCAGACTTGTGAGACCCTGGAAATGCGCGGCCCTGCCCAGCCAGACCCCTCCGCCTCACCCACGTAAGGATGCCGGCTACAGAGACGTGGCCACTTTGTGGGGACTGCTGAATTGGGGTTCCCTCAGAGGCAGGATACCCACAGACACTCAGCTCGCCCACAGCGCCACGGCTCCTCACTAAAGCCCGGTGCTGCTGCCAGCCAGCCAAGGAGCGCTCAGAGCGTAGCTGGCACTGCCAGCCGCCAGCAGCACGGCTCCAGGAGCAATCGGGCAGGAGATTACTGTTGGCCATTGAGCAGCAATAGCGTGGCCATCTGAGAGGGCTGGAGGAATATCCCCAGAACGTGGTCTCAGCGTACATCTACACAACAAAGTTATTTCGAAATAACTGTACCAACGTCTACGCAGCCAAGCTGCTATTTCGAAATTCAATCGAAATAGCAGAGCGCTTATTTCAAAATTGGTAAACCTCATTCCACGAGGAATAGCGCCAATTTCGAAATTGCTCTTTCGAAATAAGCACTGTGCAGATGTTTATTTCGAAATAGGGGGCCTCCAGTCCTGCCCAGGTGCCCTGCTGGCCACTCTGGCCCCATCCAGGAAAACTCCTCTCCTCCCCCACCCCCGGCGAAGCCCTTAAAGGGGTAGACTCTGGCCACAGTGCCTGTGCCAGCTCCAAGCCTGCCAGCCCAGAGCCAGCAGTCGTTGCACCTGACCCAGTGGCCCCAGCATGAGCCAGGCGGCCAGTGCCAGCCAGCCCTCCGCCGCTCCCCAGGACCAGTCTGCCAGCTCCCAGGAGCCTGCCAGGGGCCGGAAAAGGCGGGCACCTGCCAGGTCCAGTGCGGAGATCATGGACCTAATTCAGGTTTGGGGGGATGCCTCCAACGTCCATGATCTCTGCACTAAACGGAGGAGCGCGGCCGTCCACAGGCGGATGGCTGCCAGCCTGGCCACATGCGAACCCAGGAGCAGGTGCACATGAAAATAAAGGAGCTGTGGCGGGCCAATGCCAGGGCCACAGGGGGCAGCTCCCAACCAGGGGCAGACCCAGACCCCTGCTCCTATTTTAATGCCCTGGACCGAATCCTGGGGGGTGGGACGGTCTGTGCCCCCCAGGTCGTCATCGATCCTGGGGCAGAGGGCCCCTGACCAGGAAATGGAGGAGGAGGAGGGCCAGGAGCCGCAGGAGCCTGGAGGGAGCATGCCGCGCACCCAGGACCCCCGAGCCGTCCCAGTGGGCCTGTCGCCGGTGTTGTCTGAGGCCGGGGAGGCAATGACGTGTGAGTGCCATCACTGTCCCCTTATGCAGGGGGTGGGGGTGGGGGGAGAGGGAGACCAGGGACTGCGCGCGTGGACCTTGCTGGCCATGGCTCACGCAGCAACCTGTGCATGTGCCGTGCCACCCCTGGGCACGTGGCCCCAGCTGGCTGCCACACAGGGGCCGAGGCCTGTTACCCACATGCGTGTAGGTATGAAGGCACATGATGTGCTCCTGACCCCGGGGTGGGACACACCCCTCCCTCCACAAGCCCCCTCTACACAGGGGCAGGGGACATCTCCCCCCCCACACACAGACCCACACCACACACAGCACGGGGCATGGGTGCACTCCCGGGCCAGCTCCCACTCCCGGGGATAGCAGGACATCCTGAACATGGCCTCTGTGCTAGCACATGGGCTCTGATGGTGCGGAGACCTGCCGTCCTCGCCTTGCGAGGGGAGGGGGGGGCTTCAGCCACTGTGTCCCTAGGGATAACTGACCACTTCTCTTGTCTGTCCACAGGCGCAGCAGCTGTGAGTGCAGGGCGCACCACCCTGCCCAGGGCAGCCTCCCGCACCCGGGCACTCCGCAGGCCGACCTGGAACCAGGAGGAGTACCAGCGGCAGCACCTGGGGTTACTGCGAGGCCTGCACCGCGCCCTGGACTGCTGGGTGCACGAAGACCTGATGCTCCGGTGGGAGAGTGGGCGGGAGCTGCTTGCCCAGGCCGTGCCATCTGCGACAACCTGCAGACCCTGGTGCAGAGATTGCTGCCTCCTGCCGCTCCAGCCCCTGCTGCCTCCCCAGCTACTGCTCCTCCTCCCAGCCTGCTCCCCCTCCCGCTTCTTCCTTCCCCCCCTCCCTCCCCATGGGGACGCCGAGGCCCCTTCACCCACAGTGCTGGGAGACTGGTGGGCCGGCAAGACCCCCAACCCTGAGCCCTGAGCTTCTCCTCCCCCTTCCTCCCCTTGCCTCCCTCCTCCCAGGTTTACCTCTCCCCTCTCCCATTCTCTCGCCTCCCCTCTCCCACCTTCATTCCCCCACACACACACCCCAGTTTTGTTCAATAAAGAGAGTTTGTTTTCTTCAACACGTGTCTTTATTGTACAGCAGGAAGGGGGGTTAGGGAGGGGTAAGTGGAAGGATGTGAGGGTGGAATGAGGCACAAGCCCCCAGTGGGGGGCTTTGCTGTCCCTCAGAGAGGTAGGCAAGCAAGCAGGGAAACCTGAGAACTGGCTGTCCGGGGGGGGGGTCCCTTTAAGCACAGGCCTCGGATAGCCTCAGGTAGCAGCCACACAGGGTAACTCCTGACCTGATGCCCTGCCAGAACCAGTTCTAGCCGGCCTTAAATGCGATTCAGCATCCAATCAGTGTGGACGCGCTTTTTCGAAATGCATTTTGTGTGTAGATGCATTATTTGAAATAAGCTATTTCACAATAATGCTGCAGTGTAGACATACCCTCAGAGTGCGCAACGCTGTCAGGGTTGGCAGATGCCCTGTTGTGCTTGCTTTAATGTGGTTGCAATATTTGACTCCACTGTCCACATGGAAAATCCACAGAGTCCCCTGGTGTCCACCAAGCAGAACGTTGAGCAGGAAGAATGGAGAGGAGTGGGAAGGTTTGGAGGAGGAACTGGCACTTGGTGAGGGCCCAGGAGCCCAGGGAGAGGAGTTGGCTTAGACAGCCAAGGGAACAAGGACTCCAGGAGCAATTGCTTATTGAGATGGAGACGAGGAAACCAATGAGCTCCCACAACATCACTTGGAACTTAGAGACTCCCAGTCTCAGATGGGAACAGGGGCTCCCCCCACTGTATACACAGAACTATGGGCACATAGCTCCCCAGTATCAGGGGAACGGGCCTCTATAGATAGGGGCTGTGCCAAATTAGGGGGTGGGCCCTGCCCTGTCTTAGGAGAAGGGGGAACAAAGGAGGTGGGCTGCCCACAGGCAGGTCAGTGGAGGCTCTGGGGATGTAGGCTTCCTGCTACTGGGTGACACTCGAGGGATGCTGTCTGCCCAGTGGGATGAAAGGATCTCTTGTGCCAACTGTCAGAGAGCATGGGGGTGTCTTACAGGTACAGGGGTCCCCTGGGCCTGACGTCTACCTGCTAGTTTGTCAACAGGTGTCCTGTCAACTCTCCACTGAAAATTCATGTCACAATGACCCTCGTAATCACTGTGAGACGTATGTACGGATAACACAGAGGGAGTTATGCAGAGATACTGAAAGGTATCCAGAGGGAAGATAGGGAGAATTGCAAGAGAGAACCCTGGCTTAACCAGGCGATCTTGAATGATCTAAAAATCAAAAAGGAGTCCTACAAGAAAGTGGAAATTAGGTCAAACTGCAAAGGATGAATATAAAGAAATAGCACAAGTATGTAGGGGAAAATTAGAAAGGTCAAGGCACAAAACAAGCTCAAACGAGCTAGAGACATAAAGGGTAATATGAAAACATTGTACAAACCTATCAGAAGCGAGAAAAAGGCCAGGGGCAGGATAGGCCAATTAGTAAGCAAAGAGGGAAAAACAATAACGGAAAATGTAGAAATGGCAGAGGTGCTGAATGACTCCTTTGTTTTCACCATGACTGGACACCTAACATAGCGAATGAAAATGGGACTGATTCAGAAGTTAAAATAGGAAAAGAGCACGTTAAAAATTACTTATGCAAGTTAGATGTCTGCAAGTCACCAGGGCCTGGTGAAATGCGTCCTAGAATACTCCAGGAGATGACTCTGGAGATATCTGAATCCCTAGCTATTATCTTTGAAAAGTCATGTACTACAGGAGAGATTCCAGAAGACTGGAAATGGCAAATACAGCGCCCACCTATAAAAGGGGAAATAAGGACAACCCAGGGAATTACAGATCAGCCAGCTTAACTTCTGTACCAGGAAAGATAATGGAGCAATTAATTAAGGAATCCATTTGCAAACATCTAGAAGATAATGTGATAAGAAACAGCCAGCATGGATTTGTCATGAACAAATCATGTCAAATAACCTGATAGGATAACAAGCCTCGTGGATAAGAAGAAAGTGGAAGAAGTGGTGTATCTAGACTTTAGTAAGGTATTTGATATAGTTTTGCATGACCTTCTCACCAACAAACCAGAGAAAAACAAGCTAAATGAGCTACTACCAGGTGGATGCATACCTGGCTGGATAACCATTCTCAGAGAGCGGTTATCAATGGTTCACAGTCATGTCATGCTGGAAGGGCAGAACAAGTGGGGTTCTGCGGGGGTCTGGTTTGGGGCTGGTTCTGTTCAATATCTTCATCAGCGATTTAGATACTGACATGGTGAGTACTTTTGTAAAGTTTGCAGATGCTACCAAGCTGGGAGGGATTTCAAGTGCTTTGGAGGACAGGCTCAGAATTCAAAATGATCTGGACAAACTGGAGAAAAGGTCGGAGGGAAACAGGATGAAATCCAGTAAAGACAAATGCAAAGTGCTCCAAAGTGCTCGGGGTTCTCTGTCTTGGAAGGGGAGTTTTGGGGCACATGGCAAGGATACTCATATGGGGGACAATACCAATTCAGTACAATCTTGATTACAGTGAATGAAAGAGTAACAAACATCAAAAGCACACAGTTATCAGAACCTATGGCAGTTCTAGGCCTCCCTCTGGTAACACGACTAAGCTAAAGATTCCTTAATGTAGCAGGCTCACATAACTTCCTGCTTCAGGGGACCCAGGACCAGCCTCACTCCTGGCATGCCCGACAGAGTTGAAGGTCCAGACGGGTATAGTGGGGAGTGGCCAAGCTATGCTGTAGTTGGTAGAAAGGACCCCGCTGGCTTCACAGCATGGCTACGCAATAGGGCCTTCGCATCGCCTAATGCTGGCCCAGCTGACCATGCCCGTATTGTATTTCCTCACCCTAAGGAATCAAGGGGTACATGTAGTCCCTAGGTGAGTAGATAATGGCGCTGCATATTAATGAGGGTTAGCTCCTCCTGAAAGCATGATGTCTGGCCTTCCTCGCAGCATACCCTGCCAAGGGGCTGTAGCTGTTCATCCAGGAGACAGGCCTGTCGGTTCCCTGCATTACGGCTTAATGCCACGTTTGGGTACAGGAGACCCTTGCGATTCATGGACTTCCTATTTGGATCCCCTTCCTGTCACAGCCTTGCCCTCTTCCCCTCCCACTGCACCCATCCCCAGGCCTGGGGGGGGATGTGGCCTTGACGGGGCCTGTTGCAGGGCAGCAGTAGTGGTCAGTCCCCCTTCCCCCCTTCTCTGCACTCGCCACGGCTGCTGGGAGTCACAGGGAACTCACCACAGCAGCCAGAAGCCACAGGGAAATGGAGAACACACCCTCAGTGTCTGCGGGTTTGGCCATTGGCCACGGTGTCAGGAACGTGTGCATCCTGAATGGCAAGGGTATAGCAACAAATGAGTACGAATCAGCCCACGAGAAGCCTGGTGTCTGCTATGGAAGGGAAGCAGCGAAACCCTATGGCCTATGCTGCCTAGGAAGGAGCACTGCAGGAAGGGATCTAGGGTGCCTAGTGGACCACAACTCAATAGGAGTCAACAGTGTGAGACTGTTGCAAAGAAAGCAAACATCACTCTGAGATGTGTTAGCAGAAGTGTGTCCCGTTCTGAGAGCCACATTTCAAGAAAGATTTGGAGAAATTGGAGAAGGTCCAGAGAAGAGCAACAAGGATGATGAAAGGTCTAGAGAACATGAGCGATGAGGGAAGGCTGAAAGAATTGGGCTTGTTTAGTTTAGAAAAGAGAAGATTGAGAGGTGACATGGTAGCAGTTTCAGGTATCGAAAAGGGTGTCACAAGGAGGAAGGGGAGGAACTATTCTCCTTCACCTCTGAGGATTGGACAAGAAGCAATGGGCTTAAACTGCAGCCAAGGAGGTTTAGGTTGCACACAAAGAAAAACTCCCTACCTGTCAGGGTGGTTAAATACTGGAATAAGTTGCCTCCGGAGGCTGAGGAATCTCCATCATTGGAGACTTTCAAGGGCAGGTTAGACAGACTTTTATCAGGGATGATCCAGGATGCTCGGTCCTACCATGAGGACTTGACCTTGCGAGGTCCCGCCTGGTTCTATTATTCTCCGATTCTATGACAAATAAGTTCAGATGGTATGTAAGTTGTGGCCAGTCACTTGAAACTGATAAATAATTTTCTGTCAGACTGAATATGCTTCTCCATTGGTCTGTCTACATGCAAATTGAGTGTTGTGTACTTCTCACTGAAAGCCTATTTAGATTCTGAGCCAAATGCTAATCAAATGATTGCAAAGTCTCCAGGGGAAATTCTAGACAGGAAAACACTAGCAGCAGGTTTATCTTGTTTGTATCAATGGATTCGTGGAGTATCATTGCAGCGAAGAAGACAGACGGTGCATCTTCCCACTGAGGAGGCTAAAGGAGGGTGTGATTTGTCTCACGATCAGATCGCAGCCAAGCCTGAGTGTACCACACTGGAGTGAGCTTTTGCTCTCGATGGCATGACAGTGTCTTGTGACTTAAGGTAAAGACCCATGTGGGCTGCTGAGGAGAATGACGATCTGTGCACCTGGGTTTTAGATGCCGGGGCAGTGAAGTGCAGGATGCCCCGTTTCAGGGATAAGTGTTACCCTGAATTAGGTAACAGGAGTTCTTGGCCAGTGTAGCTCTGAGGGACTGGATGTGCAGTATTCACTCAACGGAGTACAGGGGATGCGGGGGTTCATTTCGGAGTGCATTTGGCTCTGGGGACATGGATGTCACAGGGAAATGTCCTAAAATATCCTGGACAAATCTTAGAGTGTGTCTAGACCACAGGGTTTTGTCGACAAAAGTGGACTTTTGTCAACAAAACTATACCTGCGTCTACACTGCCGCCGAGTTCTGTTGACATAACATCGACAGAACTCAGCAGTTTTGTCGACGGCGGTAAAGCTCATTCTGCGAGGAATAATGCCTTTTCTGTGGCCAGAAGGCATTATTGCGTCTACACTGTCTTTGCGTATACACTGTCCTTTGCGTCTACACTGTCTTTGCGTCTACACTGTCATGTCGACAGAGCGGCTTGCTGTGTCGACAGAACTGGCTGTCGTCTAGACGCTCTTTGTCGACAGAAGCCTGTCATCTAGTGAGTTAAGCTGGAGTATTTGGGGATTGAAAACACAAATGTTGATGTGTGGTGGGAGTGACTGAAGGTTTCCAAGGGGGAGGCAGAACCAGTGCAAACCCTGGGAAGTGTTATGAGCTTCAAAAGACTCTTTGGAAACAAGGTTAGGGGGCTGGACTTGATGACCTCCTGAGGTCTCTTTCACCTCTATGGTTCTATGATTCTAAGGTTCAGACAAGACTGAATTTTTTGTCAGGCAGGTATCCTAGGAAATCTTTGGGGGGAGGCAAATTACCCCCATCCACACCCAGCCTTCTGAAGCTGTGCCCTGAGGAGAGACCCGTTGTCTGCTGAGCCCTGTTACAGGTGGACAAGAGCAGAGGCCCAGACTGGGTAAAAGAGGGACTCACAGTTTCAGGGGCAGATCACTGTGACCACAGAAAAACTGTGTGGTGGAGTGGGAAGACTGTTTACTGGCCAGAGCCCCTGTGGAGCTGGGGTGACCTCTAGTACCCTTATGAGCATGTGTGTAGGTTCCCCTATTGTTTTCATTTCTTTTCTCTATTATGCTTTTGCCTTACGAATAAAAGTGCTTGCTTAAAAAGAGTTGTGTGGTACCGTAGGACCCGGGGCAAGTTCTCTGTTCATGGGCTTTGAGGAGAAAGCAAAGTAGAGGTGCTGGCCGGTTCAGGTAGTCTGGTGTGCTGGGCCATTCCCGTGCAAGCAGGGGACTGTACTGTCTGGACACTCCCCAGTCAGCAGGGCCGGAGATACATGAGCCTTCCCCAGAGAGGTGATGGCTGGGAATCCAGATGCCTGCAAGGGGGACTTGCTGGACTCCAGCGGGGGAACACAGGTGAGGGTGCCCTGAACGGTAACAGGGGCCTTCTGAGGACTAGCCGCATGGAGCTCTCCGAATGCGACGTGGCCAGGGTCAGGTGCAAGGGGCGGTGGGGAAGCGGAGTGCTTGGCGTCAGGCGATGGGCTCTGGGGACGTGGGTTGCCACATACCGGATGAATGGATCTTTGGGGACACGGACTCAACAAAACTTGATACCTGGATTTCTGAGTACGGGGGGTGGCAACAACCGGATCAAGAGAAACGAACAGATTTTGTAGACCTGCCTGGATTTAAATGAGCTTGTTCACAGGCTCTCTGCCCTGATTTCAGCGCGAGTCTCACGATGTTGACTGTTGCTCCGGAGGCGGGAGCTGCCGGAATGAGGCTGTTGCCTATGCAGCCCTGCGGGCTCCTTTGCAATGAAGGCTTTCGCGTGCAGTGGGGGCCTGGGAACACGACCCCAGAACGGCCAGCAGTAGACAATGTGCCCCAGAGCCAGGCGTCTGGGGGGGTCGTTCTTACGATTTTGAAGCCAGTCTCGCGAGGTGGGGCTGGTGATACCGTGGAACCCACCACGCAGCTGGCACATTGCTACGTGCAAGAGGACTGAGCACATTATGAACTTCTTGGCTTCTCCTGCCCTGTGCCCTTCCCGGAGCTCGGTGAACATCCAGTTCCAAGGCTGTGGGGCTCACCTTCTCCTTTCATTCACACAGCAGTGATTCCTCTGCAGTCAGTGGCCTGGCCTGGGTACACAGTGGGGTGGCCCAAGGTGTTCGGAGCATAGTTAGACCTGTGACAATCCAGGCTCCTAACCTGCTACTCCCGCACACCCACAGCCGATCCCAGAGCCACCCTCCTGGGCCACGTGCTTAGGGGTTTGCATAGTATCTTAGGCTGAGAGTCAAGGCAAGGTTGGGTCAGTCACTGTCATTGCTACCTCCGCAAATGGCCTTGGGAAACGGGTCCTTGGGTCCCAGGCCTGCACCAGGGAGGTTGTTCCTTGTGCTTGTCGCTGATCTAATCCCACGCAATGGCTTGGCTAGGCGCACTGCCTCAATGTGCTTCGAAATGTAGCAAATTGCTTCTTCTCGCTGTTTTTTTTAAATTGAAGATGCAAACCGCACAGAGCAGGCAGGGTTGATGTACATAAAACATACTCTCCTGTTCGTGAGAAAAGATACACAAACGTCAGTCTGGGCTGGCCTAGGTGTGCTTAAACCTGCCTCACTAGGGGGAAGAATTGGCAAGCTTTTCAGGTCTGTTCCAGGGGTTTGTTTCTCTCATCTTCCAAAGGTTGATAGCTCTGGCTGTTAACTGGGGAACAAACTTTGTTTGAATTCGGCAGCTCTCCCACTCAACTTGTTATTAATGTTCCCTCTGTAATAATTCTCAATATGTTTCTCTTGCATTCAAAGAGCATGAGGAGAACCCTCCCTCAGCTAATTTAACTTCTATAAATTCCCAGAGCTGCCAAGGAAAGATTGTGTAGCCTGGCAGATAAAGCACCTGCCTCATATTTCAAAGGGCTAGAGATTAAATCTGGTTCAGGTTGGACTTTTATTAAAATTTCTGTTTACATTTTTTCCATCCGTGCAAGCAGAGACTAGAAAGAAAGAGAGAAATTAGAACACCTGCTCTAGAGCAATTCACACGCAGCAAGGGGCAGCCAGCGCTGGAGCCCACCTTAGTCAGTGGGCGGGAGAGAAATTAAGACCCTGCCTCGCAGTTCGTAGGCAGGGAATGGGCGCAGGATTGGCTCCACTTCCACAGAGAGCTGCCGAGTGCCTCTGAGCTGGCAAACCGAGTGCCACAATTTACTAAGCCAGTATCAAATTCTGACCCTTGAGGCAGGATTCTCTCCCTGTGTGCTCATGGGTGACACTGCTACACGCTGCCCCCCACCCAGGCTGTGGCCGAATTCTAACCTGAAGGGCAATGGGAGTTTTGCCACTGATGCCAGTGGGGCAGGATTGGGCCTTAAATGCTGTGGTGACTATTTTCTTTCTAAAGTGAGTTTTCCTCCGAATCTGCATGTCTTTGGCGGGGGCAGGGCACAGGTTGGGTGGTGAGCCACTTAGTGTCTTGGTCCGTATCTGGTGAGGTCTATAAGCACCCTCCCTTGCTTTCTTCTCAGAGGGGCTGATTCCCTCTCCCCCCCGAGACATGTTTTCTTTAGGAAAAATGGCTTTTGGCCAAAATGAATTTTTTGGTGGAAATTACAAGGTTTTTTTTAAACAGAAACCCCTTGTGACAAGGTCAGGCCAGAGGGCTGCTCCAGAGGGGTAAAAGGCAGCCCCAAAAGGCTCAAAGGCCTGCTAATTAGGGGTAGAGGGCTGCAGGTCAATTAGGAGCAGCTGGCAAGGACCCAGCCTAGGCAGACTGGGGCCTTGCAAAGCCTCCCCAGTTAGAAGTAGGGGGCGACAGCAGGAGTTAGAGAGAGATGGAGCACCAACACCAACAGTTAGTGCTAGAGACAGTGGGGGTCCCAGAAGGAGCAGCTGGGCTCCCTACCCCAGAAACCAGCTGCAAGCCCCACCCTGGACAAAGGGGGAAAGGCTGCGGCCCAGATGCTGGCCAGGAAAAGGGGGCCCTTGCCACGCTCTACACTGATTGTTTTCATTTCAATTTTCATAAACTATTTGTTTTTAAAACCAAAACCGGAGCTGTTGCCTGGGAGTTCTGTCTTCCATTTTCTACTGATAAATGTGTGTAAAGTTTGATGAGAAAAAGCTTCTACAAAACTTCCTGCAACACCCATCGGTATCTTCACCTGGCTCTGTGCTGTGCCTGAGGCCGCGGCAGATAGCTGGTGCGGCTCTGTGGCTGGCCTACCTGGCAAGCCTGTCCAGCGCACAGCCGCTCACCTCACAGGGCTGGCAGAGTGAGTCTCTTCTGAGCAGCCCTGGGTGGTGCGGCCAGTGAAGTGCCGGTAACACGACTGCTCTCTCCAGGGAGACTCGGGCCGTAGGGTTTTACCATGGTGTGTGTGTACCCCAGTGTGGCGGCGCGTCAGGGTCCCCTGACGCCTGCACCCCCGTAATGGCACGGACAGACTCCACCAGCCAGTAGAATAGAGGGAGTTTATTGCGTCTCCAGGATACAGCACAGCACAGATGTCATCTGGTTACAGGAACCGGGCCTAGGATGCCTCAGCGCCCCTTGAGATGGGGGATGCTGGGCCCCTAAATTCCAGCCCCTCTGGGCCCTAGGCTGTCTCCTCCATGATCCCAGACAGCCCAACCCAAACCTACTCCCTTCCAGCCCTGCCCCCAGCCAGGTCTGGCCTCGCCCCCTCCTTCCCATTGCTCCGCTCCATGGGAGATACCTGTCTGACGAGTTTCGAAGCCCCCTTGCATAATGACTCATCCCCTGCCCTGCTGGGCAGTGCTGCAGACAGCAGCCAGTGGAGGTCACTGACAACCCACTGCCCAGCATAGCAACCAGCAAGGTACCCCCACTACGTCACACCCAGACCTGGTGAAGTGCCGGTAACACGATCGCTCTCTCCAGGGAGACTCGGGCCCTGGGGCTTTACCATGGCGTGTGCTACCCCAGGCCTGTGTGCGGAGAGAATCTCAGAAGCCAGGCTCCAGCCCAGGCCAGACATCTGCACGGCAGTTTTTAGCCCCCCAGCTCAATGCCCATTAGCTCTGGGACTGGGTGCCACGGGCTTTTGGACCTTCCAATGACAAGGTCAAGGAGCAGAAGCCTGTGGCTGAG
This sequence comes from Pelochelys cantorii, assembly GCA_032595735.1. Taxonomy (NCBI): domain Eukaryota; kingdom Metazoa; phylum Chordata; order Testudines; family Trionychidae; genus Pelochelys; species Pelochelys cantorii. The sequence continues at coordinate 29,229,364 of CM064344.1, read as the reverse complement.
ATCCTGCCCTCTTGCCCTGCGAAGCGCCGGCTTTTACTCTCTGTGCACGTTGGAAGGGCTGGGCGCTGCCGTCTCCGCTCTCCAGAGAGATCCCCTCCCCTTGCCGTCACTTGGTGTCTGAGCGGCAGAGAGAGGAGACTGGCTGAACCAAACCTACGGGGAGCCAAGCCAGCCATCTGGGGTGGGCAAGGCAGGAAACAGCCCCACGCCAGCCTGGGAAAGAGGGTTTGCCCTGAAGCCAACCTCCTGGGAGCTGGATAGTACAACACTATGTGGGTTCTTACACAGAATCTGTCGCTATCGTGTCGTAGCACCTGAAAGTCCCAGCACACCAGAGAGCTGTGGTCTTACTGTTTCCGATGTGACAGGATCCCCAGGAAACAACCTGGGCCCGTGGGACCACTGTGCTCCCTTCCCTCTCCAGCCTGGGCTGTCTCTCACAAGGCCATGCTGGTGACAAGCAGCAAACCCCTCCAGGGGCTGTTCTCACTCAGTCAATAACATGCAGGGACACCCCCAGCTGAGTTGCACAAAGGCTCCCCAAGACACTCATGAACTACACACTGGGAAACACCAGCAAATCTCTCAAGCACTCAGCCTGCAGCCCAGAAATATAACATCTTACACGGCTTGAGACCTTCTTCAGAACAGTACAGACTTATTCATTAGTTTGCCACTTCATCAGATGAAAGCAGGCACGCCCCAGCCCTTGTAAGCTGAGTCGATTCCCCGGCACTTTTGACAAACTCGCTGGTGAGAGTAAAACATTCACAGAAGGTATCAATTGCAGACGGGTAGATTTGACGTGATTAGAAGTGGTAGGCACAAAGGTCAGAGAGTAAGAAAATTAAAAGTAAATACACATTCTAAATCCTAAACTTTTAGACTAAGCAAGCGTTGAAAAGCAATCAGCTTTTCTCACCTCACTGAACGTTCGTAAGAGATTGGCCCCTCTCAGCCTGGGACCAATCTCCTCAATTCAAGTCTTTGTTTCCTCAGCATTCTTGTTGCCTTTGGTGGGAAAGGAGAGACATAACCACATGAGGCTACCACCCAGTGTTTTATAACGACAGTCCATATGTCTGGAAAACACTGGCTCAGGCATGGCCCGCTTGGCTTTGCAATCCTCATCGTGTGGTGTTTGCCCAACTCTCTCACGGAACTGGACGTCCCTGGGGTACATTTCCCCTGCTGGTCTGTGGTGGTTTCATGCCCGCCTGAGTGAGGGTCACCTCCTTTGCTGTGAGCAGGCAGCTCCCAAACTCACAACACACCCCAGTAAGAACCACACAGCCCAAGCTCAGCGCCATGCAGGCTAATGACAGACGTGCTGGCAGAAGCGTGCCCTGCCTGGCACGTTGTGTATGAACGCTCACACCCCTCCCTGAATGATGGATGTGGGGTTACAGGGCACTGCTCTGAGGTACAGCGTGTCCCCTCAGCATCTCCCCTCCCGGCAGTGGCTGGACTGAAAGCTCTGGAGGGCCCAACTTGCATGTATCCATACAATGCCCGCCCCACCTCTCTCCCCCTGTCCCCTTCTTGACCAGGATGGACCCTTCTCCATGGTCTGCCCCCTCCTCAGTCTCTCAGCAAAGGGGCCCATTCATGCCGGCTCTGTTGGGGGGCGGGAGGGGAACACCCGCCCCTCAAACCCATTTGCTGCAGTACTGCTACTGGCAGTGACACGTGTCAGTCACCACCACCAAGTCAAAACAACCCCCCCGCCCCTCACGCCGGCAGCCTTTATCCTGGGCACTGACTTCTCTGCTTTTCCTTGGGCCAGACCCTTTCTGGCTCCCCTCAGAACTGCCCAAACGCTATCCGGGCCTCACAGGGGCTCCCTGGTCCACAGCTCTTTTTCCCTAATTCATGAGCCCCCAAGACCCGGCTCCCTCTTCCTGGCCCTGGGGTTGGGGACATAGGAGGGGGCAAAGTCTCTTGCTCTGCCCTCTGAGGGCTGCTCTGGTTACCTCAGAACCTCAGTGTTCCTGGTACACGGTGTTGGGGCCCCTTGGCAAAGTGCTCTGGAACCATGTGCGCCGGGGTTTGCCGGTGCAGGAAGTCACAGTCTTACCTTTAAAAAGTGTGGGGGCAACTTCCATGTCTGGAACATTTGGGTTCTGGGTTATCCCTGGCAGGCTGCCCAGTGACCACTGAGAGCTTGCTGAGGCAGAGGGGCTAAAGAGACTTCTCAAGCAATCTCCCTCTGCCCTCAGCGCCGTGACAGTGAGAACGGCAGTCCCCCGCTCTGCTCTGGGTTCCAGCCAGGCCCTATGGCAAGCAGCTAAGGCCTGGGTCTTCACCATCCCTGGATCTTCCTGCCACCCGGCTTTGAACCTCTCCTTCGCCAGCCTTCCTAGTCAGACCTCTCTCCTCCGTCTCCGAGATAAACACTCCCTCAGGGCTTCCTCTCCCCTTTCCTTCTCAGCATGAGACTGCAGGCTTCTTCCCGCTGGCGCCAGCCCCCTGGCTCGGTAGGAGCCTGGCCCATTCCCTCCCCTCTAATTAGCTCCCTCCACACAGCCTAAATCTCCCTCATTTGCAGCTTGTTTGGCTGGTTGGTCCTGTCAGGCCTAACTTAGCTCTTTCAGGGCCAGTGTGGGGTGGACACCCCATCACACCCTCAGTACAGATTCAGTCTAAATGGGGGGTGATGGCTCTGGGATGAGGCAACTTCCTGCAATATCCTTCAAAAGCACACTGCGTTCTACTGGCGTCTCTTTGGAGATCTGGAGTTGACAGCAAAGGGTCTGACTTACCGGGGGCCTGGCCATCCTGTCTGCAGGGGGCAGACATGTCCAGTCCAGCCCTGGCGAGCGTTAAGAGACACAATGGTCCATTTCAAACAATGGGCCAGGCCAGGAGGCACTTTGGGGACCGACAAGTGGAGTGGATTTCCCAGGGAAGCTCGCGGGGACTGGCTGGACCACCCTAGGCACTGTGCAGAGAACCACGGGCTGCTGATTCCTGTTCCCAGACTCTGAAGGCCAAAGGCTGCCTGGCTGGCTGGCCATATCACCGCATAGGCCAGGGGCTCTGCTGCCAGGAAATACCCCCTCAAGAGGGAGAGAGACTCATGCCTTTCTCTGCCCAACTGGGAGCCAGGAGGCGAGGCTGGGGGCCCTGCTCTGCTCTCTGCCAGGCTCCACTGAGAGGGATGAGGAAAAATTCAGGTTCAGTTCATGACCTGGGTGAAAGTTTGGGTGGATTCTTGCTCCTCCAGGCTGAATCCCATAACAACACCTTGCGCTGCTACGGGGCATTCCATGGAAAGATCACAGTGTGCTCTGCAAACTCTGACCATCCCATGCCAGGGCTGGAGATTGCTTCACTCATCAGCAAAACCTCACTGGCCTGGGGTGAAACGCAGCCGCTACTTAACAGCACATGCTACGCGGCAGCTTTCCCTTCCCTTCGGATAGGAAGTGAAAAAGATGAGTGTGTCTAATTGATACTGCAGGAGGAATTTAGGTCAGCACAATGTAATTACCTATGTTGGGATTTAGCCAAGCACCTGGATTAACACCCTTCCTCTTATGAACATTATGAAACTTGAGTGTGAAATCAAAAAAGAAAACCTTGTTCCCCTTTGGAGGGAATCAGAAACGCTTTGTCTCCTAAGAAAAGGGGTCAGGGTTATTGCTGAGTGAATCATTAATTTGTCAGTTCACTGCCTGAACTGAAATATTCTGAAAACAAATTTGATTAGTTTTGAATCAAAATTGAGGGTGTTTTTAGTCCTTTTTCTCACCAAAAGAAAAAAAGAAAGAGACCATTTTGTTTGGGTCATGGGACACATTTTGAATGTTATTTAAAATGAAAGGATGAAACAGTTTGGTTTGCAAGAATCGTTTCAACATTTCCAAACTTTGTTTCAGGCTTTTTTTCAGTCAAAACCATTCACCCTTTCTCATCTGAATTCACAAATGTGTCTTGTGTCCCCCCCAAAAAACGTTTTGTTTTGTTTTGTTTTTTTGATGACTTTACTATTTGCTCAGTAAAATTGTCCATTCTAGTCAGGTTCTCTGCCTTGCCCTCGTGTTTCCTTTCACTCAACCCAAGGTCCTATTTTTTACTAGAGGAAGATCTAAATTGTAGATCTCTGGAGAAACTTCCCAAGAATGTTGATGATTCCCCAATGAAGAGGGTGGAACTGGCAATCCATAATTTCAGGAAATCTCTTCACTCCTTGCTCACTTCATTTCTTACATATGTCTGAAGTCAGCCACTGTGAGCAGAAAACAACTGTGGCAGAAATGACATATCAGCTCATGTGGACTAGTCATGGAGAAAGATTATCCAAACGTGGGTCAGTCCTTCCACTTGTGTACATTGGTGGAGCAGGGCTGAAATTTGCAGATCTAGACCAGCTGAAACTTGTCTCTCAAATGCATGTGGCTTGACAAAGGGATGGCCCGTCGACTTGCCTTGCTGGCTATGAAATGGGTTGCACAGGGGGCAGGCACAGGGATGAGAGTCAGACATGAGGCCCCATTTGCAATGAGTGAGCTCCAAGGAGGCAGAGGGATCACTGCTGGCAGGATGCAGGAGCGGGAGTGGTCTAACTCGGAGTGATGAGCCGAAACCGGCAAAGGAAAGTGGAGGCTGAACATGGGAGGTGCCATCTGTCCAGGAGCCCTGCCTGACGCGACAGGGCTAGCGTCTTCCCAGGGAAATGGAGGAAACCCCATTTCTCAGGACACGTCCAAGTGACCTGAACAGCGGAGTCATTGCTCAGCCGATGGGGCTGGGCTAGAGCGGCCTTTGGCCACGGCTAATGGGACCGATTCTGCATTTAGTGGATTGTCCCTCAGGAGGCACTGATGCAACTGTGTCTAACCTGCCCCATGAGCCCGAATCGGTTCCCCTCACTGACACTGACACACACCCGCTCGGAGGAGACCTCTCGTGTCCCCAATCCACGTGTGTGCACCCGCTCCCAGAGCACACAAACCCTGGCCTACAATGGATTACAAGCGGGTTTCCGTGTGACCACCGCGCGGCGAGGAGAGAGCCCAGAACCCGACACGCTCTGGGTGGCATCGCAGCTCCCATGACCATGCTGCAGGAGACGAACGTCGCAGTTCCCCGGACACCCTCCTGTCTGCTTAGGCAGCGAGGCCTGGCCTAGTTACCACCCACCTGCCAGATGGGGAGGGTGATGACTTTGCATCCGAACCATTCACAGAGGTGCTGCGTCTCCTGCTCTGAGGCAGCACACGTGCCACGGCAGAGCCACAGAGGCATGTGGGCAGGGTGCTGGAGCTAGGCGTGTGGGAGGGGCTGCAGAACCCCCCTGAACCCCGGCTTGAAGTGGTTTCCATTATATGCAGGGTTTAGAGTTTGGTGGAATGGCTCTGAGTGCCCAGTGCCCACCTTGTTCCAGCCCCTGCATCTGCGGCCGCGTCCCTGTGTTTGTTGAATGCACACAGCATGCCAGACCTAGCCATATGCCCGGTGGCTCAGGTCGCAGTGGGCGGGTATTCAAGCTCTAGCTTAGCAAGCGCCAGAATATCTTGAGCGTCACATGGAGGACTGCTACCCTGGAGGGTGTGGACTCACACCAGCAGGTGCCCACTCCTTTACAGCTGCGTTGTCATCCTACCATGGCCTATGGGTTCCAACCAGACTACCCTGAGTGGGTGAGGCTGATAGCTCCACCCAGCCCAGCTCAGGTCTCTCCTCCTTGTGGGAGAGACCCGTGACGAGCTCAGCTCCAGTTCAGGTGTCTATGAGAAGGGACCAGATTTTCAGAGGTGCTCAGCCTTCTGCGGCTTTTATCCTTGCATTGCCTCTGGGCGCTCACACCCACAGCACCATGGATGGGTAGGACTGGAAGGGACTTCAGGAGCCTTCTGAGTCAGTCTTGTGCACTCAAGGCAGGACTAGGTATTAGACCATAAGGCATCAAAATTAACTGCTTTTGTGTAGGGATTTCCTGAGTTCCATCTGTAGCTCTGACCTGGGGTAAGGAGCGAGCCAGTGATGTGACACGAACCTCTGAGTTCCTGGAGCTGGAAATCTTAGACTTTGCTCCCGGTCAGACACAGCAGGAAGAGTTTTGCTTATGGCATCTCAGGGTTTGTCGCTTTGGACGCCAGCCAAATCCTGTGAGAGCAGAATTGTGATAAATCACCCCCCTGCCCCCCAAATCAGTAATAAAACTTTCTGCAACCTCTCCAAGGGTATGTCTACACTACCACCCTAGTTCGAACTAGGGTGGTTAATGTAGGCATTCAAAGTTGCAAATGAAGCCCGGGATTTAAATATCCCGGGCTTCATTTGCATCTTGCCGGGCGGGCGCCATTTTTAAATCCCCTTAGGTCGAACTCCGTGCCCGCGGCTACATGCGGCATGGAGTAGGTAGTTCGAATTAGAATGGAACGAGGGTTCGAACTAGGGTGGTAGTGTAGACATACCCTAAGGGATCTCTCCTTTAGCTGGATTGTGTGATCCAACGGGTAAAAGGTGTCACCATCCCGCCAATACCCTGGGTTCTCTGCACTTGCCGGCTGGCGCCTGACCCTCTCGGGCACACTTGCTTCGTGCTGCCAGTGTCCCTCTGGGCAGGCGGGTGAGGCACATGCAGTGTTTCAAAGGAGAGCTGAGATGCACAGGCCGGCGCCTGATGCCAGCCTCGTGCTCTTTCAGAAACACCCCAGAGCCTCTCATGACTTGCAATAAACCCTCTGGGCCCAGAACACCAGAGTCCCAGAAGGGGTTTGGCGTTTTTGGTCCCACCCAGCCCCGGCCCCGGCCCCCGGGGAGGCTGTGAGCGCAGCTGCTCTTCCTTGCATGCTGGCCTTTCCTCTCTCGGCCCAGCCAAGAGCGGAGGGGCTGGATGCCCAGCTGGCGTGGTTGTGCAATGCCCCCTGAGATGGATGGAGCGAGGCCAATTTGCACCCGCCAAGCACGGGCCCATGCGCCCCTCTGGCGGCAACGCTCCGCCGTGCTCTGGCCTCGCTGCTGGGAAACAAGAGGGCGCCGGGAGGGGAGGGGAAATGAGAGCAGAGGCCAGGTCCTGCAGGTCTCTGCTCTGTTGTTTGAAGGCGATGGAGCCCAAGCCTGAGCTGCTGCAAGTCAGGCTCGCTCGCTGGCTTCGCGGAGCTGGGCGGCCGCGCACCACGGAGGCTCAGGCCTGTATTATTTGCTCATTACCAAACTCCCTGTTCAGCTGGAGATTACCTGCACGGCTCACCGCTCCGCGCTGCAATTGCTGCGACCTTCTCTCCCATTCCTAGCGGTCAGAGACTCTATTTCTCCCGCCTGCCGGGAGAGGCTCACTATTCCAGCGTGTGCTGCTGTGCAGGGCTGAGCCGGGAGCCACGGGGGGGTGGGGGGGGGGCGCTCAGCAGTGCGCCCGCCGCAGCTCATCGAGCAGGGACTCAGCACTTTCTCAGATGCTGGAGGCAGCCTGGCGACCAGGCCGTCTGCCTGGGGTGACCACACAAGAGCCTCAGGCTGGAGTCTGTCTTGGCAGAGATGATAGGCTTTCCAGTATATAAACCCTGGCCAATGGCCCCAAAGGCACAAGGGTTCATGTGCACGCAGCAGCCAAGCCGCTCGCCCTTGTGCTTTGTATAATACTCAGAAAACGGCACCTTTCCGTGGTGTCTAATGCCATCGTAGGGAAGCCACCAAGGTACAAATAAGAGAGACCCTGGAACATTGGAGCATGAGTGTGGTGGGGTGGGCACACTACTCCAGGCATAAAAAGGGTTAAAACAGCCCTGGGAGAGGGCTGTAGCTAGGGGCCAATCACGAGAGGCCTTGTGGCAGCCAATCAGAGCCCAGGAGGCTGTATAAAAGAGATGGCTGGCTAGACTACCTGCACTCTCACTTCATCCTTGGAGGGAGAAGGAGTGAGCTGCCTGCTAGCCAGGGGTCCCAGAACAGAACAGAACAGAACAGAACAGAACAGAACAGAACAGAACAGGGCAGGGCAGGGCAGGGCGCTCCAGCCAGAGTAGTCCCAGGAGCCTTGATGCGAAATGAGATGATGGGGTGGAGACAGGTCAGGAAGGGCCTTGCAAGTGATGACGAGCAGCTTCCATCTGCCGGGCTAGGCTGGGCTGGAGGGTGGGCAGAGAGGGCGGACATGGGCCAAGCAATGATCTTTGCAGCTGCTTTCTGGCTGAGTGCGAGGGGAAGGGTGGCCCAGCTGCTCTGCTGGCTGGAGCAGAAGCCGCTACTCTCTGTGTGTCTGCAGCTCCCAGCCTGGCCATGCGGACAAGCCTGCAGATTCAGCCCTGGGCGCTGCAGTACCTGGCCATGTGCTCAGTGCAAAGAGGTGTAATTACATTGTTCCATCTTTGCACATTGTTATTATGGTATTATTCACTTATCAGCTCTTTAACAAGGAGATCCCATTTATTTATGTATTTGTCCCATGGTGGCAGCTTTGTGTTTGTTACAAGATTAGACTGGTGTGTTTGTTCCTTTGTTTACAGACTTGTTTTAATCCTAACGGCTCCTTTTACGTGCTTAATGAAGGTATTTATTCTAAGCTGTTGATTCACATTTGTTCCTACGGTGTGGGACAAAAGGAAGTCATATCTGATTATTTTATTCCATGCTGTTTGTGTTAATTGATATTTACATCCAATCGGCCAGACTGGTATAAATTGGTATCCTTCCATCAAAGTCAACGGCTCTATACTGAGCACCTGGCCATTGTGTAGCGTTCTAATAATTCACGCCCATTCAGGTAATTAGCCAGCCCCAGAGGCACAGGGACCAAACGGATTAGTTAATACTTTCATGCCATGTCACAACGTAAAGGCTAGAAACGCGAATGCCTGCCAGGGAACGAAACGGTTCGTTCTCATTGCGGCTTGAGCAGATGAAGCGGGCGGCTGATCCGATGCAAGTCCACACGATGCCGGGAGGGCAAAGGAAGCCTGCCCATCTGCTCCGGTGGAGGCGCTTACCCTGTAGATCCATTTTCAAACGCTGTCAGTGGATTCCAATGGCTGCCAGAAAACGGTACCTGTTTCCCGCCCTCGTCATTAGCTGGCTAGTGCCTGAGGACCAGAGCTGGGAAGTGCTATTTCCTGCACTAACTGTACGTGCTGTCCTGGCAGACAATCTCGTGGCTAGCTTGTTTGACAATGGCAGGCCCACCAGGCCAGCAAGGCTGGCTACCATAACATAGATCGAATAAAAATCAACCCCCCTCCCCCAAGTGGCGCTTTGGCCCCAAAGAGAGAGAAAAGCCAGAAACTCCCTGAGGGCTCCGCTCCTGCTCGTGGTGCTGGGCAGAAGGACAGACCCCGACAGTAGATCAGAACAGCAAGGTGGAGTTGGGTGCCCCAAACCTGCAGGCAGTTCTGCAAATCTCTGCCCAGCCGCTGGGCCCCCCGGGCCCGTCCCAAACCCTGGAACGCAGCTGGCCCTGCGCCAAAGCTCTCCTGAAGCCTTTGGGTGGAGTCCAGTGGGAGTTGGATCACCCTTGGAGAGCCCCAGCGGCCTGGCTCCTGGTCACCTCGATAGAGCTGCCAGGTACTGAAAGTCGCTGACTGGTGGGTAACTTCTGTGCTAGCTCGTGGGCAGGCCTGCCCCCTGACCTGGGGGGCTGAGGAAGTTCCCCAGGGCACCGATGGTCAGCATGGTGGCCCCAGTGCCCTGGGACCTGGACCAGCGGGGAGCTTGCACGAGACCCGGCTCCACGTGCCCCCAGACATGCCTCCGTGTCTTGGGGTTTCCAGTGCTCCTGGCACGGCAGGAGCTTAGCCCAGTGCAGCGTGTGGCTCTGAGTGCCCTGGCGACTGGAGGAGAAGGGAGCCATCTCGGGAGAGCGCCGAGCAGAGTGATCTGGGTTCTCAAGCCCGTGGCAGGGAGGCCCAGGGGCCCCAGGCCCCAGGGAGCTGCTGTCTCAAGAGCATAATGGATGAGCTGGGATACTGCCCCGGCCTCTCTCCAGCCTAATTCCCCTGGCCGCTGGTCTCCAGGGGACACGCAGTGCCCAGCCGGTGGTGCGGTGCCATGCAGCATCTGGGAAAGTGGGGGACACTTTATCCTTCCCGCTTAAGAACCAATTCTGACGGGTTCCCCGGGGGCGGGGTGAGAGGAAAAGCTCTGTCTCCGCAGTGCTCTCCTGCCGGCACAAATGGGGGGGTCTCCCAGGTGGAGCCCCGTCCCCCGGCGCTGCAGGCGGGTGCACAGAGGCTGCGGTCTGGGCAGGCGGCTGCTGAGTCCTAGCAGGACGCGCTGGACTGTCTGGAGTTAGGCCTCGGGTCTGGCCTGTCTCCACTGGCTGCTGTCCCGGGCTGGTCCCGGCCTTTAACCCTGAGCGGAGGTGGGCGCGGAAGGCAGCGTCCTCTGCAGGAGAGTGACAAGCCATTCCCGGGAGGAGAGGCGGCTGTCCAGGGCCGTGCCCCACGAGGGAGGAGGGAAGGGCTGACCTCCCGGGAAGCCTGGCACAGCCCCAGGAGCAGGCCAGGCCCTTCAAACCAGCGCAGCGACAGCAGCAGCCTCTGGTCTCTGCCACTGGGTCAGCTCGGCCCTTTTCCCTGGCACCCGTTGCCAGGCTGGCCGCTAGAGGGCAGGTGGAGACTGCACAGGCCTGGCGTCCCTGAGACACCAGCTGTGACTGGGAGGATGCTGGCCCACTTCGGTTCTGCGGCAGCACTGGGAGAGCCAGCCCTTTGCTGGGGGGCCCTGCTGCAGTGGGAGAGCCAGCCCTTTGCTGGGTGGGGGCCCTGCTGCAGTGGGAGAGCCAGCCCTTTGCTGGGTGGGGGCCCTGCTGCAGTGGGAGAGCCAGCCCTTTGCTGGGGGGGCCCTGCTGCAGTGGGAGAGCCAGCCCTTTGCTGGGTGGGGGCCCTGCTGCAGTGGGAGAGCCAGCCCTTTGCTGGGTGGGGGCCCTGCTGCAGTGGGAGAGCCAGCCCTTTGCTGGGTGGGGGCCCTGCTGCAGTGGGAGAGCCAACCCTTTGCTGGGGGGCCCTGCTGCACTGGGAGAGCCAGCCCTTTGCTGGGGGGCCCTGCTGCACTGGGAGAGCCAGCCCTTTGCTGGGGAGCCCTGCTGCACTGGGAGAGCCAGCCCTTTGCTGGGTGGGGGCCCTGCTGCAGTGGGAGAGCCAGCCCTTTGCTGGGGGCTGCTGCAGTGGGAGAGCCAGCCCTTTGCTGGGGGGCCCTGCTGCAGTGGGAGAGCCAGCCCTTTGCTGGGGGGCCCTGCTGCAGTGGGAGAGCCAGCCCTTTGCTGGGGGGCCCTGCTGCAGTGGGAGAGCCAGCCCTTTGCTGGGGGCTGCTGCAGTGGGAGAGCCAGCCCTTTGCTGGGGGGCCCTGCTGCAGTGGGAGAGCCAGCCCTTTGCTGGGTGGGGGCCCTGCTGCAGTGGGAGAGCCAGCCCTTTGCTGGGTGGGGGCCCTGCTGCAGTGGGAGAGCCAGCCCTTTGCTGGGTGGGGGCCCTGCTGCAGTGGGAGAGCCAGCCCTTTGCTGGGGGGCCCTGCTGCACTGGGAGAGCCAGCCCTTTGCTGGGGGGCCCTGCTGCAGTGGGAGAGCCAGCCCTTTGCCGGGGGGGGATCTCCCTGCTGCTCCCTTCCTGGAGCTCACACACGGCCTTTGGGGGGCACATGCCTGCCTGTGCTGGCCCCGCCCCAGGCTGCCCCCTTCCCTCTGCGCTCTACAGATTTACCCTCAGGCAGCGGGTGGTCCAGGCCCCACGGCCTCACTCCTGCTGCTGAGCTGGCTGCACACGAACCGGGCTCCCAGGCCCGGGGGGATGACGTGCGGCTGGAGGCAGGTGGCAAGGTGGGGAGGGAAGGCAGGGCATGTATGTTGCTTGAGGGGGAGTGAATGAGTCAGCCGGGGTGAGAGGCAGCCCCTTTGCACATGGCCCTGCTGTCTGCTCCTGTGAGACATCTTCCGAGGGTGGTGTGATAATGACGCTGCCACAGCCCTGCCATCCACAGATCCCCTGGCCTGCCACAGAGGCCACTGAGCAGCATTGTCCAAATGGGGAAACTGAGGCAGCCCCCATTTTTACAGCTGACTCTGGGTCCTTTGGTTTCTGAGTTCCCAGGGTGAGACACCTGGAGGCAACCTGCTTCCCAGGCTGTGGATGCTCCAGGAAGGGCTGCACCAATGTCTGTTTTATTACCTGGGCCTTGCCAGAAGACTGAAGCTCCCAGTGGGATCTTGCCAATAGGCTGGATTTCTGCATGGTGCTTCGCCTGGGGCTCAGGGGATTGACAGACGGAGGCTGGGGAACATGCTGCTAAATCCCTGGGCTCTTTGCTCAGGAGGGACACAGGTGGATGAAACTCACCCAGGAGCTGGGCAGACTCGTATGAATTTTGACCCAGAGCATTTCAAGGGAGGACAGTGTAGTGCAATGGTTAGGGCACTAGGCTGTGGGCAAGAAGAGCTGGGCTCTGCCACTGACACGCTGTGGGCAAGCCCGCCTCGGCCCTGTATCCGTCAGATGGGGATGGGGCCTGTGAGGCTGGCAGGTCGGGTGCCAGCTCGGGTTGAAGCCCCAGGCCAGCCCGTGCGTGGGTTAGCACAGATCGAAGTGACAGCTGAAGGTATAAGAGGGTCTTTGGCGCTTGGGCTTCATCCCATTTCGTGGTCATGTTGCATGTGGTGTTGTTACTTCTCTGTGTCCTGTTACAGCAGGGGCCTCCAGCCTGCTATAGCAGAGTCACTTCTGGAGTGTCAGTCAATCCAGGATCTACCTCGAACCCAAATACCTTTGTCCTGCCCCTTCCCCCAGGCCCCGCTCTGCTCAGTCTGTGGGGATGGGGTCCAGGAGTGGGGGAGGGAGTTTGGCTTCCTCTTCTGCCTCCCCCACCCAGCGCAGCAAGCCGGAGGCTCAGGGGGAGGGGCAGGACAGCTCCAAGGCAGAGGGCAGGAGCAGCAAGGCAGTGGGGGATGGACAGCAGAAGTGCCGGCTCCTGAGAGCCTCCGGGCCAAGCCGGTCAGGGTCACTGCTCAGAGGCTCCAGGATCTGCCAGTTGATCCCGGCCCACTGGCTGGTGACTGCTGCCTTACACTGGGCCAACAACCATTGACCTTGTACAGATCCCCGGATGCAAAGCACCTGACGAACAGGGTAGAGCGCTTGTGGAATGAGAAGGTAACAGAAAAAGGCTCATTTCAAGCCCGTGTCAGTGTGTGTAACGAGCGGAAGGGCAAGACCCCAAATGGGTCCCTCTTGCTCTGCCATGAAAGGAAATCTGTCCTGAGTCTGGGATCTGTTCTGGGCCCAGCATTGTCTAACAACCTGGACGAAGGACTAGAGAACAAACTGATCAATCTGCAGGTGGCACAAAGCCAGGGGAGACTGCCGACCCTTTGGCGGAAAGGGCGAAAACTCAGGGGGATCTTGATAAGGGGGAGAACTTGGCTACAGACAACACGATGAAATTGAACAAAGACAGATGGAAGGTGCTACACGCAGGGAAGAAACACGAAATGCACAATTACAGACTCAGGGATAACTAGTTTGGCAGCAGTACTGCCGAGAAAGATTTGGGAGTTGTGATGGATCACAGCCCTCAACAAGAGTCAGCAATGCCAGGCTGTTACCAAAAAAAAAAAAGCAGCAAGGGAGGTTTAGGCTGGACATTAGGAAAAACTTCCTGCCTGTCAGGGTGGTTAAATGCTGGGATAAATTGCCTAGGGAGGTTGTGAATAGGGTTGCCAGGTGTCTGGTTTTGAACCGGACAGTCCAGTATTTGAGCTTTCTGTTCAGGAAACAAATTGAGAAAAATAGAAATGAGAAAATAGAACTGTCCGGTATTTTCTAAATAGATATAATGGAGATTGTGATGTCATGTCAAGTGTGTCCGGTATTTTTGTTGAAACCATCTGGCAACCCTAGTGTGGAATCTCCGTCACTGGGGATATTGAAGACCAGGCTGGACAGACGCTGTCAGGGATGCTCTAGACGGTGCTGGGTCCTGTTGTGAGGGCCGGGGACTGGACTCGTGGTCCCTTCCAGTTCTAGTGTGCTATGATTTTGGGGTGCACTCTCCGATGCACAGCAGGCAAGCCATGGAAGGTGACAGTACCGCTCTACTTGGTGCTGGCTAGGCCTCAGCTGGAGACCTCAGTCCAGTTTTAGTCACAGTGCATAAAAAGGATGCAGAGACACTGGAAAGGATCCAGAGGTGAGTGGCAGAGATGATCAAAGGAACGGAATAGACGCCCTATGAGCAAAAGCTGAAGGAAACAGATGACAGGGAGACATGACATCAGTCTGCAGATACTTGACAGGCTGCCATAAAAAGATGGAGAAAAGTTGCTCTCTCTTGCCACAGAGGGCAGGACAAAAGGCGATGGGTTCAAACCACAGCACGTCAGGTTTAGATTAAACCTAAGGGGGAAACTTCCGCCCTGTAAGACGAGTAGGAGAGTGGACCAGACATCCTGGACATAGAGGCGCCTTCACTGGATGTTTCCAAAAGGCGTCTGGAGTCATGTGTCTTGATGGTTCAGACCCAACCTGTCCTGCATCTTGGCAGGAGGCTAGACTAGATGCCCCGGCAGTCCCTCCTGGGCGTCCATGCAAAGCCCACGTGGGTAGTCACCCCTCCAGCTTGTTTTCTGTGAGAAGAAGCTATTGGTGAGGATTCAAGGAATCCTTCATCTGGACAGTTTGGATTCTCACCAGGCAGAAAAACTGACCGGGAAGAGGAAGATCCCCAGAGTTACGCAAGGCAGCCCTGAGAGACTTTGGAGAAACTGGCAAATTGCTACATCTCTGCTTCCATTTGGCATTATAGACTGCGACTCACCTGGGCATGGATTTTACCTGCATTCACCCCTCAGTAACTCACTCTTCCTTTTCTTAGCTACTAACCCACCACCAGAGTTGTCTTTGGTGCCAGTTGCTCTGGGGTAAGCAACCTGTCTCCCGGGTCTGGGGGCTGCGTGATGGGCTCTGGTTTTCGGTTTGTGACCTTTTGTCATAAAATCACAAAGTCCATAAAATCACTTTCTCATCAACTCCACTTTGTCTGGGGATGCCAGATAGCCTGGGAGTCTGAGGGCACCGTCTGTGACTCCATGGTAGGATGGGGACGGTGGACATGCTACCGGGGGGGGTTCAGTGATGCCATGAGCTGTTGGAGACTTCCCGGCAGTCCTGGTAATGGAGTATGGGCAAGCCTCATGCTGGGAAAGGAACCTGGGATGAGAGTGTAAATTTACTTCTCATCACAGTGCTGGTGCCCTCAACAGAGCAGGACACAGCTACCACCTTGAATTAAGTAGCTCGTATTGAAAGAGGAATAACCAAGTGGTTGTATTGGAGGAGTTGTTTCTACACAAAGGAATGCCCCTTTTGTCATCTGGAGACAGCCCATGACACTCCCCTGGAGGTATCTGCAATCCTCTCCAGACTTTTATGGGGACGGCAGCTTTATTTCTTCCTCTGTGGTAGGACACTTTCCCCGGCCAGCTGGCACCATTGCTTTAAAGAGGCTTGCAGCACATGGGCCTGGCAGGGCAGTTTTGGGATGCCAGCAGCTGCTCTCTGTGCCTTTATGGCTCTATGGCTTCCAGGGGTGAGATATCCGCTAACTCACCTGTGGGAAATGGTGCCAGCATTTGGTGCCACCGCCCTACCCTCCATATAACTTTATGAAACCGAGGAATTCCTTCAAGTCACCAGGACCAGATGGCAAACGTTGTGAAAAACTCAACTGTGAAATTGTGGAACTTACAACTGTCGTTTGTAACCTCTCCTTTAAATCTGCTTCTGTACCTACTGACTGGAAGATAGCTAATGTGAACCCAGTTTTCAAAAAGGGCTCTAGAGGCGATCCTGGCAATTAAAGGCCAGGAAGCCTAACTTCAGTACTGGGCAAATTGATTGAAACTATAGTAAAGAACAGAATTGTCAGACACATAGATGAACAGAACTTGCCAGGGAAACGTGAACATGGTTTCTGTAAAGGGAAATCCTGCCTTACTAATCTACTAGAGTTCTTTGAGGGAGTCAACAAGTATGTAGACAAGGGAGGTCCAGTGGATGTAGCATACTTAGGTTTCCAGAAAGCTTTTGACAAGGTCCCTCACCAAAGGCTCTTAAGCAAATTAAACTGTCATGGGAGAAGAGGGAAGGTCCTTTCATGGATTGAGAACTGGTTAAAAGACAGGAAACAAAGGGTAGGAATAAATGGCCAGTTTTCAGGATGGAGAGAGGTAACTAGTGGTGTTCCCTGGGGGTCTGTACCAGTCCTATTTAGCATATTTATAAATGATCTGGAGAGAGGGGTAAACAGTGAGGTGGCAAAATTTGCAGATGATACCAAACTGCTCAGGATGGTTAAGTCCAAAACAGACTGTGAAGAGTTTCAGAAGGATCTCACAAAACTAGGTGACTGGGCAACAAAATGGCAGATGAATTTTAATGTTGATAAATGCAAAGTAATGCACCTTGGAAAACACAAACCCAACTATAACTATACAGTGATGGGGACTAAATTATCTATTTCCGCTCAAGAGGGAGCTCTTGGAGTCATTGTGGATAGTCCTCTGAAAACATCCACTCAATGTGCAGCAGCAGTCAGAAAAGGAAACAGAAGTTTAGGAATCATTATAAAAGGGATAGTGAGTAAAACAGAATATCTTATTGCCTCTGTGTAAATCCATAGTTCACCCACATCTTGAATGCTGCATGCAGATGTGGTCACCTCATCTTAAAAAAGAGATCTTGGCATTGGAGAAAGTTCAGGAAAGGGCAACAAAAATGTTTAGGGGTTTGGAATCACTGCCATGACTGGTGGGGAGACAGTGAATAAGGAAAAGTTATTTACTTGTTCCCATAACAAAAGAACTAGGGGTCACCAAAGGAAGGCAGCAGGTTTAAAACAAACACAAAGAAGTAGTTTTTCACATGACACACAGTCAGCCTGTGGAACTCCTTGCTAGAAGATGTTGTGAAGACCAGAACTTTAACAGGGTTCAAAAAAGAGCTAGATAAATTCATGGAGGTTAGGTCCATCAACGGCTGTTAGGCAGGATGGGCAGGGACAGTGTTCCTAGGCGCTGTTTATCAGAGGCTGGGAATGGGCAACGGTGTAGATTGATTCCCTGTTCTGTTCACTCCCTTTGTGGCACCTGGCACTGGCCACCGTGGCAGACAGGACACTGGGCTGGATGGACTTTTGCTCTGACCCAGCCTGGCCGCTCTTATTCTCTCACCATAAGCAGCCTGTCTGGAGAACTGCAACAAAGCATCTCCCTACATCCCCACAGTGGGGTAGCTGCCCTACTCCGCCAAGGGAGGGAGTGGAGGGTAGAGGGGCCTTAAGGCTACGCACTCTGGGGTGGGGTGGTATCAGCTCAGAGCCCAGCTCCCCATATCCACGCTTTGCGTTTGCCCTCAATGCTTGGCAGGGAAGGGCTGGGAGCCAGCAGCCCTCCGGGGAGATGTGGGGCTCATCTGCCCACCCCGGTGACCCACAGTGGTGACCATGTTTCCACTGAGGCTTTTCCACTGCTGCTCTCCCCCGGAAGCCGGGGCATTGGGCCCCACCTGCAGACACCCCGGTCATCTCCCACGCTGAGCAGTTCGGTGCCTTTGGAGGCAAGGAAGGCGCGAGGGCACGGCTGTGGGGTTTGCTTTCCATCACACACGGGTCATGCTGATGGCCGTGGGAGGCAGGGGCAGCTGGACACTCTCATGGGAGGTGGTTGGGTTTGGATGGGGGGACCCATCTCTGTACCCCCAGAAGGGGCGGGGCCTCAGGTAGAAGGGGAAGGTCAGCCGCCCCTTGGTATGCCCAGCCCATGCCTGCCCCCCGTCCTCACAGCCACATGGAAACACAGTGCTCCAGTGGCAGTTTGAAGGGGGCTGGGGCTCTGGCCATAATAGCGGCCAGAAGCCCCAGTGCCCTTTGAACCACTGGGCTCTGGAGCAACTGTCCCCTTTGCTCCCCCATTGGTGGGCTGGACACAGCCGTGGACTTCTCCGTGAGTGACTCCGGGGCAGTGATGGCTGTGCTCTGTGGGCCTGGTACCCTCAGGAGCAAGAGAGCGGCCCCAGGCACTCGTGCCAGTGTGAAACACAGCCTGTGGGCAGCACCAGTGCCGTGTGCGCCCAACCAGGGCAACAGGGAACAGCACTTTGTATTATTCCTCGCAACCACGAAATGCCCCCTCTTCTCCTTGCAAATGCCAGCACTGCCCCCGCTCAACAGCTGGGCATGGAGCCGCAGGACTTTGTCTCCCCCTTCTTATGGCCGCTCAGTTCCTCGGGCGATTTGCCCAAGGATGTGCACTGAGTTAGTGACAGTCTGGGGACAAGAGCCCCCCCCGCCCTGCTCTCCCCATGCAGCTCTGTCCTGAGGGCTGCCCATTGCTAGCCTAGAGGCTGGAAAGATTTAGTAGCTTCCAAGGCCAGCGAGTGCCCTCCCATGTAACCAGGCCAGGGACCTGCCCCGAATGCGAACGCTGCGGGAGGCTGGGCCCGGCTGGAAACACACTGCAATTCCTGCAGCTGACATTTGCAGTCCACTCTCTGCATCGCACACACAGCTGCCACGTTTCATTATCTCCGCGCTGCTCGTTGGGAACGCGCCAGATGCACAAAGCAACCTCCTCATCTAGCCGGCGGAAAATCTCCTTGGCTGCCTCTGGCTCCCCTCTGCCTCCCCGTGGATAATTGTGGAAGCACCGGGGCGGGGGCGGGGGGGCTGCTCCTTGTAATGTGCATGGCAATCTCCAGCATTTTGTGTCATTCTTTCGTTTTTTAAAGAGCTTGTCTGCCAGGAGCAGGGATCAGGCTGCACGGGGAGATTAGAAATGGGCCGGCCGGGGAGAGGCCGTTGGTGTTTGGGTTCTGGGGTATAAATGGGGGCCAGAGGCTGAGCAGCTAAGTACCTGCACGGGGAGCAAATTCTTAGTACGGGAAAAGACGTTGGACACTCCACTTCTTGGAATGGATCAATTGGCTTTCATGTGCGCTCCCAGCTCTCCACTAGCAAGCTGTTGCTGCGTGCTGTTAAACATTCCACCCCAGAGGGGCTGCACTGCAGTGCTGGTTGAAGTGATTCAGTAGGGCATTTGACACGGTCTCACATGACCTTCTAATCAATAAACTAGGGGAATGCAACCTAGACGGGGCTACTATAAGGCGGGTGCATAACTGACTGGATAACCGTTCTCAGAGAGCAGTTATCAATGATTCACAGTCATGCTGGAAGGGCATCGCAAGTGGGGTTCCACAGGGGTCTGTTTTGGGACCGGTTCTGTTCAATATCTTCATCAACGATTTAGATATTGGCATAGAGAGGACGCTTATTAAGTTTGCAGATGATACCAAGCTGGGAGGGGTTGCGAGTGCTTTGGAGGATAGGGTCATAATTCAAAATGATCTAGACAAACTGGAGAAACGGTCTGAGGAAAATAGCATGACGTTTAATAAGGACAAATGCAAAGTGCTCCACTTAGGAAGAACAATCAGTTTCACGCATACAGAATGGGAAGCGACTGTCTAGGAAGGAGAACTACAGAAAGGGATCTAGGGGCCACAAGATAAATATGAGTCAACAGCGTGATGCTGTTGCAAAAAAAAGCAAACATGATTCTGGGAGGCATTAATAGGAGTGTCGCGAGCAAGACATGAGAAGTCGTTCTTCCGCTCTACTCTGATTAGGCCTCAGTTGGAGTATTGTGTCCAGTTCTGGGCACCGCATTTCAAGAAAGATGTAGAGAAATTGGAGAGGGTCCAGAGAAGAGCAACAAGAATGATGAAAGGTCTAGAGAACATGAGCTATGAGGGAAGACTGAAAGAACTGGGCTTGTTTAGTTTAGAAAAGAGAAGACTGAGAGGGGACATGATAGCAGTTTTCAAGTATCTAAAAGGGTGTTGGAAACTTCCCATCAAAACCTTCCTCCACATGGAAATTGTAGCAGGAAGGGTTGCTTTGCCTTCAAACCCTTTGGCTTGTTGTGGAACCAGGCCAGGCTAGATGGGAGTCTTGTTTCGCTCAGCTCACTCTGCCCTGATTAAAAATAAGTTTTCAGTCTCTCAGTGAAGACTCGCTACTTTCTGCTTTCTGGCCAGCTCTCCGTGGGACACCCTCCTGCCCGTCCGTGAGCCAAACGGCGCCTGGGTGAATGTTCCCAGCTAGAACATGGCAGGAGGCAGGAGGCCCCGCAAGGCAACGTGGCGCAGGCGGCTGCGTAGCTGTGGAGATGAGGGAGGAGCAGAGAGGTGCGAATGGAAAAAGCAGCAGGGCCAGAGGAGTGAGGGGTAACTTGGGAGTTCCCCACCTGCTGTGAACAGAACCAACACACATAGACCCAGAGAGGAGCTATCGGGGGAGTAGCTCGGGACTTGTCTAGCCTCTGCCATCAGGGCCCAAGCCTCTGGGGACCATCTGCCAGCTTCCAGGGACCATGCACCCACTCCTGCTCCTGGCCCCTGAGCTGCTGCCTCCCAGGAGGGCAGAAGAGGGTGCTGGGGACTCCCCTGAAGGGAGGGGCAGGATGGTCTCCCCCAGCCAGCATGGCACCATGGGCGTGCAAAGGGGTGACTGTTGCTTCGGTCGAAAACTTTCCCCATCCCAGGAGCCAGTTCCCAACAGAAGGCAAAACCTCAGCTGGAGCTTCCCCACCCTGCCCCCCTCTGGCCCCTGACCAGCATGGCTCGTCCCTGGGTTCCCTGCAGAGACTTCCCCATCCAGAGCCACTGCCATTGCCTGAGGGAGCAGGGGGCAACCGGCCTTTCCTAAGGGGTCCACACTGCGACAGCAGGGTGAGCTTGCTGCCCTGCCCCCGGTGAGAGAGGACAGACACACAAGACCCCCCCCGCACACACACACAGCTACAGACTGTTCACAAAGAAGGCAGCCCCCTCCCTCACACACACACCTGCGCTCTGTGAGGTAGGAACAGAAGCTGGCTCCGTGCTTGGGGTGCTCTGGCTGGGCTCTGGGCTCTGACACTGTGGGCCCTGTGGATGACAAATGAGAGCCCAGGGCGTGCGTACTTGTACACAAGCTAAAACCACAGGGGCGCTGGGTTAATGGAACTGTCGGGGAGCGAGGCCACCGGGGACCTGGAAACTTTTATAGCTTCCCTTCAGCAGTCGCATTCTCCTCCAGGAGCCCATTACAACAGCCTTGTCATGCTCTCAGTGCCAGGCAATAGCCCCCGCCAGGTGTGGTTGAAAGGGAGCCTGAGACACATGGCCATGTATCAGAGGCCAAGCCTGGGGCCCGAGGCCGGGGCTAATGTAGTGGTCAAAGCTTTGCTAGTGTGAAGCAAAGTCAGTGAGACAGGCCATGAGCGGGAGTCAGGCTCTGCCTGCGAACACACTCACTGAGCATGGCGAGATCAGGGCTGGCGTTGCAATGCCACACACTCCTAAGAAAGGCTGGGCCCAGGACACTCGCACAAGCACAGCCCAGAAGGGTGGCACCAGAACACCCCAATACCAGGTATGGTACTGTAATGGAGTGGACCAAGCCCTGAGTCCAGAAAGGGCCATAGAGAAGTCCTCCAGGAGGCTAGGGTAATGACAGAAGAAACCGGCCAATCAGGGGCCAGAAAGGCCTTATAAAGGAGCTGCAGGACCAGAGTCAGCTCAGTGTCTCTGGAGCTCTGAACTAGCGATGACTGGCTGGCTGGCTATGGGAGCAGCAGCGCCACTGTAGGGAGCTCCTTAACGGAGCTTGTGATCATTGGGCAGCTTGCTCGAGCTCTGCTGGGCCACGTGTTTGTGCGGAGCTGGGACGGCCACGGAGAGAACAGGCCCAGCTAGACACTGGACAGCACCAGGGTGCTGAAGGGAGTGGGCTTTTGGCAGCATTCCCCGGCCAGCCTGCGTGGTGGGCGCGCCGGCTCTTGGCACAGAGCATGAGACGCTGGCTTAGTGCCCGAGCCCGGAGAGCTCTGAGCTGAGTCAGTAACCTGCCCCTGATCCCGCCACAGTAACACTGCCACTGACGGAGCCTCCGTTGGCCAGATCATCCCAGGCAGCAAAGGCTCCCGGCTGATGACCCAGCCGGTCAGTCTGAGCTCCTCAGAGAAACCCACCAAGGGCCAGTCGCCAGGGGCAGAGGTGCGCCAGGCCCGCCAGCTGGCACAGCAGAGAGCCTGGGCCTCCCTCGGGACCAAAGCCATTTGTCCTGTGACACAGCCAACAAGCTCCCCCCGGAGACGTGTCAGAGAGGCAGCACCGCCCTGCAGAGAATGGCTGGTCCAGGGGTTCCTGGTACCTTGGCTCACGTCCCTGCCTCACCACAGCCTGCCTGTGAGCCAGGGCGAATGGCTTCCTCTCTCTGCGCCTCAGCCCCTCTAACGAGAGGTGTGCGGCGCGCAGTTCTCTGGGAACAGCCGATGAGGGCATTAGCCCTGTAGCAAGCTGGCTCATGGGGGCCGTGGCCCGGCCTGCTCTCCTGTGGCCCCAGCCTGTGAGGTCTTAGCTCAGGCGAGCTAAGGAGCTCAAGGGGAGGCTGCTGAGGGACACGGAGTTTGCCCCAGGAAGCAGTTGGGCTCTGCCGTGGGAATGTGTCCTGGGGGTTCAGGGCTGGGAGAGATGCTGCCTGTTGAGTGAGGTTGGAGCCTGGCCTCTTGCAACAAAGTCCAGTGATGCCTCCCTCGGCATGTGGGAGCGAGAACATAAGAACATAGGAATGGCCGTACTGGGTCAGACCAAAGGTCCATCTAGCCCAGTAGCCTGTCTGCCGACAGTGGCCAGCACCAGATGCCCCAGAGGGGGTGGACCGAAGACAATGATCAAGCAATTTGTCTCGTGCCATCCCTCTCCAGCCTCTGACAAACAGAGGCCAAGGACACCATTTTATCCCCTGGCTAATAGCCTTTTATGGACCTAACCTCCATGGAATTATCTAGCTTCTCTTTAAACTCTGTTATAGTCCTAGCCTTCACAGCCTCCTCTGGCAAGGAGTTCCACAGGTTGACTATGCACTGGGTGAAGAAGAACTTTCACTTATTAGTTTTAAACCTGCTACCCGTTAATTTCATTTGGTGTCCTCTAGTCCTTATATTATGGGAACTAATGAATAACTTTTCTTTATTCACCCTCTCCACACCACTCATTACAGTCACACCTACAGGCCCCAGCTGAGCTCAGGGTCAGACTGTGCTAGCTGCTTAGAGAGAGACAGTGGCTGCCCCAAGTCACTTAGGTCTCAAGAGGCGAGACATGGGGGGATGAAGAGGCCGAGTGACTTGGCCAAGGTCACTGAGCAGATCAGGGAGAGCTAGAAACAGACACGAGAGTCCTGCAGCCATGTCATAGAATCATAGAATATTAGGACCTGAAGGGAACTCGAGAGGTCATCGAGTCCAGTCCCCCGCCCTCATGGCAGGACCCAGTACTGTCTAGACCATCCCTGATAGACATTTATCTAACCTGCTCTTAAATATCTCCAGAGATGGAGATTCCACAACCTCCCTGGGCAATTTATTCCCGTGTTTAACCACCCTGACAGTTACGAACTTTTTCCTAACATCCAACCTAAACCTCCCTTGCTGCCGTTTAAGCCCATTGCTTCTTGTTCTATCCTCAGAGGCCAGGAAAAACAATTTTTCTCCCTCCTCCTTGTGACACCCTTTGAGATTCATGTCCCCCCTCAATCTTCTTTTCCATGTCCCGGGCCCTGCCCTCTGTGTGGTGAAATCTGAGCAGCCACGTTCTGCCACCTCCCGCCCCTGGGAGCGCCAGCAGTGGTGGGGCTCTTACAGTCTGGGGGGCTGTCCCCAGAGCTCCCTCTCCAGACAGGGCCACATTGCCCCGGAGAGCGAGGCACCTGTTTGTAGTTCCTCAGGCATCTGTCCAGACTCCTCTGGGCCGAGACGCGACCACCGCCCACGCAGCCCTCGCCTGAGAAGGCGCAATATCGTCGGTGAATAATTGTCAGGTGGGAAAATACAGGAGTGAGCGTCTGTTAGGGCAGCCACCACTGTGTCCCAGAGCGGAGACGGAACGGGGGGTCTTCCGAGCTCAGCACCCTGGTTGCTAAAGCTCCAGCCGCTGTTGGCAGCAGCTCTAATAGAGTCACCGTCTCTGTGCCTCAGGCGCAGAGAGGGGACCATGTAACGCCCACAGACTAGCGGGCTTCATTATGAAACTATTAAACCAAATGTGCTCGAGAGCCACCCAGCAAATCCATCCCGCTGCTGCCAGGAGGTGTTGCTGCTGTTCCTGCTGCCAAGGGAACAATTTGCCTCAATACGCTGGAGGAATGAGGGAAAGAACCACACTCACACTCCGCGGTTTGCTGGCTCTGCCATTTAACCCGCTCCCCGTGGTGTCCTGCAGGGAGAAAGGTAGCACGTACCCTTCCAGGGGATGCGCTTTTGGGGCAGGAGGCAGAGTTACAGAAAATAAAAACATGCAGGGGCTGCTTGAAATTCTCTGCCAGCCCGGGGGGGGCAGAGCAGAGGGCTTCATCTCTTGCTGATAAATTACCTTCCACAGTATTTCTAGCACCTCCAGTCTCTTGCAACACTCACTTAATAACATCTAAACACCACGCTTCTCCGATCCTGGGGGGGAAGAGATGCATATCAAAGAGCTACCATGTAACCATTTCACTTCCCGGGCACCTCTGGCTCAAATGATTAAAATCATTTCTCAGCAAAGATGTGTACTTGGTGACCTTTTGCAGCCTTCTCTCTAAACAAAGTCTTGGAATTGTCAGGCAAAAAGAAAAAAAAGCAAAGCAAGAAATTAGAAACATGGAAATGTAATAACTTTCCATTATGCAAATTTGATTTAATCAGAGATGAAGCTGAAGTGCAATAAAAACATACTTTCATTAAGTTTATGACTTTCAGGCTGTAAAATACCCCAGAACTGTCAATTATAAGGTTACCATAGCAATAGATGGTTACAGCTTCTCAGCAGTCGTTTTCCTCACTGATAGGCATGCACCCATGCTGCACTGGGTCATTAGTTTGTGAACAGCTCCTTAAATTGGGGAGCATCTCCAACCCCAGTGCCAAACATTTATGGACAACGCATGTGACGCTGTGTGCCTAGGACAGCCGCACTGGAGATGCCAAGATTGGGGCAGGCCGTAAAAGAGAGAGCCGGCTCTTTCAACACTCAAGGGTAACACGCAAGTTAACCCCCCCCAGCAAGTCACAAACTGTGCTTCTGAGCCTCACCCTGGTTAACAAGAAGAAGCTCCAAGCCAGCCCCTCAGTCCAGTACAAGGAGATCCTATTCCAAACCTCTACTCACACAGGCCAACTGCTCTTCTGACCCCCAAGGGCCAGCCATGTCATCAGGTCAGGTTTGGCTCTTACGCAAAATGCCGAGCTGCCAGCCAGTTGTTTAGCATCTAAAGCTAAAGGGTTATTGGCAAGACAAAGACAGGAGAAGACGGTAAAGTGGTCGCACGCATGCAAAGTTTCAAAGCCCACCTGTTGGGTTCTGAGCAGCGCTGGTGAGTTTGCTGGCTTGGATGTCCCTCTGGAGCACACCCACAGCATGGGGGGCCAGTCAGGCCTTCGTGTGCTACTCCAGGGGCCAGCAGCAGGGTGAAGACAAGAGGGAGAAGATGCAGCTGACCCGTATAATCCTTTGTGTACAGCTCGTGGTTCTTGTGTCCCAGTCCCTCTCCCAGCAGGTGGCCTGGAAGCCTCAGGGTTCTGTCCATAGGCATGCCCCACCCCTGCGTGCCAAGGCCTTGCTGAATCATCAGCCATAGCCCAGGACCCGTTCAATGGGTTCATTGTACAGCTGTACCTTAACGAGCCATCCCGCAGGCTCGGCAGGGCTGATGCCAAACTGTCTGGGGATGTCATGCAGATGCAAAGCACAAGTGTGAAATACAGACAGACAGCCACGTCTCCAGCTCATCGGCGCTGGCTTTCCCCAGTGCTCTGAAGGCTTGTGTGCGCCAACGCTGAGCACATGGTTCCCAGAGCAGCTCAGAGACACTCACCTGAGTTCATGAATTTGTTACGAATCCCAGACTCAGACTCAGTGCGTTGCAAGTTTTCTGGGGTTCCCAGTCCAGTTCTGGCTTTTCTTACGTTCTTCCTTCCTTCCTCCCCAATGTCTGTGGCTTAGGCAGGGCCAGAGGCGAAGTGCCCCCCGGGCAGAAGACTTGAGTGTGCTCTGGTTCTCGCAGGATGGGACTTTTCACTGTACCCCGCTTAAGGGAAGGCTCCTGCTCCTTTTCAGGTCTATAAAGTGCACGGCCAAGGCGCTATCGAACCACTAAACAACAACTGTTTGTGATTTTTACCTTAAAGCTATGCAGGATTCAGTGTTCTGCCGACAGCAAACCCTGATGAGATCCTGCTATGGTGTCTGCGCTCTACTTTGAGAGTCTGCATTTATTTGAACCCAAAATACATAACAGAGCTTGTGGGGCGGAGGCAGAGAATCCACGCTGGCAGAGACCAAAGAAAAGCCTCATACACGCCCATGCAAAGGGAAACTTCTGGGCTTTGCACAGCTCTTGTTTTAACATCAAGGATGGAACAGATCCCCCAAGACTCTGCTTCTAGGAAATTCTTTGCGTGCACTGTCAGAGATGTGATGGGAAAAAGTCAGCTCCTTTATTTGGTTTGACAGTGAATCTTTTCCGGGAAAGAATTGCTGTAGAAAGCCCTTGTTCTCAGCACTTTGCCAGACAAATCAAACGTAAGAATGTTGCAGAAAAAGCAAACATGATTCTGGGCTGCATTGACAGGTGTGCTGTGAGCAAGACAGGAGAAGTCATTCTTCCTCTCTACTCTGTGCTGATTAGGCTGCAATTGGAGTATCGTGTCCAGTTCTGGGTACCACATTTCAAGAAAGATGTGGAGAAATTGGAGAAGGCCCAGAGAAGAGCAAAAAAATGATGAAAGGTCTAGAGAACATGAGCTATAAGGAAAGGCTAAAGGAATTGGGTTTGTTTAGTTTAGAAAACAGAAGACTGAGGAGGGACATGATAGCTGTTCTCAAGTATCTAAAAGGGTGTTCCAAGGAGGAGGGAGAAAAAGTGTTCTGCTTAGCCTCTGAGGATAGGACAAGAAGTAATGGACTTAAATTGCTGCAAGGGAGGTTTAGGCTGGACATTAGGAAAAAGTTCTTCACTCTCAGGGTGGTTAAACACTGGAATAAATTGCTCAGGGAGGCTGGGAAGGCTCCATCCCTGGAGATATTTAAGAGCAGGTTACATAGGCATCTATCGGGGTGATGGAGATGGTGCTTGGTCCTGCTGTGAGGTCAGGGGACTGGATTTGATGACCTCTCGAGGTCCCTTCCAGTTCTAGTGTTCTAGGATTCTATGGAAGTACACAAGAACATGCATACGTGCTCAGAACAGTGGTCCAGCTAAGCACACTTTCCTGTAGACTGACCACAGCCAGTTCCAGATGCTTCAGAGGGAGTGAACACAAGTGCTCCATTTTTCAGTCCCAGCTCCTGACAGTCCCAAAGACTGGATCTGTCCTCCAGGAACTTATCTAATTCCTTTATGAGCCCAGTTATAATCTGGGCCTCCAGCATCAGCCCAGCCACACAATCTACCGGTGAGCGGTGCACGGTGTCACGTGCGTCCTTTGCTTTGTGTCAGCTGCTGCTAGTCGTTGCATGGGGGAGCCCTGGTGCTTGTGTTATGCAAAGGGGCAAAGGCCAGTTCCCTTTTCCTTTTCTCCACACCAATCGTGGTGTTAGATCGTGATCATATCCCCCAATTCTCCTCTTTCCCAGGCTAACTCGTCCCCGGCATTTTAATCCCTTTTCATACTCCACATCCATAATCCTTTGGGGGGGTGTTTGGAGACGGGAGCCCAGGCCTTTAAAGGAACATCGGTTGGAGAGAGCTCCAGACCTTCCCTCTCCTGGGCTATGTCTAGACTACAGGCTTCTGTCAACAAAGAGCGTCTAGACTACAGCCAGTTCTGTCGACAAAGCAAGCCGCTTTGTCGACATGACAGTGTAGAAGCAAAGGACAGTGTAGATGCAAGAACGCCTTCTGTCGACAGAACTCTGTCAACAAAAGTCATTATTCCTAGTAGAATGAGGTTTACAGCCATCGACAAAACTGCTGAGTTCTGTCAACGTTATGTCAACAGAACTCAGCGGCAATGTAGACGCAGGTATGGTTTTGTCGACAAAACCCTGTGGTCAAGACACACCCCTGGACACTGACTGACTTCGGGGCAGCGCCCTCTCTCCTGGTACCGATAGCACAAGTATGTCTGCACAAGCTGCCAGTCACAGCCCCAGGTGCAGTGTAGAAGTCCCATAGCTGGAGAGTGCTCAGCAGGTCGGGGCTCACGTGGTCTACAGTTCTTTATACAAGCTGCCCGTGGATTTGCAGAACACTCCCCCCACCCTCCCCAACGACTTTCCTGTTGCCGGTTCCATCAGGTGTTCCAGTCCCCCATCTTCCCAATCAGTCAGGCGCCAAAATGTTGTGGTTTTGTTTGAATAACTTCGGTCTGAATTCGCATCGAATGTCATATGGGCACAATTCTCCCGCATAGTAAATTGCAGATAAGGGGCAGAATGGTCACAAGTAAGTAACTTCTCACAATGTGCCCTGGGCCCTCCCTGGGCCCTCTAGGCAGCACTGAAACACACACACAAACAAACAGACAACAAGCATGTGTTTATTTATCAAAGCAGAACAGCAGAGCCACAAGCTCTGGGCACAAATGTTTTTATTCTCTTTTCTAGAGGCCATTTTTAAAGCACAGTGAAAGATGATTGATGCAGTTTACTAGCAATTTCAAATTACTTCTGATCAAGCATTTCTTCTCTCATTTAAACCCCCACCATTGTTAAATCCACAGTGACCTTCCTCATTTCCTCTTCTCGCAGCCCTCCCTCTCAGGGGTGTCTTCTCTGGGCTAATTAGAGAAATCTCTTACCCCACTGCTTACCATGAAGTAATTCTCTGGTGGCACACTGATGCCCCCCAGCACCAACCAGCTCGCGGCCTGGGGATCGGGTGTGCACACAGGCAGATGAATTAAGAAACAGAGAAAAAGCGCGGGAGAAATGTTTCATGTTTGCCAGTACGAAAGGGTTGGGAATTCTGGGAAATGCCAGACAGTCCCTCACATGAGCAGGTTCCTACTTCTTTGGGTTGAAAGTGGGACTGAAAATCCAGTGAGACAAGTGTCTAATAATAATTAATGACACGTATTTTTGTTAGCACCATGATGCTTCCCCAGGTTATCAGGGGCCCCTGCCCTTAGCACAGGAGTGTGCAATATCCCAGCAACCGTTCGCCAGGGTTAGCCCCTGGAGGGCTGCCAGTGCCTTATTTTCCTGGTCGTCCAAGGGCCCGGCCACTTGCAGAGCGCCGTTCTCGGCCAGCGGGAAGCGGCGCGGAGCAGGACACCACTTCCTGCAGCCCCCGGGGGCTGGGAACGACGAGCCCAGCCAACGGGAACTGCAGGTGGCCCACCCTGCAGACGGGCAGGTAAGTAAAAAGCCAGCAGCCCACCAGGGGCTAACCCTAGTGAATGCATACAGCCCACAGGCTGCTTATTGCCAACTCCCCCTGAGGGAGCCATGTGTGTGGATCAGCTCTCTGACTCCACCGGCTGCTGGCAGCACAAGCGGAGAGACACCGCCCGGCTGCAGCATGGCTCCCAGCCAGCCAGCGACCCCCGAGAGCTGCCCAGCGCAAAGCCCCTCCGCACACATCCAGCCGGACATGCTGCTGCTCCCTGGGGTGCCGTGGTCTGGGGGTTCTGTGGAGCACCCAGATGACAATGACGCTCCTAGGAAGGAGCCGTCCAGAAAGGAGCCCACATCAGGCCTGGCTGTCTCCCTAGGGAGACTGGCTGCGACGCTGTACACGTCCAAGCTGGGACACATCTCCCCAGTGCTTAGCATGTTCCCAGCTCCCTGCTCCTGATGGAGACAGAGGCCCAGCACCATCAAGCGACTTGCCGAGCTGAAGACAGAGTCGTGCAAAGCCCCAGAGCCGTGGCTCCCAGACACTCAGGTGAGCCTGGCTCCCAGCCTGCGCTTGGGAGCCCCCACCCCATGTCTGCTCTGGAAGTAAATGCTGAAAGCCTGTGGTTGACTGAAGGAGGCTGCTTTCCCCGGTGCTTGCAGAGGCTGTGATTTGGAGGCACATGGCCCGTAAGGGAGGCATTGTTCAGTGGATTGGGGCCTTGATATTTCTAATCATACCCTGCCTCGGCCTCCTCGAATGCCGAGAACCCTCGTTACCGGCATTCAGTGGGTTTTCTGGGTGCTATTTCTGATGCAGAATAATTAGCAGCAGGCAGGAAAAGCAACAAAGCCCTGAATGGTATTTAGTGACAATTATTCCCCCAAACCATTGCTTACCATTATAAATGGAGCTTATTAGCACCAAATTGTTTGCATAGGAAGCAGCATCAGCAAGAAAAAGAATGGCTGCAGCTCCTGCCACATTGCGGGTGTCAGCACAATGGAGCCTGCTGGCTTGTTCCCTGGCTTCCCGACTCTGGCAGGAGAGAAGGGGCTGGGGGGGCGGGGAGGATGGTAGCTAGTTCCAGATGGCCTGGCTCGGCGCTCAGGGCCCAACCTGCCTGGCTTGGGCCACAGGAGTATCGGTAAGCCGGAGTGACGCCCGGCAGGCAGCTGTGGGGCAGAGGCGGGGATGGGGGCAGGAGAGATTTCGCAGACTCTTCCCAATGTGCTACTGGGAGATCCTCAGCCACCCTGGCAGGTCCCCAAGCTCGGGCCGTCTGGGCCTGCCCCAAGTGCAGGGACGTGGCCCGGGCAGGGGCAGGGGCAGGAAACTTTGTAGCCTGAGCGCAGCAGCCAGGGCTGATCTAGCTTTTGTTCTGTCCTCAGGAGCTGAGAAGCACCAGAGCGGCCTGAGGAAACTAGGGGGACTTGGCAGCAGAAGGAGAGTCTTCGCTGAGGCAGCCACGGGTGTCCAGGAGAGGCCGGGGTGGGTAGTGCTGGAACAACCCTTTGGTGCCAAGGCGTTTCCACCTGGATGCATTTCCCAGGAGAGCGGAAGGTCTGTTTGACCGGGCATCCTGCTGGCAGCAGATTTCATTGTGGGCAGAATTTTCCATTGGGAAAATCCAGGCTCAGTGTTTCCAGTAGGGCCAGGTGGCTGTTGAGTAGCCACCATGCCTGCTGGGGCCTGTAGTTCAGTCAGGGAGAAGGGCTGGTAGAAGATGGAGACATGAGGGATTTGGAACTACCGTTCCCATGAGGCACTGCATCCGCTTAGGAAGAGGCAGAGATTGTTGCTTTGCTCAGCCGGCCAGGCAGCTCTGGGGCCATGGGAAATCTAGTTGGTGAGGAGGGAGACCAGCTGCAGGCTGAGAAGGACCAGATGATGCCCCAGGGCTGTCAGGGACGGAGTTGGAGTCATCCCATTTGCTGCCCCCATCCCAGGGCCGGGCATGGGAGCAGCGTGGGGTCATCTCCATGCACCCTGGGCATGTCACATGGAGCCTGTAGGAAGCCCCATGTACCCCCGAAACCTGTGGTGAGTTCTGCTTGAATGACTCACCCAGCACGACAGAACCTGGTCACTCAAAGGTCGTAACCACGAGACCGTCCTTGGTCCTCCTGCAGTCCCCAGCCTCGCCCCCGACACCTGCCCCTGTGCAGCGAGGAGACCCTGGGGCATGTCTAGCCAGCGGTCAGGGTGCAGCCCCCTCCCGGCTCCTCTAGAGCCGCTCCCCTCTGCACCACCTGGTCCTGGCCTTCCCCATCCTTGGCCCCGGGGAGACATGGGACCTCCTTACTGGCCTCCTCCTGGCCAGGCCAAGGCCCCCCCATTGCTCCAGGAGGAGGAAGCTGTTTCCGGCCCCCCCCCCCCATTGCTCTCCAACAGCAGCGTGTTTCCGGTCCCTAGTTTGAGTGCCCCTCCAAGCAGAGCCACTCTGGGGGGACCCACTGCCCTCGGGATGCCATTGAGGAGCCCCTGGCCCACTGCCCCTCTGTCCCAGCCAGGCCCCAGTTCCTCCCTCAGCCTGTCTCCTTCCCCGCCCACTGCAGCCCCCTCCATCCCGTTCCCCTGGAGCCCAGGCCCAGTCAGAGTCCCCGCTGTGCCCAGTCGGCCTCCTTTCTCAGTCAGCCGCACCTTCTCGTGGCCTTCCAGTTGGCCTCTGCCCCAGGTCCCAGTGCCTGGCTCCTCGGCCACTCAGCTGCTGTCTGCCTTGCACCCCTACTGCCGCCCCCAGTGTCCCTCTCCCACCCTGCAGCTTTGTCCCCGGCTACTCTCCCTGCCCGCCCCACAGGTCCTGCTCCCCTGTGCACTGTAGTGAGACAGCTGCCTCATGCTACCGGCCCCCCGGCCCACAGCCAAGCAGGGACAACCCAGCTCAGCGCCAGTCGGAGCAAGCTCAGGGCAAGGGGAATCTTCTGGGCGTTTAGCTGCTAATATCCAAGTCGTCTCTGCTGAGCCTCTGAGCAAACGGGGATTTTTCAAAGGCGCTTGCCGTGGGCAGATTGGGTGGCTTTTCACACGGATGGCAAAAGACACGTTGCTGATGCAAACGCCACCCCCCTGCCAAATCCCAAGTCCCTCCTCCGAAGCAGGTGGCTCTCGAGAAGGTCATCAGGATGCTCCAGCAGGGGCAAAGGGTTTTCCCCTGGTCACAGGGCTTGTCTGCCTGAGCGGAGACGTGGCACCAAGCGCATCACTTGTAGGGCCCTGCGCAGACACGCAATCTGTATCTGCATCCACGAAAATGAGCCATGAAATCTGCACCCCCGCCCGCGGAGGCCGACCCCCCCGGAGCTAAAGCAGCTAGCTGTGGATTTGCAGGGTCTCTGCCCTCCCCCAGGCAGCGGGGCCAAGCGACTCTGCTGTGGTTCTGCCAGGCTTGGGTGACAAGTTCTGATCCCTGTTCCGCTTCAGGGGACCTCTTGCAGCGGTTCTGTTAATGGTCGCGGGGCTGGGAGGCTTGGGGAGTCGTACGGCTTGGGCAGGGTGCAAGGCTATGAGCGTGAGGAAGAGCTGAGCATAGACCTTGTGGTCCATGGGGTGTAGCTGTAACAATAAGGAGTCTTGTGGGCTCTGCTGTTCACACTGTCCCCGCTGGGCGGGCGTCGCCACATTCCTACATACAGGGCTTTCACAACCCTGTCCTAAGCGACTCTCACGATGCACAGACAACAAGGGCTACCAGCCAGCCCGCAGTGCAGTGAAGGAAGGAGGGTGTACGTTTGCGAAGCTATTTGCTGCACACTTCCCTGCTGCTTGAGAGCTGCTTTCAAAGTTGCTTTTTCTCTGTCTTCTAGTAGGAGATTCCCTTTTCCGGCCTTGTGCAGAAAGCCTCTTGAACTGCCCATCAGACATGAGCCAGCTGAGCCATGTGTCAGAGAGAGCTGGGTGTATCCCGCAAATGGCCGAGCTGCCAACCAGAACACAGGAGCAGCTGTTTAATACGGGGAGCTTGGATCTTCTGGAGGAAGAACATTCATCTCTCGCCTCTCAGCTCCTCTCCTCTTCCTGCGCTTTTCATCTTCATTAGAGTGGTGCCGGTGTTGCTGAGACCTTGTATGGGAAGCAGCGTTACCTGGTGGGTGTCACAAGGCCTGGGTTTTATTCCTGGCTCTGCTGAGTGACCTGGGGCAAGGCCACTCTTGGCTTCAGTTTCCCCCGCCTGTAAACTGAAGATAATGAGACTAACCCCTTGGGACAACGCTCGGAGGTGTGTGGACGAAAAGAGCGGGGCTTGACCCTTATTATTCTATATCCCAGGGCTAATTGGCTCTGGGAGAGGGTAGGTACAGCCCATATGGATGTCTCTAGGAAGTGTCAGACTCGCGCATTTCCAGGTCCCCATGCTGTACCTGCTGGCACTGAATCTTCTGGCTTTGGTGATGGTTACTTTGTTCTGTTACTCTGCTACAGCCCCTCGGGTGGAAACAGAATCTCGTAGGAGCCCATTCTCTCTGCCTCTCCCACTGCCTCATGGCGGGCACATTAACCCCAACCACGTCTAACCCTGCCCGGAACAAAGGAGAGCCCCCCTTCCTCCCTGGGCTGCTGGAAAGTGAATGGGAGCCGTTCCCAGGATGCCTGCTCTTGCTGCAGGATGGAGCGTCGGGGAGTTTTCATTTTCTGCACAGAAGTCACAGCCGGTGAGCTATGCACGCCACTCCCTTGCCCAGCAATGGCCTGCAAAGACGCTGGCTGCACCCCGCAGGCCTTGGGGAGGGGCAAGGAAATGAATTAGAATAAAGGATCAGCTTTCACAGCGACTCCCAGAATAAATCTCATTTCCAAAGCAGGACAGGGAGGGAACTTTGGACTAGTTAATGAACGCGTCCCTGTAGGAACAGAATGAGATGGCAGCTGCCACATGAGCTCCATCCATTCTGAGTCAACGCCGTGGAAAGTTATTAAAAAGCAAAACAAATCTAGCCCCCTCCTCCCTCAGCTGAGGTACACACATAACTCAAAGGTAGGTGCACTATTGACAGAGCACAATTCATCTGGTGCTCTTGCAGGCTCCTCGAGGCTGCGCGGAGATGCTGTAAGTAATGGCCATAAATATTGTAACTGAGTTAATGTCTCCCTCACGCTGCTGCTGCTTGTTATTACACACCAGCAAAACCACAGAGGAAGAACTTGAGTACGGTTGAAAAGTTGCGTGCTCAGACATGAGGAAATGCCAGAATTGAGGTCACTTATGAAACTTTAATTCAACCCCTTTGTGCATACACAGGATGATTGCCAAATTCATAGTCCACTTTGGTCAATTTCACAGGCATAGGATTTTACTAATAGTAAATGACATGATCGTCTATTTAATTATGAAAGTTCATGGTGTTGTAATTGTAGGGCTCCTGACTCGAGAAGGAGCTGTGTGGAGGGGGTTGCAAGGTTATTGTGGGGGGTGCCGTTCCCCTTACTTCTGCGTTGCTGGTGGTGGTGCTGCCTTCAGAGCTGAGCAGCTGGAGAGTGGCGGCTGCTGGCCGGGAGCCCAGCTCTAAAAGCAGAGTGGCCACAGTGCCAGTGCAGATGTAAGGGGGCCAGGGTATGGCATTGCCACTCTTACTTCTGCAGTGCTGCTGGCAGGAGGCTGTCTTCAGAGCTGGGAGTCCGGCTAACAGGCACCACTCTCCAGCCACCCCGCTCTGAAGGCAGCACAGGAGTAAGCCCAGGGGCACTGGAAACATTTCTATTGTGCGTGGGGGGCACTGACAGCCATTGAATCAAACTGCAAACCCCGTATACAGTGGAAACCCCTGCAAGCCAAGGGTGCTGCCCCTAGTTCCGGCACCTGTGGGTAAGCATGGGAATACAGCAACCCCCTGAACATAACCTTCTGATGGCCGTGCAGCTCCCTTTTGGGTCAGACCCCCGAGCCTGAGAAGCGCTGGTCTCCCTTGGGAACCTGGGCAGTATAGTGTCAAAGCGCCAGAAGGCCAGAGTTCATGTCTGTGCATGTTTCTCATGGCTGTGAAGCTGGAAGGGCCCTAATCACGGTGCAATCTTGCATTACAAGGTCACCTGCTACTTTTCAACACAGCCCCTCCCTCAGTCAGTGCTCGGGGCACGCCTGCTCTGGAGAGGAAAAGGAGCCGTGTTCTGAGGGAAGGTGCGGAGTGAATGAGGTGGGCGCTGTGGCAAGGAAGGAGACAATCCCCAGCGGAGGGCCGCTCATTGCTACCCTAGAGAACTGGGCTCTCTCCCTGTCTCCGCCACAGAGCTCCTGAGCGATGCTGGGCGTGTTGCTTAAACCAAGCATATCCCAGATGGTCACTGATTGTGTGCATCTCCTTTTCTGAGTGCCAGACCGGGCCCCAGCTCTGATCCGTGGGAGCGCTGGGCATTCACAGCCACAGGTAAAGTCACTGGGAGCCGTATGTCAAACATTTCCAGTGCAGTACAACGGTGAGGGCTCTGCGGAATCCGGTCCCAGACATCTGAAAAGGTGCAACCCAAATTACTGGCTGCTTCTGGCCTTAGTCTCCTAGGCCTCAGCTCCTGATTTGTCAAATGGGGATAATACCACCCCCCTTGCCTCCCACGGGGCTGATTTCATTGATGAGTATGAAGCGCTCAGATACTTCAGTGAGTTGTGCCCTAGGAAAGCCCACGAGGAAACCAAACAGTCTGCCTTTGAGCTATGAATAACGTGCCCCATACTGAGCAATGAGGAGAAAAACTATTGAATAGCTGCTCATTTAGACTATGTCTACACAGCAGCCTTATTTCAGAATAAGTGATGTTGTTCTGAAATAACACAGTGCATGTCTATACTGCCAGCATTTATTTCGAAATAGTGTTCAGCTGGAGGAGTTCTTACTCCGACTCCTGGAACCCTCATTTCACGAGGAGGAAGGGAAGTCAGAGGGAGAATGTTCTTCCTTTGACTTCCTGCTGTGTAGGTAGCGCCTAAAGCTGAATTAAACTATTTCGACTTCAGCTACACAATTGACATAGCTGAAATTGTGTAGCTTAATTTGACTTTAGCCCTGTTATGTAGATGTGCCCTTAGTGACCATCTCCACCTAGACCTCTGAATGATGCAGGTATCCTGGAGAAAAAATAGTGTGGGATCATCTAATTAAAGACTATATCAGAAATCCTATATGCAAGAGATGTTCACAAATGCTCATGACATTATATATATGTTGGTTAGTCTCCGAGGGCATGTCTACACAAGGAAATTATTTCAAAATAACTAAATTGAAAATAGAAAAACTTACAAAACGATTAGTCTTGCAGCACCTTAAAGACTAACAAAAATGTTGATGGGATCATGAGCTTTCTAAATAACCTGGAACTTTAATAACCCCAGTCATCTGAAGAAGTGGGCTGTGCCCACAAAAGCTCATGATCCCATCAACATGTTTTGTTAGTCTCTATGGTGCTGCAAGACTATTTGTTGTTTTTTAAGTTTTTTCAGTTACAGACTAACTCAGCTCCCCCTCTGAAGTTTTTAAATTCAAAATAATAATTCCCAAAATAACTACAGCCTCTTCCCAACTTACGAACCAGTTACGGACCAAGCAATTGGTCGAAACTTGGTTCGTTCGTAAGTCAGACCCCATAGAGTTACACGCGACCGCGCTGTTCGTAAGCGCGGATCGCGTTCGCAACTCGGGGACCGGTTGTATTTTGAAATAAGCTTATTCCCCGAGGAAAGCAGGAGTTAGTTATTATTTTGAAATAACCAAATCAGGGCTTACGAGTGTGCACGTGCTGCTTGTTATTTTGAAATAAGGGGAGTTATTTCAAAATAACCCCCTAGTGTAGACCAGGGCTAACGTGCCACGGGGCTGCTCATTGTTTTTAAAGTTACAAACTAACATGACTACCCCTCTGAGACTTATCAGAGAGTAGTTATTGCTGACTCACAGCCACACTGGAAGGGCATATTGAGTGGGGTGCTGCAGGGATCTGCCCTTGGTCCAGTCCTATTTAATATCTTCATAAATTATTTGGATACCAGCCTTACAAAGTTTATGGACAATACCAACCTGGGAGGGGTTGCAAGTGCTTTGGAGAACAGTACTAGGATTCAAAATGATCTTGACAAACTGCAATGATCTGAAATAAATAGGGTGAAATTCAGTGAGGACAAATGCAAAGTATTACACTTAGGAAGGAATAATCAAGAGCACAAATTCGAATGGCCAGAGACTGCCTAGGAAGGAGTACTGCAGGGGGATCAAACTAAGTGTGAGTGGACAATGTAATACTGTTGCAAGAAACGTGACTCACTCCAGGGTGTATGAATGGCAATGTTGTGAATGAGGGAGGAAAAATGGCTCTTCCATGCCACTCAGCGCGGCTAAGGTCTCGGCTGGAGCCTGGTGGCCAGTTCTGGTTGCCTTGCTGGGTGAGGATGTGGAGACAGTCCAGAGAGGAGCAACAACGATGAGTAAACACGACCTATCCGGTCAGATTTGAAAATCCTGGGTTGTGTTTTGTCTGTAGAAGAGAAGCGGGGGGAGGGGGCACATGGTAGCAGTCTCTGCGTCTCTGCATGCATAAGTGGTTGCTGTAAAGCGGAAGGTGATAAATTGTTCTCCTTAACCACTGAGGACAGGACAAGGCGCACTAGGCTTAATTTGCAGCAAGGGAGATTAAGGTAGCACATCAGGAAAAATCTTCCTAGTTGTCAGGGTGGTTAAGCCCTGGGACAAATTACTGGTGGGGGAGGGGAAGTTGTGGCATCTCCAGCACTGGAGGTTTTAAAGACAGGTTAGACAAGCACCTGTCAGGCATGGTCTAAACGATATCGAGTCCTAGCTTAGCGCAGGGGACAGGACTAACTGACCCAGCAAGGTCCCTTCCAGGCCGGCAGCTCCATGATCCTGTGGCCCTAAGGGGGTGACTGAAGGTTGCCCAGGCGCCTTCAGTTCTGGCATTTCCTAGCCATGGGTAGCTTGGCCTTGCCGCCTGAGTACGCTCCTTGGCGGCAGTTTTGTGTGCAGTGTCTAGGAAACAGCGGCCCAAGGAAGTGACAAGTGAGAAAGGCAGCCTGTTCCTAACAGCAATGTTGTGTTTCAGTCTAAGGGTATATCCCCTTTCCCCCCGGGGGACACCGGTAGGCTGACAACTGTCAGATAGAGCAGGGTGGGCACCGTATGTCTCACAGGCCTGCCGAATATTTTTTTCTGGCCCGCCATGATCCTCCAGGCTGGGGCTGCTACATGTCCCACTGCCCAGCAGGTGCTTAGTCAGGCTGTCTGCCTGCTGCGGCCCCTGCCACACCGCTTCCAGAAGGGGGGCAGCTGTATGCAGCGGGCAGGCAGGTCTCTGCAGGCCCCTTGGGCTCTCCTGCCTGAAAGAAACTCGTTTTTCACTGTCTGGTGACCAAGCCCAGCTCCCAGGCCTTGAGACCATAAACGTTCAGTATTTGTCCCTCGTGCCTTCCACACTATGGTGCATCTCACAATGGCAAGGAGGGGCAGTGGCACACGGGCCTTCAGTAGACACCTTACATGACACCCTTTGGCAAACTAGTCTGTGACCCTTGACTGGGGTTCTCTGCAACCTTTGTGCACCCCGCGCCCTCTGGCAATTGACACCAAGGGGTCGCTGGGTCACTGGGCACGTGGGATGTGCCGCCACATGCAAGGCCTGTTCGCAGACCGGTGACAGGTGAAGACAAGCATCGTGCCCTTTGCAATGAGGGCCAAGTGTGTTACTGTCTAGCTGAGGGCGCCGTTGGCCTCATCTCTCTCTCCGTTATCTGGCTCCAGGACGACAGTGCGTGCCCAGCATCCAGAAAGCAGGCTGGATTGAAATGCCCCGGTTTGGTTTGACTCCTATCTAGGTGCACGCTAGACAGTTCCCGTGTGGTGAAGGCAACGTGTCTGGCCAGGACCGTCATTCGCTCTCCCGGCAGTCTGCTGGAAAACGCTCCTCATTGGCCAGCCATAATTCAAGACGTAACGGCTAGCCCTGGGGGGAGAGGGACCCGGCCCAGCTGAGCTGCCCAGCCCGTCTGGCCCCTCAGAGCAGATTTACTGTGGGAACACGGACTCTGAAGCAGCATGGGCTCCCCGGGTGGCTAGCGAGGGGAGTACAACAGGGCAGCCATGTTCCCTGCCATGGGAAGCGGTGGGTGGTGTCGGATAAGAACTATTTTTCAACAGAAGATAATCTCCTGTAATGCCTTATTATGTCTAATGCCACCGAAGTGTAAACAGGGCTGACGAGAAATTAAAATCAATCGCATTCTTCTCTCAATGGCAATATCAGTTTGTCAGTAATTACTTGTTTGTTGTCTTCATTGTGGAGCCAAACAATGCCAAGGTTGTTACTGCTCCGAGAGAGAAAATGAAATTACATATTCAATTTATTCTGCGCAGAATCAAATTGCCAAGAAGAAAGGAAGGGATTTATTTGCATTCCTCGAGTGGCTTTGGGCCCATCCGATAGGACAGAGCAAGAGAGTGGCTTCTCTCCCTCCATCGGCCCCTTGAGGACTTCACAATGGTGGTGGCTTTGGGCCCATCCGATAGGACAGAGCAAGAGAGTGGCTTCTGTCCCTCCATCGGCCTCTTGAGGACTTCACAATGGTGGTGGCTTCCGGGCAGCCACAGGTAGCTGCTGAACCATCCACAGCTGCAGAGCGGGTGGTGGATGCCCCTTAGCTCAGCAGCCTGTCTGGGGGTTCAGCGGTCCCTTTCCGAGAGAGGCCCAGCTACCAGTGTCCACCCTGGGCCGGCCCCTGCTCTCTGGGACATCTGTGCCAATCCACCATTTCACTGCTGCTCCTCCAGGACTGCACTCTTGTAACTCGGATCAAAGCCTGCGCCCACAGGCCTCTCTCCGGCTCACCAGCAGTGACTTCAGCGCAGCTGTGCGGGGTTCCCGCGCGGGGACATGGGGACGCGGGTGTGCACTTGGTGATAAAGTATTTGCATGAGTTAAGACCTTTGTTGTATCAGGATAAATGGAATCTTTATCCAATTAACTTCTACAGGGCTTGACTTCATCTGTCTCCGAAGCAGACTTAAAAATTAATGATACTTTGCATTTCATGTGCCTTTCATCTGACGATCTCAAGTGTACAGCTGGGAGCAACGAGGCCTTCGGCTGCTTTTTTTTAACTAGCTGCTAAAAATGTAGCAAATCATTAGGGGCATTTCCTTCCTCGGCCCTGCTCTCTGTGCTACTACGCTGAGACAGCATCCCGGTCCCTCCCGTGTCTGGCGCCCAGAGCCCAGCCCAGCCCAGCCGCTACTTCATGTTGCTCTCTACAAAGAAATACAGATATTGTTGACCTGGCATGAAATCTAGCATGCGGCTGAGCTGGAGGAAGGCAGGGAGAGAGGAGGACAGTCCCGTGGGTACAGAATGAGCCAGGAGACTTGGGTTTGACTGCCCATTCTCCCTACCAATCCTCATAGGTCCAGCTCTGAACCTCCCCTAGAGCCTCCCCCCCCTCCCCCGCCCCGAGGGGCTGTGTGTCAGGTCCCTGCCTGCCCACTGTGTCACAGAGGCTGGGAGCAGGTTCCCTGCAAGCTGAACGCTTGGGCAGCCTCCCAGGAGAGATTCAGGTGCCACCTGGCAGACTGGCAGTATCCCCACAGCTCCCACAGCTGATACCATGTGTTTCTCCTGGTGGTGCACATCTGCACATGCCTCAGTGCACACAACAACATTTATTCTGCACGTGGATGGAAAAAATTAGAGGGAACATTGGTTGTGAGGAGCTCCCACAGGCCAGGGCTGAGCCCCAGTGGATGCTGGCGACAGAGCGTGCCTCCAGTTGGCATCTGACCTTGGCAAGGGAAGGAATTGTTGCTGGGCATTGGGACTTGGCGGAGTCAGTGCAAGGGAAGTGCTTCAGGACACGTGCCATCTTCCCTGGCAGGAGCAGCGGAAGTGGGGGGGCCATTAGCTCTGCTGGGAGGCCTCAGAGCTGTCTGAGTTATGGCGTCCAGGACCTGCTAACCTTATTCCTGACTCCCCTTGGAAGCCGTGCCTGTGTGTGTGTTTGCCAGGCCTGGGCCAACTCGCTCATCTTTACTGCCCCGGGCTCTGTGGCTGTCTGACAAGCCCCTCCCCAGCCGTGTGCAGGCAGCATCAGCAGTGCAGGGACAGCACAGCAGGGCTCCAGCAGGGAAAATGTCCCTTTGCTTTATGAGGCTCTTAAGCACAAGCCGCTGCACTGAGTTCAGCTCCATGCAAGCCCCTGAGAAAAGCAAAGGACCATTTCCCAAGGGAGAAAGCAAAACGAAACCGGGAGCTTACTCCGGAGCTCAGTGCAATATACTGCCCAGCTTCTGGGGAAGAGTTGGAGCATCCCTTAATGAATTAATGAAAGCTGGAAGAATTGGCGCCAGCCTTGAAAGGGCTTAAAGGGACAGTAGGGACCAAGAGCTACCTTGTAAAAACTGCAGCCCCCCCCCCAACCCCCACGTCTCATTCAGCTCTTGGGCAGCGAGCGATACAGGCGCAGCTGTTGTCGTTCGTGCTGCGTGCTCGCCACGCCCCGGGATCCCTGGAGAGGTTCTCTCCCCTGGCGCGGCAGGAGGCCAGGCGATGTGATCAGAATGGCCCTTTCTGGCCACACAACCCCTGGATCTGGGACCTGCATGGAGCTCCAGGGGCAGGCTGAGAAGTTTCATTGGCTGCCTCCCAGGATGAAGTTTTGTCTGAATTTCCAAAACTGCAGGGGGAAACCCAGACCCTTCCCCGGCCCTCCCCGAGTCTCCTTGAATTATTCATAAGCCATGAACATGTCCCGGTCCCTAGGAGGGGTCGATAAGTTGCCCCCGCACCGCTCCGTGTTTTGAATGGACATCTCAGTGTTGGCTGCTAAGCAGCTCTCAGCTGGTGCAACCCTTGTAAGTCCAACACGTCAGTCACCTCAGCACCGGAACAGTTTCTTACACCCATTTCACCAGCCCTGCGGTGGACAAATAAACTGCCTCCTGCTGTTGGGTCCAGTATACCTTCTGAGCTGGGGGATTGGCTAGAGCCCAGCGCCCCCTAGAGCCGGTCTGCAATAACACCATCGGGCCCTGGGCACGGGGTAGAGCCCAGCGCCCCCTAGACCCGGTCTGCGATAACACCATTGGGCTGTGGGGACGGGGTAGAGCCCAGCGCCCCCTAGACCCGGTCTGCGATAACACCATCGGGCTGTGGGGACGGGGTAGAGCCCAGCGCCCCCTAGAGCCGGTCTGCGATAACACCATCGGGCTGTGGGGACGGGGTAGAGCCCAGCGCCCCCTAGAGCCGGTCTGCGATAACACCATTGGGCTGTGGGGACGGGGTAGAGCCCAGCGCCCCCTAGACCCGGTCTGCGATAACACCATTGGGCTGTGTGGACGGGGTAGAGCCCAGCGCCCCCTAGACCCGGTCTGCGATAACACCATCGGGCCCTGGGCACGGGGTAGAGCCCAGCGCCCCCTAGACCCGGTCTGCGATAACACCATTGGGCTGTGGGGACGGGGTAGAGCACAGCGCCCCCTAGAGCCTGTCTGCAATAACACCATCGGGCCCTGGGCACGGGGTAGAGCCCAGCGCCCCCTAGACCCGGTCTGCGATAACACCATTGGGCTGTGGGGACGGGGTAGAGCCCAGCGCCCCCTAGAGCCGGTCTGCAATAACACCATCGGGCCCTGGGCACGGGGTAGAGCACAGCGCCCCCTAGACCCGGTCTGCAATAACACCATCGGGCCCTGGGCACGGGGTAGAGCACAGCACCCCCTAGAGCCGGTCTGCAATAACACCATCGGGCCCTGGGGACGGGGTAGAGACCAGCGCCCCCTAGAGGTGGTCTGCGATAACACCATTGGGCCCTGGGGACGGGGTAGAGCACAGCACCCCCTAGAGCCAGTCTGTGATAACAGCATTGGGCTGTGGGGATGGGCTAGAGCCCAGTGCCCCCCAGAACCCGGTCTGGGATAACACCATCGGGCCTTGGGGATGAGCTAGAGCAATTGGCTGAAGCTGGGTCTGTTATAGCACAATCAGGCCTGGGACCTGTTTTTTATAATCACCAAACTTTTTGAATTTCACTCCTGTGAAAACATCAACAATTTTTGTCCCAATGTTGCCCTTCTGTGAAACCCCCCTGCCTCCCCCCCCCAATGGTGCTGCTCTACATTGGAAGGTGCCCAAATATCAGGGCAATCTGCCCTCACAGCTCATCTTCTCCAGCCCCATCAGCCCCATGGAAGAGCCACCTTGTGCAGAGCGGAATGATTCCCCGTCAGCTGGTTCCTTAGGAGCCTGTGCTCCTGCCTGGAGCTGCACGGCCGGCTGCAGAAACGATGGACACTGCTGCTCTGGGCGGCTCTGCACAGTGGGGCGGCTCCGCGCTGGTTTATCGTTCGGGGCTATAATCACTCCCAGATTTTAAATGCAACAAAGGAAATTTTCTGGAACAGAGGCAGCAAACAAAGGCGAGGAGCCTAAACTGTGCTGAAGGGGTTCTCCCTGCACCCTCACTGCCCTATGGCTTTCCTGCCATCCCTGGAGCATCCTCTGGAGCTACGCACACACCTGACGCTGGGAGTTATGCACCCCGGCACCAGAACCACCAGCGGGGCCATGCGGCTCGCAGCCCCGTCCCCGCTCAGTGCAGCACGACGGCTCGCTGCCGGGCGCTCGTCTCACACCTGGGTTCCTTATTAAACTGAAAATTAGCGTGAGGATCAGCTGCTGGCTCGAGAGTGCCACAGCCGCCCAGCAAATGCAGATGTCAAACCAACTGCAAGCCACCTGACAAGCCTGTGCACTGAATGGAGCCGGGTTGCTGGCATCAATCAAAGCGTTGACCGTGAGTCAGCTGAGAACCGTGGTGCGGCTAAGATTCCACACGGGGCTGCTGCAAGTGGCGTGTTTCCCTTGGAGCCAAAGCTAACAGAGGAGAACAAAGGACGCCAGAGCTGGGATGCAGCTGAGGGACCTTCTCCAGCTCTGTACGTCACACTGGGACGCTGGTTCAGGTTTCAGGGCCTGCACAGTCGGCGTTTCAAAGACATTGAAGGGATTCGTTGGCCTGCCACGAAATTCCCTTTATCCTGCAAATTCTCTTCCACATCAGCATTACTGAGTCAGTCATTAAGCGTTCACGAGTTGGGTTTAACAGCTCAATGGACTGCACAGAGAATTAGAAAGCAGGGGCCAGATTCCACCAGTGTGCCAGCCCCTCCTGTCGCTGGAAGGAAACTGATTAAAGAGGCTACACCCCCTTCCCCTGCCCCTTCCCCCCATGGTCCAATGCTTGTTGGAAAGAAAGAATCCCTTTGTGACTCCAGATAGAGGGATCAATACAGTCCTGTGTGCAGGAGCAAAAGCCTCCATGGGGCAGCAGCTAATTCATTTAAGACCTAGACACTGCGGATCTCCAAGTGTTGTTTTGCAGCCTAGGTGTATTCTGCCAATCTCTCCTAGGTCAGGGAAATCTCCAGTGTTTTCTGCTGAATATTGGGATTTTGACAACATGAAAATTTTCAGACAGAATTTTTCCTCTGAACTTTTCAACTTTTCATCTGAAACCCAAAGAATTAAAAATATTTGGCCAAATCTGATTTTTGGCCAGGGCAGTTTTTTGGATGACAAATTCACCTTTCTGAAAACTGAACATTTTTCAAGGTGTGTGTGTGTGGGGAGGGGTATGTTCTTTTTAAAGAAAAATCAGAATTTTCTGCTCACG
Source organism: Pelochelys cantorii (assembly GCA_032595735.1). Classification (NCBI taxonomy): domain Eukaryota; kingdom Metazoa; phylum Chordata; order Testudines; family Trionychidae; genus Pelochelys; species Pelochelys cantorii. The sequence goes on along the minus strand of CM064344.1, from coordinate 29,184,369 downwards.
GTGTCAACAAAAGCAAACCTTGTTTTCTGCTCACAATGTCAACCAATCTTTAGTTAATTTTTTAACTCCATTTTCTGTCTAGCTCTATACAGATTGCCTAAGAAAGGAACATAACTTTCTGAATATTTAACCACCTGTTGATGTTGATTATATTCTCTGGTGTCTGCCCTGTTGTTTCTCTGCTGACATGAATCCTTTCCCAGCTCAGGATCCAAACAGAATTTCTGCCTGAAGGAGAGTCTCTGACATCTGTACAATGTTAGGATGACTCCGGCCCCCACTCCACCGTACAGAAGTGTACAGCTGTGCCCGTCCTTCAGACTCCGTGGGGTTGCTGGGATCAGACATCCGCACGGGTGGAACTGAGGGCAGAGTCAACAAGCCGTTGGATGTATCATTTGTGTGAGTAATGGGTATGACCCTGGAGACAGGAAGAGGCCCAGGGCAGCTGTTTCTGGCTCCAGGGCAGTGATGCCTGACCTGAGGTGCCTGTGTGAGGTTAAGGCCTGTGGGCCGCCTATTGCCAGGGCTCTCCAAGGAGCAGGCACGTGCACATCGTATAATAAAGGAGCAGCACTAAGGAAATGCCTGGCTTTGGGGCCCTGGTTTCTGCTCCATGAGGGAAGCTGAGCTGCATGGCCCTGAATTCTACCACTGCCCAGCCAAGAGGAACAATCCCCTGAGGAGAATTCGTGGTTTGCTTCATGCACGATCTGTGACTGCTCAGAAATATTCATGGGAGCTGCCAGCCTTCACAGGCCCCTGGAAGGGAGAAGGACCAGAGAGAGACAGTCCCCAGTGCCACCCAGACCACGGAGCACCACCTCCACGCCCAGAGCAACACGGAGCGTGCAGCATGGTGTGCTAGCAGCAATTTAAAGGAACCAGGGATAGGAGCTCTGGTCCCCTTTGAAACTGCCCCTTTGTCCCTCCCAGTTGGCGGGCCTAGAAATACTGAGCTGGACTTTGCTTCTTAATCATACCAAGCTCTGACATAACTCAACTCACACACAAACCCCGGGCTCTTCACAAGGGAGCTCGGTATCACCATTTTATAGAGGGGAAACCCAAGGCATGGGTCAGTTAAACTGACTTGTCCAAAGCCACGCAGTTGGCCAGTGGCAGACCTGGAACTAGCCCTCCCCACTGAGCAATATTGCCTCACGTACAGTTGGTATTTATCTACCTGAAGAAAATGATTCGGGGGCTGGAGCACATGACCTATGAGGAGAGGCTGAGGGATTTGGGTTTGTTTAGTCTGCAGAAGAGAAGAGCGAGGGGGGATTTGAGAGCAGCCTGCAACTTCCTGAAGGGAGGGTCCAAAGAGGATGGAGAGAGGCTGTTCTCAGTGGTGACCGATGGCAGAACAAGGAGCAACGGTCTCAAGTTGCAGTGGGGAAGGTCTAGGTTGGATATTAGGAAAAACTCTTTCCCTAGGAGGGTGGGGAAGCGCTGGGATGGGTTCCCTAGGGAGGGGGTGGAATCGCCATCCCTAGAGGTTTTTAAGTCTTGGCTTGACACAGCCCTGGCTGGGATGATTTAGTTGAGATTGGTCCTGCCTTGGGCAGGGGGCTGGACTTGATGACTCCTGGGTCTCTTCCAGCTCTAGGATTCTGTGTTTCTATGAAAGGGCCATTCTTGATTCATCGATCTGTGCCCAGTTCAATGCATCGCTTAGCTCTTAACCCTCCCCCTCTTGGGCACAGTTTTGAGGCAGGGCAGCCACTTACCTGCTCCATTACAGTGCCCTGTCCCCAGCTGGTCTGTCTCTTACTGGTGCAACTGCCCCGAGTGGTCACTCTGTAGTGTAGGTGTCCCCTGCACTCATTACCCCCACTGGTGACTGTGAGTATTGTGTCTCTCCTCTCTCCAGCCCCTCCGCCTCCATATTCTGGAAAACAGTTCCATTCCTGGCACTTCCCATTTTCCTGGCACAACCAAACCCCAACCTTCCTTTAAGTTAGGATAAGAGGAGCTGCCTACCAAATTTGGTGGTCCTAACTCTTACCATTTAGTAGGAGTTCTTGAACAAATGGACTCACACACAGACACACAAATCTCTAATTAGATATATATATATAAAGAGAGAGAGAGAGAGAGAGAGAGAGATTAAAACCTGCAGCATCCTACAAGCATTCCATCAAGTCTAACCACTAACCACACTCAGATCTGGTTTAACTATACTAAGCCGCAGGTGAGTCAGGCTGCTTTCCAGCCAGGCATTTGTCAGTGTTCAGTGAGGCCTGGGGCTTTGATGTGATCTGGCACCTGGTCTGTCAGTGTCAGACCCGCATTTCCCTTGGGGTTACTGACAGTTTTACCCGTGTCCTCGCGCTGTATACGGGGAGAGGCTCAGGCACTGGGTGTGTGTTATTCCCCAACCACAGGGCATAGTTTATCCTGAGATGTGTCAGAATCCAGCAGACAAAATGAACCATTAGTTGCACTAATGGTATGTTAATTACACGAGTGTCACCGTTTACTACCAATGCCACCTTATCAGGGGAGAACTCTGAATACATGTTTTTAAATGACTCATTAGTGGGGGCTGTGCTGAGCACTCTCTAATGAATTGTTTCCACTGTGCTATGTGTGGGAGGCAGCGCTGTTTAAAACCTGCAGAGGATGCGTGTTGCCAGATCCCAGGGAGTGGAAAGCAGAACTGCTGGCTTTGCAGAGTGCCCTGGATCAGGTAAATGTTTCCATTCTAGGTCCCTTTTTTCAGGGGCTCTGAACACTTTGGCTTTGAGATACCATAGAGCCATGGCAGACTGAGAGCTGGGCTTGGCGATGGACGGGTGGAGTAGATTGATTTTCCTTTTAGACCGAAACTTTTTGATTGTTCTTCTATCCATAATAAAGCTCCCTGAATGCCACCGCCAGCTGCAAATGGTCCGTCTTTCTGTTGCATTGCCCTTGTGCTATGGAGCGCTGCGACTCTGGCAAACATGCGGGACATAGCCAGGATGGGGTTCCCTAACGGCGGTAGGACGATGGCTGGAATGCACATCTCAGTGTTGGCACCCGACCTCCTTGCTAGGAATGCATGAACCAAAAAGGGTATTTCTCAGTGGTGCTGCAGGTGCGGGTGAGTCAAAATGGCCAGTTCACTGACAGCAATGTGGGACGATTGGAAAAGATGCATGATGTGCACATCTTTAGGAACTCCTGCCTCTTCCGAAAGATGCAAGCTGGAACTTTTTTCCAGACCAGAAAATTACCATTGATGTTGTTGAAATGTCCATAGTGATCCTTGGAGACCCAACCTATTACCCCTTGCTCCTGTAGCTCATGAAGCCATACACGGTCACCCTGCACTACAGTCAGGAGTAGTTCAACTACAGGCTGAGCAAGTACAGGGTGGTGGCAGAAGGTGCTTTGGGGCATTTAAAGGGAAGATTCTGAAGTCAACAGACTAGTTTAGACCTCAGCAAACACAACATTCCTGTTGCGGCCTGCTGTGTGCTCCATAATATTTGTGAGAGTGAGGGGGAAGCTGCATGGCAGGCTGGGAGCCAAGGAACAGCCAGACACCCGGCAATAAGGAAAACACAGCAAGGGGCACTGCAAATGAAAGAGGCTTATAAGGACAGTTGTATGAAAGGCCAGATTTCAGCCTGTTGCATGTTGCTCTCAAAAAGCAACCCCCTCACCCCCACCACACACTCACTTCAACACGAGCAACAGAGATAGCTGTTCAGAAACCATGCATCTTTATTTAGGGAACGCGGCAGGGACAGAAAAGGAGCCATCCTGGGACTTTGGGGGATGGTGAGGAGAGCCTTTGGCTCCAGGATGCATCCCAGGGGGGTGAGTGTGGGGTTGCCCTGCCCCCGTATCTGAGGACCCTGGGAGAGGAAGTGATGGAGGGAATGTGGTCCTGCGAGGGCTGGAGGGGGTGTCTGTGCATGGTGCTGTCCGGAGAGGCCGCCTTGCAGTTCATCACATCTGCCATGATCTACAAGACTCTCTCCTGGTTCCTCACTTCCAGCTCCCTGCGAGCTGCCTGTCCCCCGGCTCCGCTCCCATCTCCAGCAGCAGCGTGTTCCTCCACCGGCTCACGTGCTCCCTGTCCAAGTGGGTGGGTTGCTTTTGCTCCTTGAACATGCCGTCCCGGGTTGGCTTTCACCGAGGAGATGGGTCAGCTGGATGGCTAGTAGAGCCAGGGGCATGCACGGCTCCGTGGCGGTGCTGACTCATTCTTTAGAAATTTGACCAAATGCCCCTAAATTCAACATACACTCCCTGTGTAGAGCAGGCCCCAGGAACCCCAGGGTGTGGACAGGCGCTAACAAGACAGGCCATGTGTTCAGCAGAGCTCCTTTGCCCTGGGGCAGCTCCTCGACCCCACGTGGGCCTGTGAGAAGCAGCAGATTGTGGGCTGTGGCTTGTACGCTGCGTGTCTGGGACTTCCCACTAATCATTGTGTTCTGCAGCCACGTCATGGCCTGGCCGAGGGGGGCAGATGCCAGCCCTGCCCCCCGGCAAGCCAGTTGAGTCCCACTCTCACAAGGGCGGGGCTGCAGAGCTCACGGGAAGCCGTCACTCAGCGAGTGTCGGGGCTGGCTCTGGCCCGCCTTTGCAGATGCTGCCGGAACAATTATCCTGGACTCCAGCTGCCTGCTCTCCTCTTGTGTTCTCAATCCACTTGTCAGGCTGTTCCCGCTCAAGCCCTGGTTGGCAGCCCTGTTATTTCGTGCGCTGTGTGTGTCCCTCCCGAGCTGCCGTGGCTCAGGGCTGTGCCAGAGGTGGGCAAACACCACAGCTGCAGGCAGCTGTCTGAGGGGGACACATCCTGCGCCTTTCCTTGCCCCCAGGTCACGGTGCGCAGTGGCGGCTCTCCTGCCCCGGCCCGCTCCCTTTCTGGAACGCTCCAGCTGCGTCTGGAGGGGGATAACGAGGCTGGTGCCACAAACCCCTCGGGGAGAAGAAAAGGACAGAAAAGTTCTCGACTAGCGAAGTCCTGCTCCTGGGAGCTTCTCACACGGGAAGGAGCAGGGCCTGGATGCTGGGCATCCCTCTCATGGCGAGCCTGCAAAGGTACAACTCCGGTGGCTGTGGCAGACCAGGCTTTGCAGCCTGTAACTGAGACCAAGAGACCTGACTGGGTGTGCTCCGGAGGCTGCTGCATGTAGCTTGGGCTAATCTCACCACCCCCAGGGCCCAGGAGTCTGACACCTCTGGCCGCACGTAGACAGCTGATGGGGCCAAGCGTTCCTTCTGGCCTCAGAGAGCCCGCTCCTTGTCCGTCCTTGTTTGACATTCCCAGCTCTGCCACTCCTGGGCTTAAACCCTCTTTGCATTTCCGTGCTAACTGGTGTTGGGCTAGACCCTGATGTGCAGGGCCGGCCCACAACATTTTGGCACCTGAAGCAGGGAGGTCAAATGACGCCCCCATGTCCCCTCGCTTGGGCCAACACTTTGAAAGGTCTCAATTCTGCCTCCTTCCTGTTCTACTCCTCTCATGGGACTGCAGAGAGAATACATCTGCACTAGCAGCAGACACAATTTTCGACACTCTGGGTCCTAGTGGCACCTCCCCCCCCCCCCCCCCCGGTGTGGCACCTGAGGTGGCTGCCTCAGTTTGCCTCATGGTAAGGCCGGCCCTGCTGATTTGGTTGCTGTTTCAAGCACTTTTTTATCATCTCAGAAATTGCTGTGCCCGTTTCATTGGCTCGCTTAGCAGTGGTTCCGCGGGGATGCAAATCCTCTGAACAGAGAGCTGACAATGTACTTTTGGGATCACTGACACTTGCCGCTTTGGTTTGGATCCCATTGAACGAGTGGATCAAACAGGAACACGTTTAATTGCAGGAGATGAGAGTAATGATGCTGGGGGGGGGAGGGGCTGGAGCACAGGCATAACCTCGCTGCAGGAGCCGCAAACTTCCCTTTCAACTCTTAAAATAACTCCGATGCCTGCGTCTTCCTGCACGCTTTGATCTCTGCCCAGTGGTTTCGCTCCGTTCGTCTGGCTGGGGGAGGGGAATTGGCTTCCTGCTCAAACTGAACTCGGGAGCAGGAGTCCGGGTGCCAGAAGGCAAGTCCCACTGCCCTTTTCTAGTGCAGCGTGTCACACTGCTGGGCCTCTGTCCCGTGTGGATCTGTCACCAAATGTGGAGCATTTTTCATCAGAGAATCATCCTAGAACACTGGAACTGGCAGGGACAGCGAGAGGCATCGAGTCCAGTCGCCTGCCCTCACGGCACGACCCAGCACCATCTGGATCAGTGAGTCTCAACCTTTTGTTACAAAGTACCCTTTTCCCAATATATATCTATATAGGTACCCCCAGTACCTACAGTTTTCAGACACACAACATTTTTTCTACCATTGCAACACATTTGTTTAAACAACTTAATCATAGCCAGGCAGGCGATGAAATTTTTGGGTGTAAAAAGTACAAAAATAATAAAGCGCTGTAAAACTTCAATAAAAATTCAGTTTTTTCTTCAAATTTCAGTTGTTGATGTACCCCCCAGACTTCTGTTGAGTACCCCTAAGGGTACTTGTACCACTGGCTGAGAAACACTGGCCTAGACCATCCCTGACAGGTGTCTGTCCAACCTGCTCTTAAAGATCTCCAGCAATGGAGATTCCACAACCTCCCTAGGCAATTTATTCCTGTGTTTAACCACCCTGACAGGGAGGAAGATTTTCCTGATGTCCAACCTAAACCTCTCTTGCTGCAGTTTAAGCCCATTGCTTCTTGTCCTATCCTCAGAGGCCAAGCAGAACACTTTTTCTCCCTCCTCCTTGTGACACCTTTTCAGGTACTTGAAAACCACGATCATGTCCCCTTTCAGTCTTCTCCTTTCCAAACTAAACAAGCCCAATTCCTTCAGCCTTCCCTCATAGGTCATGTTCTCTAGACCTTTCATCATCCTTGTTGCTCTTCTCTGGACCTTCAGTTTCTCCACATCTTTCTTGAAATGCGGTGCCCAGAACTGGACACAATCCTCCAACTGAGGCCTAATCAGCGCAGAGTAGAGCGGGAGAATGACTTCTTCGTTCCTGCTCACAACACTCCTGTTCATGCAGCCCAGAATCATGTTTGCTTTTTTTGCAACAGCATCACACTGTTGACTCATATTTAGCTTGTGGCCCACTCTGACCCCTCAATCTCAGGACTCCTTCCTAGACAGTCGCTTCCCATTCAGTGTGTGTGAAACAGATTGTTCCTTCCTACATGGAGCACTTTGCATGTGTGGAGCCAGTCACAGACACAAAGCTGTGCAGGCCTTGGGGGCTCCAGCGAGATCCTAAAGTCACATTTAGCATCGTAGTAAGTAGCCTAATTTTCAGCAGCGGTGAACGCCTGGTGGGTGACCTGTGACCAGGTGAGAATGTCAGATCCCAAACAGGTGCCAGGCCAGACACCATGCGCCTCTGCAGGATTTGAACCTGGGCCCTTCAGAAGCGAAGCCCCAGCCAGCTGTAGAGCTGTGCTAAGGCCTGGGGAAGTAACGGCTGTACAGGTGTGGGGAACAGTGCCTAGGAGCCCTGCTCTCACACCACGGGCCCAAGGCACCTGTGCTCACACGACTCTCTCTCCACCCTTCCCTGCGTCTCCAGTTTCCACTGGAAGCGTTAGACCACTGATTGAAAATGATGATGTTTGGAACCACAGCTCCCTGCCAGACTTGCCTTTCAGAAGCCCTCTGCTGATGCATCATTGCTACTTGACTAGCTACGGGACTTGTCCAGTGACCTCAGGCATCCGCCAATACCCCACATTAACCACACCCCGGTGGCTGATTCTTCCAGGCATCCTGCAGCCTGACAGTCCTGCCGCCAGGATGCAATACACACCGCCGCTGACTCCAGCAGGAGTTCTCACATTCTGCAGGAGGACAACATCTTTATGAATGGCCTGGACGAGGGGATGGATTGCACCCTCAGCAAGTTTGTGGATGACACTAAGCTAGGAGGAGAGGCAGATACGCTGGAGGGCAGGGATAGGGTCCAGAGTGACCTGGACAGATTAGAGGATTGGGCCAAAAGAAATCTGATGAGGTTCAACAAGGACAAGTGCAGAGTCCTGCACTTGGGAGAGAAGAATCCCAAGAACTGTTACAGGCTGGGGACCAACTGGCTAAGTAGTAGTTCTGTAGAAAAGGACCTGGGGATTATAGTGGATGAGAAGCTGGAGATGAGTCAACAGGGCGCCCTTGTAGCCAAGAAGGCTAATGGCATATTGGGGTGCATTAGGAGGAGCGTTGCCAGCAGATCTAGAGAAGTGATTATTCCCCTTTATTTGGCACTAGTGAGGCCACATCTGGAGTATTGTGTCCAGTTCTGGGCCCCCCACTACAGACAGGATGTGGACGCATTGGAGAGGGTCCAGCGGAGGGCAACCAAAATGATTAGGGGGCTGGAGCACAGGACCTATGAGGAGAGGCTGAGGGATTTGGGTTTGTTTTGTCTGCAGAAGAGAAGAGTGAGGGGGGATTTGAGAGCAGCCTTCAACTTCCTGAAGGGGGTTCCAAAGAGGCTGGCGAGAGGTTGTTCTCAGTGGGGGCAGATGGCAGAACAAGGAGCAATGGTCTCAAGTTACAGTGGGAAAGGTCTAGGTTGGATATTAGGAAAAACTCTTTCCCTGGGAGGGGGAAAGCACTGGGCTGGGTTCCCTAGGGAGGGGGTGGAATCTCCATCCCTAGAGGTGTTTAAGTCCCGGCTTGACAAAGCCCTGGCTGGGTTGGCTTAGTTGGGTTGGTCCTGCCTTGGGCAGGGGCTGGACTTGATGACTCCTGAGGTCTCTTCCAGGCCTATGATTCTATGACTCTATGACAAGCGCTGCAGCAGATGACATAGAGCAGGAAGCTTTTTAATTTGAGTCCCTTTTGCAGGACTCAGAATGAAACAAATTTTCTTTTTTCCTAAATGTTTCTCAATTTCTCCTCCAAAAAGCCATTTTAATATTTTTGTTTTCCCTTTTTGTCCCCCCAGGTACAGTACCTTTAAGAACGTCAACTGTAGGAGGGTGTGGAGAGGGGTTCCCCACTTTTTAATGTTTCCTTTTTTATTATTTTGAAAATGTCTCCAGCTTCGGAAAAGTGTCAGAATTACAAGGCTTCGGGGGGGGGGGGGGGGGTTGGTTCAGTTCTCTATGGAGTTTCACAAAGTTCCAGAGAATGAAAAGGCAAAAAGAAAACGATCAGTAAACCCACTCCCCTGAGCCCCAGGTCCTCCCTCACCTCCCCCCCAAAAAATGCTCCCAGGCTCTCACCCAACCACTCAGTCTCCGAGTTTTCCTTAGCGATACCATGGGTGCGCCTCCACCTCTGCCCGTCGCCAGCTGCACTGGGTTGGTTCCCTGTGAGGGTTTGTAACCCCATTTGGCCCATCCAGGAGCTCTTCCAAAATCACGGCCCTGAGCACTCACCCTAACTCCGCCTCTTCCCAGGCGCTCACCTTAAACTGCCCCCCCCCCCCATGCTTGTCCTACACCTTTCCCGGCACCCTCTCAGTGAGTGCTGCCAGCCCCAGGTGGGGAAGAACCCTGAGTCAGTCCCCAAGATGGGATGAGATTTGAAAATCAACCATTGGGAGGGGTTCTTGGTTGCTGGAGTGGGGATGGCTGGACCCCCACAGCCCAGCTTCCCCGCCCCCCTCCCGCCTCCATGCTAGGGCAAAGGGATTTGGGCCCCAATGGGCTGCAGATTCCATCGGCAGGCTTCCTGGATCCTGCTCCCTATTTCACTACACTGGCCTTGCATTCCACCCGGTGCCTGGGTGGCTGGTACCTGGGCTGGCAGGTTCAGCCCTTCATGCCCAGCTCTCGTCCCGTCCCATGGCATCACTGCAAAGCAAACATCTGCAGCCCTTCGGCTCAGGTCCTGCTCCGGCACCTCAGGTCACTACTCCAGGGCAGCCCGAGCTGCTGTGGCCACCCCCCTTGTGGCCAGTCCCACGGCAGTAGCACCTCCAGTGACACAAAGACCTAGCGCCCAAGCTCAGAGGCGAACTCTCTGCAGCCAGATCATGCATCTTTCAGACTGTGTCCCCCTCCCCCCACCCCGTGGTTTAGTCTAAATTAGAGCGATGCTTAACCTTGGCCAGTTTTGATTTATATCTGTAGGAAAAGAGCGTTGGGAATAAACAGCTTGCTCCAGTGTGAAAGTGAATACCTCAGCCTTGCATCGCAGGGTGTAACTTACAGACTAACAGGAGCTGATGGGTGCGCGTTGTGGTTAAACAGGAGTGCAGCAGTGGCAAGGAGGTGACAAAGAACGTTGTCAGGGGTGCGTTCTGCAGAAACCGCCTCCCGCCGACGGCTGCCGGGGGTCTCTGGCTGGGGCTTTGCTCGTTGGCAAGCAGAGATGGGATCAGTGGTTTGGAAACTGCTCCCCGGAGGCGCGTCCGTCCGTCTGTCCGTCTGTCCTGTGCTGTCCCCTCAGGCCCAGGGGAGCCATCCTGCTGATGTCACGGCGGCTTACGAGCTGAGGGCTGGTCTTGGCCCCCAGGACTTACCGCACCAAATCTCCTTCCACAGCGACTCAGCACCATTGACCGCAAGGCCTGGGTCTCAGTCGGAGCAAGGCAGCCTGTGCCCTCTGGCCCATGCGGCAAAGACGGCTCGGGAGGCAGGAGACGGGGGCTTTCACCTCCAGGCCAGCCTGACACGGATTCCCCTGCTCTCCGGCGGCAGGGAGGGCAGAGCCTCTCTTACGCCATCGGGGCTCTTCCTCGTCCTCCCACAGCCAGGAAGGGGCAAAGGTGACCCGGCCAACCAGAGAGACTGGGTCTGGGCCTTCTGGGATGACACTGGGACTTGGGGTGGGCTCAGTTTGAGCTGGGGGGAGGGGGAGGGCGCTTTGTCCAACTTACCCCTGTTTTAGTTATTTCTGCCCCTCAGCTGGGGAATGCTCAAAGCTCATCCCCAGGGCAGGCGCAGGTGGCAGGAAGGACCCCAGGGAGGGGCAGGGGTGGCAGGAAGGACCCCAGGGTGGGGCAGGGTGGCAGAAAAGACCCCAGGGAGGGGCAGGAGTGGCAGGAAGGACCCCAGGGAGGGGCAGGGTGGCAGAAAAGACCCCAGGGAGGGGCAGGAGTGGCAGGAAGGACCCCAGGGTGGGGCAGAGGTGGCAGGAAGGACCCCAGGGAGGGGCAGGAGTGGCAGGAAGGACCCCAGGGTGGGGCAGAGGTGGCAGGAAGGACCCCAGGGTGGGGCAGAGGTGGCAGGAAGGACCCCAGGGAGGGGCAGGGGTGGCAGGAAGGACCCCAGGGTGGGGCAGGGTGGCAAAAAAGACCCCAGGGAGGGGCAGGAGTGGCAGGAAGGACCCCTGGGAGGGGCAGGGTGGCAGAAAAGACCCCAGGGAGGCAGAGGTGGCAGGAAGGACCCCAGGGTGGGGCAGAGGTGGCAGGAAGGACCCCAGGGAGGGGCAGGGTGGCAGGAAGGACCCCAGGAAGTGGGGGTGGCAGGAAGATGACAGCTCCCGCCCATTGCACACATGTAGCAGGCAGGGCCTTGGGTCAGGAGCTCCCAGGAGTCCTGCCGCCCCTCCCTAGCTGCTTGAAAGCGACTGGGTAACCCTTAGATTCTCTGACGTCTCATACTGTCCAAACCACTCTCTGCTGTTGCTCCAGACCCAACTCAAGCAATGTTTGTGTACTTGGAGTTAATTGCCTGCAGTTTGCAAACTAGCTGATGAGTGTTTAATTAGTCCCCTTAATTTAGACATGATGTCATCGCCATCTAAGGGAGGAGGCACTGCAAAGCTGTCTTAGGCAGGGGACTGTGAGAGATTAATTCACTTGTGGCATCTTCGCCTTTGCTTTGTGGCTATCATCGCCCTTGCTGGTCTGGGCCTGGGATGTGAACTCTCCAGTCCATCAGCCGGAGCCGGAGTCTGTTCTTCCACTGGGTCTTTGCCAGCAGCAGCTCAGTGCAAGAGTTCACATTCCAAAGCCCTGGTTTAGGAGCAGCTTTGAACCAAGGTCCAAGAAATGGCAAGAAACTGGCTCGCCCGCTTCATTCTTTCCATCCCCCACCCCCAGCATTCGAAGTGCCCCAGAAAGGACAGCTGCACCAGGGGGCTGCCCAAAGCGACACAGGGTCCCGCTGTTTCCCTGGGCTTTGCAATCAGACACCACCACTGGCCAATGCTGACTTTGTAAGGGCAGCTAGCGTAGTTGGAGTGAGTGAAATAAACGTCGTGATTACGTTTCACATGGATGACCACTCTCCTTGCCCCCCCAGTCCCAGGCTCCCCACATGACGGAAGTCTGGCACAGCTATAAACGACTGAAAACACAGGTTGACTGTGCGTTGAGGGAAGAAACACTTCCCTTTCTTTTTCACCTGTCACCTCTTCATTTCGTCAGGTGACCCCTAGTTTTTGTGTGCCCTGACAGGGGAGATAACACTTGCTTATCCCCTCTCTCCACACCGCTCCCCTCTGCTGGCTCTTTCCTCAGATCTACAGCCACGGACTCTTCAGCCTCGCCTCTGAAGGAAGCTTTGTTCCAGGCTCCTAATCACGTTTGCCACCCTTCTCTGTTCCTTTCACAAGTCTGATTTATCTTTTCTGAGCTGGAGCAACCAGAGCTGCCTGCAGTGGTCAAAGTGTGGATGAAGCATGGATTGCTACGACACGGTCTATCTTATTATAGATCCCTTTCTTAATAGCTCCTAACATTCGGTCAGGTGCACATTGAACCGATTAAACACTGAACGATGCCTCTCCTGGCCTGGTTTAAGCCCATAGAAGTGTGACTGACCGGGCCAGGTCTGGGCACAGCTGAGGGCATCCGCTCAGGGCAAATTGCTCAAATTCGGGGATCCTAACAGCCCCCGGACTGGAGACCTTCCCAAACAGGCCACAAACCAGTCACACAGAGCACTTCAGCTGCCTGTCTGAAGCCTCACGAGCAAAACCCCTCCGGCACCCCAGCAATATCCATGCCCCAGATGGCCCCGGGCCTCATACACAGGTGAGGGATCTTAAAACCCAATCTCACCTTCCCCGAACAAGTTCTGTCTAGTTCCAAGAAACCAGCCACCGATCGCAGGCCAATATACACTCTGGATCTTACCCACAAATCACGCTGAGCCAATCCTTCAGAATCTACAATCTAAAGGTTTATTACTACAAGAAAGAAAAGCATGACAGTAAGGTTGTTAAGTATCATACATTACATGCATTGAATCTCCCAGTTCTCGATGCAGGCTCTAGCAGAGATGTTATAACTGCTGGCTTAAAAGTCCTTGGTGCACATCCTACATCAGGATGGGTCCACAGTTCTTTCTGGCTCTTCGATCCCTGCACTGCTGCCTCTGGGATGAAGGGCTGAGCTGAATCCAAAATGGAGTCGGCCACCTGGCCTACTTATTCCCCCTCCTGGCTTCTTCCAAGCTGGAGGGAGTCACATGGCCAGTGGCCAGGGTGTCTTTGGCCTCCAGAGGCCCATTGTTCCCTGGAGCTTCGCTCATTAGCGTGTCCATAGGCAAACCTTCCTAGCCCATTACTCAAGCACATACAGAGAGACTTCCAGTCTCCATACCGAGTACAGATTCATAACTCCACACCCAGACATTACACAGGTATATGAAGTGCATATACAGAATCAGTAGAAAGTAAGCTTTTGTTTGACCCCTCATATGGCCCCCTTTGTACCACTTTTGGGGCCAACACCCCCCATAGGTGCAGCGGTGATCTGGCTGCTTCCCTCAAATTCAGTAACGTGACAAGAAGTCAATGCAATTATACCCCCAGATGCCCAGGCGTTTTGGCACGGACCCTAATCCGTTACTTGTTTTAAAACAGCACTCACGCTAGAGAAGTCAGCCTGGAGAGATGCAGGAAGTGACTCCGAAGTCCTGGCTGCTCAGGAACACAGGGTGCTCAGAGCTCAGAGCCACTGCTGGATGGAGGATGAGGACACTCTGGCGGAAAAAGAGGGGGAAGCCCATTCCTTTGAGCCCCGAGGGTGGGACTGGAGACAGGAGAAAGGAGACATGGACAATGTCATCACACCCAGCTGTCCCCAGCGTCTGGCTTCCTGACCCTTGCTGAGAGATCCCAGTAGAGCAGCATGTGCCATCTTAAGCCCAAAAGCCAACTTCTCCCCGCTTTGTGGTGCCATCTGGGAGAAGAGGTGCTGGATGGCTGAGATGGCTGTGGTGCTGGGTGAAGAAACCATTGTGTGGCAGGGAGATGTTTTGCATTATTTATTTTTTCATCACCCAGGCAGGCGACACAGAAAAACAGCCACATCCTCCCTCATTAGCCATCACTGGCTGGGATCAGGCCTCACTGGAGAAATAATGACTTCCAGAGGAAGAGGGGAGACAGCCAGTCCCAGCCCCACCCCCAGCCGTTCCGCAGTCAGGGCAGAACCTAACTTCCCGCTTTGTCTGGGCGTCGTAACGCCCACTGGGCTACAAACAGCAGAGGGGTGGGGCTCTCGGCCAGTCAGAACTGGGGATATTCAGTCTTGGCCCTGGGGGGAATCCTGGGGGTAGCAAGTGAAAGACATCCCCATTGGATGGCTCTGCAGACGGCTCGAGACGCAGCCCCGCCCGATGCGTGTGCTGTGTGCTTGGCGTGACCCTGGGAACTGCTTCTTGCCGGTGCCGTGTGACTGCCTCCCGCCCCAAGGGGGACACGCTGCAGCCTTGGAACACCGCCCAGATTGCGGGGAGCAACACTCTACAAGCCACAGGGGTGTCTTGTCAGTCAAGTTGAGGCTCTAGCACGTGCATGACGGTTTTGTTTTCTTTGTAGCCATTTGTTCCAAAATTTCGGCTACTTCAGCTCCCCCAGGCTTTGTTAAATAAACATGAACCTGCTGTCACGATGACCCGGGCACATTGCTGTGTGTTTGGCAGAGCAGTGATCTGAGGGGGCGGATACGTTGGGGCGTCCTTTTCTTTGGCCTGCTGGATCTGGGAATCCTGCAAGCATCCCGCGGCCCAGGGGCTGGGCACTCCAGGGAGACGCTCAGAGGGTGGGGGGCTCCAATCGCTAATCTGTGCAGGGACTGCAGGGCCTGCGGAGGCCTGGTGGGCCATGCTTGTGTTGCTCGGGGCTGTGAGCTTTGAGGAGCTGGCTCCTAGCAGGCCCAGATTAGGCCCCCCGCTAGGTAGTGAGGTGCCTCACAGCCCCGAGCACCCCAAGAAGCTTCCCCCCACGAGCAATGCAGCTGGCCCTTTGGTCTGTACTGCACCATGGAAAGTTTTCTTTTGTTTAGCGGGAGTGACTCACAAGATTCCCAGCACTGGGGCCCAGGTGGTTCTTTCCCCTTAATGAGAGCGAGGGAAAGAGAACAGATCAGAATTGCTTGATCAGAATTGCTGCGCAGTCTGTTTCCCGCCCCGGTGGCTGCCAGGCCTGGTGCTGCCCAGCGACGGAAGAGCAGCTAGCCCTGCCTCAAAGAGAAAAGCTGCAAGAACAGGCCAAACCTTAATAAAAATGCCAGCTAGAGCCTCTCGGAGCTGTCACTTGGGAGCTAATTTACTTTCTGCTGATGTTGCACCAAAATCCACCTCACCCGGGCAGAAGTCACTGTTTCCCTTCGGTTAGGTTGTGAGTGATCGTCCCGTGTCTGAGGAGCATAAATCTGATACAAAGTGGTCCTCGGAGTGCACCGGCTCTAAGAGGTGCAGCACTTTCTACCTGAACAGCGTGTGCCTGTGTATGGGTTGCCTCGTGTTCCCACACAGCGCATGGCAGCCAGGTGGGCGTGGGGGCATGAGGGGGTGGGGGCTGCTTGGGGACATGACTGAGGAGAGGGGGGAGACTCGACAAATGGAGGCAATCGTTCTCTCACAGCCCAGAGGGAGAAGAAGCCGTGATGTGGAGATTTGAGGGGCACAAGAGGACCTGGGCTGCATGTTGAACGTGCAGCGTTAGCCGAAGCAAGGCCAATATTGGCGTGTCACTGCTCTACAGCAACTGTTACCACGGCGATTCCCGCTCTGAAGTAAAACTCTCCTCTGGACTGGGTCTCGCATTCAGATGGTTGCCTGTTTAGGGAAGACTGTGCAATAACACGCACCCCCCCCCCGCCCCGGCCCACACTCACATCAGACTCCAGTAGCCTTCGTTCTGCGGCCAACCATGCTGCTCCCAGTCGCATTCAGTCATGACTGCTCATGCGAAGAGGCTACTGGACCCGGGCTCTTGGCATCTGTCCAGCAGTAACCATAAATTGTCCTGGTGTGACCATGATGGGGCCCACTGCTGAGGTGGCCTCCATTTTTCAGAGTTAACAGCCCATAAAGAAGCAGGGGGCAGTCCATCTCTCTCGGTCCAGCATTCCAGGCTGCCTGCCGACTCAGGCAGGAATTAGTTACACGTGGGGCCAGTTTTTGGGCTTTGCTCCAAGACCACGTGGGATGGAAGCAGGAGTTAGAGAGCAGAGGTTCCCTGGCCATCATGTGACCAGCCCGGAGCCTGCGGTCGGTGCCTGGCGTGTGGATGACCCAGTTCAGCTCTGCTCTGGAGCATTTTAGCTAGCTGGTACTGCCCGCTGACTAATACTTTCTTGGGCAGTGTCCCATGAATGGAAGTTCTCTGAGGGCTTATCCCCAGGTGGCACCCGGCTGCTGCAGAACAGAAGGGGCTGGGAGCCCAAGACAGAGCTAGCGCTCAGCTCCACTATGGCTGGACTGGACTGAGAACTGGCCAGTCAGTGGCCTGCTGCTGACCCCCGCTTGGCACCCAGGGCACATGGTGTCAGTGAAGCAGGAGCTGACATTCGCATTTTTCTTGTCTACTGGCTTTAAATATTCCATAAACACTGAGCTAAGCTCCGTGTAGTGGAAACGGCAACTGTCATTTAATAACCACCCCTATTTCCAGGCCTTACTGAGATCTGTGCCGTTTCTTGCACTTGTAGCCATCCATGACTTCCTACTCCTTCATCATCTGTGAGCTGTACTCCTGCTCTGTCAACAGATACAGTCACAGCCCACCAGTCCTCTACTCAGTGAACTTCCAGAGCAAGCGCCTAGAAACATGAGAGCGTGTCTGGGTCCATCCAGCCGGGGGCAATAGCGAGGCTGGGCAGACTAGCCCTTATGAATAACTAGCAAACTTACTGGGTGTTGCCCAGCTCCTTTAGGGCAGGGCCTTGCAAATGTGTGTGTGGGGGGGGGAGTGCAGGAGGCTGGGGGGTGGAGGTTCTCTTCCTCCCAGCCCTCCCCTGCCCACCTGTAGCCTGTTCTCCTCCCCACCCCCAGGCCAATCTTCCAAGCCCACCTAGGGCCTGTTCTTTCCCCCTAGGTGCTGTGGCCAAGGGCTGGCAGAGGGGAAAAGGTTTGGGGCAGGGTGACTACTCACTAGTGTGCTGGCAGGCAAGATGGCAGAGCCTTAGCCCCACTGGACACTCCCATGGTGGTGCGGTTGCCCCCCATGGCCACTCTCATATAGTGTCCCTTGGAACAGCAGCCCCTCCCTTTGCATGTTATGGAAAACTGTCCCTTTCCCAGGGCTTCTGATTGTCCTGGCACAGCCAAACTCTGATGTTGCTTTAAGTTAGGAGAAAAGGAAGATGCCTACCAAATTTGGTGGCCCTATTTTTTACTGTTTAGAAGCAGACACAAGGACAGAGTGTGTCTGTCTGGGAGTCCATTTGTTCAAGAGCTCCTCCTAAACAGTACATAAATATTGCAGCCAGCTGGAATGGGAAAGGAAACCTGGGTGTGGTTATGTAAATACAGTTCACTCAACTTGCTTAGGCCTGCTAGATATTCAACTGTTAGAAGTTCATAGAATCATAGAATCCTAGGGCTGGAAGAGACCTCAGGTGTTTATCAAGTCCAGCCCCCTGCCCAAAGCAGGACCAATGCCAACTAAATCACCCCTGCCAGGGCTTTGTCAATCCGAGACTTAAACACCTCTAGGGATGGAGATTCCATCACCTCCCTAGGGAACCCATCCCAGTGCTTCCCACCCTCCTAGGGAAATAGTTTTTCCTAATATCCAACCTAGACTTCCCGCACTGTAATTCGAGACCATTGCTCCTTGTTCTGCCATCCGTCACTACTGAGAACAGCCTCTCTCCATCCTCTTTGGAATCTCCCTTCAGGAAGTTGAAGGCTGCTATCAAATCCCCCCTCACTCTTCTCTTCTGCTGACTAATTAAGCCCAGATCCCTCAGCCTCTCCTCATAGGTCAAGTGCTCAGGCCCCTAATCATTTTGGTTGCCCTCCGCTGGACCCTCTCCAATGCGTCCATATCCTTTCTGTAGTGGGGGGCCCAGAACTGGACACAATACTCCAGATGTGGCCTCCCCAGAGCCGAATAAAGGGGAATACAGCCGGTCCCTGAGGTACGAAAGCATCGATTTACGACCGTTCGTCCTTACAACCAACCTCCCATTAAGCGCGGCCCCGAGTTACAAACGCGATCCACACTTACTAACAGTGCGGTCCCATTGAGATGAATGGGGTCTGACTTATGAACAGATCAAGTTACGACCAAGTGCTTGGTACGTAACTCGTTCGTAAGTCGGGGACCAGCTGTAATCACTTCTCTGGATTGCTCCTCCTAATGCACCCCAATATGCCATTAGCCTTCTTGGCTACAAGGGCGCCCTGTTGGCTCATATCCAGCTTCTCATCCACTGTAATCCCCAGGTCCTTTTGTGCTGAACTGCTGCTTAGCCAGTCGGTCCCCAGCCTGTAACAATGCTTGGGATTCTTCCGTCCCAAGTGCAGGACTCTGCACTTGTCCTTGTTGTTTTGCCCATTGGAACAAATTTGTCTGTTGTGGGCGGCGTGGTCACAAACTGTGTTAACACCAAATGCAGGAATTGTAGGATAGGACCAGCAATGCTTCCATTATTGTGAGACTGCACAATGCAGAAAAGTCCGTTTCATTCATTTAAAAGAAGAGCCCCTGTTGGTATAAATACGCTTGGATGGACAGAGGCTGGTCCTTCAGAGTCCTATAAATGAAGCTGGGAGGGGCGGTGCATCGGCAGCTACATGGCCTCCAGGCGTGAGCTGTAAGACTGGCTCACCTTGTTTCTCCCCCCTGGTTCAAGGAGAGGCTAAAGGAAGGCTCCATGAGGAGTCCCTTTTGTGTGGAAATTTACTCCAGTGGCTGCTGGAATCTCTGGCGGCTGGACTGTCTTTGGGCCAAGCGCTGAGATCGCTGAGAGCTGAAATCACGAGGTTTGGCCCAGAGCCAGCTCCACACAAGCCAGCGGAGCCGTGGATGAGCGGTGGAGCAGCCAGCGGAGCGGTGGCAGCGTGGGGCGAGGAGCGGCCAGCAGAGCAGCCCTCCGGCAAGCAGGCGGGTGGCAAGTGGCCAGCGGAGTGAGGGAGATGCCTCTTTACCGCCCCTCCGCAGGATGGGAGGTGAGCTCTGCGGATCACCACTGAACTCTGGTCTGCCCTGGGCGAGGGCAGTGACGGTGCGTGGGGTGCGTAGAGGGGCGGGGCGTGGGAAGGGGACATTTCCATTGCTGGACCTGAGAGCTGGCCACAGTCCAACCTCTGTGAGCTGGGACATTCACTCCTGGCTTTGGCTGTGAGCTCTGTCTGTGGCGTTCTCCCAAGTTAACGGCCCCGCTGCTTCTCTTCTTTTGTATTAAGCGTCTTTTCCCCACTCAGACTCTGCTTGTGAGTGGGGTGTGAATTTCCCAGGTTACGGGGTGGGGACTGGAGCCAGTTCTGTGATAGATGGATGGAGAGGAACCCCTAGATATTGAACCCGGCCCAGGCTGCTGTTGGCTCCACCTGGCAGAAGGGTTATACAGATATAGATATATGCACATTCATTATGAATTTAGTCCCTTTGTGGCTTAATCATTCATAAACTCAATTTTCTTTGAATGCATTTGTTATTCTTGACCATTTTCTGGGTAGGTTGGACAAAAATTGTTCAATTTGTCTTTGTGTCAGGACACCTTCAAAGCAACAATTGGGTTAGAAAAAAAGATTCCCAATTCTGCCAAGTGATGTTTCTACACTTTTCTCTCGTCATTTTTCCAGAAAATTGTTTTCCACGTGGAAGAATCCGGTGTATAATGATCCACAAAACAGGTTAACAAATTTCAAGTCAACAGAAAATGAAAGCACCATGGTGTGACAGGAATGAGCTAGAGCTCAGGGAGCCGTTTATTTGTTTAAATTTCAGACTCCACTCCAAACAGAGCTCTCTTCACATACCACTGAAACTCAAGCAAACTTCCCCAGTTAATTAGTGTTCTCTTGGGCTTAGTCCCCAGACTCATAACACACCCCGTACATGGACCTGTGGTGTTTTTCAGGCACGCCATGCTATGGTGTGTTGCTAGAGCATAACAAGGTGCAGCTAGCTTGTGGAACTCGGTGCCACTGGAAGTCATTGTGGCCAAGAACTTAAGCCCCGATTCTGTTAGGGATTGGACATTTATACAGATATCAGAAACGCCCACATTTTTCATAATTCATTACAACAAACATTTTGTCAGGGGTGTTAAAGGCTGGGTTTCTGGGTTTCCGATGATCTCTGACTGTCAGAAACTGGGATGAGACCTAAAGTCAGGGCAGAGTTTCCTACCTCTTCCTGCTGTAGTATTTGTATGTCTGCTCTGAATGGCCAGGTGCTGGCCACCGTCAGAGACAAGGCACTTGGTCAGAGTCAGCCTAGCAATTCCTGTGTTGCTCTGACCTCACAAACCAGGCAACTGAATGCAGCACTTTTACTTGGGAAAATATCTGTGAATTAGTCTTTTTAATATTCAACCAGCTTTTGTGTGTGCATGTGTGTGTGTGTCTGCGTGTGTGTGTCTGCGTGTGTGTGCATGCGTGTATGTGTGCATGTGTTTCTGAAGGTAGAATGGCCACAGGAAGAGGTTTAGGAAAATTCTCTGAACCAGTTTCCACCATTTGAAACTCACCAAGTAGCTGCCGAATTATTCGGGAGAGGTTTGTTTGTTGTGCTGCTGCATTTGCTCCAGAGGCATGGTCAGCAACTTGTCAAGCCATGAGGGTTCCCCACAGAAACACGCATGTCAGTGAAAACAGCAGCGTGCTCGTCCTTGGTCAATTTAGAAACCTGGCCAAATGCCTGTTTCTGCAGGTAAATGTTCTCCTTCGGCTCCTGCCATGGAGCAGGGTCACACCTGTGCACCCTGGGGTGTGGGCTGTGGGCTGTGGGGCAGCCACCCTCCCTAAATAACTGATGATTTGCAACTTCAGCCAGGGCAACTTTTCAGAAGGGAACAGCCTGAGGTTCACAGCACTCTTAGGGCAAGTCACTGGCTGGCATTTGGCTGACACATATTTCATGTATGCCTAGGGACAGGCCCAACAACACATCTGTACCAGGTGACCTAATTACCCCGGTTCCTTTGACACCATGTGACCAGAGTTATATTGGCACATGCAAATGCCTCCATGTGCCTGTTTCCTCGAGCACGAGGCAGGCGCTGGGTTTCTTTCCGACCTCGACTGGTGAACGTTGCTACTTGGCCATTAGCAAAGCCTCTGGCAAGGAGAAGTGGCTGTGCGTTTCGGACCATGCACTCGCCCAGGAATTCCTCACGCCAGTGCTCCTTGGAGGCCAAGTTTAGAAGCTTTTTCGATGGAGGCACAGGGCATCCACCAACTACATGGCATTTCTAACATAATATAACCTATGGAGATATACCTATCTCATAGAACTGGAAGGGACCTCGAGAGGTCATCGAGTCCAGGCCCCTGCCCTCACGGCAGGACCAAGCACCATCCCTTTCCTGCACCCAAATGTAGGCCTGGTCTGGAGCTGTCTTTCTGCCATTTCCAGTTACTGCTGTCATATCTATCAAAGCTTCGATCGCTGGGTTAGCTCCGTCAACCCCTTCCAGGGCCTGCCTCACATATTCAGCACCAACTCATCAAATGTGTGGAGTTAGTCTCCAGCCACCACTGGTATGACGACCACGACCCCTCTGATGTGCGCTGGGGGTTCTTCGTTGCATGTTCTTAGCGGATAGGTCCTTTCAGCTTGAACTTCCATCTGATGCCCTAATTCTGCTTTGTCCAGACTGGCACATGTCCGGTTGGATCACCACAAACAGCTGCCCACGAAACATCATCTCTGCAGCTTACAAAGGACAGGCTTTGCAGAACACAATTTCGGGACTGATAGCTGCTCTGATTGGCTCCTCCCTTGCCAGACCCAAATGTGGTCACTGTGGCCCTGTCAGTAAATGTTTTAATCCAGATTTCTTGACTGGGCTGAAGAAGCTACATGTCCTGGCAGAGCCAAGTGTACCTCTTACAAATCTCTCCACTTGTTCTTCACCCCCGTCTTCTACTTCCAGTAGAGCTGCCTGTACACTGAGAATGAGGCGTCCTGCCTGGGGCACCTTAGGGACTGACAGATTTATTGGGGTATCAACTTTCATGGGTAAAACCCAATTCCTTGGATGAATCAGAGTGAAAATGACGGAGTCGGGGATGTGAGTGTGAGTGTGTGCGTGTGTGCGTGTGCACTCATGTAACAAGAGAAGGGAGTCACTTCTCAAATGTTCACAAGGCCAATTCAGTCAGGGTGGACGAGGCTCATTCCCAGAAGCTGATGGGAATGTGCAAGTGGGAATGCCAAGAGAGGAAAAATTGCCTTTTTAGTGAGCTCACCATTCTCAATCCCTTTGCAGTCCTAATTGATTGCAGTAAGTTTGCAGGTGAGTTGCAGTCTGGTTTGAAGTGTCCTGGCAGAAGGCTGGCTGCTCTGACAAGCCCTGCCGAGAGCCCAAAGTGGTTACAGCTCGATACGGGCACTCCCGGACGTGAGGCAGGGTCCCAGGGGTTAGCTGGATTGCCCTGAATAAGGACGAGGAGCGTGTTAGAACTCTGGCCAGCCATGTGATCAGCCGAGACAGGGACCCGTTTGTGGACTGTGTCTTCTCCGCTTCTTTCTAGGCCATTTCCTTTCTCTCAGAGTTGAGCACATTCCCTCAGGACGTGTCCTGTGAGGGTCACCCGAGAGAGGCTGGCTTCCTTCTCGTCAGCCATACAGTCCCGCTCTGGGCTCTGAGCCTCGGATGGCAGTTTTCCCTGTTCCTGTGTCACTCCAAAGTCCATTGAGAGATCCAGGGGCCTGAGGCACAGAAAATGTACCCGATTCAAAGGCTCTCGGTTCTTTGTGGTGATTTGGCGTGTCAGGAATGTGGCGGGGTGTTTACCTGGCATAGCCGGGCTCTGTGCAGGGCAGAAGGATGAAGCATGGCGCGTGGAATGTTTGGGGAAGTTTCCCATCACGCCTCACTCTTCACGGACGTTTAGCAGCCATAGCTGCGTAAGCAGATGAAAATGGTCCCAGACCACGAATGCGGAAGACTGGGCATATCCCCATGTTCGAACTCCCAGCCAGGGCAGTACATGCAGGTATACCACCAGCTCTCCAGTGACACGCTGTAGAGACTGTGGACATGAAAGCCGCTGCTTCTGGGGCACAGCCTGCAGGCAGAGCCAGAGCTGGTCAGCACATATCCATGGACAAACCAGACAGCTCAGCTCTCTGGCCCCTAGGAATGGGCGATGAGAGACTATCCCAGGTTTGTATATTACGATGGGGAGATAGTGCCATTTTTGCCCCACACTGCACAGCTTGATCACTTCTGGGGAAAACGACACCTGCCTAAGCCAAACCAACCCACACCTCTTACCCCGGCCATTCGGTAGCCTTGAGCAATGGACCCCGCACACAGGGGTGGAATGAACATAGGAAAAGCTGCCCTGAGGGTGGTGTGTGCGTGTGTGACGCTGCCAGACTCTCTCACTTGGAGGCCTTTGCTTGAGCAGGCCTGGGGAGCTAGCTGGTGATCCTGCCTCTGACCTCAGTCACACAAATGCCAAGTTAGCTTGGGAGTGATGTTGGAGGTGGGCGTGTGGCGGGGGGTCTCTGGCAATGCGGCCCTCTCTGGAGGGGTGCCACACGCCCGCAGGATGAACTGAAAATGACAAGCATGAGCCCCTCTTGCATCCCACCTTCGGGGGAGCGGAGGGGCTGGGGGAGCAGAAGGAACCTTGCTCCCCACCAGCTGCAAGGAAGCAGGGTGATGAAATGCTGGTCCGGCTGGTCACGCGGGCCACACGGAGTGCAGCTGAGACAAGCTGGGGAAGGAGGTGAGCCCCCTGAGGCAGGTGTTTGGAAAGCTCCCGACAGGAACCGACGTGCAAAGGGTCCTGGCGAAGTGGGGCGGCCTGTGACGGCAGAGCCCTGTGACGGCAGTGTCTGGCGGAGGGGAGAGGGGGGGCGGCTGAGGTTTGTTTCCTTGTTCACGTAGGGACACAGTGTTAGCTAGTGGCATTTGCCCTGCAGCACTGGAGAAGCTCCCGGAGTACAAGCCGGGCACGAAGGGGCACCCCCAGCACAAGCAGCAGCGTGGAGAGTTGAGGGGTTCAGAGCGATTGATCGAGCAGCCAGTGCTTGGATTGTGTGACTGTAGAAATGAAAGCAGAGCAGGGTAGAAACCGCTTTAAAAGCAGGAGGCAAGAGAACTGCTCTCCCCTGGCTGGAAACAGCCACTGTGCTCAGGGCCACGCTGTGACTTCCAGACGTATTAATGCTACTAAATACCCCAGGACGCTCCCCCTGCCAAAGGCGCCGCGCCGCTAACAAACCGTAACACCTGATCCCAGCCCCACAGTTATTGTCACGTCCCTTGAAATTAAACGTTGAGGCTCTTTAGTGGTTTACAACAACCCACCCCAATGGGAGGGGAATAAATCAGCGGAGCCGAAGTCTCTGAGTGTGCTGGGGGTGGGCAGCCCAGGGAGCCGGGAACGGCTCCAACCGCTAATTGGCAGGCGAGGCTTCACGACATCGATCGCAAACAGTGGTTGAAAGCCCTTGAAAGTGACGGAGTCCCCACCGGAGCAGCCGGGAGAACAGGCTCTGGGAGCGGCCGTGAGAATGCGCCAAAGGGGGCAGCGCACGGCTCCGCTGCCAGCTCCGCGCTTGTCACACATGGGCCCAGGATGCTGCTGATGTGTCCGGGATGAAACGCTCTGGGGACGATGCCGGAGACCCAGCTGCCCTTCTCGGCGGGATTCCAGCTGTGCGGGAGGAGCTTTGCGTGGCCGCCCTCTGCGGCGGCTCATAGGCCCAGGCGTTCCAGAAAGCGGCCCGGTGCATCGCTGCGGCCGGCCGTGTGACGCTGGGCTCGTGCACACCGGCCAAACGCCCTGCCGGGAATCTCAGGGTGCCCATCATAGGGCTGCGGGGATGGGCAGGGGCAGGAGGAGGCCTGGCCCCTGCAACCCTGTGCCCTTGCAGTTCCCCCTCCTGCTAAACCTGTGGCAATTGAGGGAGCAATTTGGGGCAGCCCCAAGGCTGCTCCAACCCCTCTGAAGTAGGGCAAAGGTGATCCAGCCCCAGCACATCCACGCTACAAGTGCAGCACGCCCCAAAGAGCAGCGTCTGCGGGGTGGGCTATCAAGGAAATGGCCCAGCCGGGCCGACCCCCACAGGCCCAGCGCTGAGCCCTCAGTGACCAGGGCTGCTGACGTCTGCTGTTGAGCGTGGGCTGGAGTTGGGGCTCCCAGAAACGTTCTGGGGGTGGAGTGTGGGCGGGGCCTTGCCTAGCGGTTTGGAAGGCAAAGCCTTCCCCTGCCCAGGATACCGGATGCCCATGTATAGAATGACCATGGGGGGCAGGGGTGCAGCAAAGGGCCAGAGATGGGGATTGGCCCAGCTATAACCCCATTGGGTCAGCTGGGGGCAGGGGTGGAGAAAGGGACATTTATCTGCTAGGTATTTCAGAGAGTGTGTCTGTGTGTCTGTCTGACCTCCAGCCTGGGAACATGCATCTCTCCCCCGGCTGTGCCCGCTGGAGCTGCGACGGCTGCGGAGAGGCGCTTCTCGCCTGGCCCCAAGCCGCTGCGGTGAGAGAGGGCCCCAGAGCAATGCCTGAATAAAGAAAAACAAAATGTACGTGAGTTAAGGACTCGAGCAACACCAGGGAAATCTTCTAGTATAAAATACCTGACTGTGGAAGGGATCCATTGACAGCGCTGTCTAAGGGTGTGGCTACACTACAGCCGTTATTTCGAATTAACTGTAATAACTGTCTACACAAACAAACCGCTATTTTGAAATAAATTCGAAATAGCGGAGCCCTTATTTCAAATTAGGTAAACCTCATTCTACGAGGAATAACGCCGAATTCGAAACAGCTAATTCGAAATAAGTGCTGTGTACACACTTATTTTGAATTAGGGGGCCTCCAGCCCTTCCCAGTTGCCCCTGGTGGCCACTCTGGGCCAAACCAGGAAAACGCCTCTCCTCTCCCCCAGCCCCGGGGCCCTTAAAGGGGTAGACTCTGGCCAGACGGCACTTGCCAGAGCCAGCCCTGCCAGCAGTCTCGGCCCCTGACCCAGTGGCCCCAGGATGACACAGGAAGCCAGTGGCAGCCAGTCGTCCCCCGCCCAGTCCCCCAGCACCCAGGGGCCAGCCAGGGGCCATAGACGGCGCGCGCCCTCCTGGACTTGTGCGGAGGTCATGGACCTCATTGAGGTTTGGGGGGAGACCCCCAATGTCCATGATCTCCGCACTAGGCGGAGGAACGCGGCCGTCTATGGCTGCATAGTGGGCACCATCGCCCGATGGGACACAGGCGCACCCAGGAGCAGGTGTGCCTGAAAGTTAAGGAGCTACGGCAGGCGTACGCCAGGGCCACCAGGGGCGGTGCCGCAGCAGGGGCTGCCACCTGCCCCTACTTCCCCGCCCTCGACCAGGGGGGCGGGGCGGTCTACACCAGCCCGGGAGGCAGCGAGCCAGGACCGGAGGGCCCTGACCTGGGCGCACCGGAGGGGCCACCGCCAGCTGTCCCGGCACCGGAGTCGGCAGGGTCGTCCGGGGAGGCCATACCAGGTAAGTGCCAGCACTGTCCCCTGCCCGCGGGGGAGGCAGGGAGGGAGACCAGGGACCGCGCACGTGGGCCATTCCTCCCACGGATCACGCAGCCACCTGTGCACGTGCGAGCATGTTCCATGCCACCCTGGGGCAGGTGGCTCCGGCTGCGTGACACCCAGGGGCCGTGGCCCAATAGCCACATGCATGTGTGAAGAGACCTGACACGCTCCCGACCCCGGGGCGGGACCCAGCAGGACGCCCTCCCTTCACATGCCCCCTCTACACAGAGGCAGGGGACATCTCCCCCCTGCCCCGGCCACACTATACACGGCACAGGGACATGGGTGCGGTCTTGGGGCAGCTCCCAGTCCCGGGGAGAGCCAGACATCCTGACCATGGCCTCCGTGCAAGCACAGCGGCTCTGACGGTGCAGGGCATGGTCACCCTCACGTCGGGGGGGGGGGCTGGGCATCATCCACTGTGTCCCCAGGGAGAACTGACCCTTCTCTTCTTTCTCCACAGCTATACCAGCTGCTCGTGCAGGGCGCACCACCCCGCCCGGGACATGCTCCCGCACCCGCGGCCTGCTCCGGACCACCAGCACGTGGCAGGGGTACCGGGACCAGCCCTGCACCGCACCATCCAGGCCTGGATGCTGGAGGACCTGCAGCTCCGCCGGGAGCAGCTTGCGGAGGACCGAGCGCTGAACTCTAACCTGCAGGCCCTGCTGCAGAGCATGGTGCCCCGTGCCCGTCCTGCGCCTGCTGCCCCCCCAACTACTGTCCCTCCTCCCACTCCTGCCCCCCCCCACTGCTTTCTCCTCAACCTCCACACCCTCCCCCTCAATGTCCACACCGCCCACCTCACCCTCCTCCCCATCCCCCCTGGGGACGCTGAGGCCCCCTCCCCCGCCGTGCTGGGAGGCGGTTGGCCCAGCGAGACCCCCAGCCCTGATCCCTGAGCTTCCCCTCCCCCTTCTTCCTCTTGCTTCCCCCTTCCAGCTCCCTCCTCCCAGTTTTCCCCCTCCCCTCTCCCACCCTCTCTCCTGCCCTCTCCCGCCTCCTTCCCCCCGTCTCCCCACAGTTTCATTCCCCCTCCCCAGTTGTGTTCAATAAACCCAGTTTCTATTTTTGAACATACGTGTCTTTTATTTGACATCAGGAAGGGGGGCTAGGGAGGGGTAAGTGGAAGGATGAGAGGGAGGAACGGGGCACGAGCCCCCAGTGGGGAGGACCGATGTGGCTCTGAGGGCTCCTCGGGGTGGACGCTCTCCCGCAGGGCCTCCTGGATCCTGACAGCCCCCCCGGTAGGCCCCCCGGATGGCAGCCTGCAGCAAGTGCATCCGGGCTGATGGCAACGACCCCACGAGACGCACCGGCGTGCCCAGGGACAGGTCTGGTTCCATGTTGCAGAGTGCCGTGGTGTCCCGAGTGAGGGCAAGCAGAGCGCTCCGAGACACAAATGCTTTGCGATCCCTCAGCGAGGTGGACCAGCAAGCAGAGAAACCTGAGAACTGTCTGTCCGGGATGGGGGGGTCGGGTTCCTTTAAGCACAGCCCTCGGCTAGCCTGGGGCAGCAGCCCCACACACTAAGTCCGACCCTGATGCCCTTTTGGCACCGGTTCCGGCCAGCCTTACCTTCGATTCAGAGTCCACTCAATGTGGACGTGCTATTTCGAATTAGAAAAACGCTAATTTGAATTAGTTTTTGGGTCTAGATGCGTTATTTCGAACTAGGTTATTTCGAATTAACTAATTCAAAATAAGTTAATTCGAAATAGCGCTGTAGTGTAGACATACCCTCAGTGACTTAGGAGCTAAAGTCCCATTTGTAAGAGGCATGAAGTGTGGGCTTCTAAGTTCCTAACCTGCTTTCTGCAAACAGGACGTCAGTGCCTCAGTGACTCAGGTTGGCAGCTGGCAGGCTGGTGAGACTCAAACACACTGATGCTGAGCGAAGGGTTTCGAGGTGGCCAAGGCGCTTGGAGGGGCTACAGACCTGCTAGCGGTGCATTAGCAGATTGCTGGGCTACCAAGAGCTGTTCCGAAATGAAATCACAGGATGTAATTAGCTGAATAGATTGGAAGGCCAGTCAGGAACATTGTGACCATTGATTGTGGCTGCCGCACAGCGCAGCAACCTCCCCCAAACAATTCCTGCGTGAGCGGGCGCAACTCTTAGAAAAGCATCCAGTCTTGATTTGCAAAGTGTCCGTGATGGATAATCCAGCGCAATGTGGGTAAATCGTTCCAGTGATTAATTACCCGCCCCGGTAAAGAGTTTTGCTTCATTTCCCGTCTGGATTTGTATAGCATCACGTCCAGCCATTTGGCCTGTGTTCTATCCACCTCGGCTTCCAGAGCAAGGCGCCAATACCAAATATTTGTTCCCCAGGCGGGTACTGACAGATTGTGATCAAATCACCCCTTCACGGCCCTTGTGCCGCTCAATACACTGAGTTCTGGAACCGCTGGCTGGCAGGTTTTCCAATCCAGTCTCAGGCCTCTTCTCTGAAGCCTCCTCAATGTAGCAGCCCCCTTCCCGGGCCGGGGCACTGGCACCAGCAGTAGCAGTAATTCCATTCTCCGCCTCTGACCGTTCCCTTGGCTGGGCGCCCAGGCGCCGCAGCAGCCTCTTGCCCACAGCCTTGCCCTGGGAGCTCCTGGGAGCTGGTGTCCACCACAGCCCTCTGCTTCCCGGGTGGAGCCGCCCGCCTTGCGAGCACGGCCAGCCTGCTTTGCTGCGAGCTGCGCACGGGTCCCTCTGGCTGCATTCAAACCCCTGTTGCTGGCTTGGCCCATCTCCCCGGCGATGCAAAGCAACCTGGAGCCGTGATTTGTCCTCTTCACTCCTGACCAATCTGCCACGCGGGCTGTTGCCTGCAGCCTCCGCCGGGACATTTGGGTTTCTTCCAGGCAGAGGTGAAAGTAACTTACACTGCTCACAGGTGGCGCGGGGGCTCAGGGCAGGGGGCTGGGGGTGCACTACAACAATGCCTGTAAGAAACTAACTGATGGGGTGGAGTGTGGGGGGCTCAGGGCAGGGGGCTGGGGGTGCACTACAACAATGCCTGTAAGAAACTAACTGATGGGGTGGAGTGTGGGGGGCTCAGGGCAGGGGGCTGGGGGTGCACTACAACAATGCCTGTAAGAAACTAACTGATGAGGTGGAGCGTGGGGGGGCTCAGGGCAGGGGGGGCGTGGTACGTGTAGGTGGGCTCAGAGCAGGGGTGGGGATGGGGCGGGACAGGGGTAGGCGCTTGAGGGTGTGGAGGTTCTGGGCCACTCATCCTCTGCTCCCTCCCTCTAATTTTTGCCATCCATGTGCAGAATACATCTTGTAATGTGCACCAAGAGATGTGCACCACCAATAGAAACACAGGCTGCCAGTGTGAGCAGCTGTGGGCATGCTGCTATCAGCTGAGGGGCATTTCACTCTCCCCAGGGGGGCGGCCCAAGTGCCCAGCTTAGGGGAACGCTGGTGGGTGAACCTGTCTTGTTTTGTCTTAAAAGAATCAGAATTAACTGCAACCGCAACAGTCCAAAAAACAGCCACCCAGTGTGACCCACAGCTTCCGAACGGGAGCTCCCCGCACTGCCCGTACCAGCATCCAGAGCATGGGTTCCCAAACTGGCGGGGCGTGAAATTCCAGGGGGGTGCGAGGTGACCCAGCCCCTCCCCCCATCCACTCCTCCCCCCAAGTTTTTCTGTTTTGTTCCTTGGTTTTTTTTTGCTCAACAAGTTTTGCTGCTGGGGGCAGGGCATGAGGGTTTCTCAAAAATCGAAAAGGGGGTGTGATGCCGAAAAGTTTGGGAACCACTGGTCCCGAGGGTCTCTGCACAGGAGTTTTCTGGCAGATCTGTCCCATGGTCGTGATACCGCTCTAGTATCAGAGGGGCAGCCGTGTTAGTCTGAATCTGCAGAAGCAACGAGGAGTCCTGTGGCACCTTAGAGACTAACAGATTTATTGGAGCATAAGTTTTCATGGGCAAAGACCCACTTGTCAGATGCATCTGACGAAGTGGGTCTTTGCCCACAAAAGCTTAGGCTCCAATACATCTGTTAGTCTATAAGATACCACTCTAATTATGTCCTTATAATGCCCGGTATTCAGGGAGGAGACTCTCTTTTCCAAACTAGCTTCACAACACTTGATGCAACCCCCAACGCAGACATGGCCGCTTACTGGGGTCACAGTACGCAAGGGTTTCCATCAGGGTTGGGCCTCTGACACCCCCTGTCTGTAACCAGCACCACAGTAGCCACTCATGCCTGTGGCTACTGTTAAAGCAACCTGAGCCAAGACACGCCGCTAGCATAGCATGCAACTCCAGCAAGGTGTGAGCTCAGGGTCAGGGGCCGAGTTTGTCAGGATCAGCAAAAAGAGGTGAAATGTTTCACTGTCTTTTGCTGTTTTTCCTAGTCTCCATTCTCGTGGGTTTGATTAGCTGCATTTGCCAAGTGATTTTTCACATTTAAAGACTTAGTTTGTCATATTTCATATGGGTCAAAATCGGACATTTAATTAAACTCGGTCTAGGGTATAGAGACTTTGAAACAAACATGTAGCAGGGTGTTACAGGAGGAAAGGAACCAATTAGTCTCCTTAGTCACAGAAGGCAGAACAAGGAATAATGGACCTGAGCTGCGGCAGTGACAATTTCCATGATGTAACTTCATGTAAATCTCCTCTCAGTTTCTGCAGTAAAACACATTATCAGTGGAGTTGAGCCACAAATTCAAGGCGGTTACAGGAGCAGCTCAAAAAGTCGAGCTAATTGAAAAATGAATTTTGTTGTCCCCGGAAAGTTTAAAAGCAAAACTTTCATTTTGGTTTCTAAATGACATTTTGAAACAATGTTAACAATTTCCCTTTGAAGTCAAATGCTGCTTTGCTTTGTTTTTTTAAAACAGAATTTGTTTAATTTTTGAGATCCCCCACCCCCTCTTTTTCCCTACTGGAAAAAGTTCAGATGCAGTTGAATAGTCTGGGAACATAACAAAGAGCCATTTTCTACCTTTAAAAGTACCATTATCAATGACACTTTCAACACTTTTAAAGGGGAAAGTGTTACTGGCTGTGAAAGCAGCTTTAACACTTTGTCACTGTTTTCCTATGGGGGGGAGAAAAAGAAAATAACAAAGGAGAGAACTCTACATTGAACTGTTTGAACATTCAAAACATTCTTTTATCAACTTTTTAAAACGTTTTTTCTAAACCGTTTAGAAAAAACAAGTATTCAAAAATGCCTTTTGTCAGAAATAAATTTCACAAAAATGTCATTTTTTGATTAAGCCTGTTGATTGGAAAACTTTCATCCACCTTATTGTCACTCTTTCTACTGGAACCTGCATGTGTATCCCCCTCCATCACCCTCTCCAGGGATGCCCAGTCAGATATTCACTCTCCAGTAGTCTCTTGTCTCTGAGCAGGGACACCTCTCCCACTCTCTTTTGACTGGAGTTTTAAGGCTGCATGTTTGCCTCTCCCATCTCCCCCCCGCCCCCAAAACAGCAGACCTTAAACAGCGTGAATTAAGCAGAGCTCATATTCCTGTGTTTGAGACAGACCTGGTTGTCAACCTCAGTTTAGAACATGCATGTACAGCACCATACAGTGGAATCTTATAACTTCCCATACAATGTCGCTGCACACTTTTTTATCAGGACACTAATAATCAGCAAATTATGAGTTTTCTAATGATACCTTCCCAGGCATAATTGGTACAAAGATTATTACAATAGTGAGCATTACCTGGACACAGAGATACAGTCTGTCTTTTTCTCATTCCCCCTCCCCCACGCTCCCAAGCTTCTAACCCCTAAAAGCTCATAGGGCCAGCTCTCTCCCAGTCCTGAGCTCATCAACCTTTCCACCCCTTCAAATGTGCTTTTGTAAAATACCTTTCTGCACAATCAGAGACAGCATTACTCCTAGGATTTGGCTCCAGGTGACCCTGGGGTTGCCAATGGTTAATTCTTGCTTTGTCTCCGCACAGTGCAACAGGAAATATTGAGAAATTGTTCTGTTTGAATCTGTTCAGTAGAGATTCAGTCATGGGGCAAGTTAGAAGTCCTCTCCACAAGGGGCTTCTCCTGTCCTTTAGGATGTGATTCTTTGAGCATGTGTTGTTCTTTCTGCTTTTATCCCCGGGAAGAATCGTCAGCCTCCTGATTACTCCTGCCTGGTAGAATCTGGGTGCCCCTGGGGCTAGTGCTCCTGAGCTCAGTGAGCCACTCATGGCAGGGTCTAGGGTAGGACTACTCAACTTTGGAAGCCCCGGGGGCCAAGGTGATACCCACAGCACATGCCAAGGGCCGCAACTTAAGTGTGGTTGCATATGCATGCAAATATATGTGTAAATATATGGAAATAGCTTCTTTTACACAGTTCCCGGCACCTCCTCCCTGGGGGCCATAAACGCCGACACCCTGTATCCGTCTGTTCCAGCCAGCTCATCCGCTTGCGTCTTTCAATTCTCACCCCACCTGGGAGCTGCCTTGTTGGCGTGGAGCGTGTTCCTAGTGGTGGCCACGTTCAAAGGATCCCACCCACGGGCTGCGTGTTGAGCCTCGCGTGAACCCAAACCACCCCACGGGCCGCAAACAAATGGTCTAGTGTATCACTCAGCCCTTACCAAGAGGGTTGTTTCATACGGGAGCAGGCACATGACTTGTAGGCCATTGCATGGACTGGGACATAGGGCTAGCCTGGGCCTTGCGAGTCCCACTGGGGCACGTTGTCTCTCCCCAGGCTCCCCACAGGCCCCACAAGGTTAGGGGGCCTCCCACCCCCCTCTTGGCCTGGGTGGGGCCTCTGCTCCACCCTGGGAGGGGCGTTCTCTCCTAAAGTAAAAGGAAAAACTATGTAGCACTTTAAAGACTAACAAGATGGTTTAATAGGTGATGAGCTTTCATGGGCCAGACCCACTTCCTCACATCATATTCTGGAAGAGAATTGGCACGACCACTATGTATATGTATATGCTCTCAGGCCACCCTTTGTCCTGCCTGACCCTGGGTTGGGGGACCCAGGACTCAGACCCACCACCCTGTTCTCCCCAGGCAAATGCCCCAGCCCCTAGGCCATGCTGGAAGCCAGCCTACTCCCTTCCTCTAAGGGTCTAGGGCAGGGCTCATATATGTGATCATGCCAATTCTCTTTCAAAATATGATCTGAGGAAGTGGGTCTGGCCCACGAAAGCTTATCACCTATTAAACTATCTTGTTAGTCTTTAAAGTGCTGCATAGTTTTTCCTTTTGTTTTAACAAGATCAGACTAACACGGCTACCTCTCTATTACTCTCCTAAAGTGGCCCTGTGCTCACAGGTGTAGCAATTCTTGGGTCCTGATGCCCCCCTCCAGTCCTAGGGCCCGGGTCTCCCACGGGGACTGGGTGCCCACCCTGGCAGCAGCCAGAACAGTCACGTCTGCTGCTCGGCGAACTGAGCCAGACTCTCCACACCAGGCCATCTTTCTGCCTCCCCCGGTCTGTCTTTCTGCGGCACCAGACACCCAGTCCTCACACATCCCCTTGTATCAGGAGGGGACCGCGTGTTGCCTGCCCTCTCCACCCCCTGCCGTGGGGCTGCCTCTGAGGGGCGGCAACAGCACAGTGCCCCTGAGGTTCATCACGCAGGTCGCCCCTCATAACCCAATCTGTTTATGGTCCACATGTCATGGGGGGGAGTTGTCTCCTACCAGTCAAGAGTCTGTCAAAGGCCCATGGGTTTGCTCAGCATGTGTGTGTGTGTGTGTGTGTGGGGGGGGGTGTTATGCAGTAGACCACGCTTTAAAACTTCTCCTCTGCTCACTGAATCTCAGCTGTCCCAGCTCCCTGCACCAGCACTTCTGTGTTCCCAACTTCCCCCCATGAGTAATCATCATACATGACAAAGCTGAGGCCTGGGGTTGGCGCAAGTCACCGGAGAGCCCATCTCGTGTTGTAGGAGAGCGACCCCCATTCTCGCTCTGCCCCACGGTTCTTGATAGAAAGAGAAATACTGTATCTGCAGCAAACTGCCCTCCCAGAGGTGCCAGTCCAAGCTTACGCCACTCTGCCAGTGCAAACTGAGCTCCGCCCTCCATCTAAATGCAGAACTCTGCCATTTAGCTTCCCTTTAATCACACCAGCAACTAGATAGATCGATAGATAGAGGGGTGTGGGGGATAGATAGATGGGGGGTGGGGATAGATAGATAGATAGATAGAGGGATGTGGGGGGGATAGATAGATAGAGGGGGTGTGTGGGGATAGATAGATAGATAGATAGAGGGATGTGGGGGAGATAGATAGATAGAGGGGGGGTGTGGGGATAGATAGATAGATAGATAGATAGAGGGATGTGGGGGGGATACATAGATAGAGGGGGTGTATGGGGATAGATAGATGGGGGGTGGGGATAGATAGATAGAGGGGTGTGGGGGATAGTTAGATAGATAGATAGAGGGATGTGGGGGGGATAGATAGATGGCGGTGTGGGGGGGATAGTTAGATAGATAGAGGGGGGTGTGGGGGGGATACATAGATAGAGGGGGTGTGTGGGGATAGATAGATAGATAGATAGAGGGGTGTGGGGGGATAGTTAGATAGATAGAGGGGGTGTGTGGGGATAGTTAGATAGAAAGATAGAGGGGTGTATGGGGATAGATAGATAGATAGAGGGGTGTGGGGTGGATAGTTAGATAGATAGAGGGGGTGTGTGGGGATAGATAGAGGGGGTGTGTGGGGATAGATAGATAGATAGAGGGGGGGTGTGGGGATAGATAGATAGATAGATAGGTAGACAGATGGGGTATATGGCTGGGAACGGTTACAGATAGATAACACACATTCAGTATACACACAATGACAGCTCTTAACTGCATTGCAGATTGCTATTATTGATTCCATTTGGGGCCATGATGAACTCAGAAAATAGGCTGTAGCTTGTGGAAACATCCCACTCCTGTCTCCTGTGAACCCAACACCCTCATCAGTCGGCTGGAACATTACGGGGCTTTCCCTGCAGCTTGAATGCTGATTTCCACAATGCAGACTCCGGTGTGGTCCTGATTCCTCTCCCAGGCTGTCTGCACCAGGAGGGGCCGGCCTCTCCTGGGAGACAGGGGGAAGATCAGCGCGGGTGGAGATCATGGGGCTCTCCTGCAAGTTTCCAGGAAGCTTGGGGAGATTCATGGGCAGGCCAGTGTAAATGCAAAGTGGCGCGTATTTGGGGACAAAAAATGTCGATTTCCAAGAGCACAAGTCCTCACTTACCTGTATTTCTCAGAGCAATTGTAATTATAGCTGCAACTTGTGGCTCCAGGACACCTGGAAAGACACTTTTTGGTAATGGAACAGCTTCCCCAGAGGTGGAATATTTATTACACAAAGTGCAGCACTTGCTTGATCAGCCTTGTTTCCCCGGGTAGGCGGCATTAAGCTTTCCGAGAGCTCAGCGCTTGCCTCAGCCCTGGGAGTTAAAGAAAGGTTCAGTCTAACACCGCTTCTTTGCACGCTGCTCTCTGAGCTAATTGTCATTCCAGGTGAAGGTGGTCGAAGGGAAAAAACAGCCAAGTTTGTTGACTGGAAAATGTGACATGGCTTTAAATCGCCGCGAAGCCCAAATGGGCAGGGGAGGGGAAGGCGCAGGAGCAGCTACTAGGTTTGTCCCCAGGATTTCAAAACAAAAGCTCAGAGCCAGGGAAAAGATAGGTTTTCCAGTCTCTCATTGTCCCTAAATATACCAGTGTCAAGTCGTGCAGCCAGCAGCCTACTCCCTGTACACCCCACGGGGACCAAGACCGAATGGGCCGGACCGGCAAGAGCCATGGGATGCTGCCAAAGCGACTCTGACACAGCTGGTACCCTTGGCCCGGTCACTTCAGCAGGTCAGGACACTTCTAAGCAGTCAATAGGGCCCAAAGCACAAGCAACGTGCTCACACAGCGCTCGGGTAACCCTCTCTGTGAAACTCCCTGGGCCAGATTCAGCCCAGATGGCAGACGAGACTGACACAAGGAGTGTTTGGTGCCTTATCTCCCAGCAAAGTTTCGGCAGAGACAAGCCAAGCGGGGGCATCGCTGGTGATGATATTCGCCTCTATGTGCAAATTCCCTCTCAAGCCCTGTTCTTAACCATCTCAGCTGAAGGGGGGATGGATCCAGCCAGCCACTTCCTCCACATGTTCTAGCCTTCACAGCGACCCATCGTGCATCTGAGGGACAAAACCTGGCAAGGAGACTCACTAAAATAGATAGAGAAATAACCTTGTTGCCACAGGGTTGATGTAATAACTCTGACAACCATGCCCAGGCCCCTGGGGTCAGAGTTAAGGTTACCTTTAGAGCAGCTCAGAACTGTAACTTCCCTGTCGGGCTGGTCTTGAGGAACACCCCCAGGAGACGTACTCGGCTGTGACAATGGTGAGGACAATGAAACATGCTGCCCCCTGACCCTGTACGGGAGTTTGTACAGCCCCAGCCCACACGCACAGCTCCGCCTTCGTCTCTCTTTGCTTGTCAAGGGCTGCCCTTCTGTCCTCGGCAAAGACCTTTGTCAGCCCTGGGTGCCTGTGCCCCCGACTGGGTGGAGTGGATGAGACGGTGGGCATGGTGCGGGAGAGACGTCACAGAATGTTTTCTGCCAGTGAAGCATGTATAGAGGGGAGGCTGGCAGAGGGGTCTGCACGTTTTCTTGTCTATGTGTCACCCATCCTTAGAGTCTACACTGCAAAATACCCAACCCCGAACCATAGCGGTGAGTCTCAGAGCCTGTGTCAACTGGGCCACTCCCTCCACTGGGTCTCCGAGGCCACACTCCCCTGCACACAGCTCTTTGTGCCCCGTGGCATGAGCCCAAGTCAGACGCCCCAGGCTCCGAGACCGGTTGCCAGCAGGGTTGGGCAAGTGTTTGCCGTGGAAACGCACCCACTGTCCTCAGGAGTCATTGAGGTGGTGCCCTGACAGACACCTTGCCCTGCGAAAGGCCAATAAACCGCTGTGCTCCCTCTGCCTGTGGCCCCAGGTGTGTGCGAAGAGCCGGCCCAGCAGGCCCTGAGACAACCCCCAGGGACCACGCTCAGAGAAGCTGTGACTGCCCCAGGCCAGGCCTAGTGCCCAACGAAGCACAGTCATCGCTGTCTGAGACTCTACTAGACCATGACACAAACGTGCCCCGACAATGGGCCCAGCTCGGTCAGTGGGGGGCCTCTCCACTGCCCCTAGGCTGGACAAAGTCAGCCCCTCGGAGATCCAGCTGGATCCACGGATACAGACACGTTACGTGACACTCCTGACGTACCAGGTGCCTCACTGACGTGCCTGCGAGTCCCTTGCCTTGTACACGCCGGTTGCACCAATCGTCCCTCTCCCCCACGCTGTCGTCCTGACGCTGGGGCGGCATGTTCTTGTTCTCCCCGGGGGAGCTGGTGCCAGGATGTTTCCTAGCAAGGTGTCCCGGTCCTACCTTCTGGAACGTGTGCACGTGACTTGTGCCTAATGCCTCGTGAGTATGTGAGTTTGGGCCCTATCAGCCCTTGCTCCTGACAGACTCTGTGAGCAGGCCAGGACAGCCTCTTGCTCATGGGTCAACTGTGCTTCATATCAGTCTTGGCTCCTTCTACCCAGCCTCAAGCCTCACACGAGGGCTTGTTTCAGCCCCTCTTTTACTCTCCCCCTAGAGCCCAAATACACTCTCAGAGCCTCTGCGTCCTGTGTCTGGCAGGGCACCAGCCGACGCACACTCAGGCCAGCCTCCAGTACGACATCAGCATAGCTCAGCCCTCAGAAGACTCCGTAATGGGCCCGTTCAACCCCCAGCATGCCCGAACGGCGGACTGGTGACACCCCCACAGCTGGTTGTGACACCCAAGGCGGGACGATATGAGA
Source organism: Pelochelys cantorii (assembly GCA_032595735.1). Taxonomy (NCBI): domain Eukaryota; kingdom Metazoa; phylum Chordata; order Testudines; family Trionychidae; genus Pelochelys; species Pelochelys cantorii. The sequence continues at coordinate 29,145,718 of CM064344.1, read as the reverse complement.
GGGGCCGTTACGATTGTGACCTCGCGCATCACGCAGGCTAGAGCCTTTCACTTCAGCAAAGAAGGGGCAAGGAGGCAATGTTCCTGCCCTTGCAAGGGCTTTGGACTCACGTCCAGCCCCAGGCCCCCCGGCCATGTCTCCTTTGCTTCCAGGGCAAAGAGGCCGATGACATTTGTGGTTGGGATGCGCACGCCATTTCTCTGCTGACAGGAAGGAATACGCATGAATCCCTGGAGACCCAATCCCAGAGGCTGCACCCCCCAGGAAGCAAAGGGGCCTCAGAGAGACTCCACAAGAGTGACCGGAGGCCCCAGGTGTGGCCCCTTCAGTGGGGCTGCCAAAGGCTTTCAGCTTAAAAGCAAAATTTGCCACTGAAGGCTGCACAAAGGGGCATCCCGCCTCTCCGCAGAGCACCCATGCTGTCATGTTTGATACTCACCAGACCCCTCTGACACAGGAAGTTATGATTACTACCGAGGCAAAGAGAGTTGAAGTGGCTTGCCCATGGTCACACAGTGAGCCTGTGGCAGAATCAAAACTGGAGCTCAGCTCTCCTGTGGGCCAGCCCAGTGCCTCCCCCATAAAAGAGCCCTGCCACAAGGCAGCGAGAGCAGAGTCCTGCAGCCAGCGTCCTCCTGTACCCATACGCATAATACACAGCTGTGTAGGGCCCCCCCAAATTTGGGGCACCGCTGGGTCTTAATGTCCACCCACCCACCTCTTCCTATGGCTGGTCTGTGGCTCTGCTTCCTTTGGGGAGGAGCTAGTTAACTTAAAAGTGACAAAGCTGCCAGAGCAATTAGCAGGAGGCTGGGAAAGAGCTATTCGAGTGGTAATGAAGCCATTTCGCAGGCACTGCCAACCCGTCAGGCTCTGAGTTTGCTGTGCGAGCCAGGAGGCCCCTCCTTTAAAATGTGCTTTAAAATATTTCATTGGGGTGCTGCTGAAGATTATCAAATTGCCGCTCTAAAACCCCGCCCCCTGGCTGCCATGGGGCACCAGTGTCATAGCCCTGCCCAGCACCCCCCTCCCTGACCGGGGCTGAGCTGTCCCAGGAAGAGCCAAGGTGGCTTTGGCCAGTGGGGACACGCCGCAGCTGGCCACTGCTGCCTGTCACTGCCGGGCAGGCTTGGGGCCGCGGGTATCGGCTCCTTCACTCGCCGCCATGGAAAATCCAGGCTGGCTCCTGCCTTTGAGGGGAGGGGGGATCTGGAATATGCCAGGAGGAGCTGAAATTTCCCTGCTGGAAGCAGGTGGCAGCGCCGGCCCGGCACTTTATCTTGGCGCAGATACAGCCAGGAGGCAGCACTGTAATTTCCCGGTGGGTTCCATTCTGCAGAACCACCCTCCCCCCCACCAGAGGAGGCTGTGGGCTGGGAAAATGATGAGGCCAATAAAATGTGTTGCTCAATTATCCTGGATGGGAGTTTATATAACTCCAGCCCCCAGGCACAGAGCGCACGGCCTCCTGCGTCCCATAGATTAACACAGCGGACGCCTGGCAGGGGAGGTGGCAGCGCCCGCTTTTATTTAAGAGAATGGCTGCTCTTTCCGAATTCCCGCAGGCTCTTTGGTTTGCAGTGAGCAGGCCAACAGGATCAGCCAGGTTGCTAGGGCTTGTAGCTGTGGCTTCTGATCCAGAAAGACGAGCAGAAACCAGCCGCTATTCTCTGAAAGGAAGCGGTGGCTTGCCCGGAGCCATGTGCCTGGCAGGCCTGGGGCGCGGAGGAGGCGGGTGGAAGCTAATCGTGCCAGCCGTACTAAGGTGGCAAAGGAATGGTAAAGAGCAACGGAAACCGAGGGAAACGTGGAAACGCGAAAGAGCTATCGACCGGGGGCTCGTGGGGCACGCCAAGCATGTACCGCTTGCAGCCGGGAGGTCCCGCTCCGGGGATGTGCTGCTGTCTGACCGGCCAGGATGGGAGGCGCTCACATCTTCCTCTGAAGCAGCCAGAACTGGGCCAAATGGGCCATGGGGCTGAGCTGGTGGGGCGGGTTGGATCGCTTCCTTGGAGTGTGTGCATGTGCGTGTGTGTGTGTGTGAGTGTGCATGTGTGTGTGTGACTGCTTCTTTCTTCCCAAGCCACCTACTGGCAGTGTCCGGGGGGTCCTGAGTCATGAACGGGGGTGGGTGAGTCAGCCCAGCCATTCCCAGCCTGCTGAGGGTGGATTTCTCGGCCTCGGTGCTCCACTAATGCCATTTTTTGCTCCAGGGCCAGCTCCTGCACTGGTCGGAGTCAGCTGAGCTTTGCTGGCACCACAGCACTGGTGGTTTGCACCAGACCCCCCCCCCCCGCCATCACCAGCCCTACATTCCAGCCTGGGGGGCTTGGGGCCTTAAAAACCTTCTGGTTACATTGGGTTTTGGCCCAAGGCAGGTTTCATCTGGGCCCTGAGTTTGTTTGCTGGGATTCCGGGGGAACTGCCACTCTAGGGGGCTGAGGACAGAGCCTTACTGCTTTTGATTGCATCCCAGGGGAGGCAAGGCAGCTGCAAAGCAGTCAGAAGCCCCCACCCCATGGAGGTCTCCAGGGGACAGAGCTCTGCCAGGGCTGGCTGGGGGCCGGGGGGAGCAGGAGCTGGCAGAAATGGCAGTGAGGAGCCGAGAGTGGCAGGGCCCTGTGGCCAGTCTGGCAGTGAATATGGGGAGCAAAGCGAAGTCATCCCGGGAGAGGGGGAATCTGGCATCTTCCTCCCCGAGGCCCCCTACTTGGTGGGCTTGTGGCAAGAGAGAAGGCAGCGTGGGCAGAAGTCTCTTGGAGGGCGGACGCGGGGGTATTTGGGGAGCCCAAGCAGAGACGGCTCCCAGCGAGGGTCAGGTTGTGTCCGCGAGCGAGTGGCCAGCTGAGACAAGGGGACACGTGGCTTAGGCGACATTCCTCCTCCTGAAACAAGCCAGCACCAGGGCTCTCGTCTGCGGAGTGGGCATGGACAGAGTGTGTGTGTGGGGGGGGCATTGTCAGCAGGGGGGTGAACATCATCCACAGTCAGTATTGCTTGTAATTAATGGACCGATCCTTGGGGGGGGACCTGGGCACAGCTCCATTGACACCTTACACCAGCTAAATACCAGTGTGCTGGAGTATTGCCCATGACTAGCCATTTTCCAATCAAGACTGGGCGTCTTTCCACACAGATCTGCTCCAGGGATTCTTTGGGGGGCGTTTTGGAGCCTGTGCTGTGCAGGAGATCGGACTAGATGCTGATCCCTGGTAGACTGTGGTGACAGACTAGAGCACTGGTCCTATCTGGTCATGGGATCCATGAATTCCTGAATCTGGACCAAACAGCGCAAGCCCTGTTGATAGGAGGTGGAGGCGGCGTCCTGCATGCTCGCGGGCCAGCAGGTCAACCCGTGGGATTCAACAGGAAGTCAACCTGGTGGCCGCTTGGCTCCCGGGCCAGCAGGTCAACCCGCAGGGATTAAATGGGAGGGCAACCTGGTGACCGCTCGGCTCACGGGCCAGCAGGTCAACCCACTGGATTCAATGGGAGATTGACCTGGTGGCCGCTTGGCTGGCAGGCCAGCAGGTCAGCATGCAAAGGTGATCGGACCTGTTGTGATATGGGGATGGAGGGAGGAAGGGATATGATGATGGATGGATAGGTAAATAGACAGGTGTCTATGGGGATAGGTAGGGAGAGGGGTGTGTATGAAGATGGAGGCCTAGGCCGTCAGATGAGTTCTGGACCCCTGGGAAGACAGCAGCCACGGAGAATATCATCATAGCAGGATAAAAACCAGCAACGCTAATTCAAGACTTCTCTGCATTTCTAAATGGATTTCCCACAGAAATCACATGCTGCCACCGCACCCACCTCTGAGTGATGGGAGACAAATGTCGCAGTTGACACCAGCTGCATGACTCAGCCGTTTCCCTGCAAACGAGCCCTGACTTTAGGAAAGGGACTCCCGGGGCGACGGGCCATCAGAGTCTTCAGTTGGTTCTGTATTATACAACCAGCTTTGTAATTACTGAAACGGCTGTTAGACTTCATTTAGGGGCCAAGGGAACAATTTTTGATTTATGAAATAATATCTTCCTCCTTTGGCGGGGTAGATATTTGGTGCACACAAGGGTTGGCTCTAATTCATATCTTGCTGCAGGGGAAGTTCTGTAATAATGTTGCTGTGTTAGCAGGAAGAGACAATAACTTTGTTATAAACTAGGGGAATTCAAGCCCCGTCCCATGTTACTACACTAAATCTTGCCGTGTAAGGACAAGTCAAACAACCACCATTTATTATCACCCGAGTGCTGGAGACAGCCACCCTGTGTGCGTGGCCTCACACCTGTTTCTGACTGTACCCGACATTCCTCTGGCAGACTGACATTTGCTAGACCTGGTCACTGAGTCTAACATTTGGGCCTAAACTATTCACTGTATTCACTGCCCCTCTGCCTCCAAAGAAACAGGAAACCCCAACCCCTCGGAGCACCGCTCCTCTCAACATGCAGCAGTTGGACTGGGTTAGAGTGAAAACAAGAGGCTTCTCTATAAAGCACTGGAGAGTCAAAGTAGCAGCAAGTAGAGTTCCTGGGAACACTGGGCATGTATGAAACGAGATCCCAACGTGCATTCTAGTTCTGAGATGTAATTGGCAAGACGTTCCCATTTCTAATCCCGTGTTGCTCACCGGCACTCGGAGCCCGGCTGGCTCCACCCGCCGTTCATGGGACAGACCAACGTCATCTCGCCTGGCTTCTGGGCGTGTGCTTTGCATTCCCTGTGTGACACAACAGGGCAATGTCCGGCCTAGTGAGGAGCTGTGTGGCCCTGCCCTCTACCATGGGCTGCCCTTTACACAAAGGGCCTGGTCTTCTGTAGCCAGGACCACCCCAAGCAGCCTCCAGTATCCATCCCAGCTGTCTGTGCCTGTGCTGCAGCTAGCCACACCTTGGCTCTCACCAGCCTGGGTTGTGCTGCAGGGTGGCCACAGCACAGCCCGGTCCTGGATTTCCGCCCAGAAATGCATTTCCTGTACCACTCAGCTGGGTTCCCTGTGAGCTGTATGGCTGCACCCTCGCACAGCAGGCTATCAAGGGCCACGTAGGCGGGGAGAGGCGCCCTTTCCCAGCCCGGCCCTGAGCTGCTGCAGTGAGAAGGCTGGGGAGAGTCCTCTCTCTCCAGGGCAGCTGGCACCCCGAACCCTTATGGCCCCACTCCAGAGCCTTCAGCCCCATATGGAACTGGACTTAACATCCTACACCCCGATTCTCTGCCTTAGCCCTGAGCCCCCACTGCACCCTGAACATCTCATCCCTCCCCCCCAAGCCTTCACCCCAGTTACAGCCTGGCACCCAATCCCTATGCCCCAGCCCTGAGCCCCTCCCACACTCTGAACTCCTTGGCAAGAGAGAGGCAGGGAAGCCTTAGAGTGTTTGTCCCTCTTTTTCTACTTCCATTCTCCCTCGGGAAAGACATTTCCAGCTCAGAATCAGGAGCTAGAGAGGCTATGTGGGGGGATATTCCTGGCTAGCTTCTTCACCTGTTTAAACATCTTTGTCTTTGCTGCCTGCTTGATGACTCCATGTGCTGTGTACATGCAAATTAGGCAGAGCAGACATTTTGGGCAGACCTGTCTATTTGGGCTGTGGGATTGCAACATGTGATAACACCGCCATACAGGGACAGCCTCACATGGGATGCTGTCTCACATGCTGGACCAGGACAATAATGTCCAGCAAATTATGAGTTTTCAGATGATACCTTGCAAGGAATCCTTGAGACACATTTTATTACATTAGTGGGTAGGGTGTGAATGCAGGAGCGTATTCTGTCACACCCTGATAGTTCTGACTCATTCATTGGTCTTAATCAAACACAACATCCCCTGCTTGTTATTTCGGTGGGTTTTCTTTCTTGTCGATTTTGCAGCCTTTCAGCTGATCTCTGCTCAGTATGCAAAGAGGCATCCATCGTGCAGCATCCACTGTGCAGTACTGCCCTGGCCAGGGAGAGAGATGAGAGTCTATAGGCGCTTGTCTGAAAGGAGCATCTCTGAAGTACATCATTGCTGGGGACCTACCTGGACACCCAGCCCTTGAGGGTATAGCTGTTACTACAAGTATGATCTGCGTGTACATTTCACCAGGCTGAGGATACCTGGTGGCTCTTGGCTGTTGCAGGGAGCTCCCAGGACACCATTCGGTGAACTACTGTGGGTACAGCTGACCTAGGGTGTCCCTGGACACCCCTGGGATACCCTCTGCCCTTTGGCATCCAGGAGTCCATGACTCAGGCATGGAGACCTGGGCTCACTTCCTTTCTCCACCACATACTTCCCGTGGGACTTGGGGAAGTCACTTTGCCTCCTCGTGCTCAGTGCCCATGTGTAATGGGGGATCCCGGTGCCGTCGGGCCATTGGACAGGGCCAGAGAGCACGGAGAGTGGAGAACAGAGAGTGGCTGAGCCCTTGTGCCTGCCCTGCTCCAGGCCGGGGGTTCATGTGTGCACAGGCTGGCATGGCAGTCTCAGGAGGCCCAGGGCAGAGCCGGGAACTTCAAGGGCAATAGAAAGGGCAGCCCTGGAAGCACAGGAGGGAGGCAGAGGCTGCAGGGGGTGGACTGTCCCCCCAAGGCCCCCACGTGGGGGGGGTCTGCCTGGATTAGGTCAAACAGCTGTGCTAGTAAACTCTTTGCTGCAGTACTGTGTGGCACACACTGTCGCTATGCTCACAGCTCCCAAAGGGATCATGCAGGCGGAGGTGACCCGTGCCCTGTGGGGCAGGGGGCAGGGAGAGGAGCAGAGTGAGGGCACCTGGCTTCAGCAATTAAAACCCAGAGGGCATGTGACCCCTTGTGGCTCCCCACACGTCACCTAGGCATGCAGGGCAGCCAAAGCCAGGCAGGGCCTCTGAGCTGTCTCACAGGAGAGGAGCCTGGTACCCTGGCCAGAGAGGGGAAGACTCACAAGATCCACTCCAGGAAGACGAAGCCTAGTGACCGAAACCCCAAGGGAGAGGGGTGTTCTGGGGCAGCCTTGCAGAGGGGCCCAGAGGCACAGCCAGCTTGGAACTGCCACATGTGGCATCTTCCTTCCTTCCTTCCTTCCTTCCTGACTTTCGTAATCATCATTAAAGGAAACACGTGGCAAACTGAAGTGCTACCGACAGAGACATTTTTTCTCCCCACTTTGCTTGTATGGTAATAATGGCACCTGGCTCTTTAATACTAGCTGTGCTCTGAGCCCCCCAAGCACCCTCCAGACATGGGGCCGGAGGAGGACGCTGTGGTTAAGGCTATGACACACAGTCCATTGTAAATCTGGTTTTAACCCCCACCCTCCTACTGTACTGAAGACAGCTCCTTCCAGCACCACAGCTGTCACGGCCGGTCTCTTCCCAGAGAACGTTGTGGGAAGTGCGGGTCCGACTTTAATTGGACAGGCGTTTCTGAGTTATGGAGCTTTGACAAACCATCGGGGCTGGAAGTTGTTCTAGTCGCATTGTTCAAAGAATGACGTGCTGCAAAGCCCTCACGCCTGTGGCCATCAATCCTCACTAGGAACTGGGCGGAAGGTGCTTGGGGTGAGTTGGGAGTGGATAAGCTTTCGGCTCGTAGGACTGTCTGGGGCCCAGGTTGCAACAGGCCAGGTGGACGTGACAGGAATAGCCGGGAAAACGATTCGCGGGGCAGAGTCTCGCCAGGGCGTTTGGTCCCAGCCCTGGTTCAGCTGTGAAGAGTCTCGGACCCTGTTGAGCTTGCGGCTGGGGAGGAGGGCGGCAGAGGCGCCAGATGAAAATACTCTTGCAGATGCTGAGGTCCATGGTGTCTCCTGTGCTGTGGGGCTGGGCTCCGCCCATTGGCTCTCATTGCCCACAGATCTGATGGAGCCTACTGGCATGTGCATCTCCATGCAGGCGGGGCCCTTCCCCCTGGTCCCTTCTTGACCCCAGCACCACCACAAACAGGGCCTCGGGATCTTGCCTCTTCTCCCAAGGTCTCCCTGCCCCACCGTCCACCTCAAGACCTGCCCCTTTCTTTGGGGCTCACCTTCCCCCACCACTTCAGCATCTACCTAGCCCGAACATGTGGGGCCAAATTAGCAAGGCCAACACAGAGACTGAGATTAAACCAGCGAGGGGCATAAAGTGTCGCAAGAGAACATTCCACCTCGACACCGGAAGCAGAAGGAAGCCCGAGGACAGGGCAGGCCTGGCACTCATGGAGGAGGGAAACTGCAGCCATGGCCAGCAAGTTAAATCCCGTTTTTGTTTCAGTTTTCGCCAGAGAGGCCAGCAGCGACCAGGTGACCAACACAAGGAACAGCCACGTACCTGGGTAGGAGCTGAGGCTAAAACAGGGAAAGGACACTGTGATGTGGTGTCAGGACCTGGCTGGTCGCTGTGCTTGGGCTGTGGCCTGTGAGCGACCCCTACTGGCCTCTGTCTGTAAGCACGGCCCAGCGGGGGGCGTCTTGAGAGCCCCCATGACAGTGACCGAACCGGTTCTACCGGTTAAGGGAAGGGATGGAACAAAAGAAGGGAGTGTTGGGGGAAGGGGGGTTGCTGGCTGGGAACCAGGAAGGAAACAGCCTGAGCTGAGGGGCTAGGGGTGATGGACCCCTAACCCAAGGGGTCTGAGGCATCCTGGCCCTGACTCCTGTAGCCACATCACATCCATGCTGTGCGGTATCCTGGAGAAGCAATAAACCCTCTGTTCCACTGGCTGGCGGAGCCTGTTCTTGCTGCTATGGGGGTACAGGAACGGGGGAACCCCGATCTGTCATCACAGACACATCAAGAATTACCTGGGTAAGTCTTCAAGTTGGCAGGGGCTGACAAAACACACCCTGCAGTACTTAAGGGCCTGGCAGAAGAGATCTCCAAGCCGTTGGTGAGTATCTCTGAGAATCCATGAAGGGCAGGAGGGAGACCAGAAGTCTGGCAAAGAGCAAATCTAGGAGCTACCAATAACAAGGGACGTAAGGACAACCCAGGGAGTTATGTACCAGACAATTTAACACGGGGACCCGGGACGCCTTGGCTCTGCTCCCCAGCTGGAGCAACAGGGTGCAGGGGGTGAGCCCAGGCCCCTCTCTCCAGCTGTGGCGCAGAGGAAGCCTGGGTCTGCTCCCCAGCCAGCAGAGCTGAGTACGTGCAATTCACTAGTGAGTCCATTCCTGGGTGACAAGCACCCTCATGCAGCACATCAGTGCGAAGACTGGGCAGCATTCGGCAGAGCTCGGAGCCCTGGCCACAAGAGGCCGGGAGCAGTAGGAGGGGGTCGGGACAGAGAGATGAACCAGCAGGGCTGTGAGAGAGGTGGCATGGAACCAAGATCTGAGCGTCAGCTGGTCTCTAGGTGACACTGGCTCCCTCCTTCAGCGCCGCCGAGCCTAGACCTCGCACGAGGAAAGCCACAGCTCTCTGCCACCTGGCGGCATGCCGTGGGCTGACTCCGTTCCTCAGGCACCCATGCACGGGGGTGTCATAGAATCATAGAATACTAGGACTGGAAGGGACCTCGAGAGGTCATCGAGTCCAGTCCCCTGCCCTCACGGCAGGACCCAGTACTGTCTAGACCATCCCTGACAGACATTTATCTAACCTGCTCTTAAATATCTCCAGAGATGGAGATTCCACAACCTCCCCGGGCAATTTATTCCAGTGTTTGTCCCCCCTGACACTTAGGAACTTTTTCCTAATGTCCAACCTAAACCTCCCTTGTTGCAGTTTAAGCCCATTGCTTCTTGTTCTATCCTCAGAGACCAAGATAAGGAAGTTTTCTCCCTCCTCCTTATGACACCCTTTTAGATACCTGAAAACTGCTCTCATGTCCCCCCTCAATCTTCTCTTTTCTAAACTAAACAAACCCAATTCTTTCAGCCTTCCTTCATAGGTCATGTTCTCTAGACGGTTAATCATTCTTGTTGCTCTTCTCTGGACCCTCTCCAATCTCTCCACATCCTTCTTGAAATGCGGTGCCCAGACCTGGACACAAGACTCCAACTGAGGCCTAACCAGCACAGAGTAGAGCGGAAGAATGACTCCTCGTGTCTTGCTCACAACACACCTGTTCATGCAGCCCAGAATCAGGTTTGCTTTTTTTGCAACAGCATCACACTGCTGACTCCTATTCAGCTTGTGGTCCACTAGAACCCCTAGATCCCTTTCTGCCGTACTCCTTCCCAGACAGTCGCTTCCCATTGTGTATTCATGCACTCTCTGGTCCCTGGGAATACTTCTGGTTCCCAGTTAGTCCTCTGGCTCACAGGAAGCACCGACGCTGGTCTCCATTGTGAGAAGGTCTGAGTTCCCCTTCCTCTGGAGCAAGACAGCTTGCCGGGACAGGACATGGGCTCCTTTGCTGTTGGTGAATAAACACACACGTGGCAGGCTAGGACACAACCCTGGGCCCTGTGTCTGTCCGCCCCAGCTCCTGTGTGACCTCGGGGAATTAGCATTGCCCGTTCCAGTCACCACGAATGCAGAGCCACACGCCTCTGCCGATCAGAGCAGCCAAAAGTGACAGCTGGAGCTGGGTCCCTTGTGATGGACAGAATCATTCCCCCTTTGGCAGATCCGCAGTGCAAGTGGCCAGCAGTCTGGATACCCGGGATCTGCTAGTTTGGGGGATGCCGGAAAGGACGTGGGATTCAAACGAGCTATTGTTCTGCCCTGCCCGAAACAATTGACTGACGGAATCAGCATCTGGCACGTCCTGCCCTGGCCTAGGCTTTTCCGCAACCGCTTATAGGTGCAACGTCCCTGTGGGCATCCTCGTGTTCACACCTGCCTCTTAGCCCTGGGCGCTGGTGTGATGTAGTGGGGTACCTTGCTGGTTGCTATGCTGGGCAGTGGGTTCTCAGTGACCTCCCCTGGCTGCTGTCTGCAGCACGGCCCAGCAGGGCAGGGGATGAGTCATTATGCAAGGGGGCTTCGAAACTCGTCAGACAGGTATCTCCCATGGAGCGGAGCAATGGGAAGGAGGGGGGTGGAGCCCTGGCTGGGGGCAGGGCTGGAAGTGAGGGAGTTAGTTTCTGTCTGGGATCATGGAGGAGACAGCCTAGGGCCCAGAGGGGCTGGAATTTAGGAGCCCAGTCTCCCCCATCTCAAGGGGGGCTGAGGCATCCTAGGCCCGGTTCCTGTAACCAGATGACATCTGTGCTGTGCTGTATCCTGGAGAAGCAATAAACTCCCTCTGTTCTACTGGCTGGTGGAGTCTGTCCGTGCCATTACGGGGGGGCAGGAGTCGGGGGACCCCGACGCGCCGCCACAGCTGGGAACACCTGGGCTTTTCTTTGCTACAGTGCCCGGGGGGAAGGACTCACAGCTGGGCACGAGTGCCTAGGCCCCGCTGGGGTGGCTGCACACTTTATTTCCATGGAAATGGAAGGAACGCTTGCCTGGGACTGGAACTGTCAGCAGAGGCCGGGATCCTGCCCCGGAGAGAGCCAGGCTCTCCAGAAGCCCTTCCTCGGCTCACGGTGGAAGGAAAGGCAGATGTGGGACCTCAGCGCCCAGCACAGCCATTTGCCTACCACGGAGACACGGCTGTCAAGCAGCAAGTGAATACCACTGAAACATCCAGCTCTAGGACCCTGAATAAAAGGAGCGAGCAGGCGGGCTGGGGCAGAATGGGGCACAGCAGGGCTGCGAGTGGTTTCTAGAAGGGTGCAGACAGAAGATCTGTCCAGGCACACAAGTGCTGCCCTGCAAAGGCTCAGTCTGCCCTCCTTGAGGGTTAATGCGGAAGAAGCAGTCGATGCTACGGAGCACGTGTGTCTTTGTCCCAATCGCTCAGGACATAGCTGCCCTTCGTGTGGGAGCAGTTTGAGGCAGGGACCAGACCTCAGGCCTGCAGCCTTTGCATGTTATGGATCATGACCAAAACTGCGAGGCCTGATTGCAAAGACTTCCCTGAGCAGCCCTTAGCGGGAGGATTTTGTATGTAATTTTGTTGATCATTGAACTATGCGCCACATGTTGTGCCTTAATTTCTTTTACCAGGGCAGGGACGTGCATTAGAAACAGCATTTGCTAGGTGAAGCCAGTAAGATTGTATCTTGTGCCCTCTGTGCCGCGTGTGTCCTGCTGTTACTGACACAGGGCTAAATTATTGCTCCAGTATTGATGGAGGAAAAGCACCCCCCAGGCAGTCAGTGAAAGGGTTAGCAGCTCCTAAGTGAGATTTCAAAGAGGCCAGAACCAAACCAGCTCTGTTTAGAATTGCCCCCCATGGCTCCAATGACCAAGCGTGGATGCTCAGGGTCCTTGGCATCACAGGGTCTCTAGTGGGGCATGGCATCCAGACCGTCTGATACTGCCAGCCTGGTTTCGTCACTCCTGTGCCCTTGGTGGGTAGCGGCTGGCCTGTGCTTTGAACACCCTCAAGCAAAACCAGGCCCAGCTGAACAATGCCGGAGAAACCCCCCACTGCGGGCGCTGGTAGCCTTGCTTGTAGGCAAAGGAAGGAACCGATGCAAGGTGGAAACGTGGGGGTGGCTTACCGGCACAGTAAGCTCGTGTTTCTAGTCACTTTCCTTGCAAGCCCTAGGTGTTGATGCTGAAAATGCCACTTTCCATATGTGACGTAGTGGGGGTACCTGGCTGGTTGCTATGCTGGGCAGTGGGTTCTCAGTGACCTCCACTGGCTGCTGTCTGCAGCACGGCCCGGCAGGGCAGGGGATGAGTCATTATGCAGGGGGGCTTCGAAACTCCTCAGACAGGTATCTCCCATGGAGCAGAGCAATGGGAAGGAGGGGGGTGGAGCCCTGGCTGGGGGCAGGGCTGGAAGGGATAGTTAGTTAGTTTCCATCTGGGATCATGGAGGAGACAGCCTAGGGAAAGGGGCTGGAATTTAGGGGCCCAGTCTCCTCCATCTCAAGGGGGGGCTGAGGCATCCTAGGCCCGGTTCCTGTAACCAGATGACATCTGTGCTGTGCTGTATCCTGGAGAAGCAATAAACTCCCTCTATTCTACTGGCTGGTGGAGTCTGTCCGTGCCGTTACGGGGGTGCAGGAGACAGGAAAACCCCAACGTGCCGTCACACCATGCCATGCCGGATCTGTGGGATTTATGCTGCTTTTGTCCACTTGGTACATTTGCTCTGAGTCACAGTGAATCATAGAACCCTAGAATCCCAGGGCTGGCAGGGACCTCAGGAGTCACTGAGTCCAGCCCCCTGCCCAAAGCAGGGCCAACCCAACTCAATCAGCCCAGCCAGGGCTGGGTCACGCTGGGACTGAAAACCCTTGGGGGATGGAGATGTGGGGTTTCTCAAGCTGTACCCGGCCCAGTCTGTTGAAGAAGGCACAGAGAGCCAGCTGCCCAGCTCCTCTGCCCCATGTTGTCAGCTGTGGACACTTGTTATGAGGCATCCCCGCTGGAGCAGAGCTCTGTCTGCTATCGGGCATCAGGATCCACGTGCAGGCTCCCTGGCTTCGTCCACACTGGCATGATTTTGCGCAAGAACTCGTTTGCGGAAGAGTTCTTGTGCAAAAACTCTTCCAGAAGAGAGCGTCGACACTGGCATGTGCCTTTGCGCAAGAGCATCCTTGCCAGTGTAGACGCTCTCTTGCGCAAGAAAGCTCTGATGGTCATTTTAACCATCGGGCTTTCTTGCGCAAGAAATTCATGTTGCCTGTTCAAGAACAGTTGCGCAAGAGGGCTTATTCCTGAGCGGGAGCATCAGAGTTCTTGCGCAAGAAGCCCTGATTTCATACATTAGAACGTCAGTGTTCTTCGCAAGAACTCGCGGCCGGTGTAGACAGGCAGCAAGTTTTGGCGCAAAAGTGGCTGCTTTTGCGCAAGATTTCACCAATGTAGACACAGCCCCTCTGCGTGCGGCCCCAGGTGTGTGCAAAGAGCCGGCCCAGCAGGCCCTGAGACAACCCCCAGGGACCACACTCAGAGAAGCTGTGACGGCCCCAGGCCAGGCCTAGTGCCCAACGAAGCACAGTCATCGCTGTCTGAGACTCTACTGGACCACGACACAAACGTGCCCTGACAATGGGCCCGGCTCGGTCAGTGGGGGGCCTCTCCACTGCCCCTAGGCTGGACAAAGTCAGCCCCTCGGAGATCCAGCTGGATCCACGGATACAGACACGTTACGTGACACTCCTGACGTACCAGACGCCTCACTCTGATGTGCCTGTGAGCCCGTTGCCTTGTACACGCCGGTTCCACCAATCATCCCTCTCCCCCAGCCCCCTCCCCCCGCATGCTGACCATGGGTCACTATGTCCCTGTTATCTACGGGGAATGTGTTGGGAGCAGGGGGGTTCCGAACTGGGTGCTCTGGGGCCACCCTTCTGGAACGTGCTTGTGCTCATGGCCTTTGCCAAATACTTCTGAGGCATGTGTGTTTCTGCAGTGTCAGCCCTGTCCCTGCCAGAGTCTGTGAGCAGCACCGGCCTCTTTGCATTGGCAAAGTCTTGGCTACTTTTGTCTCGGCCTCAGTCCTCGCCCCCCCTACCTGTGGAACACGGGCGTCTGCCTCAGTCTCCCTTCGCACTGCACCCGGGTCTGAGGAATGCCATTGATTTCAGAGGCCTTCCCCTGGGTTGAGGCCAGCACAGTTGAAATCCCAAGGGCTGGCTGTGTCTCATCGCACGTGGGTGTGCAAGCCATCTCTGTGGGTGTGCGAGGAGTCTTTCCCCACTCGTGCAGGGGCCAGGCACAATGCTGCTGACATGTCTAGTGAAACCCGTGTCTGGCAGTGTGTGGTCTGGCTGGGGCACATTCAGTCAAGCAGCCAACTGGCTTGCGACTCCCCCCGGTAAGGGACTGGTGCCCTCCCAAACTGAAGTTGTGCTGGACGATTTGTATTCCTGCCACTGATTTACTCCAGGAAGGTCAGCCAGCTCTCTTCAGCCAGAGACGATTAATGCACCGTGTGGCACTTTCCGCCTGGAGGGAAGAGCAAGAGAGAATGAAATATCCTCTGCTGGAGAGAGAGCACATTCCCCTAGTTTGTTGTCCAATTTAATGGGGAGCTGGAATCCTCTCTCCAGGTTTTTATGAGGCCATTTGCAAATCCCATTTTTTTATTTGTTTAACACATTTCAGGGAATCCATAAAAAGTGATTTGTGAGCAATAAAGTATCTTGTTGAGATGAATTAACAGTGCGGGTTTGACAGAATGTCCTGGCAGTGGATTTCAAAGTTTGAAAGCCCCAATTCTCCTCTGATTTACATCAGCATCATTACATTGGCCCCATGGAGTTTCACCCGCTCTACGTCAGGGAACGGGAGATGAGAATCAGTCTGAAACAACGCAATTCAGTCCAAAGGTCGGGGGGAGAGGAAGTGTGTCATAAGGAGGAGGGAGAAAACTTGTTCATCTTGGCCTCTGAGGATAGAACAAGAAGCAATGGGCTTAAACTGCAGCAAGGGAGGTTTAGGTTGGACATTAGGAAAAAGTTCCTAACTGTCAGGGTGGTTAAACACTGGAATAAATTGCCCAGGGAGGTTGTGGAATCTCCATCACTGGAGATATTTAAGAGCAGGTTGGATAAATGTCTATCAGGGATGGTCTAGACAGTACTGGGTCCTGCCATGAGAGCAGGGGACTGGACTCGATGACCTCTCGAGGTCCCTTCCAGTCCTAGTGTTCTATGATTCTATGAAATGGGTTTCAGGTTGAAGAAAGCGTTTCGTGTCCCTTGGGGATTTGGTTTTGGTTTTTAAGGCAGGGAGGGCGTGCCTTTGTTTTAGTTAAACCTAGCTCAATTTGGAAAAGAAATGTCATTGTGAAAAGTCAAATAATTTCATTTAAAAAATATCCAGAAAGCAGGATTTGGCCTTTTCAGATTTTTTTCCTACTCTTTTTTGGCCAGAAATAGTCACCAAATTCAAGCCAAATTCATGAACTGTTTTGGTCAACCTAAAACTGCTTTTTGGGGGGGTCAAATATACCATTCACTGAAAAAAAAATCACTCGGGTCTAATCCAAAGGCCACACGTGGCAGCAAGTCTCAGTGGCGGAAGATGATCTGGCAGAGGGCGTAACATGTCACGGGCACAGTGAATTAAACACACAGCAGCTCTGCTTCCCCTGTCAGCGTTTCCCGGGGAATTTATTCGCAGCGCAATCACAAAGGTGAAATGACGCCGGGTTCATCAGGGAGAAGCACGTAACCAGAGTGACCTCGCTTCCCCTGAGCCACAGAGGAGGTATGAGCAAAGAGCAAGGTTCCCGTAGTTACCCCACCCCTGCGCAGAATGAGCGGTGTGACGTGCACCAATGTGGAGGGCACACGCTTCATATTAGCACACCTAAGAAGATTCATGTGGTGGGGGTGGGGAAAAGGGGCTCTGTGAGGGCTTTGGCTGGGGCTGCGGGCTCTGGGGTGGGGTCAGGGTGAGGGGCTCCGGGCTGGAGCAGAAGGTTGAGGTGCTGGGAGGTTAAGAATCTGGCTGGGATCACAAGCTATCTGGGTGAAGGAGGATGCCCTGGACCTTTTGTGAGGCGAGAGGACTTGCCCCAGCTCTCTCCTCACAGCAGGACCTCAGTGAGGGGGGGCAGCACCGCTCCTTGCCCTGGGGGGACTGGCTGGGGGGCGGGATTGGGGCCAGATGGGGGTCATGGCTGGGACTGGAGGGGGCCAGAGCCAGAGCGCTGCAGCTGGATGGGTGTTGGAGCCGGTCTACCTGGGCTGGCTGGGGGTCAGGTCTGGGCATCAGGACTGGGGCTGGGTTGTCATGGCAGGAGCTAGGTTGGGGCTGGGCTGCTTGGGCCAGAATCTGAGCTGGGGCTTGGTGGCTCCAGCCATGGCAGGTTGGAGGGTGGGCTAATTTGGGGTCATGGGTGGGGCAGGGTTCCCCAGTTGCTGCCTGTCCCTGGTTTGCGAGCTCCCTTGAGCGCCTGCACGGCACTAAACAGGCAGCCACGCAGCTCACGGGAACTTAGGAGTCGAGTTGATTTTCCCAGCCATGGCTGGGGGCCGCCCCTGTGATTCTAAGGGCCATTAAAGGAGGCCCTCTGCCTGACACCACGGCGCCAGGAGCAATGGGCTCAAGTTGCCCTGGGGGGGTCTAGGTTGGATATTAGGAAAAACTCTTTCCCTAGGCGGGTGGGGAAGCGCTGGGATGGGTTCTCTAGGGCGGGGGTGGAATCTCCATCCCTAGAGGTGTTTAAGTCCCGGCTTGACAGAGCCCTGGCTGGGATGATTGAGTTGGGATTGGTCCTGCTTTGGGCAGGGGGCTGGACTTGGTGACCTCCTGAGGTCTCTTCCAGCCCTAGCATGCTCTGATTCAATACCCATCCAGGCTAATAGCCATTGATGGACCTAACCTCCATGAATTTAACTAGTTCTTTTTTTGAACCCTGTTAAAGTCCTAGCCTTCATAACATCCTCTGGCAAGGAGTTCCACAGGTAGACAGTGTGTTGTGTGAAAAAAAAAATCCTTCTGTTTGTTTCAAACCTGCTACCTTTAATTTCATTTGATGACCCTTAGTTCTTATGTTATGGGAACAAGTAAATAACTTTTCCTTATTCACTTTCTTTTGCCCAAAAGAATGTCTTTAATAGCTTCTGTAGCACCCGACTCATCGTTTCTGAAAACTGAGGTGGGGTTGGTACTTTACCACAATGAGAGAAATGAGTTAGAAGGTAATTGGATCTTGTGGCTTCCTAAATAGCTAAATATTTACATATAGGCTGGCCTATTAATCATGGTCCCATATGGCAGGCGAGCTTGCCTTAGCACTTTGGGGAAAACAGCGGCTTGAGAGTGTTTGTCTGACAAATGTCTCCTTGACAGCTTCACTTTAATCACAATCAGCTGCGACACCATAATTACAGATGTAGGGAGGTTCGCAGCCGCCGAGTGATGGATTGTTTGATACACACGATTTAGAAGATAGATGTTCTTATTTAAATCAACTACTTAGCTTGGAAACCAGCTACCCAGAAAGCAGAGAGAAATCAACGTGTGACACACAGGGCGGCCAGGCGGGAGACTCCAGCTACCTCTGCTCTTCGCAGCATGGCTGGCTCTTGAGCAGCTCAAACATGGGGACCCAGGACTCGCCAATGCATGATCAGACCGTTGGCCTAGCTACTCCAGTGCGCTGGAGACCTGACCGTCCCTGACACACCCACGCAAGGTGCCTGACCCCCTGAAGCATGAGACTGAACGGTCCACAGCGAAGGGCCTTTACCTGTGTCCATGGCTGGCAAAACATTCCCCAGCTCCACTTTCAGTCCACTGGAGTCTGGGGCTCCTTGACGCTGTCAATCCCGCAGGGAGACTGTGCGAAGCGGCCCTGAGGTCCTGCAGGCTGGGTAGCTCAGGTCCTGAGCCCTGGAGTGGGGGACTCGCCCTGCCAAGTCGGCACCGAGCGTCGGCAGCAGTGGGGCGTTTCTGCCCCGGCGTGGGAGTGTCAGGGCCGGAGTCCTTGATGAATGCAGCTCGGCGAGCCTGAGGCCTCCACGAGAGCAGAGGGTCCCTTCTCAGGCAGCTGCCGTGGGGAAGGTCTGTGCTGCATCGTGTCTTCTACTGCCTGGCGGCCCGAGAGTTCGGAGAGCATGAGAGAGCCACACCTCACGTTCTACGGGCCCACAGGCCTTTACCCCTGGCTGAACTGGTCCAAAATGACGCCTCGACAGCACCACTGCTCGAGCCATTCGGGGGCTCTCCATTCGCTTTTCATTGTGGTGCAGCATAGAAATGGGGCCTTTTGCAAGGCTTTGCCAAAGACGCAAGGCAGGCGAGGGAGAGAGAGAGACACCCAGGCTGGGTCACAGCCTGACGAAGCAGACCCTGGGTCAAGTCCCTGCTCCAAACTCTGTTTGCTTTTGTGCAGAACGTGGCCTTGGGGCAAGGTTCCTGCGGTTTCCATGACACGGCAGCGTATGACAGAGCACGGTTATGTGGAAAACGTTTCCACCAGCTCCATTCATCATCCTCTCTCAGGCCCGGTGCGCTGGGCTCTTTGAAAATCTGTCCCTTATTTTAGTGCCTCGGTGGGAGCAGCTCTCTTTTGAACTTAGCATCATTTTCTCATTCTCCTTCAAGAGCCTTCTCAGAACACAGGGCGAGGCTGCCTGAGAGGGGCTGCACGGTGCTCATGCCTTTCCATGCTTGGAAACCACTAATTATGTAAGCGGAGGGTTCGCGCCATGACTCAGTTACAAACCATTAATCCCTTACTTTCATATTTAATACATTGCACTTCAGTTACTCCGAAGCTAAGCTTCTTCAGGCATCTAGAGCCAGGAAGCTGCAGACGAATTACTTAGATTTACCCCCACGTACTGCATGGCTCTATTTTAGCCCACACAAACTTTGTATGTAAACCCCCCCCCATTCCGGGCCCTTACAATGATCCTGCCAACTTAGGCCCTTTAAAAAGCAGAATTTAGACAATGTCCAGCCCTGCCCGGAGCCCCCCTCCAGTCCCTGCGGGCTGACCAAGTGTCTTGTTTTATCCATGTTTTGCGCTCCCCTGTTGCTGCAATGACCCAGACCAGAAGAAACTGATTAACTGGCTGCACGGGGAGCCCATGAAAGGGGCACGCTGGAAGCTGCCATCCAGCGCACTGTGGCAACCGGTGAGGAAGGGAGGATTGTGCTTCTCGTTTCTCTCAGACGCGGTGACCTAGGCAGCAGGGTGTTCGTTCCCTCCCCGGAAAGTTATGTGTAAACCCAGATTCTAATGCGGGTGGGACCCTCTGGCCAACCCGTCTGCGTCCCCGCACTTGGCCCGGGTCGTTAGTGCGCACTGGAATCCGTCTCGTGCCCTGGGTGGGCTGGGAGATCCCCTCGAATCCCAGAGACCCCCTTGGGAAGCTGGGATGCAGACAGAGAGCCCGTGGCCCCTGTTTGCTGCGTGGCTGGACGGCTGCGCAGGGACGGTGCAAGTGCCCCCCAATGGCCTGGCAGAGCCCCCCCCCTCCCGGCTCTGGCAGGGGGCAGAGCAGGGCGTACGCTTGCTGCTGGCAGTGTCCCCCTGCCCCACCCCAGCCCCCATCTCTGCAGAGCGGGGGAGACGGGGCAGCCTGGCTCTGGCCTACTTACTGCAGAGCTGAATGGTGAGTGCCTTTCTTAAAGGGACAGTGTACCATTTCTGACACTTCCCTTGCAGCCACCTCTCTCTCATTAACATCCCCCCCCATGATGTACCCCATCTCCACAGGGCATGGGAGGGGAGACACAGGGCTCAGGGCAGAGCACAGAAGCTTTCAGCGAGTACCTTAAAGAGACAGCGCACAGCCTCTCTCAGAAACTATCCCAGCAGCCAACGCATGCACTGCCTGTGTCTCACATGCGCACGCTGTGATGTAGTGCTGGTACCTTGCTGGTTGCTATGCTGGGTGGTGGGCTGTGAGTGACCCTCGCTGGCGGCTGTTTGTAGCATGGCCCAGCAGGACGGGGCATGAGTCATTATGCAAAGGGGGCTCTGAACTTGTCCGACCAGTTACTTCCCAGGGAGAGAAACAAAGGAAAGGGGTGAGGCCAGGCCTGGCAAGGGGGGCAGGGCTGGAAGAGAGGAGCAGTTTGGAATCATGGAGGAAGCAACCTGAGCAAAGGGGGGCTGGGATTTAGGGGCCCAGTCTCCCCCATCTCAAGGGGGGCTGAGGCATCCTAGGCCTGCCCTGTAACCAGATGACATCTGTGCTGTGCTGTATCCTGGAGAAGCAATAAACTCCCTCTATTCTACTGGCTGGTGGAGTCTGTCCGTGCCATTACGGGGGTGCAGGAGTCGGGGGACCTGGACACGCCGTCACACACGCGCACACATGTCATTGTTGTTACTGCTTTGTATTTCCTGCAGTGCTCAGAGATCCTCTCTAGTTTTATTCTTTCAAAATGTTATTTTAGTGTTTGGACTGGTCGATGCATTTCATACATTTTATTTTTAATTTAATGCTTTGAATAACGAGTTCTAAAATGCCTAACTTGTCCCGGCTGGAGTAATTATCACTATGGTAACTTTATAAAAATATATATTAAATCTAGGACTTTTGTTTCAACTGGAGGTGCACATCTGCACATACCTCAGTACCCATAACAAAACTGATTCCACACATGGATGGAAAAATTAGAGGGAACTTTCCCTGTGTCTGATACTATGGACATATGAACAGTCAAAGACTATTGTACTGATGTCATGAACATTACAGTCTGGCTAGTGACTCTATTCCTGGCTCCCTGTACTTGCACAACTTGTCACCTGCATTAGGGATTTGTACTAATCATCCCCTAGTGATTTTACTTTCTACTTTGGCTCTCCCATCCCTCAGGGAGCCAGGAATACAGTCGCTAGACAGACTGCAATGTTTATAACGTCAATACAATAGTCTGACTATTCATGTGTCCACAGTATCAGTCACAGGCAAAGTTCCCTCTAATTTTTTCTTTTATGTGGTGAGACTGTGACCGGAGGGGCAGGCCATGCCACAGGTGCTGAAGGACTCAAACGTCCCTGTGGAAGATGGGTGACCCTGACACGGCCGCGTGAAGTCACCTTGAGTTTAGACCTGCTTTCTGAGTATGGCTTGTGTTCTGACTAACCCGCACCGTGCTCTGTGGGAGCTGGCTGGTCACCGCTTGGCCCCTCCCTGCCCCTGGGAGAGGGAGGCTGCAGGAGATGAAGGAAAGGCAGACAGACCTGTTGAATTGCAGCCTACGCCCCTGGTATGGAGGAAGGGGCCGGTGGGATCCTGCCTCCAGAAGGGAGATGGCTAAAGGCCTGCACCTCCCTCAGCGGGGCACCAGAGCTACCTCAGGAACAAGGTCCCAGGCTTGAGCTAGGCTCCCAACTTCCACGGGCGTCAATGGGAGTTAGGAGCCTGAACACCTCTGAAGAGCTAGGTCTGTGAGAAGGGACATCCCCCAGCACAGGGCTCACACTGGTTTCCAGGTCTGCTGAGCTCACACAGCTCGGGCAGCTGCAGGGGGTTCAGTGCTGGGGCAGAACGATCTGACGGTGGCTGCAAACGTTTCCTTCAGGCCATGCCCTTCTGACCCAGGGCCAGCCCTGACAGCGCAGCGTCCCCTGGCCTGGAGCCTTGTTGCTAGTGTGTCTCCAGGCCATCTGCCTGGGGCTTGATCATCTTCCACAGGCACCTTCTTCTCCCTGCCCTTTCCCTTCAGGGCCCTCACAGCCCTACAGAGCAGCCCGAGCCTTTATGGAGACCACCCCATGCTTCCCCAGATGGGTCTGGTCTCTGAACGGGCCACTAGCCCCCAGCCGGCCAGGATCACCTGGGACCAGGTTGAGCCCAATGCCCTGTCAAGCTTGTGAGGGACATTGCTGGTTCGTTCAGGGTGAGGGAGCCTGCTGTGATGCTGAACACACCCGGGTTGCTGTTAATACATCGGGAGGGTTCAGAGATGAGCCCCAAGAGTGACTGAAGGACGAGAAACCTGCTGTCTAGCAACAGACGTCGTCCAGTCAGCGTAACAAAGAGGCAGTGAAGCCACTAGAATCCCAGATCACTAGAAACCGGGGACCACATTTCTAAATGCACTGGATGCTTTTATCCCAGGGCTCATTACTGCACCCACAATTAACAGAGTCTGAATCTCTGTGACTGCCTGTAACGGGGGGCACTCACCTCCCACAAGGGTCATGTCAGGCCGAGTGTGCATGCCTGCACTGTCCTCAGTCTTCAGCCTTTTCGGCAACTCATGTGCGAACACAAACCCCTTCTGGGATACACCTCTAACAGGGGCCCTTCCTGGTGCCCTTTGGGGGATGGCTCCGTTCAATGCCCTTCTCTCAGTTTGTTGCTCGCTCTGAATGAGAGCGGTGTCTCCAGGGCTTCTCCTCTTGGAGACAATGCTCTAAACCGCTCCTCATTGTGCGCTGACCTGGTTCTGCCAGCCAGTCCCACACATCTCCCTTCCAGGTCTGGGATGCAACTGAGCTGCCACTACTCCTGCAGCTTCTTATATAGTCCCTCCTGGCTTCTGACTGGCTGGTTTCTTCCTGACCACTCTAGCTCCCTGGAGGACTTCTCTATGGCCCTTTTGGCCTTAGGGCCTAGCTCCATTACTCTGCCAAAAAGGATGCAATTATCTACCTACTGCTTTAGAAAGACATTTACATCTGTTAGCCAACATACATGTTGTTCATTGGCACATGTTAACATGTGTTACATGTTGTGTCTTATGTGAATGTTGGCACACAATTTACACTTGCAATCCCACAATGCCGCCTAAGAGTGCAACTCACCATTTGGCACAGGCAGGTAGGCGCCTGTCAGAGCTAAAATACACACATGTTCTGCTCTGGTACTAGCCTTTACACCTATTGCTACCTGGAACATGGTGTGGAAAGCAAAAGGTAAGGAAAGGTAAAAAGCTGGACTGGGCGGAGGGGTGAGACACGTGGGAAGTGCTGTGCAGTGACACGTGGGAAGCGCTGACTTGTAAACTGTCTGGTATAAATAAAGGTCATTTGGGGAAACTCCCCTGGGGTCTCACTTTCTGTAAGAGGCAAATGAAACTCCTCTAAGAACCTCTTCCTGGAAGGCATGTCACGTATTAACTCTTCCTTTCCTGCTCTGCGCAGCTTTCTCTGCAGACACATTGGCTGCGCTTTTCTGGTGTCTCGAGCATTTTAGCGCCAAGCCGGGAGTGAGTTGAGCAACTGGCTGATCATTTCGCGACCTGCCTGACGATTTGTGTCCTCTGTTGCTTTGGGCTCTGAAGCCAGCAGCACAGAGAGCGCTCACACAGCCGCCTGCACCCCTGGTCTCATGAACCTTTCAGGAAGGGAGCTTCCGGTTAGCCTAGCTGTGGGCACCCTAGGCTGGGGAATGGGCCGCGTGAGGGGCCCTCCTTCATCTCCAGGGGCCACAGGACTGAGGAAGCCAAGGTGCTCTCGTGGGGCGGGGCAGTTTTGCTGACTGCACTTGGGTGCTTAGCATGTGCGGGCGGCACCGACTGACCCGGAGCAGCGCTGTGACTGGCTGTGGAGGGAGCACACGGCTCTCCCCGTCAGCATTTGGGCAATCAGCACGCACCTCACGTCACAGGCCCTGGCTTTACATGCGTGTCACTTAAGGCCAGTTGGGAAAAAATGACAGGGCTAGAGACCAGAGGAATCTGGCAATCCTGTGAGTAACCAGTGGCGAACAAAACATCCTGTGGGCCACGCGTAACACCTTAATGGGCCACGTGTGGCCCTCAGCCTGCAGGCTGCCCACCACTGGGTTAGCCTGAAGCAATAGAGGAAATTTTAAAAAGCACCTTGCTGTATTGCTTGCTGCTCAGATTACACACAGCATCCCAGCTTTGAGCTGGAAACAGGCCATTATGTTTTATGGCAAGAGAAATGAAAGCTGAGATCTGAAATTTATTGCCACGAGATAATGAACTTCAGAGGAGAATGTGCAGCATAACATTTCTCTCTGCAGTAGCCAGATGATTTCTCTTTCTCGCTGTGATAGCCTCACCCACATTTTTGCATCCTATTTATTTGAAGAGGAAGCGCTGAGCATCTCGGAATGAAATATCCGCATCTCTATTGTATCAAAACAATTTAATCTGCTAGAAAAAGAAACCGAGGCAAGCAGAGGAGAAACTGATCGATGGGAAGAACGGTAATGTTGTGAAGAGGAAAATCTTATCTGTGCAGGAGGAAAATATGGACTGCTGCTATTTATTAGTGCGCTAGCGATAGTGCTTGGGAGATCTAGGTGAAGACAGGTCTGTGTCCCAAAGGAGTCACAGTCCATAGGTTTGGTTCTGGGTCTATTCAGTCTCGATCAATGGGAATATTTACATGTGGAAACAACGTGAAGTGAGTCTTACCCATGAAAGCTCATGATACTGTATATTTTTGTTAGTCTCTAGGTCCTGGTGTACACGAGGGGGTTATACATGAGAGAGTTATTTCAAAATAACCCCCCTTAGTTCGAAGTAACTAGTGGACCGTCCACACTACCACACCCGTTATTTGGAAATAACAGGCTGGTTGTTTTGAAATCTGTCCTCCTGCTTTCCTGGGGGAATAAGCCTATTTCAAAATAGTTATTTCAGGAGTTATTATTGTGAATTTAGTTATTTCGAAATAACGTGCTAGTGCAGACATGCCCTAAGGGGCCACAGGAGCTCTCATTGGTTTAAAGTTACGGACTAATATGGCTACCCCCTGAGACTTTTTTACATGTAGAAAGTTAATCACATGCATAACAGCCTGCGGGATGGGAGCCTAAATGAGCGACCTACAGACAAAGGGGTGGGAAAGGAGGCAAATAACATGGGGGGGAAGCAGACAATAGGTGTGGGGGATGCTAAAAACACCACGTTTCAGTATCACCCTATAGACAGCCACCATGACAGAGGGAGCCAAGGAAGGATACTGAGGCTACGTCTACACTGCAGTTATTTCAGAATAAGCTACTCCGGAATAGTTAGTCCCAAAGGCAGGAATGGTCCGAGGCCAGCTGCGGCCGCTGGCACCTGAGGCGGAGCACGCAATTGGCGGCCCCCGCCTGCAGGGCTGTCAATGGACTGACATCATCAGCGGCGCCCCGGGCGCCCCTGTGACATCACCATCGGGCGCCCCGGGCGGCGGCGCCCTAGGCGGCGGCTGAGTCTGCCTATAGCCACGGGCCGCCCCTGCCCAAAGGGTACGTCGACACTTGCTCCCTATCTCGAGATAGGGATGCAAATGTAGTGTACGGAAATTGCCAACGAAGTGCAGGATTTAAATATCTCGAGCTAGGGAGCAAGTGTCGACGTACCCAAATAGCTTATTTCAAAATAGCACTTCTACGCTGTAGAAAAGCCTCAAAATGAGTCCAAGGCAGGCTCCCCTACTGTAGAGCCCTGGGAGGAATAACTTCCAATGGCCTTGGGGAGGGGCTATTTTGAAATAGCATCTACACACGCCTTATTTCGAAATAGCTATTTCGGAAGAGGCGTTATCCTTTGTAGGCTGAGGTATACAGAAGTCAGAATAAGCCGACTTCAGAAATTATTTCGAAATAACGGAACGGCTGTGGAGACGTTCACATAGTTATTTTGGAATAACAGCTGTTATTCTGACATAACTGCTGTGTAGACACACCCTGAGTGACATGCCAGTCAGCAGGGCATTTAAAGAAGGGGTGTGGCCTCTTTCAGGGCAGGGCGGGGCTTGGGGACTGCAGGAGAATTGTGTTGTGTCTCCAGTGTGGGAGTAGCCAGTTGTGCTCAGAGGCGATGGCCTGGTTAGGCCTGAGCGGGGCCAGAGAGCGCAGCCTGGGGGAGCCATACATGGACCACACTGGCCACCAAGCAGGGCGATGGCCTGGTTAGGCCTGAGCGGGGCCAAGAGAGCGCAGCCTGCGGGAGCCATACATGGACCACACTGGCCACCAAGCAGGGCTACATGCAGTGACGTTGCCTTACAGCCCAGCCCTCAAGAGCAATGTTTGGGGGCGCTGCATTCAGGTGGGAATTCTCAAGGACCCTGTGGGAGGGAGGGGGCCACATCTCATTAAAATCGGGGGGGGGCACTGTCAAGCCCCCATTTGTACATAACCCCCACCCCCTCCACGTTTGCTTCCCCTCACGCTGGGCCACTTGGCCAACATCGGCCCGCAGGAGAGCCGGAGGTGGAGGGAGGAGGAGCTGATGACCCTGGCTGTGGAGTTAACCCTTTCCAGCAGGGCAGTATCATAAAACCCAGCACAGCGGCTCAGCTGAAACTGGGCCCCTCCATCCCAGCCAGAGAGGCGGCGTGTTTCCAAACACAGTTGTGAGGAGATGGAGGAACAGCAAAGGTTTGGGGGTGTTGCCTCAATAGATGGGAGCTCCCCCGGTTCTGGGCACTTGTCTGTCGCAGCTTGGAACCTCTGTGGCGTAGGAACCAAGGCCAGGAACTTCAGAAATCCGGTTTCACTCCCAGTCTGCGGCCCTGAGGAGACACAGCAACTGGGGGCCTCCCATTCCCATCCTGACAGGCCCCGCACGGCATGCAGATAGCTGCGAGCATGAAAAGGAAATTGCGATTGGTAAGAAATTGCTGCATCTCAGCCACTGCCCATGGAGTCTAGCGAGCGCTAGAAGCAGACAGGCTGCTCCAGCCGCCCGAAGGGCTGTGGCCTCTTCAGAACCTGAGGGGATGCAGCCAAGTGACTCTTGGTCCTGGAAATGAGACGAAGGCCAGGGAGGGAGTAATGGGTCGCACAGGGCTTAGGTCACTGGAAGCAAGTCAGTCTCAGCTGGCTTGGGCCACGGGGGATGCCAGAGCCCTGGCTCTGGGCTCCCATCCCCCCAAGATGGACTTTAGTGTCCCTGTCGATCACCAAACCCCTCCATGCTAGCTGAGAGTCACATTGCACTGAAGGGGGGTTCAGGGCCCTTTGGTTTTCCCAGGGACACCCAGGCTGAGTCACTGTGGGGTGCACGCAGTGACCGGGGAGGCTGACTGTGCCAAGCTCAGACCCAGGAAGGCCGGAGCTGCGTAGGTTTCTTGCGCCGGTGACAGTGTGCTCAGAGACAGGAGGCATGCGGCACCCGAGTCCCCAGTGGTTTCACACAAAGCAGTCCCAGGGCACTGGAAAGAGTTAGGGTTTCTCAGTAGCACAGAGGTTCCTTCCACCAGAGCCACACTGATGGAACGGCAAAACAAGAAAGAACAAATGTAAAGTACCATGCGAGAGCACAGCATGTGTGTGTCTACACAGCCTGGGCTCAGACAGATGCAGGAGGCAGCAAAGTCCAGAGACAGGAAACAAAGGCACAACAGCTCCATGGTGAGGAGAGTATGCTTCTGGCTTGGTCAGGCTTAGCAAAAACATGACCTCTCAGTTGAAAATGAAGGCCAAAGGAATCAGGCTGTGCAGTTCTCACCCGGCCCCCTCAGAGTGGGATGGCCCCCCTGCTGAAGGACTCAAATTCAGTGGCAGAGCTGGAGATAAACTCCAGAATATTTGCCTCCCAGACCCATACTCTCCCCACTAGATCACACTCCCTTTCTGTGCTCTACCTGTCTAAAGTGAAGCGAGGTGCCCTGGTAACAAGCCTAATGAAACCCCCTACAGTGCATCTCCAGCCATATAAATCTTCACTCCTCTCCTGACACTGGCACCGTTCCAGCCTCAGGGTCAGTGAGAAAAGGCTCCCTGTGACTTTCGGCTTCTGTTCTTCATTTAACTGAATGAAATCAGCCTGACACCCAGAGAGAAAAGCTGGCCAGCAACCGGGGGAGATGAAGGGAAGAGCAGTGGGGAAGCAAGACCATAAGCATCAGTAAATCAGATAAACTGGGAGAAAACCTGAACAAGTGTTCCAGTGCAAGACACAGCCTGGCTTGAATTGAGCCGGGGAGAATGCATGCTAGTGGAATCAGATCCCATTGCTGGTTGTTTTCCTTGACTCTGGCCAGAGAACAAAGTGTGTGTGTCCAGGGGGCGGGGTCAGCAAAATCAAATCACAAAGAAATGTGTGGGGCAGCAATAGCAGAAAATTTTGTCAACTCTGGGAGTTGTGTCCCTGTGATTCAGGGTGTATGCGGGTGAGGCTGTTTGCTCTGTGTGTGACTGTGTGTCTCTGTGTGTGTGTGTGTGTGTGTGTGTGTATAGCAACTGTTGCTGTCAGCTCATGCCATTTTCATTGCAGTTTTCATGCTGTCATCTTCTAACCGGCCTCGCCACTAGGCAAACCCACATTCTCTTCCCTGGCCCGTCCTCGGCGCACAGCCCTTGGCAGGAGCAGGTTCCCTTTTAATCATCTCCCCGCCTGCCATGCAGGCAGTGGTTAGGAATGATGGATCGCCTGTCGGAGGATGCTGGGACGTCCTTCCGCTCCAGGCCTCGCAGCGCACAGCCCGCTCACTGGGCGCCCCGCTGCCGATGGCTAGGACATGTTCCATGTGTGCTGGGACCGCTTGTGAGGGAAACATCTTGGCGTCATCATTCAGTGTCAGGAGCAGCCCTGGTGTGGCAGGACTGCTGGGCAATGGCTGTCTATCGAGGGACGAGGCCTGTGGACTTCCTGGCTCCTGGCTCCTCACAGCCATTCCTCCAGGTCCTGGTCTTGTAAAAGCCACGCATTTTCCCAGTCCTGTGGTGGCACCGGGGGCCAGCGCCGGCCTGCCTCACAGTGGGGCCACAGCCCAGACGTTCTTCTCCCTCCTCACTCCACAACCATTCTCGGGCCTGTGGTCCTCTCCCTCGGCCCCAGCCGTAGGGCTGCTCCAGCCCCTGGAATCCCCCAGGAAAGCTGACTCCTCTGTCTCGCATACTGGTCCCCTTCCCCTCAGCCCGTGGGGGGGGGGGGGGCAGGGCAGCCTGCCAGCACCCTCGGCACAACGGCGTGGTGAAGGGTTCCTGTTCAGAGGGGCTGAGCCCCACAGCTCCAGTGGCAGCCAGTGGGGCCCTCAAGGTCTCAGCACCTCTGCAAAGCCCTTTGAGAATGAGCCCTTGGAGTCCAGCCCTGAGTGACACAAAACAGGGGACAAAGGAGACGGGGGCTCAGGGTTGGAAGTGCAGAGATCCGGGGTCTATTCATGGCCTCCTCACTGGCTCCCTGTGGCACGTCTACACAGCAAGCCGAATCCCGCAGCAGCGAGCCCCAGAGCCGTGACCTAAAGGCTTGACTTGCGCTACGGCATTACAAATAGCTGTGGAGCCATTCGGGCTCCGGCGGTCTGGTTCTGCCAGCCATGTAGACAGGGCAAGTCACAGGGAAGCTGCACTTTCAGACTGAGGTGCCTAAAATCAGCCACTTCAGCCCTGCTCAGCACCTGAAGGAGGGAACCAACATTCAGCAGTACAGAGCCACTGACAGGTGGGTTCTCTGTCCAGAACCTCATTATACCTCAGTTTTCCCATCTGTAAAATGGGAAGATATGTACCCACCGATTCTGGCTGCTCTGCAGCTACATTCACCATTGTCTTTAGACTGGGAGATGCACCAGCCATTGTCTTATCCTTAGTACACTGATAATGAGACACAAAAGCAGCATTGTCTCTGGCTAAGACATTGGCCTACGAGGCACCAGCCTGTCTTCAGGATGAATGAAGGTGTCTCTCTAGGAGACTGTGGGGCCATCCAGATATGGGGATCCCAGTGGCTGAGTGCTGGGTCTGTGACACACTGTTCCTTTATGCACTGGCTGTGGGATAGCATGGCACT
This sequence comes from Pelochelys cantorii, assembly GCA_032595735.1. Lineage (NCBI taxonomy): Eukaryota > Metazoa > Chordata > Testudines > Trionychidae > Pelochelys > Pelochelys cantorii. Next base: position 29,115,683 of record CM064344.1, on the reverse strand, counting down.
TTGGGGCTAACTTACACCCGCCCCGCTCACTGTGGTCTAAGGGAGACCATGTGCCAGTTGTGCATTCACACAATGCAGATGTGTTCTGCCCAGAGGGCAGTGCAGCCCCCCCCCCCCCGCATGGGGGCAATTGGCCTAGGACTTGGCTGTGCCAGCTGATGCCAGCAGAGAGCAGCCCACCCTGGGGGAATTCTCACGGGGCAGGTAAGGCCCTGAATCCAGTTTTCAAAGAAACTCAACTAACCCTTTTCCAGCCTGATCCTTACCCACCCCCTCACTCCTTCTCATCCCACACACAAGGGGCAGACACAAGCCCGCAGGTGGGGCGTGGGCTTTGGAGAGGAGAGCACTTGCAAATGAAGATGGGGGGGGGAGGGTGCATTCAGGGCATTTGTTAGCGAGGGGACGGGCCCTTTCTGCTTCATGGCAGGAAGGACACTCCCCAGGCAGACCACCGGCCTCTGTCTGTCACCGTTACCCAGGCGATCACTGCCCACGGACCAAAGAGAAACCTGCTAATGAAAATACAAAGCTCAAATTGATGAGTGGGAGAGGGCTGCAAATTCCACAGTTCATTAGTGCCTCAGGCCCTCCTCTGCCTGGCTCGCTCTGCCTTCATCTCCATGGCTACTGCCGGCAACACGCACCTGCTCTGGGGAGGCCTCCCATCAGGGCATTGCTACTGAGTGAAGATCCCCTCTCCCGAAGGACAGACGTGAGCTGAGGGTCCCTGCAGAAATTTTGCACCTTCCCTGTCTTGCGTTCTTGCCAAAGGTTTGCCCTAAATCAAAGGGGAGGGGGAGTCTGGCCTGTGTGCCACGAGTGGGGTTTGCTCTTTGATCCGAAGGATCTGAAAGGAAGGGGAATGCCTCGATCAGCTTGTGAAACCCTTTATTCACATCTATGTCATTAAGATATCCTGTATCCACCACCAGGCAGGCCTTTAATTAGAGACACTCCATCATTAAAAGTGCGGGTAGGTTCATAAGCTGCATCTCCGTGCAGCCTGGGAATAGAAATGACCAGAGGAAAAGAAAGTTTCTCTGCAAATTAACTCCACACTCTGCCTCAATTGCTTTTGGATTTCATCCCTCACGGAAGAGGATGAAAGGCAGACGAGCTGTGATTGCAGTTGTCCTGAGCTCCTTCCGAGTTCATCAAACTCATCCATTCCTCAACTGGAATGCGAGAAGGGACCATTTCGCTGGCTCCAATCCGCCTGTCACCATGGCCCAGGCAGTGGGACGTCCCTGAGTTAATTCCTGCTTCACCTTCCACAGCTGTGCTTGGACTAGTGTATTTCTTAGAGAAGTGTCCAGTCCTGATTTTATTCTGTCCACTGGCCGAGTCCAAGTTGTTGCAGTGGCTAATTGCCCTCACGCATCAGCATCTGCTGCTTAGTCCTAGTCTGAATTTGTCTAGCCTCGCTGTCCAGTCATTGGCTGCCAGCACTCCTAGCAAAGGGAGAGGGAAAGGCAGGATACTTCATTTAAAACTGTTACGTCAAGGCTGACAACAGGCACCAGCCGCAGAAAGCTGGAGCGTGGGGAGCTCTGTTTAGCCCCACAGCAGCTCGACATCAAGGGGAGCTTCCCCCAACCCCATCCCACTGAGGGCTGCTCGTTCCGACCTGCCCCCCCATCTTCTACCTCATTCAATCCTCCCTTGGCTTGAGCTTGCCAAGAAGAGCATCAGAGAGAGGAGGTGGGTGAGATCAAATCTTTTATTGGACCAGAGTGGGTGGGTGAGAGAGACACAGAGCTCTTTTTCTCCCCAGCTGAAGCTGGTTCAATAGAAGAGATTTCCGCACGCACCTTGCCTCTCTCGTGTCCTGAGACTGACAAAGCTACAGCTACAAGAAGATGCAAGAAGAACATCAACTGGTGGCAGTTACAGGCACATTTTGAGATCTGGGCATCTGCCAACCAGGGACGGACCAATCAAGTTGTGCCAAAAGCCCATGTTTTGGCTCGGTGGCCAAACTTTTCAGGTTTTTTAACTTTTTTCAGTATAAAAAAGCTGATTGGGTTGCATGAAGCATTTTGTTTCATTTTTGTGGAGTTTTTAACCTTTTGGTTTTTCTATTAAATTGAAGTAAAATTTAACAGAAAAAGGCCTTTCAAATCAAAAGTCAGGGCCTCCCCAGGCGTAGGGCCAGCTGCATGTGTAACCATGTAACCATCATGATTTTTAGTGGTTACACAGTTATGTTTTTACCTACATTTTTACATCCCTAGTTTGAATTGACATTTTTAAATGAAGCATCTTATTGCATTGACTTTCCAAGTGTTAAATTGAAACAACATGCTTATTTAACATTCCCGATGGGAAATTGAAAATCTGGTTTCATCGCAATGTCCATTTTCCATTGGAGAATGTTGATGTTGCTGTTTGGTATTTTTTTCAATCAGGAAAATGTTTTCTGCAAACCCTTTTGACAGGCTCCCGTGGTTAGAGACACACAGCACTAGTGCAGAATTTGGCCTACTGACTTGTCATTGTACTCTGGATGCTATCTCCCAGCTACAGACAAAATTCTCCCTGACTTATGTCCCGTCTAATTCCCATGACACTCCAGAGGTTGCGCAAGCCAAGTGTGGGCCATGCATCTCTCCCCGAGACCTACAAATAGTTAATAGTTTTATACTCGCTGCTGATGGTAGCAGAGCCCGTTAGAACAGTTCTGGCTGCACACCACTGATGTGAGTTAACAAGCCAGGCAGTCATCAGTGAACATCTCCACAACCCTCTCACTATTTGGACAGCAGCCCTTCCCCCCGTTAAATTGTCTTGTAATGTCCATGGAAGCCTGGCTCCACCCGGTCTGTGCAGATTTGCTGCCTCCCCCCTCAGACTCAAAGCCCCGTTGCTAAATGCACATGGACACTAGCTCAGAGAGGAAGTGTTGTTTCCCTACCACATGGGTGTGAATTTCAGTGCTTGTGGAAAGTGCCAGACTGAGCCGCAGGGGTTTCAGCTTGAGATGTGATTCAAGGTATTGCTTGAGGTTTAAAGCTCAGAAAGGTTTGGGTGGAAGCGACAAAGGAGCCTCCCTTCTCTCGCTCGCGGTGGTGTAAAATCAGCTGAGGAAGTCAAGCAAACAGTCCTTGGTCAGAATACGGTGGGAACAGCTTGGCGAATGGTCTCCCTGCAAGAGCCTTCACCCCAAAGTTCATTTCCCCCTTTCATCAAGCAGACCCCACATGTGTCAGGCCCTGGGGAAAACTCACCCATTCACACAGCTCCTCACCACTTGCAAACAAATGCCTTCAGAACCCACCTCTAATGTCTGTGGAAGTCGATGGAAAGACTCCCAGCTTTGGATCGGGCCCAACTCCTCCCCCTCTCCCTCCTCCCCCACCCCTTCAAATCTCACAGGATGGAAGATTTCAGCTGGATAATGAAGGCACCTTTCCCACGCAGAGCTGCAGGTAATTTGTATGCCTCTCTTGCTATCTTGCTTTGATGGACAAGTGCTTATTTTCTTATTTTACAGCATGAGCAGAGAGAAGTGGAGCTGTGTTAGACAATAACTCTTCTCTGCCAGGTCATTAGGAAAACAGGAAAAGATGGGAGAAAGCATTAGAAGATATTTTTGATGCCACTCAGACACAGTAGTCCAAACTCTCATTTAATCTAAAATCACATCACACTATTCCTGCAGTACAAAAAGGTCTTAAAAATGGGTGGAACTCTAACTCAGGCCCTGTAAGTTGAAGGATGAGATGGAAAAAAATCAAAAGTGACTTTAAAAACAGGTTTTAATCTGATTTGGGATTATAAATGCTCCAATGCCTTAATCCCTAATGTGTTGGTTATTGCATGGTGTTGCCACAGGGCAGAGTTAAGGGCGTTTGGGTGCCTAAAAGTGTATCATTAACTGTGAATTTCCTGAACCCTCCCTTGATGTCCTTTTTTCTTAGAAAACATACATTTATCTCAGGCTTTGTGTTTAGCACTGAAATTGCCACAGCTGGTATTTTAATGAGATGAATATCCACAGGGTGCTCGCAGAAGAGGCCAGCAGGACTGCTAGGAGGAAGGAGTTGGGGCGAGCTGTGGAGAACTTGGAAACCAGAAAAAGGAGTTTTCAGGGGAGTTGCCAATAGGTGTAAAAGAAAGCAGAGCCCTGGATGCGGAGTCTGTAATAAAGGCTGAGGCTCCCCAAGGCGTAGTGGCGAGAGATGTCCCGCCACAGGGAGAAATTCACCCCACTCCTGAGACAACAGATAGGAGGCCCTGCCCCAGGAGTGAATTTCACACTGCAGAAAGCCAGGTAAGTGTCAGCAGAGCTTGGCAGGGTGCCAGCATGAAGATGGACCCCGCCCCTCACATCTGATTGGCTGGTGATGGGGTGGGCAGGGCCCCTCACTGAGTGGGGCGTGGCCATGGAAGGGTCAGGAGGGGGCAGGGTAGTGGGCAGGCTGGCCAGCCAGCTGTCCATTGGTCCCCACTCTCTGAGGACACCTGTGCACACACCTCTCGGTCGGGAGACCACTGGAGCAGATGGCAACAACTCGAGCCCCCCAACTTGGGGAGGGGTTGAGGGGACACAGAGATGACAGGTCCTGAGCCCGGCTCTACCTTCCCTTCCCCAGCCCCTGCCCACAATTCCCTGGCTCTCCTTGCTGTGGGTGGTACCATCCTTGCTCCAGGGGAACACTGGCAAAGGGATGGTGATGAATGGACTTTGGCCTCTCCCTTTACATGGGGGGGGGGACCGTGAGCCCACGTGAGTGGGCATTCCGCCTGACTAGCGAGCATGCAGGATCTGAAGGGTCGAAGCGGGGTGCTGAAGCTTGTGTCCTTCAGTTCCCCTAGAGACCAATATAAGAGTTTGGGCTCCCGTGAGCAACCAGGTATAAATGGAGGGTGAGTCCTCCATATCTCCCAGCAATAAGGTAAATGGACCAGTACAGGGAGACTCAGAGTGGTGGATGCCCTGTCACTCCCAGCTGGGGTGGCAGCATACCAGAAGTGACACTGCTGTCTATCCAGTGTACACAGTACCTCATGAAAACCAGTTATGAGTCATATGACACCAAAGCACACAACCAAGGAAATCCAGTGTACACTATAGGTATAGGCAACTCTTCACACATTTATACCTACAGACATTGGCACACTCAGTGCACTACAAAAGCGAATCAGCTGTAGCAGACACCAACTGTACACCCCCAACAACCTTAACTCTGCCTTTTCTTTGCTTGATACCACTGTTCATGCAGGAGTCATCTTTATTTCCCACTGTTTGTGATTCTGAGTCTCGTTCCAGGAATCTTTTCCATGTGGAACAAACATGCATGCGTGTACTATTAATTTGTAGGTAAAAGTTATATTAATGGGAATTAAGGGTGTGAGATCACATATCAGTAATTTAAGAGTAAAAATATTACAGGGAAGTTGAAATCAGAACTTTTTTGGTTCTCTGGTAATTCAGAAAGATCCATGTCAAAAAAATAATTGAATTGAATTGTTTTGTTTCAAGATGAATCAAAAATGATTCCTTTTGAAATGGTCAAGTGTACTAAAAAGTTAAAAAAAAACCTTTGGGAGTCAAACAAAATGTTGAATTTTGACAAAATTGAACATAAGAACATAAGAACATAAGAATGGCCATACTGGGTCAGACCAAAGGTCCATCGAGCCCAGCATCCCATCTGCCGACGGTGGCCAATGCCAGGTGTCCCAGAGAAGGAGAACAGAAGACAATGATCAAGTGATTTATCTCCTGCTATCCATCTCCTGCCCTTGTTATGAAGGCTAGGGCACCATACTTTATCCCTGGCTAATAGCCATTTATGGACCTAACCTGCAAAAATTTATCAAGCTCTTTTTTAAACCCTAATAGAGTCCTGGCCTTCACAGCCTCCTCGGGCAAGGAGTTCCACAGGTTGACTGTGCGCTGTGTGAAGAAAAATTTCCTTTTATTAGTTTTGAACCTACTACCCATCATTGACCATTTTAAAGTGTTTATTGCTTTTAAAATACAATGAAATGAAATAGCATTTCAAACTGAAACATCACACTGATTCATTTAGCATATGTAATCATCAAGTGATCCGTCCCCTGTCGTCCATTCCCAGCTTCTGACAAAAGGAGGCCAGAGACACCATTCCTGCCCATCCTGGCTAATAGCCATTGAAGAACCAATCCTCCATGAATTTATCTAGTTATTTTTTGAACTCTGTTGAAGTCCTGGCCTTCACACCATCCTCTGGCAAGGAGTTCCACAGGTTGACTGTGTGTTGTAAGAAGAAATATTTCCTTTTGTTTGCTTTAAACCTGCTGCCGATTCATTTCATCTGGTGACCCCTAGTTCTTATGTGATGGAATCTGACCACAGATTCTACCCGGGACCTCAGCAGCTTTTCCTGGCATTTCCCCAAACGGTGTAGTCTGCACACATTGGTATCTCCTCTGAGAACGCTCTCTTGCCAAAACATTCCCAACCAGCTCTAGCTCCAGGCCAAGCCAGGCCTTCCTGCGCCTCTGTTCCTTGTGGGTCTCAGCTCCGCTCATGTGTTCTCCAGCATGGCTTTGCCTCCCTGTCCCTTGCCTGGGGCTCTGGGAGCTAAGCTGCTTCTTCCTCCCGCTGTGGAAAGCCTCCATGTGTCTCTTCTCCCCATTCCCCCTGCCAAGGCCTGGATGGTCTGGAAGAGACGTGCGTGGGATGCCTCGCAGGCCACTAGCTGAGCCCGCAGATGCCGCTTCATCATCACTGGCCTACAACAGGCAATTGGGAGAATGTGGAAAAGTTTCTGTCACACCAACACGAGTGCTTGAAACCTTCCCAAACGTCCATGGTCAAAACTCCCGGGCCAGTAATGCCGGGAGATATGATTCATTGCAGGGATAACATCTGCTCGCGTGCCAGGGCGTTATGCTAAGTCCTGTGCTGGAAACCAGCCACCACAGCATCTCCTCCAGTGAAGACCAGCTGCTGTAGCAGCTTTGGAGCTCAGCAGCACGGCTACTCATTGTTTTCAATGTATTTAGAAGAGTTGGTCTTGCTGGAGGTGACTGTCCATTTTATTAAATAATGTCAGGTCCTCACAGGGTGTTAATTCTGAAGGGCCCACGTGCCGGGGTTTGGAACCAGACGAGCTCTGAAGAGGAAACACCTTGTCAAAAAGCTGAAAAAAGTGTGCGGATGAAAAGCAGTAAGCTCCTAACTCCCTGACTTTTCTTCCTGGAGCTACTTTCAAAATCCAAACATGCCAGGCTTGTGAATTTCAAGTATTTTCAAAAAAACCTCCAAGGCAAACCGAATTAGAAAAAGGGAAAGGTCCCAGGAAAAGGAAAGTCCTGGTGCGAACTTCACTAAGAGGCTGCTCTCAGCACCTCCAGCATGAATGGGAAACATCTCTCCGGCAGCAGAAGGAAGCTGCCCTTGTTTATTCCGCGTCAGTGTGCAGAAGCAAAAATTCACGTCGTGTATGAACATCAGTCACTGCCCAAACCGCAGGCCTCCCGCAGCAGCTGGCACCGAGGGAAGGAGAGAGACGCCACGGCAGGTGCATTTTTAATCATGCACCTGGTAAGTTTCAGAGGCAGGAAATATTTCATGTCAGTTATTTGTAAACGAACCTGCAGGGTCCCCTTCCAAGGGAGCCTGGTCAATGCAATCGGCAGCCCGGGGCTTTGTTGAGTTCGGAGACAAGGGCGCCACTGAGGAATTCAGGAAGAAAGGTCGGGCCGGTGGGGAGCAGCCCGCCCCAGGTTCCCAGGGACTCAGAACAGGAGGGGGCCGTGGAATCCCGGAAAAATTTCTCATTTCCCTGATCTCCCAGGGAACACCCGTTTTCTCGCCGGCGGGGGGCTGGGTTAGCCGGCCTGCTGCTCCTGCCAGCGCTGCTCTCGGGGTCAGATGTCCCTCCTGCCAGCACGCTCTGGCCGCAGTGTAACGCTCCTTTGGTGAGCAAGGTTTGGCTGGGCAAGGCCAGGCTAACAGGGAGCAGGCACCTCCCCCAGTGTTTCTAACCCTGGACAAGAGATAATGTGGCCTGAAGAGGAGTCACCAGGAGCCTTTGTTCCCCACAGGGTTAGTGTGGGGGCGTTACGCTGGGCATTCCCCCTGGTTCCGGGGACATTGCACGCAGATGGCACACGCTGAGTTCTGGGGGGACATGCCCCACCCCCAGAGAGGGGCCAGACAGCACAGCAGTCGCATTATCAGCCCCAAACAGCACCCATTTTATAGCGCTGACTCTACAGCTGATCCGTCAGCTGTTGCTGGAATTCTGCTCCAGCTGGGGGAAGCACGCAGAGCCCGCGCCAACCGCCTCCAACTGGTTCGAAGGCTTGGTGGCACCGGGAGAGATGTGACCGGCAGCTCTGATGTGACACAGCCGGGGCCCTGGCTCTGGTTCCTACCCTGTAAACCTGGAGTAGTGGCACTGACCTCCGTGGACTCAGTGCGGACTGACACTACTGTAACTGTAGCCCAGTTTGCTCCGGGGTCCCACCCAGACCCACACCCAGCCGTAGCGTCCAGCGTCACACTCTCTTCCACTCTGGGCTCTGCAGCGCCTGGCGAGCTCTGCGGCGGTGGGTGCCCAACACACACTGTCCACTTCCTGCTGGAGAACCTCTCCCCGGCCTGGCCCCGGGAGAGCGCTGTGCAGTGGGAGGAGGTTGATGGGGAGTCTCTTGCTTGGCAGGGCCATCGCTACATGTAGTCACAGCAGCCCTTCTGCTGAGGGAGGGAGGCCTGCTTGTCTGCTAAATATGAGAGAGTTTGTGGGTCTGTCCATCTGTCTAGCCATCTGTTTGTATTTCAAAAACTCCTCCCAAACGGTAAGAGCCAGGACCACCACATTCAGTATCTAGCTTCCCCTTAGCATAACATAAGGCAAGGCCAGGGACTGGGTGTGTCAGGACAATGGGATGTGCCGGGAATGGGACTGATTCTCAGGAACCCATCCAGAAAAGAGACAGAATCACCAAGCAGGTGAAAGGGCCTGGCTGGGGGCACGGTCCCAGCCCTGAGCCTCCCACCCTCCAGGTGTCTTTTAGGGAAAGTGGGGGGGCAGAAGCTCCCCCCAGTTCCTACAGGAACATTGCTGGATCTTCCCCTTCCCCTTCAGCAGAAAGTGCAGTTGGCTGCGTTCCTCACTCTGGCTGGGGAGCGCAGGGGCAAGACGAACCTGGACCCGCCCCAGCTGGGGGGACATGCACCCCCCCCCGGCTGTGCCTGCTGGAGCTGCGACGGCTGCGGAGAGGCGCTTCTCGCCTGGGCCCAAGCCGCTGCGGTGAGAGAGGGCTGGGGTTGTCCTCTGTCCCTAGGGCAGCCTGCACCCCTCCTCCCCAGCCCCCCCCGAGCAATGATTTCGATGAAGCCTGGACATTCTCATTTTATTTTCCAAAAAACAAAAATTAATTGACTGAAGGAGCCAAACAACGCTGGGTGGATCTTCTAGTAATCAGCTACGCTGGGTCAATGGATTTGCTTCCCAGGCCAATGTAGGTTACAGGCAGTAACAGGTCTGGGAAGGGCTTTGTCTTAGCACCTCTGGTGTCAGGTTCCCCAGCTGGTACAAAGGATCAGAGGAGGCTGGGAGAGATGCAGGGAGAGGCGCTGGGAGGCTGTTTGTTTAGAAGACCTTAATCTGTAAAGGTTTGCACTAGTCTGGGGAGACCCAAGGCTGCTTCTATGCTTCTTTAGCACTGGTTGTCCTATGTGCACAGAACCCTGCTCTCCCCAAGCAGGGAGAGTCCCAAGGACCGGTCAGGATCGGGCCCCTAAGGAATAGCCCAAAGGCGGCAGTGATACGCACCCAGCTCTGCACAGCTGGAGGGCACAGTGCCCCTTCTGTTGCTTTGTCAACCACCCAGTAGGGACTGTCACGGTTTGTCAAATAAGGAATAAAAATCATATTGAAAAGGAACCAAACTGTGCCAAATGCCATCTCTTTTATGGCAGCACTAACAGCCATCAATGGAGTTGAGTAAATAATTTGCAGCAAATAATTTATTCAATTAACTTGCTCCCAGTTCATGCATTTTCAGCAGACAGATCGCAATATTTTTGCATTTATTTGTGAATTTATCCCATGACTGAATCCATAGGAATATTTGTTTGCAGTCCTGTCAGTCCCGGGATATGAGAGAGACAAGGGAGGTGAGGGAATGCCTTCTCCTGGGCTAACTTCTGCTGTGCAAGAGACACCTTTCCAGGCGCCACAGAGCTCTGCTCAGGGCATGAAGGGCTAGTGCTGAGCCCGCTCTCTGAGCCGGTGGCTCTTCATCACCAACCAAGTGTGAGGCGCAAACCTGACACTGCATCTTGGCGTTTTGGAAACACCCCCAAGCGTCTGAGCGAAACCCTCCCTGACAGCAAGGCCTCGCGCTAGTGCAAGGCCAGTAGCCCCACCCCTACGTCCGCGGGACTCTGGGAGGGAAGGGAAACGGTTGGTCCTAGGGCTGGGATGTTCCTCCACCTCTGCGCACTGGGCCACAAGAGCTGGTGGGGCAGTGCCCAAGGAAGAGCCGGGCCCCAAAGTAATTTAAGTAATGTCATGCTCTCGCGCTCCCCCCCCCACACACACGCGTGCGCGCCCTGCGGGCCCAACAAACCTGACTCTCACAGGTGGCGGCAACCCACACTGCGTTGCTGCGACAGTGCAGTCGGACAAGCAGTGCCGGGCCCTGGCCTGCCACAGGAGATGCCCAGTGCCCAAATGGCATTGTGAGTCCAGGCCAGACAGGTGGCTCCTGGTGCAGGAGAGGCGGGTGAAACCCGTCACCTTTCCCAGCCTGCGCTTGGCGGGCGACAAGAGCCCATGTTGGGAGCCGGGCTCGGGTCAATACGCTGCCGCCCCATTCTACGAGGCCTGAGAGTATCCAGCAGCCAGGCTCCCGGCAGCAGGAGGGCAGCGTATGGGTCACCGAAGGCCAGGGTCCGGAGCAGCAGGAGGGCAGTGTATGGGTCCCCAAAGGCCAGGGTCAGGAGCAGCAGGAGGGCAGTGTATGGGTCCCCAAAGGCCAGGGTCCGGAGCAGCAGGAGGGCAGCGTATGGGTCACCGAAGGCCAGGGTCTGGAGCAGCAGGAGGGCAGTGTATGGGTCCCCAAAGGCCAGGGTCCGGAGCAGCAGGAGGGCAGCGTGTGGGTCACCGAAGGCCAGGGTCTGGAGCAGCAGGAGGGCAGTGTATGGGTCCCCAAAGGCCAGGGTCCGGAGCAGCAGGAGGGCAGCGTATGGGCCACCGAAGGCCAGGGTCTGGAGCAGCAGGAGGGCAGCGTATTGGCCACCGAAGGCCAGGGTCAGGAGCAGCAGGAGGGCAGCGTATGGGCCACCGAAGGCCAGGGTCAGGAGCAGCAGGAGGGCAGCTATGGGCCACCGAAGGCCAGGGTCAGGAGCAGCAGGAGGGCAGTGTATGGGTCACCGAAGGCCAGGGTCAGGAGCAGCAGGAGGGCAGTGTATGGGCCACCGAAGGCCAGGGTCAGGAGCAGCAGGAGGGCAGTGTATGGGTCACCGAAGGCCAGGGTCAGGAGCAGCAGGAGGGCAGCGTATGGGCCACCGAAGGCCAGGGTCAGGAGCAGCAGGAGGGCAGCGTATGGGTCACCGAAGGCCAGGGTCCGGAGCAGCAGGAGGGCAGTGTATGGGTCCCCAAAGGCCAGGGTCTGGAGCAGCAGGAGGGCAGTGTATGGGTCCCCAAAGGCCAGGGTCCAGAGCAGCAGGAGGGCAGCGTATGGGTCCCCAAAGGCCAGGGTCTGGAGCAGCAGGAGGGCAGTGTATGGGTCCCCAAAGGCCAGGGTCCGGAGCAGCAGGAGGGCAGCGTATGGGTCACCGAAGGCCAGGGTCTGGAGCAGCAGGAGGGCAGTGTACGGGTCACCGAAGGCCAGGGTCTGGAGCAGCAGGAGGGCAGCGTATGGGCCACCGAAGGCCAGGGTCAGGAGCAGCAGGAGGGCAGCGTATGGGCCACCGAAGGCCAGGGTCAGGAGCAGCAGGAGGGCAGCGTATGGGTCATCGAAGGCCAGGGTCCGGAGCAGCAGGAGGGCAGTGTATGGGTCCCCAAAGGCCAGGGTCAGGAGCAGCAGGAGGGCAGTGTATGGGTCCCCAAAGGCCAGGGTCCGGAGCAGCAGGAGGGCAGCGTATGGGCCACCGAAGGCCAGGGTCAGGAGCAGCAGGAGGGCAGTGTATGGGTCCCCAAAGGCCAGGGTCCGGAGCAGCAGGAGGGCAGCGTATGGGTCACCGAAGGCCAGGGTCTGGAGCAGCAGGAGGGCAGTGTACGGGTCACCGAAGGCCAGGGTCTGGAGCAGCAGGAGGGCAGCGTATGGGCCACCGAAGGCCAGGGTCTGGAGCAGCAGGAGGGCAGCGTATGGGCCACCGAAGGCCAGGGTCAGGAGCAGCAGGAGGGCAGCGTATGGGCCACCGAAGGCCAGGGTCAGGAGCAGCAGGAGGGCAGCGTATGGGTCATCGAAGGCCAGGGTCCGGAGCAGCAGGAGGGCAGTGTATGGGTCCCCAAAGGCCAGGGTCAGGAGCAGCAGGAGGGCAGTGTATGGGTCCCCAAAGGCCAGGGTCCGGAGCAGCAGGAGGGCAGCGTATGGGCCACCGAAGGCCAGGGTCAGGAGCAGCAGGAGGGCAGTGTATGGGTCCCCAAAGGCCAGGGTCCGGAGCAGCAGGAGGGCAGCGTATTGGCCACCGAAGGCCAGGGTCAGGAGCAGCAGGAGGGCAGCGTATTGGCCACCGAAGGCCAGGGTCAGGAGCAGCAGGAGGGCAGCGTATGGGCCACCGAAGGCCAGGGTCAGGAGCAGCAGGAGGGCAGTGTATGGGTCCCCAAAGGCCAGGGTCCGGAGCAGCAGGAGGGCAGCGTATGGGTCACCGAAGGCCAGGGTCCGGAGCAGCAGGCTGGCGCCCAGCAGAGCTCCAGGGAGAGCAGCGGAGGGGAAGGGACAGCAAACACAGGCCCCCCCAGGGCCGCTTTGTGGAACTGGCTCATTAAATGGCTCCTGGTTGCTCCAATCCTGGCAGGAGGGAGAATGGGGAGAGGGAGATGTGGGGGCAGGAGGAATAAAGCGCAAAGGTGGGAAAGGCTGGTAGCAGCGACGGTGGGGCCAGAGAGGGAAGTTGGGGGCAGGGTGAGGGGGAGTGGACAGAGAGGGAAGTTGGGGGGTCGGACAGAGGGGGAGGGGACAGAGAGGGAGGTTGTGGGGTCGGACAGAGGGGGCGGGGACAGAGGGAAGTTGGGGGCAGGGTGAGGAGGAGGGGCCAGAGAGGGAAGTTGGGGGGTCGGACAGAGGGGGAGGGGACAGAGGGAAGTTGGGGGCAGGGTAAGGGGGAGGGGCCAGAGAGGGAGTTGGGGGGAGGGGGAGGGGCCAGAGAGGGAAGTTGAGGCACATGAGAACGAGGCAGAGAGGAAAGGCGTCAGCACTCAGAAGAGGCGGGCGTGGAGATGCGGGACGTCTGCGTCGCTACCCACCATCCAGGCCTCCCTGTCTGGTTTCTGGGAGCTAGCAACGACACAGCGTCCAGTCACAGGCAGCTGGCTGCAGCCCCCGGCCCTGGGATCAGAGCCGTGTGTTGGCCACCAGTGCTTGCTGGTTTAAACATAAGCTTTCATGCATTTTTCCTCCTCCTTTTTGGTTCCCCTTCCCTTCCTTCTCAGCCGGCCTGCTGGGGCAAGAGGAAGGCCACTCTTGGGGAGACCCTCCCTCGCCCAGGCAGAGCGGACTTTGCCGGTGCAGGAACGCTCCCTGGGCTGCTGTCGGGGCGTGTGGGGGGGGGAGGAACACGTCCTAGCCCAGGAAGCTGGGCACCCGAAATACCCTTGAGACCTGGGCGGGCCATCTGAACAGAGCTCATGGCCCCAGGGCTGGGAATGGGAACTCCCCCAGGAGCAGAGCGGCACAATCGTTTGTGGGAGGGTGTTCTTGTGTCGTGCCCCCTCCCCTGCACGGCTGAGCATGAGGAGCCAGCACCCGAACACTTGTTCCCAGGCTCCTGGTGGCTGCTCTGGTCTTAGGATCCTGTTTGTGTCAGCGGGGGCTGAAGGGAGTGACAGGGCCAGACTCTGGGAGCTGTGATGAGCCCGAGGGACCTATGGGCTTCGAAATGGGACCTCCCATCGGCCTTCCCCGGCCCCCTGGATTCCCAGAGTCTGGTTCCCAAGAGCAGCGTGCTCACTGGTAAGGCTGGGCAGTGCGCTGCAAGGGGCTGCAGGGAAACGCAGCTAGAGGTGTCCGCTCTTGGGCCCGCTGCAGAGCCCGGTTCACACTTCCTTCTCAGGAGCTGCTGGGCCCCGACCACCAACACCCTGGAGCCTGGGCCACTCCGTGGCTGCCTGGTCTCTGCTATCTTCCCAATCCCCTGCTGGCATTTGAACAAGGAGGCAGCTAGGGACCACACGGGCCTCTGCAGGGTCCTGTGTCCCCAACACCCGGGTTTGCCGTCCGTTATTTCAGCCCAAGGCCTCCCAATCCCCAGGAGCCAGACATGCTGCACACACAGCAAAGATGCCGAGGTTTTATTTTACAGCCTTCCCTTGCTCCCGAGGATCTAGTCTGTGAGCCACAGAGCTCCTGTCTCTTATCTGCATGCACCTGCCAGGACGACTGGCTTAAAGATAATGCCAGCAACCCTCTCCCTGCTTGGAATGTGATCAGAGGGAGACGCAATCAGCACCGGTTTAGATCTCTCCCCACAGCCGGCAAGTTTCAAGGCTTGCTTCGAACAATGCGGGTTTGCTGCAGCCAGGGCAACGTTCATTCAGAGGGAGCCAGGCCGCTTCCCCGGGCCTCGGCAGGGTTCGACGTGCCCAGGATTTCTGTTCAGATCTTTCCAGAACGGAACCCGGAGCAGGTGTATTTTGCACTCAGTTTCCCTGGGAGAGGCTGGCTCTTCCCTGTCACTGTTTGCTCTCCTCCATCTCGGCACATCCATGCAGTGAGCCCCGGCAGAGACACCTGCCGTCCCGCTCAGAGCTCATGCAACCTGGATTTTTCAGACAAAAAGTCGCCTCCTGCACGGTCTCCCCTTGCACCACAGCGCCCCCCGCTGGCTGGTGCTGTAAACACCCAGCCATGTCTTGGCTCCGCCCAGTAGTTATGTTTGTCCCGCCCCTCCCGCCAGCTCCAGGCAGACGGAAAGGTATCCAGCTGTGCACGCAGACCTCCTGAACCAGCCCCTCCCGCAAAGCCCACTTGTTCTGGGCTTTCCCATTGAAATACAGGCGGGGTCAGCAGCAGGGGAGCTGACAGCCTCTGCAGGCCCCTTGGCAAGGTAGGGGGGCTCCCTGCTCCCTGGAGCAGCAGGGCTGAGGGCTGCCAGCCCTTAGCGCCTCCCAGAGCACAGCTCCACCCGCCCCCCAGCCCTTAGCGCCTCCCAGAGCACAGCTCCACCCGCCCCCCCCAGCCCTTAGCGCCTCCCAGAGCACAGCATCCCCCGCCCCCCCAGCCCTTAGCGCCTCCCAGAGCACAGCTCCACCCGCCCCCCAGCCCTTAGCGCCTCCCAGAGCACAGCTCCACCCGCCCCCCAGCCCTTAGCGCCTCCCAGAGCACAGCTCCACCCGCCCCCCAGCCCTTAGCGCCTCCCAGAGCACAGCTCACCCCCCCAGCCAGCGCCTCCCAGAGCACAGCTCCCCCCCCCCCCAGCCTTTAGCGCCTCCCAGAGCACAGCTCCACCCGCCCCCCCAGCCCTTAGCGCCTCCCAGAGCACAGCTCCACCCGGCCCCCCAGCCCTTAGCGCCTCCCAGAGCACAGCTCCACCCGCCCCCCCAGCCCTTAGCGCCTTCCAGAGCACAGCTCCACCCGCCCCCCCAGCCCTTAGCGCCTCCCAGAGCACAGCTCCACCCGCCCCCCAGCCCTTCGCGCCTCCCAGAGCACAGCTCCACCCGCCCCCCCAGCCCTTAGCGCCTCCCAGAGCACAGCTCCACCCGCCCCCCCCAGCCCTTAGCGCCTCCCAGAGCACAGCTCCACCCGCCCCCCCAGCCCTTAGCGCCTCCCAGAGCACAGCCCCCCCCAGCCCTTAGTGCTGCACAGCATCAGGCAGCGATTTAAGGGCACTTGTCCAGACTGCCCTCGGCCCAGTCACAGGGCTGAGTCTGACCCAACATGGGGCCTTTGGAGGCGGTTCCATGGGCATACACGACCTGGCCAGAGGCGAGCCTCTGTCAGACAGACAGCTTGCCCGGTGATGTCCTGACCTGCCAGGGTTAAACCTCACCGCGGGAGGCCCTGCACGTCGGCGGCACTGCCAGCCGCAGGGCCCCGGCATGCTGGAGCCGGGATTCGACTGAGACGCAGGGACGGGATCCATTTCAGCTGTTAGCAAATTTGCCATTAAGTGACGAGGCCTGAGCGGCGGGGGGGACAGAGGCTGCGGCTGCCTCCAGCGCGGTCCCAGTAGCTGCATGCCAGAGAAGGGCACCGGGGCTGGCTGCATGAAACCCAGCTGGGCTTTGTGGGGAAGCATCAATGTTTAATGTGCAGAACGAGCGCCACTGCTCCTCGCCGCTGCCCAGTGAGTGGGGACGGATCCAGGAGGGCTGTCGCCTGTGTCACCTTGACAGGAAAGGGGCTCAGCATGTCCCCACGGCTGGGAAAGAGGGAGGCAGGCCTGGGTCACAGAGCACTGGGCAGGTGGGTCTCTCTGTCCCGCATCCCTGCAGCAGCGAGCGCATCATTGTTATTAACGGCTTTACCTCACAGAGTCAGGTCTGAGGATACCCAGGCCCAGGGCAATGTTCCCTCTGATTTTTTCCATCTGCATGTGGAATGAATGTCGTGAGGCGTGTGCGGATGTGCACCACCAGAAGACACACATGCTGCCAGCTGTGGGCACTCTGTTAATCAGCTGGCTGGCATTTGAATCTCTCCCGGGTGGCTGCCTGAGCGCTCAGCATACAGGGACACTGCCCAGAGCTTGGGGCCAAATTCCCACTGGTTTCTGTGGGAGCGAGGTGCCAACGCCCCTCTGGAGACCGGAAACAAAGCGATTTGCCCCCTGTCCCCCGGAGAGGCTGTGGCAAGCCCAGGCCCTGGTGCTCATTGTGCGTGGTCACTGCTCTGCACATGGCCCAGGTACCCACAGCCACTGGGGCAGTACAAACCCCGCAGCGGGGGGGGGGGGGGGCTCGGTGATAACAGCAGGAGGCTGGAGTGCATGGGGTGGCCTGTGCTGGTGGCCTGGGGCCTTCCGCTGCCCCACAGCTCTTGGCAGCAGAACTGGCAGAGGGGCCAAGGGGCCGAGCACCAGCTCTAAGCTCACTCACCAGAACCGGCTCAGCCCCGTCCACCACAGCAAAGCCCCTGGGGCGTGCAGGTGGGAGAGGCTATTCCCTGAGCAAGCTTCACCAGAGAGAATTCAACATGCTGGGCTGCAGAGGAAAAACATCCTGCCACGGGACCCTGCTGGAGAGTGGTCTCCCCGTTCATCCCGGCTTGTTTCTGCCTCTGAGACGGGCTCTGACCGGTGGCGGGACGCTCGGACGCCTCCTGCCCGTCATTCGCTGCTCTTGCAAAAAGAAACGCTTGATAAGCGGGAGGCAAGCAGTCCGGCACCTGACGCTACTATCCCTTCATCTGCGGCGGGGCTTTTCTTACCTCTGCAGAATGAAATTCCTCGTCCAGAAGAGCAATCACTGTAACGGGGCTGTTTTCTCACAGGCTTAACAGAACCCCACAAATTCGGCCCCCACCCTACTCCCTAGCATGCCCCCCACCCCCACCTCATCCTAACTTCCTCCAGGCACCTTCAGTCGGGTTTGGAACGCAGGGGCTGCGCAGGGCAAAGCAGACAGATGAGGCCCCAAATCGACTCTTTAGTCCTGTGAACTAAGCAAATCTCTGGAAATCACTGGGGAAAGATAAAGGCAGAGTCTTGCAATGTGTTGTTTTTAGAAACCCTTTTTTCTCTCTAGCCACAGTGGTTAGGAAGATAAATCGTTAACGGGAAAGTCAAACCATGCTGCAAGAAGAAAGTGAGCAGAATTAGAGAAGATGGATGAAAATACTTATGCAAATGAAGCTTTCTGTGCTGTCAAGACACTCACCAGGACACTCATTTATTACTCTATTAAGACAGCAGATGGCAAACTGCTAATGAATGTGAAAGGCACCCAGAATTGGTACAAACAAACAGAATGATGCTCAGGGAGGCATCAAGGAATTTGTGAAGAATGCCACAGATTGGAGCAAAAGTTAAGGCAACTCCCACAGCTTTCAGAGAATGGTGTGGGCAGGAAAGGGAGTGAGATTTTAAAGGACCAGCCTGCTCCTGAAAAGGGCTGCTGGGCTTGTCTAATGAGCTCCCACAACACCTCGGCTGGCATAGGAAGGAACTGGTAGAAATCAGACCCAGGTATCGTTCCCTGCTGCATCTTGAACTCGCTACGCTGTGTATTTGTACTAGTTAAATCATTGCTCTGGGGCGGGGCGGGGCGGGGCGGGGCGCTGGGGAGGCGGGGTTCAGGGTGCAGGCTGCCCTGGGGAGGGAGGACAACCCAGCCCCCTCTCACCGCAGCTGCATGGGGCCAGGTGAGAAGCGCCTCTCCGCGGCTGCTGCAGCTCCAGCGAGCACAGCTGGGGGAGGGGCGTATGTCCTCTGGCTGGGGAACAAACCACCACACAGACAGACAGACACACAGGCCGACAAACTCTCTGAAAGATATAGCAGAGAACTGTCCCTTTCTCCGCCCCTGCCCCCTACTGGCCCAATGGGGGTATAGCTGAACTGGTCCCCATCTCTGGCCCTCTTGCCAGACCCCTCCCTTTCCGTTTGATGAGAAACAATCGCATTCCAGGCACATCCTGTGGTCCTGGCACAGCTAAACCCTGACCTTGCTTTGAGTTATGATAGGAGGAAGCTGCCTACCGCATTTGGTGACCCTAGCTCTTATCGTTCAGGGGGAGTTCTTGGGCAAACAGACTCACAGATGGAGGGAGACTCACAGACAGACAGATGTACATTTCTAAAATATATAGTAAGAAGATTAGGCTTGGACAAACTGGATTAGCAGCTATAAACGCTCTTGAGCCATCATCTGTTACTGAACCAAAACTCGAAACCAACCATTTGTAAGGGTCTGAACTCTTGTTATTGTTTGTATCATAGCTACAGGCCCCATATGAATCAGAGCCCCGAGGTGCTATCTTCTGTACACAGACACAGCCTCTGGCCCAGAGAACACAGCCAAAGCAAACAAGGGGTGAGCAGGGAATCCAAGTATCAACGAGGTGAGTGACTGTCAGTGGCAGAGTCTGAAATAGAATCAGGTCTCTTGACGCTCATTCCAATGCCCTCATCACTAGGCCACGCTACCTCTCAAAGGGTTATTCGTCCAGTTTCTGTCTGGAAGCCTTGTGAGACTCCTCAGACCCTCATCTTCAAGTGTCCAGATTCCTTCCTTTGACCTCTTGTTCTGCCAGTCAATGAGCAGCAGTTTCCACCATCAGGCTCTGTAAAATGGTATTAGGAAGATTATAAAGCCTAAGAGAAATGGGTGGCACAGGCGCTTCTGAGCAGGGATCTGCACTGGGAGTGGAATTCATCTCTGGCTGCGAACATGGTCTACAGAGCCCTCTGAAAACACAGACTTCTATCTTTCAACTTCAGTTTAAACACCCACCACCGCCAGGTCCGTTAACCAAGGGAAGCCTTGTAGTCAGGAGCGAGTCCTCTAAGCTTTATAGTCAATTCATTCTGTGATAAGGAACATTACAGATCTCAAAATACTGAGCTGGGGGAAGGAAACTTTAAAATGATGGAAGCATTTAAACTCCAGAGCACAACTCAATCATCCCAGCCAGGGCTTTGTCAAGGCAGGACTTAAAACTCTCTAGGGATGGAGATTCCACCCCCTCCCTAGGGAACCCATCCCAGTGCTTCCCACCCACCCAGGGAAATCGTTTTTCCTAATATCCAACCGAGACTTCCCCCACTGCGACTTGAGACCATTGCTCCTCGTTCTGCCATCTGCCCCACTGAGAACAGCCTCTCTCCATCCTCTTTGGAACCCCCCTTCAGGAGATTGCAAGCGGTTATCAAATCCCCCCTCACTCTTCTCTTCTGCAGACTAAACAAGCCCAAATCCCTCAGCCTCTCCTCATAGGTCATGTGCCCTGGCCCCCCGAATCATTTTCATTGCTCTCCACTGGACTTTCTCCAGTTTGTCCACGTCCTTGCTCCAGGGTCTTCTAGCCCTTCCCTCTGGGCAAAGTTCAGTCTGTACTGGTCACTTATCATTGGCAAGGTAGATTGGACTAGTCTGACTGCTCCTCTGCAGCCCTGCTGCCTCCCCTGGCTCACCCAGCCTCTCCCCAGCACTGCTCTGTTCCCTTCCCTAAAAGGCAGCGAGGTCCCTCTCCCACCGAAGCAAGAGTGACTTCCCTCTGGCCAGCCAGCTTTTTATACAGTCTTGCCAAGCTCTGATTGGCTGCCTCGAGCCCTCTCCCGATTGGCTCCCAGCCTCAGCCCTCTCCCTGGGCTGTTCTAACCATTTCTATTCCAGTGTGGAGCAACACTACCCAGCGCTCCCCCAAGGTGGGACCGTGCAGCAGGGTTGGGTAGTCATCCTTCCACCTAGATCTCTGGGTGGAATGGCATCCCACAATGCCTTGCTTCTCATGCTACTAATAGTATTCTCTGTGCATGTCTCTGCAGCTTCTCTGTCCCCAGCTGAAGCCCTAGGACAGCAGGGATAGCTGCCCAGATTTTCCCAGAATGCATTTCTGTACACACAGCTAGTCTGTACATTAGCAGCTGCACAAACTTGGCTGACATGGGGTTGTTTTGTGAAAGAGGCTTCCGGGTAAATACAACTCAGTCCTTCCATTATAACCCAATGTCACAATGGACAGCTCACAAAACCAGCGGCTTTTCACAGGATGGGTAGACAGCGACCCGCTTGTCATCCGTCAAGCAAGAGGCCAAACGCAGTCTAAGTGTGAAGCCACTGAGGTTTGTGCTAGGAATGGATTTGGCCCCGGGTGGTTTTTTAGTTTTTACACATTTCACTTTGTGTAACTAGTTTCTTTTAATGTCTCACGATTAAATAGCAGCCCGTGTTTCCCATTGGCCCCTGACATTCTGCACCTCCAGGAGCAAGTAACACTGGCTCACAACTGCGACATAACACTGGCTTCGCAGTGCCTCTCCCCCGCCAGGCCATCATCCCAACTGGCCGTGGCCTGGCTCCTTCGGAACGGCTTGGCTCGCATTTATTTACGAGGCCGCCTTGCCCAAGTGCCCTGGCAGGACGAAATCTGAGGAAGGGGGCTGAGATTTCCAGGAATGTGTCTGCTTCAGCAGTCAGGTCTGATTAAATGCACACGAGGGCCCGATTCTGAGCTTAGATCCAGAGTCACTCCTGTGACTGCCATGGAATTGCTCCGAACAAGCGCCACCTGAAAGTTCTAAAACAAGCCTCCCACAATGTTCTCGAGCTTGCTTCATTGCCACGGTAGCTTGGCACTCAGATCAGATCGGCAATGTCTTTTACCCAGTCTCTGACCATGGCCAGGACTAGATCTTGCAGAGGAAGGTGCAAGGACTGTTGTAATCAGCAATTATGTAATAACTTGCTCACAGGAAAAGTTTTTTTCTAATCCCAGCTAGTAACTTTTAGCAGGTGGGGCCATAACCCTTTTGTTTTACTTCACATAACAGGGTACTCTGGCTATCTATATGATGTCCACCTGCTTCCTGAGTCCTGCTAACCTCTTGGATTCAGCAGTGCCTCGTAGCAGTGAGTTCTTATCCTACCAGGTAGCAGCCTTAACTCTGCCCTGTAATCTGAGGCCACAAACACTAAAAGGCCAAGAGAAGATGCTTGCACAGGCATGATTGTATCTATTGTTTCAGAGGGTTATAAACTAATAGGGAACTCCCTGGATTTGGCCTTAATTACACCTCCGCAAATTAAAGTCAAAATCAGCTGCAGTGGCAGCATACCAAAGCCTCTGGAACCCCGCAGCTCTGAGCAAGTGCAGGCGCATTGGAGATCTCTGCATTACTTCTCTGGTGAAGATTCTGTGGATTGTTATTTACGAGTTACCTATGAAACCTCTGCACATGCAAAGTGGTTTTCCGAGCCCAGCACCGAATACGTTTGAGCCATCGGCCGGGCGATGAACACGGCAGGTGTTCGCCTCCAGGAGCAGGTGCACAAAAATACTGAATTTGGACTGTTCTGACCTAAAAACCTGCTCGGGACTTTACACTTTTCATGCTATCATGGGGGGAAATGAGTCAGTGAAGGAGAATAAATCACGTCAGTGCAACAGACCGGAGCTGCGGCACTTCAAGCTGAACCGGAAAGGCAAACGCCAAGCTCAGGTACTTCAACCACGCTGGCTGGTTCCCACATGCTAGCCACGTCCTTCTAGCCCCATGCTCCGGGGGCAGCCAGCACACCTGTGCCTTGTGAGGGGGGCACCATGGGGAGCTGCCAGCGAGGAGCCAGGTGGGGGTTGGGCATGGCATTGCTGCCTCAAATTCACAGCCTGTCCCCTGGGCACCAAGCTGGGCCTTGCTGCCAGGCTGAGCGTGCCGAGCTGTGTGACGGGGAGGCCGGGGCTGAGACATCCAGTAGTCAGAAGGGGCCGTTACCACCATGAAACCCAGAGCGTCGTCACCTGCCCATGCTGTGCCCAGGGGCTGGAGGAGGTTCGCCAGGTAGCAGCATCAGGCCGCGACAAGGCAGCATAGGCAGCTGTGCTCAGCAAGAGGCCAAGCTACGCCCGAAACACCGCCGCTGCCCTTCACCCGAGCCGCGTTTGAACCCGACAAGGCCTGGGCGGCCCAGTCTGAATGTGACAGGTAGGGGGTGAGGAACCTGTTTTGAGTTGGGGGGTTGCTGACCCACAGAAAGATCACTTGAGGGCTGCACACAAGTGAGAAACAAAAAAAAATACCCCGACTGAGAAGGAGAAATTCACGTCCCATATTCCCCTCACACTCCAGAGCCTTGGGGGGCCCAGGCTAGTGGATTCTGTGTGTTCCAGCCCCTTGGAGAGACAGCAGGGGGGCTGGAGCACCAGCGTGGGCTCCCCACTGTTGAGGGGGGAACCCCGAGGGTTGGGGGCCAGAACTAGGCAAGCTGGGGCCTGCATCCAGCCCCCGGGCCTTAGGTTCCCCACCCCTGGTGGCAGGAGATGTGCTGAGCTGCTCGGCAGAGTTTGCGGTGGTGGGCAGAGGCCACATGGTGTTACCTGCACAAATTTCTCTGTCCCTTCCACAGTGTAGGGACACACCTTTACCCCGTTCCTAGGGCTCAGGTGCAACCCTGTTAATTTACACACCCACCCTCACCCAATTCCTAGGGCTCAGGGCGTAACTTCTGGCAGGTTTGCAGGATCTTTTGCCACTGAAAGAGCCTCACCCAGTAAAATCCTTATCCTCTATTTATTGACAATTTCCAAGCAAGCAGAATATACATGCTAAGCACACAGTGCCTTGCTCACCAATCCTGAGACAGGCAGGCAGACTTCTCCTCTTGGCCAGGCAAGGTCAGTCTCTCTGGATCTTAGCTGCTGCACGTCATGGTCGTGCAGAGGAGGCTGGGTCTTGGAGGTGACTTCTTCCAGGTCTTCCCTCCTTCTTTTGGTTCCTTTTTTTCTTTCCTTCCCTTTTCCTCTTCTTGCTTTTCCCCTTTTCCCTCTTTCACTTTTGCTTCTTTCACACTTGCTTGCTTGTCTCCTTCTTGGACCCCAGTTTATAGAGTGAAACAAGAGTCCTGCTTAGCTAGCTCTTAACCAATTATTTTAGTATAATTTTTCTAACCAATCACAACATGCTGTAACAGAATTACCTAACCAATCATACCCCACCACCTTACACCTAGCAACATGAATTATCCAGCAGACAGAAAGAGTGACAAACCAGACAGCGATCACACAGACACACAATAGGAAAGTGAGGCCAGTAATCATAGGACACGGATTCCACAACCTCAGCCATTGACAAGCAGTTTCCTGCCAGATGAAATGCTGTGAACTGAGTTTTCTCTACCTGTCTTGAGATCTGTTTCGTTATCTGGTGACAGTGGGGGCCAAGGACAAGGTGGCCTTCTCACAGCCTGGTGTGACACTATTTTAATGCCATTTAGATGGAGCGTGAGGATGTGACTCCAGGCTTCACAGCTAATGGCTGCTGCTCTTCAGTCTGGCGGCAGAGGATGGCTTTAGTTTAGGCCTTCCAATATGGCTGCAGAAAACGCGTACTGTTACCTGGCGGCCGGTGCTCAGACAGTGCTGGGAACACCACTGGAGTGCCCTGTGGGGGAGGGACCGAGAGGGAAAGTGCAGCTGTGCCGGCTCAGGAAAGGCCAGGCCCTGGGGTCGGTTCCCGTGTCTGTCTGTACGTGTGACTGCTGCGGCCATGGCACATCCAGGCCATGTGGTCCCCGGCGCAGCAGTAGAGCCCGGGGGGAGACACAGCCGGGAGGCAGAGGAGCAGCTGCTATTGCTGACAGGACGCTGCTGCCGGCTTGGAAAGCAGGGTCCTGGCCTGCAGCTGGGACAGCCTCCCGCTTAGCCAGCACCACAGGTGTCCTGAGCCTGCCTCTGCAGCTCCCGTGAAAGTCCCAGCCCCATTGCCAGGTGGGCCCAAGAGCCTAAGTCGCTTCAGGGAACCGCGTGTCCAGGGGACCTTGTGCCTGTGTGACTCGGAGACGGGGCAGAGTCTGCAGGCCGGGCAGGGCTGTACCCAGACCGCACAGGGAACAGGCCCTCCCCAGAGACAGAGGGAGCTGCCGGCTCCGGTTGCTGTGTCCCAACAATATGATGTGGGCTCTGCCCGAAGGACAGATGCTGTTCCAGACAACTCCCCTTGCTTTAACACCCACCACTGGTTCACGCGGGGGACCAAGCCCATGGTGGGGATTCCCTGTGGCTGCCAGCAGGGCACCGTGGAGGCCCTTGGTTCCCTGCATCACCCAGATGGGACCAGGAAGGTCAGACAGTGCCCAGAACTAAGGATGTTAAGGACTAGTCGACTATCCGCTAAGCAAATGCTTATCGGAGAGTCGAGTTGATTCGTCGATTCCCCCACCCCCACCCCCTTGCTGCCTCTATCAGATCCTGCGTGGTGATGGAGGCTCTGTGGAGACTCTATGGCATCCCAGAACGTCCCTCCCAGAGGAGATCCTCCAGGAGACAGGGGAGGCATTTTAAGTTCTGCCGACGTGTCGCTGGGGGGCGGGCAGGGTCTCTTAGCCTCTCTAAAGCATGGTGCTGCTCACGTTCCCGTTACTGCTCCGGATTCTATAGGCAGGAGAGCTGGTCTGATCCTATTTACCTCCCGTTTTACTGCTGAACAGCAGGCAGTAGCTGCAAGACTCTCTCCCGTCCTTCATGGGCAATGAGAACTACATTTGCCTTCCTCCAGCTGTCTGTGGCTTGTCAATGCTAATTGGCAGCGATACCGTATGTTCATTAGCCTGTTCCCCACACGCCCTCTCAGGCAGACCACCCAGACTAACTGATTTGCACGGCACCGGCTCAGATTTTCCATCTGTCCCTGGGACAGCACTTTATCAGTAATTTTTTCTCCAGCTCTTTATGAGGGAGAGTGTGAACTCCTTGTCTGTATTTTACTCGTTAAAAGCTGAGTCCCAGAATTTCAGTATCTCAGCCGTCCTGGAGCCATTATTAATCGCCTCCCCCTCGTCCTGGGTTAATAGGCTCACTTTCTCCTAACACTTTTTTACCCTTGATATATTTTTGGAGGCCCTTCTTATCCCACTTGCCTGGTATTATCTTATTTGGAGCTTGCTCGCTCTTATCTTTTCCTTTGCACGTCTAACCCGCTCTGTGGGTTCTGTGGAGAGATGAGCTCAAGTGACGCTAAATGAGGCTAAGTCTAAAGGGAATCTCAGATGAAACTTCAGCCTGCCCTTATCTTAGCGTCAGGGTGACATCAGCTCAGAATTCCTGGCAGCCGGTGCAGGCAGGTATGAGGGAGTCTGGCGACATTTGAGAGTCACTGCTGGGTGTGGCCCTGTGTGGTGATGGGGGAAAGGGCCCCACTAATCCTGCTAAAGGAATTTTGCCTTTTTTATGTGACTAATATTTTATTGTGTTAATAACGTACATAAGAACATAAGAATGGCCGTACTGGGTCAGACCAAAGGTCCATCTAGCCCAGTATCCTGTCTGCCGACAGTGGCCAGCACCAGGTGCCCCAGAGAGCGTGGACCGAAGACAGTGATCAAGCGATTTGTCTCCTGCCATCCCTCTCCAGCCTCTGACAAACAGAGGCCAAGGACACCATTTTATCCCCTGGCTAATAGCCTTTTATGGACCTAACCTCCATGAATGTATCTAGCTTCTCTTTAAACTCTGTTATAGTCCTAGCCTTCACAGCCTCCTCTGGCAAGGAGTTCCAGCGTGTTGGAGCAACTGGTCCCTCCCCCCCCCAGCACAATTTGCGTACGTGGCTCACAGCAGAGGCCTGCGCTGGCAAAAGGCCGCCCACAGGAGCTGCTCTCCATGCAAAGTCCTTAGTAAGGAAACCGCATCCAGTGACAGGAGGCGGGCGGGGCGGCCAGGTGTGAGGAAGCCATTCACGTGCAACCTGCACATTGCACTGCCGCCAGCTTTCCCCCCGGAGATGTTCAGTGCTCCGACACCCCGGGAAGCCCGCCTGAGCCGCTGGAACCCCTGCCCAGGCAGTCTGACCGAGAGCAGCGTCCTGTTCCAGCCCAGTCGGCAAGGGGATCCTGGAGAGGAGACAAAAGCGGGACAGAGTCGGTCCCCAAGGATGGAACCAAACTCATCGGCTGAGGTCCTCAGCAGTTTTGCCTGGCCCTGCTGGCCCGCGTGAGCAGTGGCAAACACACCAGTGCCGAGGGGGATGAGGGCAGAAAATAGAGAAGAGACAATTAGGCAGGGACCTGCTTTTAGAAAAGCCTCGGCTGGCCGGTTCTCCTTTGAGAGCTGAGTCTTCGGAGCTCACAGGAGGTGTAAAGCCCCCCCAGACAGGTCGCCGGAGACAGATAAACCAGGGTCAGCGCTGGATCGGGGGGTCCTGGCTCAAAGGACGCCCCTGCTCTTTGGAGCAGAGTCCCACCCTCCCAAACGCAGTGGAATACACAGCTGAGCCAGAGGCACCTGCCCGACTGACTCGCTCTACCAAAGAGCTGCAGCTGCTCTGCTGGAGGGGCTGGAGGAGGAAAGTAGGAGCATTAGTCTTCCAGGTAATGAGGGTGACAATATGCCTCTCGTGGCAGCGGGGCTCAGCGTCTCTGCCCCTGAGGGAATCAGTCCCACACCAGAGGTCGGATACGTCCTGTGGGCTCGTTTACAGGGCAGAGCTGAGGTTGGCCTGAGGGCTTCTTTAAACAACAAAACGTACATTTCCCAGCTCCCACTGGGATACTGCTTCTTATCCGGCTACCAGGCGCCGCCCGCCCTCTCTAGCCTGCTCTGGGCCCAGCCCTTCCCCAACAGGCTCAACACAAGATGGCCCCTTAGAGGGAACACAGTTCTGCACGTAGCAGAAGCCTTTTCCCTTTGCTGCACACCCCACAGCCCAAACTGTCCCGGGCCGCTGCTGGCCAGTTGGCCAAAACCCAGCTCCAGGCCACCAGCCCAAACCGAGCCCCTCATGGCTTCAGGGGAGAGGGGGAGCCACGGGTAGGGCCGTGGGCAGGACCTCAGCCTGGGTTAGGGACATTTAGCCACCCATGTTAAGAGGTAAATCCTTCTCCACCTTAAAAATCTTCCTGTAGGGAGTGTGCTAGATTTGAGACTGTCACCCCTCTGAGCGGCACTCACATGCGACTTTCGTGGGGACAAATGCCCAGTTTCAGCGACAAAAACTTCCACCCCTATGAGAGACTTTTTTCTTTTACCCTCCCTTTGTTAGCAAGAAAAAGCTGTTTGTTTGGTCGACTGAACAGGCTCCCGCCAGTATCCCACAATGCCTGCCCTGCTGGCTGTGCTCAGTGTTTTGTGATCTCTGCTGCCCTGCAGGCTGTGCCCTCCCCTTTCAAAGCACCTCGAAGAATCTGCTGGGGAGGGAGGGTGACAAAAGTTGTGCTGCTTTGACATGCCTCAGCACGGAGAGCTCACAGAGCTACTCATGAGGCTGCTCCCAGCACCTAGTCCCTCTGGCACTGCCCCCCGGCATGGTCCCTCCCAGCCTCCTGGTCGCTCTGGCACTGCCCCCATCCCGGCACAAACTCTCCCAGCCCCCTAGTCACTCTGGCACTGCCCCCCGGCACGGTCTCTTCCAGCCTCTTGGTCACTGGCACTGCCCCCACCCCGGCACAAACTCTCCCAGCACCCAGTCCCTCTGGCACTGCCCCCCAGCATGGTCCCTCCCAGCCTCTGGCACTGCCCCCACCCCGGCACGAACTCTCCCAGCCCCCTAGTGACTCTGGCACTGCCCCCCGGCACGGTCTCTTCCAGCCTCCTCGTCGCTCTGGCACTGCCCCCACCCCGGCATGAGCTCTCCCAGCCCCCTAGTCACTCTGGCACTGCCCCCCGGCACGGTCAGGCAGAGGAGCCCCAGCGCAGGGGTCCTCTCACACCTTGCTGCTTTCCCCCAGCCTTTCCTGCCTCTCTGGCCCTCTCCATTTCTCTGGGCTTGGCAGCCCAAACTCCCTCCTCCCAGTGGGGACTGCACATTGCCTGCCTCTGCAGCCCCAGTCATCCCTCCCGGACCCTGGGTAGAGCCCCTCGCTGCTCTCCGGACCTGGACTTTATCCAGGCCCCGCCAGTTCCTGACCAACTGAGACTTGTCCAATTAATCCCTGCTCAAAGCCATTACACTGCAAAGCCATGCGTGCAGGACATGTCCAAGCAGTGAGGGGCAGGCCTCTATGGCCTGTGTTGTTCTGGAGAGACTGGGCAACGAAAGCAAAGTCCATCTGGCGTCTGCTTGGGGATAAGCTTTTATCTGGGTCCCTGGAACTTGTCTCAGTGGCACAAAACTCCTCTGAAAAGGCCCCGATCTTCCTGCTGCCACGGTGGCCCTGAACATCATCTGCTCCTGACATGAAAGGGGTATTGGGCAAGCTTTGGTGGTAGAGCAGCCAACCCCAATGGATCCTCTCACGAAGTTCACATGTAAAACCACCTGGGATGGAAGCAGAGCTTGGATGCCAGTTTTGCTCCACAGCAGATGTCATCTTTTGCAGCTCTCCAGAGAGATCGCCAGGTCGCTAGTTCACCGGGAATTGCAGGGAATACTTTTCCTAACTGGGTAAAACTGAGCCAGTTCATAGAATCATAGAGCTGGAAGAGACCTCAGGAGTCATCAAGTCCAGCCCCCTGCCCAAGGCAGGACCAATCCCAACTAAATCAACCTGGCCAGGGCTTTGTCAAGCCGAGACTTAAACACCCCTAGGGATGGGGATTCTACCACCTCCCGAGGGAACCAATCCCAGTGCTTCAGCATCCTCCTAGTGAAATAGTTTTTCCTAATGTTCAACCTAGACCTCCCCCACTGTGACTCAAGACCATTGCTCCTTGTTCTGCCATCGGTCACTACTGAGAACAGCCTCTCTCCATCCTCTTTGGAACCTCCCTTCAGGAAGTTGAAGGCTGCTCTCAAATCCCCCCTCACTCGTCTCTTCTGTAGACTAAACAGACCCAAATCCCTCAGCCTCTCCTCGTAGTTCATGCGCTCCAGCCCCCTCAGCATTTTGGTCACTCTGCTGGAACCCTCTCCAATGCGTCCACATCCTTTTTGTAGTGGGGGCCCCAGAACTGGACACAATACTACAGGTGTGACCTTGCCAGAGCCGAGTAAAGGGGAATAATCACATCTCTGGATCTGCTGGCAATGCTCCTCCTAATGCACCCTAATGTGCCATTAGCCCTCTTGGCTACAAGGGCACCCTGTTGACTCATATCCAGCTTCTCATCCACTGTAACCCCCAGGTCCTTTTCTTAGCGTGTCCCAATCTGGGGCGGGAGGGGTAGCCCCTAGGTAAATGCTCACTCAGGCACAATGAGACCTCATCATCATGAGCTAGTGGGTAACAGTCTCAACCCCCCCTTCAACCATGTTCCCTTCACCCTGCGTCCTTATCTACTCTATATTAAGTCACTTGCCAGTGCGATTAGTCTTTTGGTCTCGTATCTGGTTAACCGTCCTCAATGCTTGTCCCCAAAGCTCACCGAGGGTAGGGGGACCCGGGCCCTCCCCCGCTCCAGGTCCCAACCCAGGACCCTAAGAACAAGGATACAGCTCCTCTGCTCGGTTGGTGAGGACACGCCCCACAACTCACCAACCTGCGGGTTACAGCGAGGCTCTCAACACAGCCTATTGTCCGGTTCACCCCTTCCTGGGTTGCTTCCTACCCTCCGTTCACCTTTTTGCCAAGGGTTGGTGTAGGTGGGTGTCCCCTGCAGCGCAGTCAGTTCTTGCATAGCTGACTCCCCTCCAGCCAGGCCCTCTCCATCGGCCAGAAAACCCTCTGGTGGACCTCCCACCCTGGATGGAATG
The DNA here is from genome assembly GCA_032595735.1 of Pelochelys cantorii. Taxonomy (NCBI): domain Eukaryota; kingdom Metazoa; phylum Chordata; order Testudines; family Trionychidae; genus Pelochelys; species Pelochelys cantorii. Next base: position 29,085,289 of record CM064344.1, on the reverse strand, counting down.
GGCCTCCGGCAAGCTTCCCCTCGCTCCTGCCCCCAGGGATCCTGCCTTGCCCCTCCAGACTCCCCCCGATCATGGCCGGAGTGAGCTTTTCAAACCATGCACCCTGCTGCCAGGAAGCCCACGCAGGCGCAGTCCTTGTGGCCAGCGAGTCGGCCTCGCGTGCTTCTGCGCATGCGACAGCAACGGCCCATGAACAAGCCCTGCACCGCCGCAGGGGAGCCACTGCTTGGACCCAGAGCACCTCTGCTCCCCTCCCGTCAGTGTGGGGTTTGGTGGGCTCTGTTTCTCAGGGTCCCGAAACCTGTCACATAGCCATTCGGTCCTGAGTCTGTAACAGTGCTTGGGATTCTTCTGTCCCAACTGTAGGACTCTGCACTTGTCCTTGTTGAACTTCATCAGATTTTTTTTGGCCTAATCCTCTAATCTGTCTGGGTCACTCTGGACCCTATCCCTGCCCTCCAGCGTATTTACCTCTCCCCCGAGCTTAGTGTCATCTCCAAACCTGCTGATGGTGCAATCTATCCCCTCATGCAGGTCATTAATAAAAATGTTGAACAAAACCGGTCCCAGAACAGATCCTCGGGGCACTCCGCTAGAAACCGACCGCCATCCTGACATCAAGCCGTTGATCACTACCCGCTGGGCCCGACAGTCTAGCCAGCTTTCTATCCATCTTACCGTCCATTTATCCGATCCATACTCCTTTAACTTGCTGGCAAGAATATTGTGGGAGACTGTATCAAAAACTTTGCTAAAGTCAAGGTATATCACATCCACTGACTTTCCCATGTCCACAGAGCCAGTTACCTCATCATAGAAGCTAATCAGATTGGTCAGGCACGACTTGCCCTTGGTGAATCCATGTTGACTATTCCTGATCACTTTCCCCTCTTCCAAGTGCTTCAAAATGGATTCCCTGAGGATCCCCTCCGTGATTTTTCTGGGGACTGAGGTAAGGCTGACAGGTCTGTAGTTCCCTGGATTGTCCTTCTCCCCTTTTTAAAGATGGGCACTGCATTTGCCAGACATTTAGCAAATTGAAAGAGAAGACAAAAGATTAGCTGTAAAACGTCTTTGTTCTGAATCCGCTGGCTGCTCTCCCTGGGATACTGTTCTCCCTCTGGATAGGAGCCCCTCTCTGCCTGCTCGGAGGAAAGGTTTGGCTTTCTCACCCACAGGAAAGCACAAGGCTTTGCTCCTTGGCTGGGGTACCAGGCCAGGCGACTTTGGATTCCAGCTGGGAGAAAAGGTTTGTCCAGAATAATTCTCTGTGAAAAATTAGTTTAAGTTAAAACTGAAACGTTTTGTGATATTCAGACATACTTCTGTGAAAATGCTCACAGTGAGATAGACATTTGGGGTTGGTTTTGTTTTTCAGAATGTCAGGTTTGATTCCTGGCTAATTTACCTGCTTTCCCCCGAGAAAGGGGAATACAACAGACCATGTGAACTAAACACTTTGTTTCCCAAGAGCAAAAAAAGGCTAAAAAGGAGACAGAGTCTCAGAGAAGCGAGATCATTTCCAGCACACCTGGGACAAAGCTGAGCCGAGAACTCAGGTGCCTGAAGTCCCGGGGCCTGTTTCACTCCCCCAGGCGTGATGTGCAAGAGCTATTTACCCAGCAAAATATCTACTCCTCTCTGGCCAATTCAGACAATGAACAACCCCCAGGGACTGCCGGTCCTGGTAATTTGTGGCCCTCATGGACAGCCTACTCTGCTTTAAGGAAGTGGATGAAAGGGTCCTTAAACCAGGGGATAAATCAATAGGATGGGAAGGGGAAAGGCAGGAACAGAAGTAATTGGACAATCATAAGCCTGGCAGTGAGCCAGGCAGATTTCCCAGAGGAACTAGTCAGGAGTAATCTATATGTAAGCGTACAAAAGACTTCCTATAAGTGGAGATAACAGATGTGCTGGTGCAAATAGTCTTTGTCAGCCTCGTATAATTGGGATGTTCAATGGCTTCATGAAAACACGGTGACTCCTAATTACTGCAGCACCTGCATCTCTCCGCTACCAGAAAGCTCAGAAGCCTTCAAGAAGATCAAAAAAGGGCTGAAAGTTTCCTGGCTCACTGGCTGCTGCTTTTGTTGGCTCTCCTGGGAGCACACAGTGACGGCTTGGCGTGGTCCCAACCAATCCACTTAGCAATTATTCGAGAGGGCTGTTTTCTCTCGGAAGCAAGCCTCACGCTGGCACGAGCCGAGTCCTGGGAAGGCCAAATTTCTGATCCATTTTGCTTGCATATATTAGTGTCCTTGGCAGAGAACTTTCGGCTAAGCAGGCTCTTGTGCTTCCGATGAACTCTCCATTGTGATCCTTGTTCCTTCCCGATACTTTGGCCACTTGTTCTGGTGCAGTGACTCTGCCACCCCCTTTCCATTTCCCCTCCATGTGGGTTTGCAATTCCTCTCACCAGAATAGCACACTTAGATGCAGTTACTTGTGAAAGCAATTCTTAGAGGGGGCCCATGGCATAAATAGGTTTAACTCCAAGGGTATCATTTAGAGCAGCCCATCTTGCCCATTGATTGGATTGTTTACGTCCCAGTAGGCGCTAGAGGTCCTGTTGTGCTAAGTGCCGCACAGACATTTAAGCCTTGTCCACACTGGGAATGCCTTGCTGGCACTGCTAGAGCAGTATAGCTGGGCTGGCAAAGCCTCCTGCTGTACACACACTTAGAGCCGCATAAAGTGCTTCTCCTGCTGGCTCCCCGAGAGACACAAACTGCCCTAGCAAGAGCACTTTTACGCTGCTCGGGCTTGTGGTGGCAAAGTGGGGCTGGTAACTGAATCACCCCGCGGCTGACAGAGCTAGACCAGTATAAATGTGAGGTGCAGGCCAGGCCTGAGCAAGACACACTCTGCCCCAGAGAGGCTGTGGCCTAAACGTGAGAGGGAAAGAAGGGAGTGTTAGTACACCCACCTGTGACGGGGCGCCGGGCTCCGATGCAGCCAAGGCCTCGGCCCCCCGCACTCTCCGCCCCCCCCCGCGGGGGCGGGGGGAGAGCTGGAGCCACGACGGGGATACTCACCTGCACAGAGGAGAGTTCCCCCGGCTGCCCCCGAGCAGGACCGCAGCGCGTGTGTGCCGGGGGAGCCAGCTGGGCAGAGACGCCAGCTGACGTCATCAGCCCGCGCCCCGGAGGAAAGGGGGTGGGGCTAGGGTTGGAGGGAAATTCAAAAGGAAGGAACACCAGCCGGGGAAGGGGGAGAGACAGGAGAAGCAGGAAGGGGTAAAGGACCGAGGACGGGAATCCGGCAAGGAGCCACCGCCGAACTCAGTGGGCTGGCGAGCTACAGGCTGAACCCCGCCTCGGAAGAGTACGTCCCGGTGGTCAGGGAGAACCCCAAGCCAGAACCCGGAGAGAGGTAGACCCTGAATCACGTCCTGCACCACTGCGGGGCCGGCAGGACGGCCGCCCCAACCATCGGGTAACTGTGGGAACACTTGGAGGGCAGAACGGCCCGAGTCTATGGACTAAAGAACACGGGTGGAGGGTGGTGACTTTGGGGGCAGGTGATCCTGATGATGATTGGGCTGTACGCCTGAGGGGAAGCCCGAACCCTGACACCACCGCAGAGAGGGGTCAGTGGTGTCACAGGATTTCCTTAGAGTCATAGGCCATGTCTTCGCAACCAGGAAGATCCACATTGCAGCAATCCATCTTCTGGAGTTCGATTTAGCGAGTCTAGTAAAGACCCTCTAAATCAAATGCTGAGGGCACCCCATCAGTGCCGCTACATTGAATGCTGAGGGCACCCCATCAATGCCAGTACTCTTCGATTTGCATGGAACAAGGGAAGTAGACTGCAACAAATATGGAGATGGCACCAAAGGTCGAATTCGGGTCTGTCGACTTCAGCTACGCAATTGATGTAGCTGGAGCTGTGTATCTTAATTCAACCTTCCAGTAGGTATAGACGAGGCCACAGAAGAAACTGGTGCCCAAGACAAAGACGGTGCCTCGCCCTGCTGAGTCCAACTCTAAGGCCTTAGCCCCAAGGCTGGTCTTTTTCCTACAACCCCCTGGTGAGTGGATGCTCTTGGGCCCCATTGTGCTGACCCTCAGAGGAGATGAGTCTCTTGCAGGCCTGCTTAGGGGTCTGTGGCTCACGCTGTAGCAGTGTATGATCCTTGCTCTTGTGTTTTGTTTTACACTTGTTATGTAGGCATCTGATCGACCCCCTTTTGGGACTGAGATCTCCCCAGAGGAGAGAGCCAAGCTCTTGTTTAAGACCTTCTTTCCCATTTGCTCTGTTTAAAACCAGATAACTTTGCTCCTGGAGCTCTTTGTGCTGTTTCCAACATTCTCCCCTTCCCTCTCGCTTCGAGTCTGCATCTCCCCTGTCATTGGTTTCTCAGTCTTTCCCAGGCTAGCTGCGGGGGCTTGCTCTCCATCTCAAAGCTGACTTCAGCAACGGCTGCACTCAGTAGCCGCCTGTGAGCCTAACAACTTTATCCTGACAAATGAAAATGGAAGGGGAACCAAATCCATGCAAGTTCCACCAGCCCAGATATTTCTTAATTTAGCCACCTCGAATCTCTGAAACTGACACACTCCTCTGTGCTGCTGCAACGTGACTGAACAACTTCCTGGAGTGGCAGCAGCTTTCTTCCCCTGCAGCCAAGGCTCTGGCTAAGAAAGCTGCCATCACTCACAGGTAAGAGGAATGCCTGCCTCCTTTGGACTGACCAGTTGGTTCAGTGCCTGACGGACTGGCAGTCTCTGTTCTATTTTATGCTAAATAATTCATCATGAGCTGTCTAGCATGGGAAGCGGGTTGAACTTTTTCCATCAAAGTGTAATTTTGTGCACACTGAAAAAATATTTTTGCAAAAATTTCCTGGTTTTTCAATAAAAAGTCAGAAACTGAAAATTGATTTTTGCACCACAAATGGCTTTCAGAACCTGATGTCTTTTCAGGTTTTCAATTATTTGTTTTCATAGGAAATGTTGCTGACCAATATGATCATTTGCCTCTTGCAGCCAAGTCCAGGGGTAGCTCCCAACATACCTCGTGGGGTCTTGGTAACGCCTTGGTACTCACCTTGTCTGGACACAGCCCCTGACAGTGTGCCCACGGGTGCATGGACACTTCAGGTGATAAGGCGGGATGGGTCCTAACCTGGCAGGCCCCAGTACCACTCCCCCACATCCTCCAGCACCAACACCATGTCCCTGCCAGGGCCCAGATCCCCTCCAGCTGCTCTGCTAGCTGCCAGCGAGACTCCCTTGGTGCCCCCTTGCTACTCAGTAGGTGCGTCCTGTGGATTAGAAGAACAAGCAAGGTCCACTTGGGAGATCTGTGAAATCAAACAGGCCCTGAATTGGGGAATCCAGACATCAGAAAGGACAGGGACAAGTAACTCCCAGCATTCCAGGGTATGTCTAGACGACATGCCTCTGCTGACAGAGGCATGTAAAATAGGCTACCCGACATAGTCAATGAAGCGGGGATTTGAATATCCCTGGCTTCATTAAAATAAAAATGGCCACTGCGCTGTGCCGGCTCAGCTGATTGTTGGCACAGCGCGGCACTCAAGACGAGGATCGGTCGGCAGGGGAAGCCTTTGTCGACTGCTCCTGTAAACCTCATTTCACGAGGCATAAGGGAGTGGTAGACATACCCACAGTCCCCGTTCTACTGCCCGGCTGGGCACAAACAGTTACAAGGTAGTGCAAAGCCACCTTCAGGGTAACTCTGTTAAGTTAGGGATGAAGGTTACACTGCTGAATCATAAGCCCTCAACGGCTCACTCTACTGGCAGCTGCATCTCTGCTCTGTGTTCAGTGGGAGGTTGCTAAATAAGCGATCTATCTTGGCACTGGATAGAAAAATTTGCAAACAAAAAGGTTGCCACAGGACACATCACATCCACCCCCAAACTGGAGCTGGCCGGGAATTTTTTGTTAAAATTTTTTCAGCACCATCTGCCTATTAGTCAAAGCTGAGTGTGCCTGTGAAAGGCTCAAATTTTGGCTCTACTTTCATTTTAAAAAAACAGAAGAAAAACGTTTTGCAACAGTTGAAACCCCTCTTGTCAACCTTTTCAGATGAAACATTTCCATTTTTCCAGTTCAGAACTGCTTTTTATTTTGAAATTTAAGCTAGCAAGAACTAGAAGGTCAAAATAGAAATAAAACACTTCTATTTTTCTGAACAGAATTCTTTTCCAGATTGCTGGTTGGTGAAATCATAGCGATTTTTGCTTTTGTCCTGATTTGGGAAAGGAAAATTTGTTGAAATCTTGAAAATTTTCATAGCCAGACAAAACCATTTTCTGGCCAGCTCTACTCCAAACCTGAAAATTATAGAATTAAAAAATGAAGGGGTATTATGTTCTAGTTTCATCTTGTCCACAACCCTGTTAGGGAGAGCTGGTTAAAACTTGGAATCCCCACTCCATGGGCATTTCAGTTATTTCAAATTTCCTTTCATCCTAAAACATATGAAACATCAACAGTTAGAGATTTCATACAACATTTTGTTTAGGAAAAATTCATTTCTATTCTAGTCTGAAGTCAAAACAAAGGACTTGGAGCTTAACAGGAAATGTTTGAACATTTTAATTTGAAAATCTCAGTGAGTTCCAGCAAGGCATTTCAGGTTTATCACATCTGCATTTTCCAATGGATAATACTCAGTAGGCAAATGTTCAGCCAGCTCTGCTGTGAGCCCCATGCCGCCTGTCTCCAAAGGGCTTTCACGTCCATCTCCGGGAATTATTTGTTCAATGGCCTTTGGAGATCAGAGCTGAGCACAAAGGCTCCACACCCCTTTGGGAGCCACGGGGCAAAGCCGTAGGGAAGCACATCACAGTGCTGCTGTTCCTCCAGCCAGGGGGAGAGGATGTGGCAGGGCAGTCGCTGCCTCCTCCTGGCCACGGGTGTTCCCGGATGCGGGAGATCTGGAGTACAGTGGTGCGAGTGTACTTGGAAATCGGTCAACTCTGCGGAGGCCAAGCTCCCATTTTCAGCCTCCTCCTGGCCCGGCAGCCCTTGACCGTGCTACCCAGGAAGACCACAGTGGTGATGGCGCTCAGCCAGGTTTATTGTCAAGGAAGCATGGTCTAGCTCCCTGGAGCAATGACTACAAGGGCACTAACACATGTCGACCTGTTGCTCTGCTCAGGCAGTGGTGGGACATTCATAGAATCCCAGGGCTAGAAGAGACCTCAGGAGTCATCGAGTCCAATCCCCTGCCCAACACAGGATCAATCCCAACTAAATCAACTAAACCATAGTGCCAACTCTGCCCACATATTTATACAAGCAAATTCATCACTGGAGCCAACAACATAAGCTACCACATCAAAAGGTCATTTGACTGCACATCCAGTAATTTGATCTATGCCATCAAATGCCAGCAGTGCCCCACTGCTATACATATTGGACAAACTGGACAGTCCCTACAGGATAGAATCAATGGACACAAGTCAGATAGTCCTAAAGGGAACACACAGAAACCTGTTGGGGAACACTTTAATCTATCTAATCACTGTTTAAAAGATCTTCAAGTGGCTGTCTTATCACAAACCAATTCTACTAGCCAAATACACAGAGAGGTGTTGGAATTACAATTCATCCGCATGTTCAATTCTCATGCTAATGGCCTCAATCGTGATGAGGGATGGTTGGGACACTATCAACCTAACATTCAATGAAGGTGCAAACAGCTCTTTGTGTAGATTCCTGTTATTGCCTTTGATTCTTATCTGCTTCGTTTTAACTACCCAATTTTCAGGTGCTTACTATTCCCAGTTCTGCCTTCCTGTTTTTCCTTTTGATATTTCCATACCCTCTACTCCTTGTTTTCCTTCCCCCCTCCTTCTCCACTATTTATTTTAGGTCTACACATCTTAAACTCAAAATTCCGGTCATCTGAAGAAGTGGGCTGTGCCCACAAAAGCTCATGATACCATCTACTTGTTTTGTTAGTCTATAAAGTGCTACCAGACTATTAGTTGTTTTTTAAGTTTATCCTGTACAGACAAACTTGGCTACCCCCTGAAGCTTCTACATCATCCCAGCCAGGGCTTGGTCAAGCCAGGACTTAAACACCTCTAGAGATGGAGATTCCACCCCCTCCCTAGGGAACCCATCCCAGTTCTTCACCAGCCGCCTAGGGAAATAGTTTCTCCTAATATCTAACCTAGACCTCCCCCACTGTAACTTGAGACCATTGCTCCTTGTTCTGCCACCTGCCACCACTGAGAACAGCCTCTCTCCAGCCTCTTTGGAACCTCCCTTCAGGCAGTTGAAGGCTGCTATCAAACCCCCCTCACTCTTCTCTTCTGCAGACTAAACAAGACCAAATCCCTCAGACTCTCCTCGTAGGTCATGTGCTCCAGCCCCCTCATCATTTTTGTTGCCCTCCACTGGGCCCTCTCCAATGCGTCCACATCCTTTCTATAGTGGGGGGAGGGCAGAACTGGACACAATACTCCAGATGTGGCCTCATCAGAGCCAAATAAAGGGGAATAATCACTTCTCTGGATCTGCTGGCAATACTCCTCCTAATGCACCCCAATATGCCATTAGCCTTCTTGGCTACCAGGGCACCCTGTTCACTCATCTTCAGCTTCTCATCCACTGTAACCCCCAGGTCCTTTTCTGCAGAACTGCTACTTAGCCATTCAGCCCCCAGCCTGTACCAATGCTTGGGATTCTTCCGTCCCAAGGGCAGGACTCTGCACTTGTCCTTGTTGAACCTCATCAGATTTCTTTTGGCCCAATCCTCTAATCTGTCCAGGTCACTCTGGACCCTATCCCTGCCCTCCAGTGTATCTACCTCTCCCCCCGTACCCTAGGCTGGGCAAAGGGGCCTGTCACTCACAGACTGAGACAGACAACTGGGCTAAGAAACTTACGTATCCCCCGTCAGTGGGGGGCGGGGCGGGGCGGGACACTTTTTGAATCAGGGGCCACAGACCAACAGAAAAATCAGTTGGAGGCTGCACACAAGTGAGAAACAAAAAAACCCTTCAGGGACGTGGCCCCCGACTGAGAAGCAGAGAGACACTCCCCACATTCCCTTTGCAGAGAGCTGGGGGGGCCAAGGCTAGTAGATTTTGTGTGCTTCACCCCTGCAGGGAGATAGCAGGAGGGCTGGAGCACCAGTGCGGGCTCCCCAATTCTAGGGAGGGGGACCGAGCCTTGGGGGCCCCATCCAGCCAAGTTTGGGGCTGCATCTGGCCCTGGGGCCTTGGTTCCCCACTCCTGCCTTACAGGAGTGTTACCTCCTGACACTGAATACAAAATATGCCCATTCACCACCAGCCTTTGCACTTCGCTCGGCTATTTCCGTCAAACCATCGCCACTCGCCGGTGCTGTGATCTGGGTTAGCGTGTTAGGTCGCAGTGCGCTTATTCTGGCAGTGGGGGTGCGTTTCTCTATGCCGCGAGGGGTAGCAGCGACCTCATGGCCCAGAGCCTGGCTCTCTGGCAAGCATCTGCATTCGACAGGGCCTGGCGCCTGCTCACAGTAGTATCACTTCTGTTGACTTTGATTCAGGCCTTGCACCAGGCCCCGTGCTCCAGGCTCTTCCCTTCTACTCCAAGCCCCACACTCAGCATGCAAGTTATGCCAGGCCTCAGTGGCTGGGAGTAAGCAGGCCAAAGGGAGCCTGACTGCCCACCACCACGTTGCCTCTGAACGCGCCTCATGTCGCTCTTCAGGTGACGATTCTGAACTAGGCCACCTTGTGCCGACAGTCTTTTCACATTCACGCCATCCCACTCGTGAGCCACGCAGCCAGGGCACCGCTTGGCAGGGCTTGCTGAGATCAAAGGCTATTTCATCAGCATTATCTCTGGCATGGGCAGTGGGGACCCAACGTATGTGCTCACAGTAACACACTCACACACACGCACACACTCGTGCACTCACACACACACTCACGCATGCACACACAAACTCGTGCACTCGTGCACACACACTCGCATGCACGCGCACACACTCACACTCGCATACACACACACACGCACACACTCACGCACGCGCACACATGCACACACACTCACACACACACAGCGTCACACATTCCAGAGATTCTCTCTGCAGTCCAGGAGTGCTCCGGCAGTGTGCTGCTTTCATGTATATTTTATTGATTGTAAGATTTCATTTAAAAATTGAACAGAGCTGCTTCTTGTCGTGCGTTCCACACGGGCTGGGAGGGTCGTTCTTCGGAACACAGGCTCATTTGCCTCCGGGCTCTTTCAGAAACATTCGACTCTATTTCCTAACCACTTCTTGGTGGTTGCTGGATTCCTTGACTCGGTTTCACCCTCAGCCCTTGTGTTGGCTCTTTCCATGAGTCACCCTGGTTTCTTAACATCGCCTCGCACAGAATAACTCTCTTTAATTGCAACGTGTGGAAGGCAAACTGAGTCTCCGGGCTGGATTTGCACTCTGACATGGGATAGGATTTATTGCTTCCATTTGGAGCAGGCAAGACCAAAGAAAATGGTGAGAAGCAAATTATTCCGGGAAAGACCATTACATCATTCCCATTCAATTAGCACAGAAGGGCTTTATTGGAAAGGAAGGACCCAGGCGTAGAGAATCAATCCCTGAAATACACTGGGAGGGATTATTCTGCTCAGACAGCACTGGGCCAATTTGGGTGCATGCCCAAGAAAGCATCTCAGAGGCAGAATTCGTGCTGACAGACTTCTCCACTCGACCGAAGCCGGCTGGGCTTTCGAAAGGCCCCGCCCTGGAGATGGGAATAAATACAAGTAGAAACTGAACGTGTCAGACTCGTCCATCACCAACCGGGTATCAGCCCTGGGGGTGCAGCTCACAGCTCGCCAAACACCTGCCCTGGCCGGGCCCTTGCCACACGTCCATCCCACTCCATTGCACCCTCCAAGCACTCGCTAGCTCCCGTAACAGCCCTGGCCTTCTCCAGTTGTGTTTGCAGCAGGGCGCTGCGTACGCTTGCGGTAGGACACATATGCAAGTTTCAGCCCACAGCACGGCACCGGCAATCGACTGGCACTCACCGTCCGTCTCAAGCTGGGTTTGGAGAACAGGCGGAAGACAGGGGCATGCCTAGACCCTTCTGTTGCATGGGACACAAGCGGGCATGCAGGCCGGCTGTACAGGCTCGTTGGTCCTGCTCGGGTGGGAGGTCACCGCTTGGGAGTGCTGCTGAGAGGCTGTTTCAAGTTCAGATCGACAAAGGTCCTGTCCCAGCAAGTCCCAAACCAACGGGCTGTCTCGGGGCTAGGGTCTAGCGCTGATGCTTCCCAACACCACTGCAGGGGGTTGGCAGATGGACAGCGCCTGGCTGTCAGCACAGGCTCACTTGCCTAGTTGAAACCCTGGCGCCAACGTGAGAGAGGTGGCCAGTGTTGTAAAAGATGGAGACTTAACCCTGGGACGTCCGCCTGTCCCGTGCACAGGCCAGCAAGCAGCTCAGTGGGTGGCTGGACTTGGTGCGTGCCCCTGCATCACCCCCGGCTCGCCAGGGATGGCTGAAGACAAGAAGCAACCAGCAAACGTCGCCAGCCACATGTCAGCCTGGGGAGCGAGTGTGCAGCCGTCAAGACGGTCTGGGCTCGCCTTTGCTACTCTCCCCAGCCTCATGCCACTCTTCTCATGAGACCAGCCAACCTGGCCTGGCTGCCAGACCCACCCAACACTGAGACAGGGCACCGGGTAGAACCTGCCCTTGCGGTGCAGGACAGGCCCCATCGAGTCCTGTTTCGATGTGCTCTGCCCACGCTCCATGCCGGAGCCCCCATTTGTACAGTTCCTTGAGAGTCCAGGACATCTCCAGCTGGCAAGAACCAGCTTCACCGCAGCCAGAGCCTGTCTCAGGGCAGAGCTGGCTGGCTGGAGGTATCAGTGAAGGGAGGGAACCGTGCAGCCTGGAAGCACATGGGTCTCCATCCAGGAGAGGGGACGGCCGGGGAGCCAGAAGCCTAGAGGGGTGCCCCTGTGGAGCACAGAGGGGAGTACAGAGCAGTCGCCCTGATGTGTGAGAACAGGCCCTAATGCACTTGGATGGTTTTAAAATGTCACCCTTGCTCCTGAGGGCTGCCCGGTTCCTGGGGCAGGTCGTCGGGATGCTGGAGCAGGGAGCTTGGAGGGCTGCCTGGAGCTTGGGACATCCCAGAGCTAAGCTCTGCCCCTTGCAGGGACTGGACACGGCCAGCATAGCAGCACTGGCTCTACCCCAGGGAGGTCTCAGCTCACCCATAGGGAAGGTCGGGTTTGCCTCTGGTGACCCCACGTGCTGCTTTAAGAGAATTCAGCCTGGAGATACGGGGCGAGAACCCAGGGGAGCCCAGATCTTCACAAGGCCCCAGCGCAGCTGAAAGCTGTGGAGCCCTGGGGCCATGTGTGCAGCCGTGGGGAGTGCTCTGGGCAGGTTTCCCCAGTGACCTGTAGCTGGGTGGGACCAGGCTGGTGCAAGGGGGCTCTGTACCACCTGGATCACTGGGGCAAGTCGGCTTCGCCCCTGCCCCTCCCCCCACACCTACCCATTTTGTTGGTTTGTGGCTCAGGCTTCAGGGGGGTTAATTCCCTTTCCAGTCTGCCCGGGCTCCAAGCGCTGTTTTCTGGGGGATTCCCCCTGTTGGGTTAGTGGCTGTTGATGGCACCTGCAGCGTTCATAAGGTTCCCTAGTGCCTGGCCTGGCACAGGGGAGGGGTACCAGTGACGTGCCTGATGGGTTCTGCAGAGCCGGCCAGAGCCCACGACGCGACCCTGGGGTTGGTGCAGAGCAACCACCACTCTGCTCACCCCTTGAGAGATGAGCTGAGGCATCTCCAGAGGAGAGCTCGTTTTTCCTGGCATGACACATCGAAGTCAGAACCAGCCAACAGTTGCCCAGCCACTGGCGGCCGCCTTCCCTGGAGCCGAGACCGGAGGCCGCCTTCCTCGAAGCAGAGACTGGCGGCTACGCCGCCCGCCCACCGGCACGGACAGAGTCCAGGGAATCCCGGCGCGGACAGAGTCCAGGGAATCCCGGCGCGGACAGAGTCCAGGGAATCCCGGCGTGGACAGAGTCCAGGGAATCCCGGCGCGGACAGAGTCAAAGGAACCCCGGCGCGGACAGAGTCCAGGGAATCCCAGCGCGGACAGAGTCAAAGGAACCCCGGCGCAGACAGAGTCCAGGGAATCCCAGCGTGCTGTTGCAGTTCCTCGTTTCCTGACTTGAACTCTAGCCTGGGGGACTGGCAGCTGCAGATGTTTCGTTCCTGCGACCAGCGGCGGGTTAATGGTCAGATGGAGGCACGTTCACTCGGGCTACCCGGGCCTCATCCCAGAGTGGCTCAGAGCCACAGCTCTGCCAGGAGGAAGCTGATCAGGCCTCTCTAGCCTAGCGCTGGCCAGGAGCTGGGGAGGTGGCTGCACTGGCCGTGCTGGCCAAGGAGCCGGCAGGTTCACACAGGCGCTTGTGTTCGCGTATGAAGGGAGCATGTCAATGCAGGGTGTGGCGGCACGTTGGGGTCCCCTGACTCCTGCACCCCCGTAATGGCATGGACAGACTCCACCACCCAGTAGAATAGAAGGAGTTTATTGCTTCTCCAGGATACAGCACAGCACAGATGTCATCTGGTTACAGGAACCGGGCCTAGGATGCCTCAGCCCCCCTTGAGATGGGGGAGACTGGGCTCCTAAATTCCAGCCCCTTTCCCTAGGCCGTCTCCTCCATGATCCCAGACAGAAACTAACTCCCTCACTTCCAGCCCTGCCCCCCAGCCAGGGCTCCACCCCCCTCCTTCCCATTGCTCCGCTCCATGGGAGATACCTGTCTGACGAGTTTCGAAGCCCCCTTGCATAATGACTCATCCCCTGCCCTGCTGGGCCGTGCTGCAGACAGCAGCCAGTGGAGGTCACTGACAACCCACTGCCCAGCATAGCAACCAGCAAGATACCCCACTACGTCACACAGGGTCAGCGTCCCGTCGGGGCTCCAGGAGCCCCTGTGGCTGACGGGCCTGGGAGTCAGCACAGGTGCCATGTGCATGTTTCTCTGCCCCACTCCAATGCCAGCATTGGACCAATCTCTGCTCCCACTGGTCTCCTAGGCCTGGCCCCACGTGCCTTCCAGCTCCGTTCCGTGCCCTCCACATACACACGAGGGAGCCAGTGCCGGGGGAACCCGGGAAGTGCTGGGGGACAGATAGGAAGGGCACAGCCCAGGAACGCAGTAATGCCAGGCTGCCTCAGAGCCAAGCTCTGTCCCTGCCAGGCCGGGGCAGCCTTGGTGATGGTACGGGGATACCACCCCAACCCACTTCTGCCCCAGGCCTCTACCTTCTCCATCCTGCCCTTCCCCTGCCTTGGCCCTGGGAGAGCAGAGCGAGCTGAGGCCGGTGATGGGGGGGAAGCGGAGGGAGGGATACAGACTCCTCCTGCAGGTACCAGGTCTCTCCCGCACCAGCGGCTGGCTGGCCCCTCCCCCACAGCATTTTGGGGGCAGGTGAGCCCTCGTGCCCCCCATGCATGGCCCCAAGTCTGTGCTGTGTCTTTGCAGGTGGGTCAGAGGCTGGGAGCGGGCTGGGGTGGGAATGAAATGCCTGCTCCAGCGTTGCTGTGCCTGGGAGAGGCGCATACTGTGTTGGTGAGCTAGAGGGGTGACTGTGGAGTGAGCTGGACCGCTAGGAGGCAGCGGATGGCTCATTAAAAACGGTGACGGGCAGACGAGAGGGACACTGTGAAGTGACTGACTAAGAGGGTCCCCCTAGAAGTGCAGCAGGCGCGGAAGGGTTTCGTGAGCGGGGCCATGCCACTCGCCCTCCTCATCTCTGAACAAGGGCGCTGCTGTGTTTGCTTTTCGCCCCTGCCGGCAGCTGGAAGGGCGGAGGGGAGAGAGGGCCGGGCAGCGACTGACTGCAGCTTGCATTGCTACCGGTCTGGAAGGACGTGTGTGTCGGGGGTTGACGCAGCGGGGGCTGTACTTTGTCACTTTACAGGCAGCCAGTGCCCACGCCTGCCTCCGGTAAAGCAAGAACACCCGCCGAGCTGCTTTTCCTAGAGCCCCCGGTACATGCAGCTTCACAAGGTGGGGCAGAGGCCACAGCCGCACCACACTCGCAGCCGCCATTTTGAGGTGGCCTGTGGGGCAGTGCAGGAGGGTGTTGCTTGTGGGCAGGACAGCCAAGGGAGAAGGCACGTGGCTAGCACACAGGGCAGGCAGCCCCTAAGCTAATGGTATGGATGGATGCTTCAGGACCTGCTCTCCCCCGCCCAGTCACATGGGGGAATCTGGTGCTTTCTAGACCCGCATGTTGACTGGACGCTGCTCCTGGCAGAGTGGCTGTGGTACCACCCCGGGCCTAGAGCAAGGGGCAGCAGAGAGGGCATTGTGCCCCTGCCCGGGGCCACTCGCCCTGGGCACTGCAACAACAGCCTGTGCCACAGTCTGGACAAGCACCATCTGGCAAGGAGACAGGATGGGCCCAGGTGTGACTGAGGAGATGCTGGCTGTGTGGCCAGAGGATGCCAAAGCACCGCGCCAGGGGGGTTGGGCCCATTGCAAAAGGCAGAGCTGGCCCGGATCCCTGCCACACACTCCCCCAAACTCCAACCCGGCTCCATCCCAAAGGCTCCCCCTGATGTCAGCAGGCTTTGCCTTAGGCCCGAGCTCAGTGTTTGTTTCACCCGGCGTGTTCCACGGGCGCTGTTGTTCTGGCACCGTATGCTCTGTTCTTTTCTATTGGCCACACTCCGTGGCCCTGCATGCCCCCCGGCTTCCCACGTGGAAGTGAAGGGGGCTTCACAGGCTGTGGGGCGTCTTGCAGAGCCCATCGGGGGGCGGCTCTTGCACCTCAGTTCTAGGAGGCAGGGCCGCTCAATTTTGAATGGAAATAGTCGGGGTTGGATGGAGAGAGGCTGTTCTCAGTGGTGGCAGAACAAGGAGCAATGGGCTCACGTTGCAGTGGGGGAGGTCTAGGTTGGATATTAGGAGAAACTATTTCCCTAGGCGGGCGGGGAAGCACTGGGATGGGTTCCCTAGGGAGGGGGGGAATCTCCATCCCTAGAGGTTTTTATGTCCCAGCTTGACGAAGCCCTGGCTGGGCTGATTGATTGGGGTTGGTCCTGCTTTGGGCAGGGGGCTGGACTCAGTCACTCCCGAGGTCCCTGCCAGCCCTGGGGTTCTCGGATTCTCTGAGATATTGACATTTCCACTGTAAAGAGCAACTTTCTGCAAACCCAACATTGTTTAATGGCAACCAGAGTTTTTGCCTCAAGACGGTTATGACAGAAAATCTTTGGCTCGCCCTAGTGCGGCTCCAGCAGGGCCCACATCCAAAGCTCCACAGCTCGGTGTGCACCTTACGTTTCAAATGAATAGTAACCCCCCTGGGCCTCATGCTGCCCCGTATTTATACCGGGCAAAAGGCAAGCAGGCCAAGGGGCAGCCAGACGCCGCGAGGCAAAAGTGTAAATGGCAGGAAAAAGCCCAGTCTCAGCAGGCAGATTGCGCCGTTAGACGGCGGCTCGCCATCAGGAAAGGCAAAGGTAGGAGCTGGGAGATTGGGCTGGGGCGAGGGCAGCACAGTGCACAAAGCCACCTGGAGCAGGACGGGTTCCTCGACAGGCACAGCAGGGCAGGCCGGGGGCTGGATTGAAAGGCTTGCCAGGGGAGCACGGTGCCGTGTGGGCAGTGCTGAGGGCTGCCTGCCTCCAGCACCGCCCCTTCCGGGAGCACAGAGCCAGCCTGCCCCCCCTCCCAGGGGCCCAGCAATTCTGATGGCCTCCCTGGGGCTAGCAGCAAGAAAACACGAGTTCTCTGCTCGCAAACTGGGCACAGTCAGTACCGCACCTCCGACCAGCAATGAACCCGGAACGCCACAGGCCAATCTACAAAATCATCGCTCAGCCTGGAGCGGCATTTCAATGGCCCTGGTTTTAGAGGGTGCTGAAACCAAACTGCCTAGCTGACCCCTTGCCTCCCCAAAGCTCTGCTCCAGTAGCCAAGCATTGCCTCTCAGGCTCACAATGGGATTTTGCCACTTGCCGCCTGCTAGTCCTGCACAAGCGGGATTCAGTGCCCACGCACGTCCCGTTCAAGCGTGCATGTTGATTGTTTGCTTTGATTTGCAATCCACTGAGAGATGCTTTCTGCCCTGCAGAATGGGGATCATACTGTATAAATATCAGACTGTAAGCTGGCCTACCACCATGCCAAGGCAACGTTAAAGCTGTCTGCGGGATTTGAACTTGGCCCCTCTCTTCTCTGAAAGCATGGTGCTACTATTGGAGTTGGAGGACTAGCAACAGTAGCTTACAGCAATTTGTGTAGGGTTTGGCCACTAGAGAAACTCAGAGTCCCACTCTTCTTGTGTAGGTGGCACCCAGGGTTTTCGCTTGGGCCCGGAAGTTTGTTTCCCGATGCAGGCTGTTTATTAACCTCGTGACTGCTCAGCTATGGACCCTCGCTGGCCGTTTTGTGAAGCCAAGCAGCGTGCGCAGTTCCGGTCCCACCGTTTAAAAGCAGAACCTCTCCTGAGCTGATCCGCTCGCTAGTGAACTGCTGCTGGAGGAGTGAAACGAACAGCGTTTTCATCCACGCAGTGCTCACTCTGGCATTTCACAAACATTTCCAACATCTAACCACCAAACGCTAGAGCATCCAGCCCCACAGCTGCAGCCGAGGCAGTTCAGACACACTTCTAAAATCATCCAGTAGCTAGATTAATTAATAGTGAGTAATGACTAAGCATGCCTTTTGCATATAATTTGATTATAATAATCCCAGCATATGCAGCTGTTGTTGTCCTACACAATTATTATGCCTTCTTCAGAGCTCTGTTCTCAACAGTGCTTGTTTTGCTGAAGTTCAAGTGTTTCCCTATCTCAGCCCATTACTAACGGCCTTTGGCCAAAGTCCTTGAGATGCTGGTACAAGGAACAGCTTGTGTGGTTAAACAGAGGGGGCAAGGGGCCAGGTTTCTGAAGCTATGTAGGTGCCCAAAGATACAGACAGGAGCCCACTGTGATGGTCACAAGCACCTACGTACATTTCAAAATCTGGCCCTAGGAGTCAAGCCGACTGGGAACTGTTCTCCAAGTTGCTATTTGCTGTGTCTAGTGTGTTCCTCTGTAGCATGGGCATTATACTAGCTCACTCACGGGCTGTTACTGAGCCTACGGGTTGTTATAAGGAGGAGGAGGAGAAAAATGTTTTCTTTAAACTCTGAAGACAGGAGAAGCAGCAATGGGCTTAAATTGCAGCAAGAACAGTTTACTTTGGCCATTAGGAAAACTTCCTAGCTGTCAGGGTGGTTCAGCACTGCAGTAAATTGCCTGAGATCTGTCACTGGAGAGTCCTAAGAGCAGGTTAGACAAACACCTGCTAGGGATGGTTTATATATTTAGTTCTGCCAGGAGCACAAGGGACTAGACTCTGCTCGCGGGTCATTCTGGTCCTCCAATCTATAATTCTCTCAGTCCGTGTTTGTGTTTTGCATGTGCCCACATAGATCACAGAAAGACACACTGGGGGGTTTCTATTGGAACAACATAAGATTAGAGCAATGGACTCTCTAGTCCAGAACTCCGGTTCCGGAAACAACCGTGGTCCAGAATGACTTGAGTTAGCAGGATGTCCACTTTTCATGGTTACGGCCAATTTTCTGCAGTCCCATAAAGTTTGTTTACAGCCACCAGTCCCAGCTCGCAGGGTTCTGTGCTGTTATTTAGCTCGAATTTACCCCTCAGTGTCCTCTAACAGCCCAGCAAGCTGTGGAAGTGTTGGTGATGCTGCTAGACAATATTGAACTCCTCTTGTCCGGAAAATTCTTTCGTTCTGAACTAGTCAGGTCCCAGGATGCCAGACTGGAGAGGTTCAACCTGTACAATGGGGGTCAGATCCTGTCTGGGTCCTCCACATGCAGTTGTACTACAAGCAGCACTACTGGTGGTGAAACAGTCCAGGGCCTGGAATGTCCAAGTCCATCCCAGGGAGCTGGGTCACCGGGCAGAGTTCAGGTGTGTCACTTTCAACTTTCTCAAATAGTTACCTGGAAATTCCTGGTGCTCTGGGTCAGTCCAGAAACAGCATTTTTGAAAGAATCATAGAACCACAGAACACTAGAACTGGAAGGGACCTCGAGAGGCATCAAGTCCAGTCCCCTGCCCTCACGGCAGGACCAAGCACTGTCTAGATCATCCCTGACAGGTGTTTGTCCAACCTGCTCTTAATCCTCTCCAATCATAGAGATTCCACAGCCTCCCTAGGCAATTTATTCCAGTGCTTGACAGTGAGGCAATTTTTCCTAATGTCCAACCTAAACCTCCTGTGCTGCACTTTAAGCCCATTGCTTCTTGTCTTGTCATCAGGGGCCAAGGAGAACAATTTTTCTCCCTCCTCTTTGTGACACCCTTTTAGATACTTGAAAACAGCTATCGTCCCCTCTCAGTCTTCTCCTTTCCAAAGTAAACAAGCCCAGTTCTTTCAGCCTTGCCTCATAGCTCATGTTCTCTAGGCCTTTCATCATTTTTGTTCCTCTTCCCTGGACCTTCTCCAATTCGTCCACATCTCTCCTGAAATGTGGTGGCCAGAACTGGACACAGTACTCATCATCAAGCGTGGGCAGCCTGGTGACAAAGCCTGTTGTCAGAGATGTTCATCCCCATCCGGTGGACAAGAGCAGATGATCCTCTGAACCCTTTAGGGAATGAGAACAGAGACCTCCTTAATAAAGAAAAAAGTCAGCTCAGTGCATTGCGCATGTGATCATCCTCGTCACAGATCTTCCGTGAAGTGCTGGGAAGGAAGTCCTCTTCTTTCAACGTAATTAATATTTCCAAGGTGAGAAGAGACCGCTGGGATTGTGTAGTCTGACCTCCTGTGTAATACGGGCCAGAGAACTGCCCCCAAAGAAATTCCTATTCACACCAGAGCAGATCTTTTAGAAAAAAACACCTGATCTCGATTTTGAAATTCCCAGTCATGGAAAAGCCACCACAACCTTTGGTAACTTGCTCCCATGGCTAATTAACCTCACTGGCACAAATCCTAGAACTGGCAGGGACCTCGAGAGGCATCGAGTCCAGCCCCCTGCCCTCGTGAGACTGTGCACCTTATTTCCCGTCTGAATTTGTCTCCCTCCAACTTCCTGTCTAACCACTGGCTCTTGTTACAACTTTCTCTGCTAGAGTGATGGGCAGATTATCAACTCTTTGTTCCCCAGGCAGGTGCCTATGGATTGTGCCCAAATCACCCCTAGTCCTTCTCTTTGTGGAGACACGCAGAGTGAGCCCCTGGAATCGATCTATCTAGAGCAGTGTTTCTTACACTTTTTTAAGACCGAGGAACACCAAACAATTTTTTTAATGAGGAACACCAAGGATTTTTTGTTGGGAAAAAAAAGGTGGGTGGGGGGAATGGTTGGGGGGAAGTTATTGAGCAAAAAAAAAGGATCACTTGCCCCTTTAAGGGCGGCCATTTTGAATTCTGTTGTTCTCCGTGGCACATCTCCGACTGCCTCGTGGCACACCAGTGTGCTGCGGAATACAGTTTCAGAAACACTGGTCTGGGGGATGCTTTCCGACCCTTCAGTTGTTCTCCTGGCTTTTCTCTGAGCCCTCTCCAATTCAGCAGCATCTTTCTTGCACTGTGGGCTCAGGGGAGGGTACACTGCTCCAGGAGTTGTCACCCCAGCACCAAATACAGAGATAAAATACCCTCTCTGTTCCCATTCCAGATTCCCCTCTTTGTGCTTCCAAAGATTACCTTACCCCTTCTAGCCAGTGTCACACTGGGAGCTCGTGGTCAGCTGATTATCTACCGTGACCCTCAGATTTCTTCCTGAGTCCCTGCTTCCCTGGGCTGAGTCTCCCAGCTGGTAAGTTTGGCCTACATCCTTTGTTCATGAATGTAAGGCTTTGTCTACACTTCTAAAATTAAAGCGCAGCCGCGGCAGCACTTCAAAGTGAAAGTGTGGTCATAGCAGGAGCTCCCAGCACTCCATGTAAACCACCTTCACAAGGAGGGGGTAGCCTGCTGGGAGCCTGTTTACACTGGTGCGTTACAGCATTGGGACTTGCTGCACTTGGGGGTGGGGTGGAGGTTCACACCCAGGAGCCAGAGAGCAGCAGCGTGATAAAGTGGCCATGTAAACTTAGCCTGCATTACTTTACATTTGGCCAAAACTATTACCATTATCAGTGAAACGTTGTAGTCTCATCTCAAAGAGACTTCAAGTTAGCGTGACAGGATCTGTTTTCTGCGCGGGCCCTTGTTGCTTGGTATTACTTTGTATTACCTTCCTTTAGTTCTCTATTAATGGAGTCCAGGTCCAGCTGCTTTATTATGTTGCCTAGGAACAATGGAAGCTGACAGGCCTATAATTATCTGGGTTACCCTGTTTACCCTTTTTAAATATTGACACAACATTAGCTTTCTTCTGGAACTTTTCCAGTGTTTCAAGAATTATTAATTAATGGACCAGTGAGTTCCTTTGCCAGCTCTTTCAAAACTCTTGGATGCAAGGCAGCTGGAGCTACTGATTTAAACGTTTTTAACGTCAGTAACTGCTATTTAACACCCTCCTGAGCTAACAAAGTCCTGGACATTTTCATCCCATGATGATGGAGAACCCCAGGGAATAAACATGACTGACAGACACAGAGACACAGGGAGGATACAGAAAGGGGAGCACTTCACCAGACAGAAATGAAAATCTATTTTCCAAGCAACAAACTTCCCAACTGCTGTAAACACTGTAACTTTCAAGCTGAGTCCAATGTATATTTTAAAATCAGATTTGGGAATCCAGCCATCTGTCCAAATAGTGAAATTCCTCAGCTATTTCAAGTAGGAGTTTGTCAAGCAAAAATAGCCAAGGCAGTTTCCACTCCTGCTACATTACCGAGCTTCATCTACAGCCAAATTTCACTGACACAGTTTTCTTGCTCCTGTATCTTTACTTTTTTTTTTTTTTTTTTTTGCTACAGACCCTCTCTGTGTGAGATCAAGAATCTAACTCCCAATTAAGCAAAACCTCACATCTAGCAAACCCGCCAAGGCAGTATTGAATTGTCTGCCTGTGAGTGGAGTTGGGCAAATCTGGAAACATGCACAGGAAATATTAAGGCCCTCTGCTTCAGGTGATGGGAAATGCAATGGTGCAGACTGAAAGTAATGCCAGTTCTGCGTCATATGGATCCCCCTTCTCTTGGAGCCCCCGTGTTGGGCTTTGCATATATAAGGGCAGCCACCTACCTTCTGCCTCAGTGGCTTTTATTTTAGCTTAAAGAAAGGATCAGAACAAGAAAGAACCAAAGTAAAGTGCAGAGGGTACGTGTGTGGGGTTGCCTCTCCTCAGAGAGCCCCATGGCTGTAGCTCAGTGCAGCACCTCTGCCCTTTGGAAAGAGTAGCTGCTCTGGAGCCAGGCTGTGCAGAGATGTGAGCTCCCGCGGGTGCAGAGCCTGCCGCTTACAGGGACTGACATGAGTTACGCCTGTGAGTTAAAGAGCTGTGATTAGAGATGGGCACAAATCCCACCCCTTGGCCCATTTAAGCTCAGAAGGGCCTGAGAGGCAGTCCGGCTGCCAGGCCTTGTGGCGGCGAGCGGCTTAGGGCTGATGCCGAGGGCTGCGTGCCAGTAACGGCCGGCTCAGGGCTTTGTCTGGGGCTGCCGGCAGGCCTCAGTGTTGCCAGCGGGCCCCGCAATGCCCTTGTGCTGCAGGCCCAGGGAACCGCTGGGTGGACTGATCCAGCCGTGCCCCAGAGCAGGAGCGGCCCCATTCCTCTAGTGCGGGGCGGGGGTTGCCTTGGCGGCTGGAAGGAAGGGTTACCGGCAGCAGGGAACCGGAGTCAAGAGGGACAGAAAAGGCTGTCGAGGGTTTGGGCCTGCTTGGCTGGTGGCAACATTGTGGGGGAATCTGGGTCACGAGCAGCTGATGGGGAGGGGCCAGGCTGTCCTTGGTGCAGCGAAGGCCTGGCCTGGGGGCTTCCCCAATACCTCTGAGGAGGCTGCAGGCCAGCCCCACTGGGAACCAGCTCTGCCTCGGAGGCAGTGGGGGCAGTCCCAGGGCTCAGCAGGCCACGCGGGGTGTGAAACGTATCTCCCCATCGGACAAGAGGCACCTGGTGCCTGAGGGCTGGGCTCAGACTGGAACGGAGGCCGGGGGATTGGGGGGGCTGATTGCAGACATACCTGGGATGGGCTGAGAGTGCAGCTACCGCGTTGTCCAGCCGGCCGAGCACCAGGGACTGTGCTGTCCCAGCTCCGAGGCTGGAGCCTGTCTGTGCTGTGGCTGCATCCAATGCCTGGCCCCCCAGCCAGCTGGTCTCTTACCGGGCGCCAGCTTGCTTTCCCCTTTGGCACTGGCTTCAGTGCAGATCTCCCTGGATGGAGGAGGGGAGCTTTTCTGAAGGGCCCAATTCTGCACATCTCGCCACATCCCCCAAATGAGCCCTGAGGTCCCCTGGCAGCAGCACCATGCAGGAGGCAAGTGCAGTGTGATGGTGCCCTGCCCGCCCCACACGTGTCACTACTCTGGTGCCTCCGATGTCAGCAACTGGCCTTCTCACTTACCCACACAGGGCCCGCACTTCCCACCCCTTTGTTACATGTCGGGAACAGTGCAAGAGGCCAGGCGGAGGCGGGGGCGGTGTCAAGCCCAGGGCGAGGCAGGATCGGCCTAGAAGGGCAAGAAATGAAGCTACAGCAGGGGCCTCTGAAGACATTTCAGTGACCCTCTGGGAAGACTCGGTTCTCTGCACCAGCAGCTGTTAAAGGGAGCAAGACGTCTGTAGTGCGTTCACCAGCAGGCCCCCACGAGACGATTTCCAGCCAGGTAAGAACTGGGAAGTGCTAGCAATTCCACGGGGACCCGTTCTCAGAACATTCCAGCCCTTGCTCTGAGATGCACGGAGCTAGCTTCACACGCGAGACATACTGCAGTTATTGTATTGATTACATCACACTCATTGCTTGTTTTATTTGGCAAATATGGCCAGCTCTGTATCAGCCAAGTTCCTGCTGCAATCCTGACGCTGGACTGTAGTTCCATGGGCAGAATTATTTACTTCGTATTACAATTGGTACTTGGACCAAATTGCTGGGAGACTTCCCCACCGCATTACCCCCGAGCAGTGTGGAGCTGCTAGGGCAACCGTGATCAAACACTGCCGAGCTGTCTTAAAACATGAAAGGCAATGTGTGGCCGCCAGAAATCCATTATCGAGGAGACATCTGTCCATGCTGGTGATCTGTCATGTACCCACACCTGCTACTGTACAAATTCTGGATTTGCATTTACTTAGGAAGTCCTGCAGCCTTTGAAGCTGTGCCTTAATTAAAACATTCCCCTAATGAAAGAGAAAGAGGGGAAGTTTCACAGCAATTACTGCAGAACTCTCTGCACCCAATCTAAAGAGCGTTGACAAGTCTTGGGCTCAGGAAGTTTGGAAACACTTGGCTGAGTGACCTGCTTCCAGAGACCTGCTGGAAGATCAGGTGACGGGGACACGTTGCTACCTAGGAATGGCGTGGCCATGGTGGAGACCAGTCCACTGTTCTCAGAAGCCCTGCTTGCTGGGGAGCAGAAGAGCCATGCCCAGATGCCATGGTGATGAGCAGCAAAGCACTATCCCTGGATGCTGAGAGAGAACCAGAACGGGTGCTACTGTAACCAAACCCAGCACTGCAAGCCTGCAGCAGCCTTCAGGGGCGATCGTTGGAATAACAAACTTCCAAGGTCACTCGCTGTTTAGAAACATCTCACATCAATTGTGTGGCTTTTGTTTCCCTTCCGATTGGCAGCACCAGCTGCGGCTGTTAGCCTCCTTGGAGCCCAGCCACGTGGCTCTGGGCGGCTCTTCATGGGGCTCTGCACAGAGCCTGGTCGTTGGGTACAGGGACGGTGAGAGGGAAGGTGGATCCCGGAGCAGAGCCTTCTCCGACACACGCTTGGGAAGCCCTGGAGGGGAAGCTCATGCCCCGTCTATTTCCTTGTGCAGCAAACACGTCTGGGATTTAAGCAGCCGTCAGAGTCTCTGCTATCGCTGTTTATTGGGGGAAACGCCCCTAGCACAGCCAGACGGAGCCTACTTGGGCTGAGCCAACGTGTCCGATGGAATTAGAAGCCCCGCAGAGCTTCCTAGGTTGGACATGAGGAAAAACTCCCGAGCTGTCAGGGTGGGTAAGTGCTGCAATAAATTGCCTGGGGAGGTTGTGGAATCTCTGTCGCTGGAGGTTTTTAAGAGCAGGTGAGACACACCTGGCAGCGATGGTCTAGAATTGTGGTGCTTCGCCCTGCCCTGAGTGCAGGGGACTGGACTAAAGAACCCCTCAAGATCTTTGAGTCTAAGAGTTCCTACTGAGCCTTTTCTCAGGTTCCCCACCAAGTCTGATTAACCCTTTCATTCCCCAGTACTCATCCTTGCCACAAGCCTCTACACATCTAGCTTCTGGCTGGGTCCTGGAGCTGAACTAGAAAAAAGGCCAACGGGAGGCAGGACATCCAGGTCCTAGCCGGAGACATGCTGCCTTATGACCTGCACTCCTGTAGGCCCAAGTTTGGACAATGTCCCATCTGACAGTATAAGAAATAAACCCAACCTTTGAATCTCAGGGCCTTGCCCAAATCAGCTACATCTTGAGGCCTTTATACTTCTTATGATTTGTTTATTCATTACTTAGCCAAATTCCCATCAGATTCAAAGGGAGTTTGCCTGAGTAAGAGGTAGCTGCTCCGGATTTTGCCATCTATGTTTGTGTTCATTTGCATCAGGGTCTGCCCAGTCCCTCACAATCTAGTCATTTTGTTACTTACCAAAATTATCTTCCTACTCTGAAAGATGAGGAACAATTAACAAGCCCCTGCTTCCAAGTCCCCCTCTTCTTTCAACCGCCCCAAAAGCCTCCCGTTGATATGAGATGTATGAAATACCTTCATTTTTCAAATTTCATTTCCATTTGAAATTTGGGGGCCACCACATTTCAGTGCAAGAAAAGGCAGCTTGGGATGGTTAGTTTCAGCTGCATCTTAGGGCTTCTTTCCAGGTTTGCCACACCCATGTGTCACTCCTGATCTTTCGGCAGGATGTAGCTGCAGGATGAGGTTGGGGTCATTAGGCCATGGCTGCATAATGACAAGAAAAAGGTTCACTGCTCTAAAAACAATCCCCCTGCTCAAATTTGGTTCACTGCGAATGGTGGGACCATAATGGTCTTTATCTGAGGACATTTGAAGATCACTCTACGAAAATAACCAAAACTCTTGAAGGTTCCGTTTCGACCAGCCACAGATCATTCGTCCTTCCCATTCATTCTCAGTAATCTCGCCAGAGAGCGGAAGGCGTACCATGTGACCAATCACACATCATGAACAGCCCATCTAGGCGGAGTGCTGATTCACAAATGAGCTGTGGCTTATGGATTGATTGAGATGGAGAAGTAGATCCCAAAGTGCTTATCGAACGCTCTACATGGCTTGGCCATTTCAAAAAATCACTCCACAAAATACTAATCCAACCAGCAACCCCCAGCACAGCTCAGTGCGGATAAAATGCCCCCTCCCTCCTTCCCAAAAACCCACGGAAAACCCTGCGCTCACATTACCCTCTCCCTCAAATCCCAAAGAAGCACGAGGTGCTAGCAGTATGGCCGGCACGCCTCAGGGCTGGGCTGCTGCCGGGGTAGGAGCACCCACCCTCGCTTTAATCTGGTTCACATGGGGCACGTCTACCCAGCAGGGCTAACCTCAAAGTAAGCGCCTCCACATGTGCTACGCTAACTGCACAGCTTCAGTGGAAAGAGCTTATTTCGAAATTGGGCCCATCTACACAGCACTTATTTCCAAATGGAGCACCCTTCCTCCCACTCCCCTTCCTCCTGGTGCAATGAGGGTAACAGGAGTCGGAGGACTCTGGCTGGACATTATTTTGACATTATGTCAAAATAACTGCTTGTGTGTAGACACGCACTTTGTTATTCCGAAATAAGGGTGCTGTGTCGGCATGGCCATAGACAGGAGTAGCCCTACAAATACAGTGGCACAGCTGCAGCAAAGCACGGCAAAGTCTGTACCCGGGTTGCTTGCCCAGGCCACCGGATCTGCCCTGCAAAGCCAGCCCGAGTGCACTCAAACCTCTGAATTCCGTGTAGACAAAACCTACAGTAAACTCTCTGGGGCAGGGCCTGCCTTGCTGTTCCGTGTTTGTACGGCATGGAGCACATAGGATTGCCAGATACTTTCACAAAAAATACTGAACATGGCGGGAAAAAAATTGGTTGACCAAAAAAAAAAAAAAAAAAGATGCACAAAAAAGAGTCATTATGCCTTTAAATCCCCACACTCCCTTCTTCCCCCACCAGACACGGCAGGGGAGGAAGGTCCCAAACTGCCTTCCATCCGAGAAAAACAGAAAATACCCGACATTTTACATGTCCGGTATTTTCTGGGTTTTTTACCAACAGAGGCCGCAAATAATGGACTGTCTGGGCTGACACCAGACACCTGGCAACCCCAGGAGCACGTCCATCACTGCGGGGCCTTGCTGTTCCGGGTTTATACGGCACGGAGCACGTCCATCGCCACAGGGCCTTGCTGTTCCGGGTTTATACGGCACGGAGCACGTCCATCACTGCGGGGCCTTGCTGTTCAGTGTTTGCACGGCACGGAGCACGTCCATCGCCGCAGGGCCTTGCTGTTCCAGGTTTATACGGCACGGAGCACGTCCATCACTGCGGGGCCTTGCTGTTCGGTGTTTGTACAGCACAGAGCACGTCCATCACTGCGGGGCCTTGCTGTTCGGTGTTTGTACAGCACAGAGCACGTCCATCACTGCGGGGCCTTGCTGTTCGGTGTTTGTAGCAGCACAGAGCTTGTCCATCGCCGCAGGGCCTTGCTGTTCGGTGTTTGTATGGCACAGAGCACGTCCATCACCGCAGGGCCTTGCTGTTCCAGGTTTATACGGCACAGAGCACGTCCATCACCGCAGGGCTTTGCTATTCCGTGTTTGTACAGCACGGAACACGTCCATCGCCGCAGGGCTTAGGCGCTGCCACACTACAAAGAACCCATCATAATGATAATAATAATAGAGGTTTTTTCTGACCAAGAGGGCCAGCAGGTTCCATGGCTGAGAAACCCTCATGAAAAATATCTCCTGTCAACCATCCCCCTTTTAAATCAAGCGTGAGCTTCTCTTGCTGATTGCCACTGCCCGGGGAGAAGAGATGGCTTGGCTAGTCCCTGGCCCTTTGGGACTTTGTTGGTCAAATCAGCCTGTAAGCCAGCAGGCAGCCAGTGCAGATTCTGGAGCACGCTGCCATGGGAGCCTGCCGAGAAACGCAGGCTGCTGCCTTCTTTCCAGACCACTGCATGGAGCGCCCCTCACAAAGAATGATGCCCGGGGCTGGTAAAGGCGCAGCTCATGAAAGCAGGAGCCATCCCAACCAGAAATGATCTTAGCCGCCTAGGCCAATGGACCCGGGAGAGACATCCCTGCAGGTGACTGCTATGTGATGAATCAAAGCGCCCCTGCAGGGACGAATCTCTGACCACCCCTTCCCAAGCCCTGAATTCATTGCCCTCACCATTTGGCACTGCTGAAATCACCCCTCGTTAGGCGCCTACCCACCTTTGAGGCTCTGGGCGTATTTGCCAGGAACCGAGCTTGCAGGCTGCATGGTTTATGACCCAGGCACTATACAGAGCGGCTAAACTAGCTGCTCTGTAGCTCAGAACAGACCCATCGACCCAAGTGTTAATTTCCAAACCAATCTGTGCAGCCTGCATTAAAGATAAGGGGAGCTCATTAATGGTTCAAAACAGCTTTGATACCCAGCCTCAGTTCAGTGGACACTTTTAAATTCAGTGCCCAATCACAAGAGAACTTTTCTATAGAGAGCCCACAGCAGAAAACGGGTTCAGGTCTGGTATATTTTAGAGGCCCTTTTACTTCTTTCTCTAGCTGCTACAAATATCTAAATATACAATAATTAATTGCATGTTCCTGCCAATTAACAGGCAATTATATTTAAATTTACCAAGCAATTTTAAGAGTAATTACCTTCATCGTAACATGTCCATTTCAGATTCCATGACAATGCAGCAGTATAAAAGACCAAAATAATCACATAATTACTCCACTGGGACATACATGGGTCTAACATTCACATTCACATTAGTGTACATTACTAGTAATTAGCATATGCTTAAGTGTCATTAATACGAGTTATTTTCATGGTGATATAAGGTGATACCAAACGCATTACTACTAGGAACCCTGTGGCACATTAAAGAGTAACAGATTTATTTGGGCATAAGCTTTCAAGGCCAAAACCGCACTTCATCAGATGCATGAGGGGGAATTACAGAGGCAGGGATAAACATACTAGCACATGAAAAGAAGGGAGTTTCCTCATCAAGTCACTCAAAACAAAGCATTCCGGTGTTCATCAAACCGAAATACTTTGAACAGGGTCACGTCAACCCCCAAATCGCTATTTTTATTTTTTTCAGCCATTAATAAATTAATGTCAGTGAAATGAAAATTTTCTACAGACACTTGCAGTTTTATAGAAGCTGCATTTTGGGTCAAAAAGTCATTCCAATGGAAAATCCCCAACCATCTCTACTTACAGATGTGATCTATGCCTTAGTTGCTATGACAGGCCGTAAGACATGCAGCTACTATGCTGGTAGTCCTGCAACGACAATGCTCGGAGAACCTGTGTAGAACAGAGGAGAAGCAAAGTCTGTCACTCACAGTAGAACGGTGCTGTGTCAGCCCTAACGTGTGTTCAGAAATGTCCCATAATGTGCCATAATTTATTTCCTAGTGTCTGTGTTAGGGGGTGTCACACTTTCCAACCTGTATCCCTCTCTGATGAAGTTTCTGCTTATGAAATATTTCTGGTGCTCGGATGCTGTTAGGCTCCTGTTGCTTTCACACCTACCTTTATTTGAGGAAAGACATCTCCCAGCACAGAGAAAAGCATGGGGGGGGAGGGAGCGGGAGTGTGGAGAGAATGTATTTCCACACAGAAAGCATTTTGCTGTAAATAGGAGCCCAGAAAGGCTAGCAGGGCACCGTGGGACATGTCAGCATCTGCGTGTGGAGGTGTAAATAGCTTCTCAGATGGCAGGGAGCGTTCTGGCCTGTGCCTGAAGCTGATGATGAGTTGAGAGTGAATTTTGCAGCGAATGCGCTTTCCCCGTGGTGAGCCCCACAGGGTGTGAATTGACAGACTCCAGGCCTGTTCTGATAGGCCCAGTGCCTGGAGAACAGGCAGCCACTTCTGTGCATGGAGCCCTCCCGTCCGTGCTGAATGATCTAATCCTCAGTGCCCATTTTCCCTTCAGCAGAGTGGCCATTTTCAGTCCCTCCAATGCACCCAGCTCAGAGCTTTGGCATCTGGGAGGAAACTGGAACCATTTCAGGAAACAAATTATTTCCCTGTCTTGCCTAATATTTTAATAGCCACGGTTTGCTCTTCTAGGGCATGTATTACACAGAAACTCAAAGTCATTTACAAAGAGAATTAATTAAGCCTCTGCATCTGACAAAGAGGGTCTTTGCCCACGAAATCCTATGCTCCAACACTTCGGTTAGTCTATAAGGTGCCACAGGACTCCTCGCCGCTTTTGCAGAGTCAGACTAACACGGCTACCCCGCGGATACTTTAAGCCTCTTAAGATTCCAGTAAAGTTCTCTTTGTTTCTCCCACTGCACAGGGCACCCTGTGTGAATGCAGTAAAGCCAGAATATTAACGGACAAACTTAAAACTAGAGCGACATCCTTCTCCCAGTACGTTATCCCAGTCCACATGACCAGGGTTGGTCCCAGGGTACTGCAGAGAGAAGGTGTGTGAGCGGACCAGCTTCTATTCTTTTCCATAGACATTCCTGGGATTTGTGCTGCCAAGTGGAAGTGGCAAACTTTTTATGCAGTGTCATAAAAACGATTTACTCTGGAAGGGCAGACAATGGTCCCAGAGACAGGGCTATCTTCGTATTGTCGGAAAAAGCCTAAAGTTCCTTGAAAACCTCTTCAGGCATAAAGAGCATTAAACACTAAGGCTGCGTCTAGATTGGCATGATTTTCCGGAAATGCTTTTAACGGAAAAGTTTTCCATTAAAAGCATTTTCGGAACAGAGCATCTAGATTGGCACGGACGCTTTTCCGCAAAAGCACTTTTTGCGGAAAAGCGTCCCTGGCCAATCTAGACGCGCTTTTGTGCAAGAAAGCCCCGATTGCCATTTTAGCCATCGGGGCTTTTTTGAGCAAAACAATACCACATTGTCTACACTGGCCCTCTTGCACAAAAGCATTTGTGCAAGAGGGCTTTTGCCCGAACGGGAGCAGCATAGTATTTCCGCAAGAACACTGACGATCATACATGAAATCGTCAGTGTTCTTGTGGAAATTCAAGCGGCCAGTGTAGACAGCTGGCAAGTTTTTCCGGAAAAGCAGCTGATTTTCCGGGAAAACTTGCCAGTCTAGACACAGCCCAGAGGAAACGATACGACAAGTCCATGAAAGCACAAGAGATGCAGAAGACAGGGTCCTACGCCAGTTTTACAATGAACTCTAAGCAGAGATTTCATGAACCCCCTCCAGAGATCTTCAGCTCATGCTGGGGGACTTCAGTGTCAGAATTTGCACTGATCATGTGGACTGGGATAATGTTATGGGGAAAGGATTATTTTCTCTTTTCCCATGATCTTCTCCTGGTCCCCCATTATGAGCAGAAGATCAAGAAATGAAAGAGGCGACACATGGCTTAAGTTCCACACTCTCGACAGTTTGTTTATGACAAATGCAGCATTTCAGCGCAGAGAAGTCCAGAACGAACCATGAATCTCTACTGATGGTATTATAAAAAAACCCTCTCAACTTAATCTTTGTAAGACAGTTGAAAAAGAAGTGTACTAGCCTGCAGATTTTACAGACACCTAAATGCAGACTTTTAGGCAGTGATTTCTATGGTCAAGATAAGATGTAAAGCTTCAAAATTTGGAAACAAAAAGTTTCTATATTGTCAAAGCTGTAAAAATGCAGAACTATGGTGACCTTTCGGAGCATCACTGATGGCTGGTTTGAACATAAGAACATAAGACCAAAGGTCCATCTAGCCCAGTATCCTGTCTGCCAACAGTGGCCAGCACCAGGTGCCCCAGAGAGGGTGGACCGAAGACAATGATCAAGCGATTTGTCTCCTGCCATCCCTCTCCAGCCTCTGACAAACAGAGGCCAAGGACACCATTTTATCCCCTGGCTAATAGCCTTTTATGGACCTAACCTCCATGAAATTATCTAGCTTCTCTTTAAACTCTATTATAGTCCTAGCCTTCACAGCCTCCTCTGGCAAGGAGTTCCACAGGCTGACTACACGCTGTGTGAAGAAGAACTTTCTTTTATTAGTTTTAAACCTGCTACCCATTGATTTCATTTGGTGTCCTCTAGTTCTCCTATTTAGGGAACTAATAAATAACTTTTCTTTATCGGCCCTCTCCACACCACTCATGATTTTATATACCTCTATCATATCCCCCCTTAGTCTCCTCTTTTCTAAACTGAAAAGTCCCAGTCGCTTTAACCTCTCCTCATATGGGACCCGTTCCAAACCCCTAATCATTTTAGTTACCCTTTTCTGAACCCTTTCCAAGGCCAAAATATCTTTTTTGAGGTGAGGAGACCACATCTGTACACAGTATTCAAGATGTGGGCGTACCATAGTTTTATACAGGGGCAGTAAGATATTCTGGGTCTTATTTTCTATCCCTTTCTTAATAATTCCTAGCATCCTATTTGCCTTTTTGACCGCCGCTGCACACTGTGTGGAAGTTTTCAGAGAACTGTCCACGATAACTCCAAGATCTCTTTCCTGATTTGTCGTAGCCAAATTAGCCCCCGTCATACTGTACGTATAGTTGGGGTTATTTTTCCCGATGTGCATTACTTTACACTTATCCACATTAAATTTCATTTGCCATTTTGTTGCCCAATCACTCAGTTTGGTGGGATCTTCTTGGAGTCCCCCACAGTCTGCTTCTGTCTTGACTGTCCTAAACAGTTTGGTATCATCTGCAAACTTTACCACCTCACTGCTTACCCCTTTCTCCAGATCATTTATGAATAAGTTGAACAGGATTGGTCCTAGGACCGACCCTTGGGGGACACCGCTAGTTACCCCTCTCCATTCTGAAAATTTACCATTTATTCCTACCCTTTGTTTCCTGTCTTTTAACCAGTTCTCAATCCAAGAAAGGACCTTCCCTCTTATCCCATGGCCATGTAATTTACACAAGAGCCTTTGGTGAGGGACCTTGTCAAAGGCTTTCTGAAAATCTAAGTATACTATATCTACTGGATCCCCCTTGGCCTGCCTAGAGGACACAACTCTGGGTAGAAACAAAAACCATCATTCATGCCACAAAGAAAGGTTTGGGGGGGTGAGGTCATATCCAAAAATGAAAGATTGGGTGGGGCCAGAGATTGAAAATGTTTCAAGAAAAAAATAAGTGTATCAAAAACATCTGGAAACTGAATTTCCCTAAGGAGAAAAACAAGTACAGATAGCTCAACAAGGGCCTAAAAAGAGTAGTTAAAAAAGTTGAGAAAGTCTGGTTGGCAAAAGATGGTGACAAGCTTAAAAAAAGACAAAATTTCGTTCAGGAGGACTTGTTTCCGGAAGAAGCATAATTATGTTCCTTTGCAAACGCTCTAACCTCATTTGGATGACAGGTGGAAGCTGTGAAGATTGGCAATGCTTCGTTGTTGCCTCACTCTTGAAGAAAGGTAAGCTGACAGATTGCCGTAACTACACACCACATAAACCACAAGGAATACATATTCTAATGAGAGTGCTGCAGATCCCCGGATATCTGCTTTACATTTATACCCACGCTACATTCCAGCTGTGAATCATGGCTTCTGACAAATCACCTGGAGCAAAAGCTGCAAATATTAAAAGGCAGTGCTGGTACTATCCCCTAGGTAGCAAGTATGACAAGGCTAGGGAGACTAAGAAATGAGCACATGTGTAGAAGACTAAATGTGCAGCAGGTGACTGCTGTCATTCAAAGGTGCCCAAAACAAAGGTTTGAGCTCAAATTGTTCTCTGTGGCAGAGTGCATGGTGGGAGAAGCTGGGCACGCCCAACGAGGAGACAGTGGTAATAAACTGGTACATGAAATCATCTAACCAACCACACCCAACAAGCAAAAACAGTGGCTCAAACTCGACATGGATGGAATCTCCCTCCGGGCATTAGGAACCAGAGATAAATAGCAGTGGGATGCAAACTGCCCAATTCATTTCTAGAGACAGTAAAAAAAAGTCAGTTACTTTTGTCAGAAAAGTTAAATGTCAATTTTTAAAAGATTTTACATAGATTTGATTGTTCAAAAACTGGAACCCCAAAAATTCAAGTTTTGAAAACAGAATTTACCAAAATCAGTTTTCAAAAGAGATGCATTTTTGATTGTCACTTACATTTTTTTCTGTGAAAAACAACTCAAAATTGTTTGCTGAAACCCAGAAAAATGTTGAAAAAACAACATTTCAACAAAAATAAAAATTTTACATGAGCATTTTTTGGTTTCTTCATAAACCCAGTTTTCACCCAAACCTGCTTTGATGGAAAAAATGTTGACCAGCTCCATTCATTTCAGTGGGCATCAACTCATGCAAACAATGATACTTCAAATGTCAGTACTGGGAATTGATTCATTCTCATGACAGTGTGTAAGAGAAGCAAGAACAGCCCTGCTTAACAAAGCATGTTCTGGCAAGGACACAGTACTACCAGCTAACGAGCACTGCAGAGCTATATGAACAGGACTTAGCTCGTTAACCTTTTGGGCTGTGGTCTGCGCACTTACCTGGGATGTGGGAGACTCAGGTTCACATCCCAAGGCTGGAGCAGAGACTTCACCATAGGCAGCTGTCCCCAGGGTGCCCTAACCCTCCGGCCAGTCTGAGAGCAGGGAGGCTCCCTCAGTCTCGCCTCCGGAGGCTGTTTCATTTTGTATGTAATACAGGACTAATCCTTGGGCCAGTGAGAGTTACTGTGTAGCCCCTGGGCAGGCCAAGCAGCTGGAAGTGGAGAAGCAATCAGCGTCTCTCCCCCTCCGGCCTCCAATCAGTAGCCTCTCACACGTTGCTCTGGGGACTCGTGGCAGTTGCTGGTCTCCTGGACATTTCTACAAGTCTCAGGTGGTTTCCAGGTCCTGCACGAACCATAAAAGGCCCCATGAGTAAAACTGAACCCGACTCAGCGCTGGGCTTTTCACACTGTGTGTGACGCTGTCTCTCGTCATTTGTACAGTCACTCTGCTCTCCTGGCGTGCCGGTGTCACTCTGCCTCCCTCTTGCCCACTCCGGGGTCACTGGGAGGTGATGAAGACACGTGACGTGGGCTAGCGCTTGGGGGTGGAGACTGGGGGGCCCGGAGGTCTCACCTTCACAGACGGCTCTGAGGCTGTCCTGTGAATATCGGCCTTGGGCCTGCCTCACAGGAACAGCAGCAATGAGGAATTGAACAACTTGACTCGTGAATAGCAATAATTAATAATTGCATCACTGAATAGCACACAGTGCTACCGCCTAGGGCTGTGTGCCTGTAACTCCAAGTGCTTTGCAAATATTAATGAACTCATGTTGGAAACTTTGCCACAGGCAACAAAGAAACAAAGGAAGCTTCCCCGGACCTCTCCCCAGCTATGCACAGCTGCACACATCCCTCCCCAGGCTGGGCTGTGAGAGCAAAGCTTGCATTGCTGCCCGCAGGGGAGCCAACCACCCGTACGGGCCCGTGAGGAGAAGGGGGACAGCGCCATGCTTCTGGAAGGGGTGGGGCCTTGGGCGGAAGGGGCGGGGCTGGGAGCAGCCAGCCCTCAGCACGCCCATAGTGCAATGCGCCCTCCACCTCGCCAGCACTCAGAGCCGCCCTCCGGCAGCGATGTGAAGGGCTCAGGGCTCTGGCTGCCACACCAGAGAGGTCGGGAGCCCCAGGCCCCTTGAATTGCCACGGTCCTGGGCATTGCCCCCTTCGCCCACCCCGAGGCCTGGCTGTCCTGTTCTCGGGGACGTGTCTCTTGGCAGGCACCAGCCCAGGAGCGTGTCTGGATGCTTTGTGGCAGCGGCCCCGGGTCCTGTGCTTTGGAGGGCCCTGTGGAACCCAGGGGCCTGAGGGGATAGCAGGGGGCCTGGCGCTGGCCTCAGGGGTAGAACCCAGCCCCACACTCATCAGCAGGGGAAGCAGAATGACCTGGCCCCAGCCCACTCTGCTCCCCTGAGTGAAGCCATGGCCGTACAGAAAGTAGGAAAATGACTTCCCCAGGAGGGGGTGAGGCACTGGGATGGGTTCCCTTGGGGGGGGGGGGAGGCACTGGGATGGGTTCCCTGGGGGGGGGGGTGGGGCACTGGGATGGGTTCCCCGTGGGGGGGGGGTGAGGCACTGGGATGGGTTCCCTTGGGGGGGCGAGGCACTGGGATGGGTTCCCTGTGGGGGGTGGGGTGAGGCACTGGGATGGGTTCCCCGGGGGGGGGGGGTGAGGCACTGGGATGGGTTCCCTGTGGGGGGCTGGGGGGATGAGGCATTGGGATGGGTTCCCTGGGGGGGGGGTGAGGCACTGGGATGGGTTCCCCGGGGGGGGGGTGAGGCACTGGGATGGGTTCCCTATGGGGGGGGGGGTGAGGCACTGGGATGGGTTCCCTGTGGGGGGCTGGGGGGGATGAGGCATTGGGATGGGTTCCCTAGGCAGAGGGTGGAATCTCCATCCCTAGAGGTTTTCAAGGCCATAATGGAGCTGATTTCCACCAAGGGGTGAGCACCCACCCTTGGAAAATGAGGCCCCTTGCCCCCTGAAGAGGGAGGTCCCCACACTTCCCAGTCCTGCTGAGTATCCGGCCAAAGGCCTCAGGCTGATAGCCGTGACGGAAGGGGGCCACCAAGTTCTGGGGTCGGGCCACTCCCATTGCTCATATGCTTGGTGAGGGCTTTCGGTTATCCGAATGCTTTGGCTGGATCGTGCTTGGATAGCGCTTGGTGGCTCACCCCCGGCCAGATGCTGCTATTGGATGGTATGATCAAGCCAGAGTCTGCTGGCGTGGGAACCGCTGTTTGGTTGCTTTTAAATGTGGAGCATAACGAAGTGTGACGGGTTTGCTGTCATGCCACGTCATGGGCTCTGAGGCTGGGCGAGCCAGTGCCGGGCATGTCTGACAGTCGAGGTGGGCCCAGCTGAAAGATCAGGAAGGTGAATTTGTGAATCCATTTTTGATTGGTGAAAGCTGGGCCATGAAGCTGCTGAGCAAGCAGTTGTTTAAAAAAATGGCGTGTTCTGGCCCTTCCTTCTCCTAGCCCCAGCAGCTCTTGTTCCATCCCTTCCCCCTCCCTCCCATTCCACATTCTGTTTTTCCTCTCTCCATTTTGCCTCAGCTCTGCTCCTCCCCAGAATGGCTGCAATCCATTGTCCGTTTGGATCTTGTTTCTCAGCTCAGCTGGGAGTCTTGCCACAGAGCACACACTGATCACGAGCCCAGGAGGGTGATCTTGGGATGACACCACAACCATTGTGCACATGAAAGGTCCGTCAGGAATCCCAGGGTGGGCACTGGCGTAACTTTCAAACATGCAAAGGCTTACATCTCAGTGGTGTAAGGATCTTGGCCCACACACCAGGGACTGAGCCATGGCTGTCTGGAGCTCAAGGCATGGATTTGTGCAGCGGGAGCCAAGCCGTGGGATGCAGGCACGTAACAGACTCATACCTGCCACGGGGGAGCTGTGACACACTGACGCGGGGGTTACAGAGAGCCCCCGCGTCACTGTGCGCTGACGAACTAAGACAAGCCCATTTCGGTGCCAAGCGCTGGCAGGGGCCTGGTGAGCAATGTATCACCATCCTGCCTACATATATGGGATGGGAAAGGCTGCCAAACGTGGAGTCAGAACGCGACTGTCGTACCCGCCCTGCTGACTAAGGGGTGTGGGCAGACAATGGCATGTGGCTAACAGTCGTCTTGGAACACAGCTCCGCTTGTTGACATTCTCTCAAATGCCACGGACTGTTGCTCACGGTGATGCAACCCTGGCCATGCCTGTAATTCACAATCCAACTCAAACATGAGCAGATTGCTCTGGAACCCAGCAAATACCAGCGGGCTTCCCAACATCTGTCCGTTCGCGCTGGCGCCAATGAAGATAGTGAGGGCCACAGAGGCGATGGGAGGGGGGAGCTAGTCCAGGAGAATTGTTGCAGTTCCGCTGCCCTGATAACAAACTACTGGCACGTCTAGCCATCCTCCACCCCCACCCCCACTCGAGTGCCAGGGTGCGTTGGAGCCAGGCAGAGTGGGCTGCTCAAAAGCTAGGACTGTGATCCTGGTCATCAAGGGTTCATAGTGAGACTGTGTTACCGGGTGTGGGGGAGTCCCTGGGCCCTGCACCCCCATCCGCAGCTAGTCGTGACTCTCAGCCGGCAGGCAGAACAGAAGGTTTATTGGTTCCCAGGGACACCGCGTAGCTCAGACTTCTTGTTACAGGAACCAGGAGCAGCCAACACAATCCATCTGGTGATAGGGGGGCCAGGCCCAGCTCTGGGCCCCTGCCCTGCCTCCCCAGGCCAGATAGGCTCCTTCTCCCCCCAAGCTGGCCGAAACTAACTCACACACCTAGCAACTGCTCACAGCCCTCCAAGCTGCCCTGCCTCCTGCTTTGTTCAGATTCCCGGGCTAAGTGTCACCTGACTGAATCCTCCACCTAGCTCAGGTGTCAGGCCAGCCTGGGCCCTTCCCTACGCACCTGCCCTCAGGAGTTCTCCCCTAGAGATCCCATCCCCTGCTGGTCACTGCGCACGCACATACGCACACACACAGAGTCCCTACAGAACAGCACAGGACAGTAGGAATCACAGCACAACAAAGCAGACAGGGAATGTGACAACAGAGTGACACCGTGGCTACAAGAGTGCACGCAGCCCCCACGATGTCACAGCCTGACCTTGGTTGGAAAGAAAGGAGAGTTTCCTTCCACAGGTCCTGTCCCCCTCAATAGGAGCCAGTCATGGGACTTGAGGCCAAGCGGTTGCCATGGCTACCCACGCATTGTCAGCTAGTGGTTTCCATGTCCACTTCCTCTGAATGAGAGACTGGACCAAGCCTCCTGTGCAAGATTCCAGGAACTGACTGACTGGAGGCTGCCTCAGGGTCGGATTCTGGTTTCCTTGCCAGGTCTCATGCCCTCTTTCCCAGGACTCTTGCTGGGCCTCAGCTCAATGTCTGCACAGTTCTTTGCCGCTCTTGCTTCAGAGTGTGGCCTCCCAGATTTCTTCCTGCCTCTAGTCCCTCTAGTTCTGGCTCCAGACTTCAGGCCTCCCCAGCTTCTCTTCATCTTCAGCTCAACAGAGGAAGGTGGGGCCCCAAGAGACTTTAAAATACCCTGCCACTAAAGGCTTCTGCTTCGAAAGCACTTGGGAATTTCTTCCTGTGGGGGTAACCCCAAGCTCTGTAACCCTCCCTCTTCAGAGGGCTTTAAAAACATCTGTAATTTCTTAATAGCTAACCTTGCCGTTTTAGGCACGTGCACACAGAGCCTCCTGCCTTCTAGGACACAGGAACCCGATCATAGTCTTAAAACGGTGATTTTTATTAACAAAGACGACACACTTAATAAAACATTACTTGGTTGCTAGGTGTTACAGAGCAAGGGAAAAACAGGCAAGATTAAAATTGCTTCCCTGGGATTCAGTTTAAAAGCTACAGTGTAAGGGGGAGGCAGTACATTAAACCAGCACGGAGGAGTCCCAGAAACTAAAAATAAAGAAAATAACCTGACTGCATCTAACTAAACATTCCTGGTCACTTACATATCTGTTGTTCCAAGGTTCAGTCTTTTCTGGGTATGCATATTGCTGAAAAGTCCATGCCTTGTTCCTGGCTCAGTCCCTCTTTCCCAGCTCTTGCTCTGAATTCACACAAAAAAACTGCTTCGATTCACACCTCACACTCTCTTCCCATTGGCTCTCCTGGCTCCCTGCCAATACTTCCTGGAGACCCACTGTCTCTTGTTTAACCTTAGAGGCAATTTGGTTTACTGAATGGCTGGGATGTCCAGAAAGGGGTAATACCACTCCCTTTCAACACAGAGTGAGAACCCAGAGCAGTAGGCTGGCCTAGGTTTGCCTACTCGCCATCAAGAAAACCCCTGAGAAAAGGGGTGTAAGGACCTGGAGCCTGGAAAGCCATCTGTAAGGCCATTGGACTATAGCTTGGTTGGACTCCCTGTTATGCCAGAAGGGATGAACTAAAATGTGGCCTGAATCGAGGGCCAAGTTGTGGTTAGAGAGTCCAGTGCGGTGATGGAGCAACTGTCAGGAGGGGCACCATCCAAGGAGACAGCCACCACACCACGCCTGGCCATGTGGAGCTCATGTTCTATAGCAGCAGGGGTGTGTGCAGAAAGCTCCCACTCCTGTCAGCATTTCAGGCTGCATAGATTGCCCGTCTCTCCCTTCATAGTAGCTGGGACATTCAAATCCTGCATCAAAGCCCCCTGCCATGAAAAGGGCTCATCTCCTGCCTGGCTTGGCTGGCTCCATGAGATGGCATCTCTCGGAGAGCCTGGGACTGTTTGGCTCTTTGGCATTGCACATTTCCAACTGGGAGGGAGCAGCTGGCCCAAGAATTAGTCACTTAAGAGATTTGCATAGAGCTTCATATCTTGACTAAGTAGAGACTTTGCAGTCTGTTCTAGGGCAGTTAGGTGATGGGGGAAAGGTGAAATTCAGGCAATAAATTAGCCGCTGCAAACACTTCACTCAGCACTTGGACTGACTGTGAAAACTCAAGCTGAGCCTATCTTCAGAGGCACCCTGGGCTGTCCTCTGACAGCTACCTGGGGCGGTTACCTTTCTCGTTGCTTCCTCATTGTCTCCAGACAGCACCGTTCTTCCAAAGCTGCAGCCAGTGAGGAAGCTCCAGGCTCTGCTGCACTCGGTACAACCTGGTGTCAATTCACAGGGCCAGGGCCCAACAGGGTTGTAGATTCACTTCAACTCAGAGCCGATTAGGGATAATGTACTTTATTAAGCTTACTACTCCGCTGCTACTCCACTTCCCAGGGTACACTCTAGCAAGTGAAAGCACTACTGGACAATGGTTAAAGGAGTAAAAGGCTCTTTGGAATGCTCTTGTTCCTTCAGGTCTGCGGGGAGTCCCGTTCCGGTTTCCTCGCACCCAGCCGCAGCGGACGTGGCTCCAGCATGGGGGAATCCTGGTCAGCCCTCCAGGCTGGAGCCCCGGTTGAGACTCATCTAGGGGCGGGACTCCCAGTGATTTGATACGTTAGCTGTTTCCTGAGTGTGCGCGAGTGGGCCCAATGCCACTTTTAACGTTCCCACGGGGCTGAGAGCCGAGGTCATGTTATTTCTCCCATAGCTGACTCTCAGCTAGCAAGCCTAGAGAGTTGTGGCCGATGAAGGACATCTGATAGCAAACACCTGGGCTGCGTCTAGACTGGCATGATTTTGCGCAAATACATTTAACGGAAGAGTTTTTCTGTTAAAAGTATTTGCACAAGAGAGAGTCTATACTGGCATGTGCCTTTGCGCAAAAGATTTGCTTTTGCGCAAAAGCATCCGTGCCCAGTATAGACACTCTCTTGTGCAAGAAAGCTCCGATGGCCATTTTAGCCATTGGGCTTTCTTGTGCAAGAAATTAACATTCCTGTCTACACTGGCCCTCTTGCGCAAGAGGGTTTATGCCTGAGTGGGAACATCAAAGTATTTGCGCAAGAAGCACTGATTTTGTACATTACAAAGTCAGTGTTGCACAAATTCTCGCAGCCAGTGTAGACAGGCAGCAAGTTTTTGTGCAAAAGCGGCCGCTTTTGCGCAAAATCTTGCCAGTCTAGACACACCCCTGATGTTTGTGCTTGCAGAGTACACGAATACCAGGCTGTGATACAGCTAGGAAGCTTCCATCCCTGCTCTCTGAGGCCTGCTGGCGTGTCTCATGACACCTGGGAAATCAGAAGCCAGAGGCAGGCCTGGAAAGAGTCTGTTGTTATCTGTAAATGTTGGTAAGTGTAAATTTCACCCTATCCACACAAACCAAAGGACAATATTCCCATCGATGATGGCCCATATGTACAGCTAGGCAGAGGAAGAAATACGCTGCTGAGGAAGGACTGGAGTTTGAGGTATGGATGTTCGTGTTGTATGCGGGGACATGAGGGTGACCATTACTGTTTTCAGGGTTGCAAAGCTCCAATGTTTTGAATCTCAGTGTCTATTCTCATTAAATAATTATTGTCTCACCCTCTTCTTTCTGCCCTCCCATAACTTCCCACTGCTGTGCAAATTCAAACGGATTAAATGGCTTTAAAATAAGCACTGGCCTCTGTTGAAATTATTAAAAGATAAAAATCACATTCTGCCCAGCCGCCCTGCATGGATTCATATGGATTTCCAGTTTATTACAACAATCTGTGACCCACGAACCCGCTCCAACTCCCCACCCCTTTGTTTGTCCTACAACTGTACCTTAAATGGCCCTTCCAATAGGTGGTAACTACTTGTGCTGAACCACCTGTTTATACTGCTCATTAGCTGTGCAACTCAGAGTGCCTTTCCCAGAGCTGAAGCAGAGCTCTGGGCGGCTCCAGAGCGTGTCCCTCTCCCCAACACGAGTTGTCCAATAAAAGATGTTACCTCCCCCGCCTTGTCTCTCTGCAGCCCAGCTACAGCCCGGCATGACATCCGGACGGGTGCAGATCTTCGCTTCCCAGAGCTGGCGCGGTGACAGGTGATAGAATTACAGAGTCCGTCAGCGTGATGGATAAATGAAATGCCATGGGATGAGCTAGAAGAGAATTAGTGTGAATGCGAACAACTAATTGGACTATTTGCTTGTCAGGAGAGATCCTTTCCAGGCCGTCAGGATTGCTGGCGGATTGTTTGAAGAGGTGCAGCCTGCAATGCACCCAGAGAAAAAGAGACACGCTCAGTCTTCCTGCCTTTCTCTTACAGCTGCTAGAGAGCCAGAGCGGGTGGTCGGCAGCAGTCCCGCCCACCAGAC
This sequence comes from Pelochelys cantorii, assembly GCA_032595735.1. Classification (NCBI taxonomy): domain Eukaryota; kingdom Metazoa; phylum Chordata; order Testudines; family Trionychidae; genus Pelochelys; species Pelochelys cantorii. The sequence goes on along the minus strand of CM064344.1, from coordinate 29,042,263 downwards.
ACAGCTCCGGGGTCCCTGTGCCTCCATGCCAGCACCACGCTACCTAGAGGCCAGGTCCAAGGGTCTGCAGGAGGCTCATTGCTTTCTCTCATTTGCTTCATTATATGATTTCAGTCATTGGCCAATTGAGGAACTGCTGTTTGGAGCCTGGCTTTGGAGGGTGATCCTGTTCAATGGCAAAGCATCTCCAAGGTCCAGAGTCTCTGAACCTGAATTGGCCCACAGGTATACATTCCTCTGCTGCTTTGAGCAATGCCTTGGAACTGATTTGGGGCCTTACGTGTCCTGAAGCGGTGAGAAAACTGCTTGGGTTGGATCTACCATAGCTTTGTAACAAGACCTGGTCCACAACGTTCAGACAAAACTTGGTTGTGTCAGAAACCAGCAGTTTGCTGAATGGAATATTTTGCTGAGTCTGTTTCACTGTTGATGAAACACAGACAGGAGTCTGTTAGCCCCAAACAGCCCAGTCAGGTTTACCTCACAGAGGGTGGGCTTTCTGCAGGACCCTGCCCTCCGCACCTCTCAGCCTGTGGCTCAGTTTAAGATGCAGGCAGCCCTAATTTGAACTACCTGTTATTCCTCCTGCAAGGAGGTTTAACGGTAGTTCGAATTAGGAGCTTTAATTCGAATTACCGGGTCCCTGCCACGTGTAGCCGCGGGCAGTTAGTCCGGACTAGTGGCATTTAAAAATGGCGTCCGGACGGGAAGATGCAAATAAAGCCCAGGATATTTAAATCCCGGGCTTCATTTGCAACTTCGAATGCCTACATTAGCCTCCCTAGTTCGAACTAGGGGGCTAGTGTAGACATACCCTAACAGACTTAGCTATGCCAAGACCAGGCCCAAATCTATCAGTGAATGACATTAAGCTCCCAAAGCAATCTGCAGATACAGAGATTGTGTCTAGTAGAATCCTCCATGCATCTGAACAATTAAAGCAAAATCTTCCAGCCATCTGAGCCCCGAAACGGCAAGTGGAGTGTTCGTTCCCTGAAGACACGACAGCAGATCCTTCATAGGGAAGATGATCAGGCAAAGTGCATCCTTCCAGCTCATCTGCTCTGACATGGAAAACAAAATATTCAGTCCCGGGAGGAGTTGGGCAACTCGCGTGCCCCTGCTGAGCCCTTCCAGGTGACAGGAGTATAAAACCGCCTGCTTGTCCCCAAGGAGCTTGACAGTCACTGGTAAGAGCGCAGCTAGTAGAATACTCCACAGGAGGCTGGTCAAGCTGGAGGAGCCGGCAAAGTCAGCCCAAGAGCCGTGTCCCCCCCGTGATGTGAGATTCACCCCTGCCTTGCACTTCTGGCTCTCTGTGCTCTGACGCTATGGTAGGGTAACATTTCCAAAAGCCCCTATACAACCTAGACGCCTACGTCCCATTAGCCGAAGGACCTAGGCACTGAGGTCCCAGACCTGCAAAGGTATTTAGGGGCCCATCTCCCACTGAAATCAGGACTGAAGTGCCTAAATGCCTTTGATGAACTGGGCCTCAGTGGCTTTTGAAAATGGGACTTAGGTTCCTAACTTAGATGCTTTTGACGATTCTACCCCAGGGCTATTTTCTGCCAGTGAAAGGATCAGATAAAATGTCTACTTCTCCTCCAAGTCAACTGCATCCCTCCTGCGAGTTGCACTTTCCAATTCACTCATCCTGGGGAGGGAAACCAGACAGCTCCGGCTCGCTGTAGCTCCGCTCTGGCTCTGCAGCTTGGCAAGTCTTTTTGTAAAGTATTGTTTTCCCTTTTTAACCAGAGTGTGGATCCATTTCTATTCATAAGCCATCTGGATTCTGTTTTGTGTAACCAAGTTTACATGTGAGCTGCAAACTACCCCGTACCTTTTCGATGGATATAAAGGCGACCCACATCCCGCACTCGGAGCTCACGCAGATGGGGTATTATTTGCAAACCCATTATTCATCCAACGTTGCCTTTATTCACAGAGTAATTTTGCTCTTGTTTTTACCGGCTCAGCTGAGAACAAATAGACCAGGCAAGTCCCCCGCCCTGACGGCCACAGTTGCTCGGTAGCACAGAAGAGATTTGCCGTTCTATTCGCTCTAATGCGCCCCTTGCTGCAGAGCCGGACCGTGCCACCCTGCCATGGAATAGCGCATTAGCCCCGTTGCCCGGCGTGCGGTGGAGGGCCATGCCAGGTGTGAGTGAGTGTGAAGCTTTGCGGGGGTGGGAGGGGCACTGGGGTGGTGACACAGCTTGCTACCCCCTGCCATGGTTTCGAGGAAGTCTGCCTGTGACTTTCGGGGCCAGCGCTCCAGCCCCAATGGCAACAGGCAACTTGGCACGCCTAACCCAGGGGATACTTGTGAACCCCTGAGCGCCCTTTAGGCCCAGTAGTATCCACTGGAGCCAGCTCGCCACAGGTCCCATGGCCCATGCTGCATAGCCCCTCACTCCAGCACCGAGGTCAGGGGGATGCCTAGCCCAAGTCAAGCATCTCAGCATCTGGACTGCCAAGGAGCCGGCGCCCTACATGGGCGATGGAGCCAAAGGGCACTATGGGCAGAAGGAGACTTTCACCTGCAGCCTGACGGCTCGAGCAAGGCTCGGTGCTGAAGGGAGCCCCTGGACTCAGCTGGCCGGGAGGGCTGGTGTGGTTGACATGGGGTGAGCATGGGTTGACTGTGGTTGGCCTAGCTCAGCTGAGGGGAGTGGAGAATTACAGCGTAGACACGTGGATGGAGCCTGGCTGTGACACTCCCCCGGGTGAGGGACTCGGAGCTCAGCTTCCAGCCCGAGGCCCAGCATCTACGGCATTTGTAGCCCTGCAGGGTGACCCTCGGCAGCCCCGCACTGAGACTCGGTGCCCGGGGGCGTTATTCCCATGTAGACGTACCCTGCCAGCCCCAGCGAGGGGGTGCTGGCTCTGTAGCTCCAGGCGTAGCCGCTCCTGCTGGGGTTCCTGCTTCAGTCCCTGGTGCACCTGCCACCATCGCCCCTGCCCACGGAACTGCGGCTGATTCCTCCCGAAATCTCTGGCTGCAGAACTTGTCCCTGCCCACGCCGCGCGCGGGTCTCGGCGCTGTGCTTAGTGAGAACAAAGCTCTGGATGCTTCCGCAGGGCGTGCTGAAATCCTTCCCAGAATCCCACTTCTTAACATTTCTTTCAGAACATCGGCCGTGTTTTAGTTCCTGGGATACGGTTCTTGTCCCGTGGTAAGTAAGGGATATGGCAATGGGGTTTTTTAATATCTTGATGGTCTGATTTATTTCCTGTTTTGCCCAGGATCTCAATTGTCATGCAGTTAATTAGATAAGCAATATTTTCTCATTCTGAGAAATCTCATTACGATAATTAGCATGCTCCATCAGCCGATTAATTTGATTATACTATATTAAACATGCATATCATTTATTTTTCTTCATGCAGTGCACTGGATCCCTGCCTTGCCCATCTAAAGTTACAGGCAGCCCTAGAGCAGACTGACATGTAAGCATCACCGCGAGAGAGTTCACAGAGATGACCCTACACGGGAATCTCCATTCCTCCCCTTCTCAGCGTCACGTCGGGCTCAGGGGGATGTAGCCCAGAGCCAAAGTGTCCCTGATTCTGCAAAATCAAAATCTGGCCCCTTCAGCCATCTCTAAAACAGAGCTAGTTAGACCATAGCTACAGGGCGTGGGGGCTGGACATTCAGCTTCCCGTTGGCTGCAGCGGTGCTTGGGGCAGGGGCGGCATGAAGAGACACATACCCCCCCCCCCCGCCCCTCGGGCCACAGGGACAAGTCAGCAGCAGCACGGAGCTAGTGGCAGGGGTTCCTGGGGTGTTTTAAATTGCCCCGGGGGGGGGTGGCAGGCACAGGAGGAGCATGGGGGCCAGCAGGCAGTGCCACAAGAGAGACCTGTCCCCAAACCTTGGTGTAGCAAGGCCACCAGGCACCACGGGCCCATAGAATTCACCGCTTATGATTAGAGTGTGTCGAATGGAGCTGGTTACTGAATGATACCGGTGCAGCCACTCCCTTCTGGATCTGATTTCCTGAGATTGATGGAGATGAAGCCAGTAGTTTACAGCCCTCGGGTACATTGACATAAAATTGTCAGCACGGGGCTTTGCAGCCCGTTGTAAACTGATTTGAACTTGTGTAGCTTTCGCTGTAGACAAGGCTTCTGTTCCCGCGCTCACTGGGCCCACCCAGCCCCATTTCACACTGACTTCGCATTCCAACCAAACTCACAGTTCACAGGGAACTCCCCCAGAACAGGGACTGGCACCTCATTGTAACTCACCCCGTGCAGAGAAGTGAGGCCAGCCTGCTATCGGGTCTAGGTGGGCCCAAAGGATAGGACACCCATTGAGATGTTTCTGGAAGGGGCTATTCTGGTCCCTGCCTCCCTCCCACAGCAAGAATCCCGTTCTGGAGCTCGTGCATCTCTCTCCCTTCTCCTGCAGGGCTCCCCGGGCCCCTCGGCCTGCAAGTCTCCCCCCTCTGCCATGCAGGCATGAGCTGCCTGGGGCCACCAGTAGCAGAGGTCTCGGTGGACTCCCTCCTGCTGGACTGAGAGCAAGACACCCCATGCCCCAGGTTGCAGCACCTTTGGCCAGGTGCCACTCGAGAGGCATTGTGACCTCGCGCACCACGTAGCATCGCCGCTTGCTGCACACTTACAAAAACTTGGAAGCAACCAGCTTTCCCTTTACTAGGCGCGTCTGACTTTTAGTCCGTCCTCCAGCAGGAGCAAAGTCCGTGTTTTACCTCTGCCCACCATTGGCTATAAGTGAGGGTCTCTCAAAGTTTGATGGGGAGGACTGGGTCAGGGCTAAAGCCCTAGGAGGAAGGTGACGCTGAGCCAGAAATAAGGGGGTTGATGCTGGAGGTTGGATCCCGGGAGCAGGGGTAGGACTCACAGGCCTGGCTGAGTGGGTCATTGTGGAACTTCTCCTGTGGGAAACGTGACCTGGGGCTACGGGAGAGATGTCCTGAGAGAGAAGTGATTCTGGGAAGGGCTGGGGGCTGGCCTAGAGCATGGAGCCCTGGCACAAGGGTGGGACAAGTCTGGAAACCAACTAGACAGAGACACCCGGGAGGAGGGGCTGCAAGTGATGGGTTTGAGTCACCATGACTTTCCTTGCACTTTGAGCTTCCGTTTTATTTACAATATTGTTCCCGGGTGAAAACACCCACAAAACGAAAGACGACATTTTGTTTGGGGTGCAAAAAAACCTTCCCATTTCCCCAAAACAAAATTGTCCGTTCACTGAAAAATGTTAAAAAGTGTCATTTTTCACAAAGCTTTTCAGTGGAAAGCATAAGGACCAGGATGGGCCCCAGCACATGTCCCTGTGGGGGCTCTCAGCCCCATAGGAAATCCAAACCCACTTACAGATCATTGGCCTTATCCATGAGCCATGGAGTTTCTGAAATACCCTTAATGACCCTCCCTTAGTATGCCTAGCTTAGTAACACAGGTGTGTACTTCATCTGTCTAACATCAAGCACAGGAATGAGATATGCCCACAAATAGAACAGACGCGTTCCGCAGATTGCAACTTTTCCAATGACACCTTACACAAAATATTTTGTATAAAGCATTTTCCTGTTATGCATATTCATAAGCATATTTCCATAAAGAATATGGAGAGCCCCGTGACAGCGCGCGCACACACACACACACACACACACACACACACGTGCATCCTTTTCCTGACAATGCTCTGCCTTTAAGCCATTCACATCTGAAGCATATGTAACATTTGCTGCAGGGTTTCAATCTTGCTTAAATAGTTGAAGGAATTTTAGGCTTTCTTGCTGGGAACAAATGCATAGGCCGGCATTTCAAGTCATGGAGCTAGTGGTAGCACATTCTGTGACTCTCCCCTCACTCCCCCGCCCCCGCCTTCCATCTAATTGTTATGCAAAGTAGGGCTTGAAGTTAGCTCTGCCACACACCAGTAACAATCACCACTTAGGCAGACACACCAGGGACTGCGTAATTAACTTGTTTCTCAAGCCACTGGGTGGCGGCCCGGCACATCTGACTTGCAAGGCCATATGGAAGCCATATGTGAGTTTGCTCCCAAGCAGAATAAGCCGTTCCCTTTGGACTTAATTAAAAGGTGAGCGGTTTGCTTGGGGGCAATCAGAGCAGAAAGTGGGAGGAGCTGGAGGACGATGTTCTCCGCTGTTCGTTCTGCAGATGGAGCTGGCGCTCAGTCCGCTCACCATGGAAATAGAAAGTTCAGGCTGCCCAGTGATCAGGCATCCCAGGGACACTGGGGCGATGCCTTATGGGGACAAGATTTGCTTTGATGGGGCCACCGGAGAGAGCAGGAAGGAGCCTGGAGTAGAGCTGGTGGGAAGACACAAAGAGCAACCGAGGACTTGAACAGGGCTCAAAAAAGAGCTGGCGAGATTCATGGAGGTTGGATCCATCGATGGCTATTAGCCAGGCTGGCTCGGGATGGCGTCCCTGGCCTCTGCTTGTCTGGAGGTGGGTGACAGGGGAGGGATCACGTGAGGATTCCCTGTTGTGACAGGAGAGCGGAGGGGCAGCTGTCACTGCTCCTGTTCACAGACTGCAGCAGCAGCCCCACATCGTGAGCCGGGGCCGGGCTGTGGATTTCCCTGTCGTGCCCAGGCAGGCCTGCGTGAACTGTACCGGTCTCAGTAAATCCATTTCCAATCAGCCCAGTTACAACGTTGCCAGCTCCTCATGCATGTGCCGTTAAACTCGTACCAAGTCCACATCGACCCGTGGAATGCCAGGCCGTGAGTTACCGAGTTTGCACAGGTGGCGTGAACTCAGCGCAGGCTTTGTGATTTGCAAGGACACAAACCACCGGCGCAGCCCCCGTGCACTTGCGGGACGGCAGGTGACATCCCGACGCGGGTTCCATTCCTTCCAGGCCCAATGCATGTCACTGCAGGCATGCCTGCTGGCAAGGGAGGCATTTCCTTCCCAAAACGGCCTGCGCTGCCCAGTCGCCCGGAAGGGGCTAAGGCCGTGCTGTGTGGCAGTCCTGGTCCTCAGCTGGGGCTGGGCGTGGCTTGGCCGGGGGTGAGGTTGTTGAAGGGCGTGGTCTTGGGGAAAGGGGTGTGGCTTCGGAAGGAAGGGGCGGGGCTTTGGCTTGCCTTCCGCAGCTGGGCCTTCACCTGCCACCCATGCCTGCTGCAGAGTACCCTGGCCAAGTCTCCAGATGTTATTCTCCTCTGAAAAATTGCAGCCAGGCAATCAAGGAGCAGAAACAAATACCATGTGACTTGGCAAGAGGAGGAAAGGTGGTCCAGTGGTTAGAGCACTAACCTGCTCCACCATAGACTTCCAAGGTGAGACTGGGCAAGTGACTTGGTATGTCAGAGCCCCCGTCCGTACAGTGGGGACAACTGCTCTGTGCTGGGATAAACACTGTGGATGGCGAGGTGCTTGGTACTATGGCAATGGGAGTCACAGAGGTAACTAAGACAAGGGCCCCAGAACCTTTGTAGAAGTGGGGGGGAGGGCACTTTACCATGGGCGCAGCTTGGGGCAGGAGGTGCTGTCCCCCACCCTGAAAGCCTTGGGCAGGTGCAGAGCTGCACATCACAGACAATCCCCACAGGCTCTCTGAACGCGGGGCTGTGCGTGCCCCTGTTGAGGGGGTTGTGAGAAAGTCCGTTCTTCCCCATCCCTGCCGGCTTTGGCCAGATACACGCTAAGGAGAGACGAGAGGGAACCAGCAAGAATCAGGACAAAAATTCAAAATCTCAGAAACATTTGTGAATTGACAAACCCATTTATTTTCATTTTGGATCCATGAGGCTATATTTTTATCATAATGACAATATAATTCATTTTGATTTCATTCCCCCGGTCCCGTTTTTTTCAATTCTCATTCACTTACATTTCTGAAAGAAAAGTTGTTTTGAAGCAAGGAACTGGAAAACTTTTTAATAGTTGAAACTTTTTTCTCAATATTTTTCTGAGTTGGGAAATTCCTCCAACTTTGTTTCATGAACAGTTTTAGTTTCAAAAATCTGAATTTTTCAATGAAAAGTTATTCCAAACCAACTCTAAGTCTAAGGCCTGAGTTTTACAAAGACTTACCCTGTGTTTCCTTGTGTGCACTGAGTATTCAGTATACATTTTTGGAAGCAGGGCCCAGGCTGGTATTTGCTATGATTGTGTACAGCACCTTAAGACAACCTATTCTTGATTGGATTCTGTATGCAGTATTGTGTTAGTTTGCAATGTTTTGATGGGAACCCCAGATGGGGATGTTACACATAATTTTCCAAGGTTTTTTTTCCCCCCTTATCTCAACAGCTTGAAGAAGTTCTGCAGTGTTGTTGTTGCAGATTCTTTTGGGGAGAGCTGTGGCAAACAGCAAATTTGTTCTCTGCCTTAATTTCTCTAATAGAGTCAATTCTAGGGGCTGAACTGTCACCTAAGAGCCAAGCACTGGTGCTGGGCTGCAGTTCAAAAAGAAGTTGCCTACATGTTGTTTATGACCACCTGTGTTCCAGGACAGGGGTGTAGAATACAACTGCACTGTGTATGTGCCCAGACTCTGCCTCGCTGATTTCTTCTCCAATGAGAAACTGACTTGCAAAGTCCAAACATGTGATACTGCACAGCAGAATCAATGTGAATGGTGAACTGGAGATAGAGCAGGAAGAATCCATTTGTTGGTATTCACAAATCCAGCTGAAATCAGGAAACTGCAAACATTACAAGAAGAAAAGCTGCACAAAGTGTCAACCTGTGGAACTCTTTGCCAGAGGATGTGGTGAAGGCCAGAACTTTAACAGGGTTCAAAAAAGAGCTAGATAGAGTCATGGAGGTTAGGTCCATCAATGGCTATTAGCCAGGATGGGTAGGAATGGCATCCCTGGCTTCTGTTTCTCTGGAGGTGGGTGACAGGGGAGGGATCATGTGAGGATTATCTGTTGTGATCCCTCCCTCTGGGGCATCTGGTATCAGCCACTGTTGGCAGACAGGACCCTGGGCTAGATGGACCTTTGGTCTGACCCACTATGGCCATTCTTATGTTCTTATGAACATCAAGAGCATGGGGTTCCCTATTTTATATAATGGTTCACCCATCCCCTCTCTTCAACCACCACCAAGTTGCACATGTCTTCAGAATTAGTATTCAACATGAAAGGTGTTTGGAAACAGGAGGGACTTCAAAATGCTCACTTTTACAGTGGCATGTGCAGCCTCTAACTAAAATCTCCATAGTCCTGTATCTAGTTAGAGACAGACCCTTCCCACTGTGATTAGACAAGACAGAAAAGGAGGAACAGAGATAATACCACGGTTCCACAGCAAGGGCAAGATCAAAACCTGTGACTGACAAGTCAGTGCTCTACCCACTAGTCCATGTTGTCCCCTGAAAAACTGCTGTTTCTTTTCTAGTAAATCCTCTTGTCTGTCAAGATGATTGTTGGACATTTAATTTCCTCCATATGCTCTTCAAATATTTCATCCCGCTTTAACTGATCACCAGACACACACCTGGAACGATGGAGTGCTCTGACAAGCGTAGCGGGTTAGGTCTCTTCTCTCAAACCCCAGTGAGGATGGAGCTATGTGACGTTCAGGTGGATGCCTTGTTTACTCCATCACAATTAGTCACTAATTAATCTGTCATTATTAGAGCGCGTTAGGGACCTAGCGAAGCTGAAACCCCCCTCCCGCATCTGTGTGGCAGCCCGAGACAGCACGGCCACCGTGGCATTGCGAAGAGGAGACATTATCGTCTCTGAATAACTGAATGAGCGTAACATGAGCTGTAGATGTAGAAATGGGCAGCTGATTTCAGGGGAGAACTCTTCGCTAACACATTTATGGCTCCATTATTGCTTTACAGTCGCTCCACAAAGGCCCACTGTAAAGGCTCGAAAATAATAATGATAATAATAACTCCCTGCCAAAAAGTTACCATGGAGTTAAAGATGCTTGGTGCTGCCTTATGCCCTTCCAGAAGCTTAGGGGGTGAATTTAACCCTCTAAAAATGGGAATTACAATTAGACCAGCCCCACCTTGTCTCCTTAACTCTGCCCGCTGGGGCTGGCCGGAGCTCCTGGGAACGCCGTGCAAAGAGGGTTCCGCCAGGGCTGCCCCATAACGAACAGACCTGAGGAGCGAGCAACAAAATATTATTACTCTGTTGTATCCCGCCCACTTGTGTCCTCTCACTCCAGGGCCTGCACTGCATTGACTGGAACAGGAGTTAAGGGCAGCACAGTCCTGCTGTGACATGAGGGGGCACCTGCCCGCAGAGGGATCATGGACCACATGGGTCTGTGCTGTGCTAACGGAGGAGCACCAGGGCCTGTTGGTGCTGTGGGCAGAAATGACCCAGCCCTGCGGGACTGGGAGTGAGGGGTCAGCGCAGGAGATGCACCAGAAGGAATCCTTAGGGTATGCGTCATGGGCAGTAATATCTGGTGACCTGGGATGGTCTGTGCCGAGCAGGGAAGGGGTCAAATCTGGGCCAAGTGGCTTCAGCCAGAGCTCACTAATTCTGACCCCAATATGGCTGCTGGCTGGCAGCCCCCCTCTGTCCCTGTGCGCAGGGTCCTGGCCGTGCTCCATGCGGTCTGGATGGAAGAGAACTGCGATGCCGGGCGGGGGCATCACAGGGGCTGTGTTTAGACTACACCTCTCTGTCGACAGAAAGATGTAGATTAGGCACGTCGAAATTGCCTCTGGGCCCTAGGCTGTCTCCTCCATGATCCCAGACAGAAACTAACCCCTCCCTCCAGCCCCGCCCCCAGCCAGGGCTGGCCCCGCCCCCTTCCTTTCAATTGCTCCGCTCCATGGGAGATACCCGTCCGACGAGTTTCGAAGCCCCCCTGCACAATGACCCATCCCCTGCCCTGCTGGGCCGTGCTGCAGACAGCAGCCAGTGGAGGTCCACTGACAACCCACTGCCCAGCATAGCAACCAGCAAGGCACCCCCACTACGTCCCACCTTGTGCTTAAAAACATGGATGAGAGAGAGAGAGGCTCTCTAACACAAGAGCCGATGTAGCCCTAAAGCATGCGGAACATTTTCTACAGCACAGAGATGCCAATTTACACCCAGTGAAGATCTAGTCCCCCAGGAGCTAACATTTTCCACAAAAGGGGCTTTTATGTAATGGTCAAATGCACATAAATTAACCTGTTTACATTTCCTCTGCCCCGCGACCCTGAGGGCAATGCAGCCAATCGAAAATGATTAAGTGTCCTGTGATAAATGGCAGCTCTGGAAAAATTCATTCACTTGCTGCATTGACTGGGAAAGTCTGGCAGATCAGCCCTACCCCGGCACCACTGCTCTTTCCCAGGTTCATTAAATGAGCAGAGAACTTTTACGGAATGCTTTTTAATTACACTTTATTGTTATCATCCATCAAGGCATTTCCTTCATAAATCATCTTTACCAACTTCTCCCCAGCAGAACTCGAAGCTTTATAAGGAACTTCTGTACTTCTGATTTTTTGACAGTTAATTATAGAGCACGTTCCGATTTATTGTATTAGCAAGGAAACAATCAGATTCTCCTACCATGGGAGGGTGCCTAAAAGGAAGGGTTGCATAATTCAGGATCAAACTCAGTCCTGAGGGAGATCCCATTGATTTGTAAGGTGTACAAAAAGCCCAGATTTATCATTCATCTGATTGTTCTTACCCAATGGTCAGAAACAGCTTTCTTGTGAGGTTTCCATTTCCTTTTGTTCCAGCCACATAAGCAGCTTTTTGGGGGGTGCAGGGTGGGGGGGGACTTCTGCATCCAGGGCACATTGTATGTGTGTTCAGCAACCCCCTCCAACGATCGCAATACACTTCATAAGAACAAATCTGCTCAGGTTCATGGCACCTAAGAGATACAAGGCAATAGCATTCCTGTTTTACAGCTGAGGCACAGAAAGATTCAAGTCTAATTTTTAAGTGTCCCCTGATCTTAAATGCCTCGCTTTCAGTCTCCAGTCGAAGACGTGGAAGGCCCTGCACGCCCCAAGCTCCCACTGGAGTTGAAGCGGCTCACCCATTCTGGAAAGGAGTTTTGACTCTCTCAACCCGGCCACTCAGAACTCGTTGGCACGCTAGGCACGACTTACTCAAGGTCGCCCGCTGGAGGCTGAGGGCCGAGGTGAGCCTAGAACTCGGACTTCCTGATTTGCAGGTTTGTACCACAGGCACCTATCCCGCCATGCCCATGGGCTGAAACGTGCTCCTGCCACAGCAACTGTGCGTTTAGGAACTCATCGCAAAACATCCCTTTGGGAATCATCCCCTCTGGCAAATCAGATGATTGGAGCCAAGGCAGCAACAGTATAATGGTCTGGTGCTCCTGGGAATGCTGGGTCTCCCCATCTTTGGGGAGGTGCTTGTTGTCGCTCCTCCTACGGGGCCACTGAGGTAGGTGCATGTCTCAGCTCCCCTACCTAGGAAATGTCTGAAAGAGGGCAACAGGCAGAGCTACCCCCAGTGAAGCACATCTCAGCCCAGTGCTTCTTGGCGCGGAGGAGCCAGAGCAGGGCTGTGTAGCAGTAATTGCCATCTGCCTGTGCTCAAGGCACTCGCTTGTCCTGCTAACTGAAGCTGACTCTCCCAAATGGGCTGCCATTCTTCTGCTCCATCTGCTTACAGGCGGCTCGGCAGGGTGTCGAATGGAACTGCAAGTGACAGGTGACAAACGGTGGCCCACCACCTGCCATGCACATCTTCAGGAGTGCAGCCAGCATGCTGGTTGCATCCAGGGCTCCAGTTGGTTCCCTGCCTCCTCTGCAAACTGAGCTCTCCTTGCTCATGCCCATCCTCCAGCGCTTTCTCAGCTCCCCCCAGACGGTACTGCAGACCTTCCGCACCACAGAGCATGAGTTAATGAAGAGGTGCTGCAAGCACTGGGACCTACACTTCGCCCTCGGAGGCAGAAACGAGGCGGAGCATATGGAAATCCCGCTGTCACTGCAATGGGAAGAAATGCAAAGCCCATGGTGTTCCCCAGGAAGGTTTGCCAAGCTGTAATAAAGACAGCATCCCAGGCCTGCTGAGATCAACCTGTCATTATTTCCAGCACATGCACACCCATGTTTGGAACAGCTCTCATTACACAGCTCTCTGCACAATCCCTTGTGCATGTCAGATCGTTGTCTTGTTAGCCAATTAGCACATCATTAGCCACCATCTGTACTGTCTACTCGTAGGCAACTCCACTTGAGCATCTCCTACGCTGTTATTTATACAGCTAAGTCCATCGTGTTTCTTTAGGCTCGTTGGCTGGACTCTCCGTCCCTGCCAGCTGACTGCCTGGTGTTCCAAACAGCAGACATATCCTTGTGCAGCTCCGGGAACAGCCCCTGCCGTTCTCTGGCCTGCAGAATGCAGACGGTCAGAATAGGGGATTTCGCTGGTGCTTTCCGGCCTTTAAAGCTAGGGTGAGAGCAAGATAAGGGCTTCGCGATCAAAAATGGAGGCAGGAGGCCAGACTCTCCCTCTGCCATTATCAGAGCAGATGGAGCAGGTTTCCATTGGAAATCAGACTGTTTTGTGGGAGCACATCAATTATGATGACATTTTCAAAAAATTTAGAAACAATTTGTTCCAACTTCCTGGTTTTATTTCAATAATGGCAAAAGGGCCATTCCTCCTTTTTATCTTGCTAGATTCGTAGCCTCAACAATCTCCTGTGAAAGTGAGTTCCACCGTTTGATTCCACGTGGTGTGAAAATGCCATTATGTTGGTGCAAATTTCCCTACTGTACATGAGCCCAAAGAACCTGCCTGAAAGAGCGCACACTCGAAATATGAACGAACGCATCCCCCGGGAATTACCTATCAAACAGGCCAACTTCCGATCTTAGCAACCCGTTCCATATAATTAAAGACACTGCTCGTTTTCTCAGCACAATAAGCTCTATCAAATAGAAGCAAACAGGAGGGGGCAGGGGCGTTGTCAGCATTTTTCATTGCTTCCACAATAGTTGCTATTTAAGGCGCTCTAAGAACAGGCAGGTGAACATTACAATTATTGTGTGGTTTTCTATTGCAATACAGCGGCTTGTCGCAGGGTAGCAAACACAATTAGTTCCCATGGAGAGAGAACAGTGGAATATGGCAGGTTTGCTCATAATGAGCCACTAGATACAATAATACACCACCTGGATTGAACTGTGGACTGAAGGCTACACCGCTGTGCACTGGTAGTCCTCCAGTGCCTTCCCACAATCCCCCCGCTTGCCCAGACAAGTTATCCCATCATTCGCCGGTAGCACTCCGAACCATGGGACATGGCCCCCGCATTCCTGGCAACACACATGGGGGAAGCCGAGCCCCACTGAGCCCACCTTCGTGCTGCTCCCTGGAGCGAACGCTGCCATGAAGCCGGTCCCCTTAGTGACTGACACAAAGAGCCCGTGACAGAGTAGGGAGCTGAACACAGGCCACCCATCTGCCAAGGAGACCCAGTGCTGCCCTTTGCACGGCGCCAGTTCCTGCATCTGTACGCTTGTCTCCATGCAAGCCACAGGGGACTTCGCGTGACGTGCAGTGTGCTGTCTCAGTCGTGCCGTGCAGCGTTTCTGCAGACGTCCACAGAAAAAGGCAAAGGTCCCCACTGGACACACAAGTTTTGCTGCAAAACAGGCGCAAGGAAAGGGCAACTTTGTTTTCACTGTGACATTTTCTCAGCTATTTCCAGCCAAATGCAGGGTCAGCCTCCTGCTGCCGTTACACAAAACTGCTCTTGAAATGGGGGTGTCAGGGGAGCTCTGTCAATAGTTTCGAGAGGGAGTTCTCCAGGTGAAGGAGGAGCGAATACAGGACCCTTGAGGTAAGTAGCTTTCTGTAGGGGATGTGTGTGTGTCTGTGTGTTGCCTGAAAGAAACTGTGTGCTAAAGTGGTGTTTGTCCGTTTGTTTGTCCCTTTGTTTGTTTGGAGATTCAAGTGCTGAGCTGTTTGTTTGGAAGACCGTCCGCTGTGGCCAGCAGTTGGAAGCTGTGAGCTTCTTAACGAGGATGTGAAATCTAGAACCTTCTGTTCATTGGTCAAGTCTTAGCCCGGGGGCAGGGCTATCAGGAAGGCCAAGGCTTTATAAAGCCCGTGAGTAAGCAACCAGGGAGCTTTGCAAACAGTGGGGTACACTTGCCATTCTTTAAAACTTTTAAAGTAAACCCAAAACTTCCTGATTTAAATAAAACCCTCTCAATAACCTAAGCAGCTGCAGGAGAGAATGCAGGCAGAAGCCCAGCAGCAGAGTGGGGGCTATCCTGTTTATTGCATTCAGTGTAGCATGTGTGATTACCTGCCCTGTGGGCGGGTGGCGTGTGTGTGCATTCGGTGCAAGGAGCTCCTGGCCCTCAGAGACCACGTACGAGCTTTGGAGGCCAGGGCAGCCGAATTGGAGGTGCTAAGGGAGGCCGAGAGGTACACAGATGAGGCTTTCCGGGACACTGTAGAACTGTCCCACCTCCAGTCAGACAACCCCTGCGCTGTTAAGGAGGATGAAAGGCTCAGGGAAGGAGAACAGTCAACAGCAGAGGGAAACGATCCCATAGTTGGGACCCTCCTTCCAGATAATGTTGTGGGATCCTCTTGCATTGAGGATACATCTCCAGGGGAGGGAACTCCAGTCATTAGGAAAAGGCAGGTGTTAGTAATGGGGGATTCGATCATTAGAAACATAGATAGCTGGGCTTGTGATGACCGGGAGAACCGTATGGTGACTTGCCTGCCTGGTGCGAAGGTTGTGGATCTCTCGAGATATCTAGATAGTCTTATGTGTAGTGCTGGGGAGGAGCCGGTGGTCGTGGTGCATGTAGGTACCAATGACATAGGGAAGAGTAGCAAAGAGGTTCTGGGGGCCAAATTTAGGCTGCTAGGAAAGAGATTGAAATCCAGGACCTCTACGGTAGCGTTCTCAGAAATGCTTCCAGTTCCACGCGCAGGGCCAGGTCGGCAGGCAGAGCTTCAGAGTCTCAGTGCGTGGAGGAGACAATGGTGTAGGGAGGAGGGGTTTAGATTTATTACGAACTGGGGACACTTTTGGGATAGGGGGAGCCTAGACAGGAAGGATGGGCTCCACCTAAATCAAAATGGGACTAGACTGCTGGCACTTAACATTAAAATGGTTGTAGAGCAGTTTTTAAAATAAGGGCTGGGAGAAAGCCGATGAGTGCAGAGGAGCACATGGATTGGACAGAAACATCTCTTAGGGGAGGGTCTATTAATAGAGATGCTCTATGTTCTAGTCAGGAGGAGAGGTTGGAAGTATGGGTGTGTCTAGACTACAGAGATTTTTCAGAAAAAATGGCTTTTTTTCGAAAAGTCTTTACCTGTGTCTAGGCTGCTGCCGCATTCTTTCAAAAGTAAATCAAAAGAATGCAGCAGTTTTTTCGACCACAGAAAACCTCATTTTATGAGGAAGAATGCCTTTTTTCTAAAGTGCTCTTTTGAAAAAAGGTGCTATGTAATGCAAACTATGCTTTTTCAAAAGACAGCATCCAGACTGTCTAGGTGCTCTCTTTTGAAAAAGCAAGTCGCTTTTTCGAAAGTACTGGTTGTAGTCTAGACGATCTTTTTCGAAAGAGGCTTTTTCGAAGATACTTTTGAAAAAGCCTCTTTTGACAGAGGCTTGCAGTCTAGACATAGCCTATGGGTCAGATCAGATGAGACACAATCAAATGAAAAAGAGTCTAACACATCAGGAAACAGCAGACAGATAAATAGTGACAAGTTTTTTAAGTGCTTATATACAAATGCTAGAAGTCTAAATAGTAAAACGGGTGAACTAGAGTGCCTCGTTTTGAAGGAGGATACTGATATAATAGGCATCACAGAAACTTGGTGGAATGAGGACAATCAGTGGGACACAGTCATACCAGAGTACAAAATATATTGGAAGGACAGAACAGGTCATGCTGGTGGGGGAGTGGCACTGTATGTGAAAGAAAATGTAGAATCAAATGAAGTAAAAATCTTAAATGAGCCAAAATATTCCTAAAATCTCTATAGATATTAATTCCATGCTCCAATAATAAGAAGATAGCAGTAGGGATATATTATCGACCACCTGATCAGGACAGTGATAGTGACTATGAAATGCTAAGGGAGATTAGAGAGGCTATCAAATTAAAAAACTCAATAATAGTGGGGGATTTCAACTATCCCCATAGGGTATGTCTACACAGCAAAGTTATTTTGAAATAACTTTACTAACGTCTACACAGCCAAACCGCTATTTCGAAATTAATTTGAAATAGCGGAGCGCTTATTTCAAATTTGGTAAACCTCATTCCATGAGGAATAATGCCAAATGTCAAATAGCTATTTTGAAATAAGTGCTGTGTAGACACTTATATTGAAATAGGGGGCCTCCAGCCTTCCCAGGGTGCCCTGGTGGCCACTCCAGCCTCAACCAAGAACACGCCTCTCCCTCCCCCATCCCCAGAGCCCTTAAAGGGGTTGACTCTGGCCACAGTGCCTGTGCCAGCTCCAACCCTGCCAGCCCAGAGTCAGCAGTCACTGCCCCTGACCCAGTGGCCCCAAAACATGAGCCAGCAAGCCACTGGCAGCCAGCCCTCCACCACTCCCCAGGGGCAGTCTGCCAGCTCCCAGGAGCCTGCCAGGGCCCGGAGAAGGCGGGCACCTTCCTGGTCCAAGGTGGAGATCATGGACCTTATTCAGGTTTGGGGGGGATGCCCCCAAGGTCCATGATCTCCGCACTAGGTGGAGGAATGCGGCCATCTATGGCAGGATAGCTGCCAGCCTGGCCACCAAAGGCCACATGCAATTCCAGGAGCAGGTTTACATGACAATCAAGTTGGTCCGGCAAGACCCCCAACCCTGAGCCCTAAGCTTCCCCTCCCCCTTCTTCCCCTTGCTTCCCCCTGCCAGCTCCCTCCTCCCAGGTTTTCCCCTCCTCTCTCCCACCCTCTCTTCTCCCCTCTCCAGCCTCCTTTCCCCAGTCTCACCAGAGTTTCATTCCCCCCCCCCCAGTTTTGATAAATAAAGAGAGTTTATGTTCATGAAAATATGTGTATTTTATTTGAAATCAGGAAGGGGGGTTAGGGAGGGGTAAATGGAAGGACGTGAGGGAGGAATGAGGTACAAGCCCCCAGTGGGGCAGACCAGGGAGGCTCTTAGTGCTCCTCAGGGTAGAAGCTCTCCCACAGGACCTCCTGGATACTGACAGCCCCCGATGGACCTCCCAGATGGCAGCCTGCAGAAAGTGCAGCCAGGCTCACAGCAATGCGTCCAAGAGAAGCACCAGAGTGCCCAGGGGCAGCTCTGGCTCCATGTTGCGGAGTGCTGTGGTGTCCTGAGTGAGTGCAACCAAAGCACACAGAGACAAAATGCTTTGCTGTCCCTCATTGAGGTAGGCAAGCAAGCAGGGAAACCTGAGAACCGGCTGTCCGGGGGGGTCCCTTTAAGCACAGGCATCAGTTAGCCTCAGGCAGCAGCCACACAAAGTAACTCCTGACCTGATGCCCTGCCGGACCTGGTTCCAGCCGGCCTTAAATGCGATTCAGCATCCACTCAGTGTGGACGCGCTATTTTGAAATAGCAAAACACTATTTCAAAATGCATTTTGTGTGTAGACACGTTATTTTGAAATAACTTATTTTGAATTAACTATTTCGAAATACGATATTTCGAAATAACACTGTCGTGTAGACATACCCATATTGACTGGGTACACGTCACCTCAGGAGGGATGCAGAGATAAAATTTATTGATATGTTAAATGACTGCTTCTTGGAGCAGCTGGTTCTGGGACCCACAAGGGGAGAGGCTATTCTTGATTTAGTCCCAAGTGGAGCGCAGGATCTGGTTCAAGAGGTAAATATAACTGGACAACTTGGAAATAGTGTCCATAATGTAATAAAATTTAACATCCCTGTGGTGGGAAAAACACCTCAGTAGCCCAACACTGTAGCATTTAATTTCAGAAAGGGGAACTACACAAAAATGAGGAAGATAGTTAAACAGAAATTAAAAGGTACAGCGACAAAAGTAAAATCTCTGCAAGCTGCATGGAAACTTTTCAAAGACTCCATAATAAAGGCCCAACTTAACTGTATATCCCAAATTAAAAAACACAGTAAGAGAACAAAAAAGTGCCACCGTAGCTTACCAACCAAGTAAAAGATTCAGTGACAGATAAAAAGACACCTTTTAAAAAGTGGAAGTCAAATCCTAGTGAGGAAAATAGAAAGGAGCATAAACTTTGTCAAATTAAGTGTAACAATATAAGAAGAAAAGCCAAAAAGGAGTTTGAAGAACAGCTAGCCAAAAACTCAAAAAGTAACAGTAAAATATTTTTAAGTACATCAGAAGCAGGAAGCCATCTATACAACCAGTAGGGCCCTTGGACGATGGAGATGCTAAAGGAGCACGCAAAGATGATAAAGTCATAGCGGAAAAGCTAAATGAATTCTTTGCTTTAGTCTTTACAGCTGAGGATATTGGGGAGATTCCCAAACCTGAGCCATTCTTTTTAGGTGACAAATCTGAGGAATTGTCCCAGATTGAGGTATCATTAGAGGAGGTTTTGGAACAAATTGATAAATTTAACAGTAACAAGTCACCAGGACCAGATGGCATTGACCCAAGAGTTCTGAAAGAACTCAAATGGGAAATTGCGGAACTATTAACTGTGGTTTGTATCCTATCCTTTAAATCGGCTTCCGTACCTAATGATTGGAAGATAGCTAACATGACGCCAATATTTAAAAAGGGCTCTAGAGGTGATCCTGGCAATTATAGGCCAGTAAATCTAACGGCAGTACTGGGCAAATTAGTTGAAACTATAGTAAAGAATAAAATTGTCAGACACATAGATGGACATAATTTGTTGGGGGAAAGTCAATATGGTTTCTGTAAAGGGAAATCATGCCTTACTAATCTGCTAGAGTTCTTTGAGGTGGTCAACAAGCATTTGGACAAGGGGGATCCAGTGGCTATGATATACTTAGATTTCCAGAAAGCCTTTGACAAGGTCCCTCACCAAAGACTCTTAAGTAAAGTAAGTTATCATGGGATAAGAGGGAAGGTCCTTTCATGGACTGATAACCGGTTAAAAGACAGGAAACAAAGGTAGGAATAAATGGCCAGCTTTCCGAGTGGAGAGAGGTAACTAGTGGTCATCCCCAAGAGTATGTCCTGGGACCCATCCTATTCAACCTGATCTAGAGAAAGGGGTAAACAGTGAGGTGGCAAATTTTTCAGATGATCCCAAACTGCTCAAGATAGTTAAGATCAAAGCAGATTGTGAAGAGCTTCAAAATGATCTCACCAAACTAAGAGTGTGACTACACTAACCCCCTAGTTCGAACTAGGGAGGCTAATGAGGTTTAACTGGTAATTCAAAGTAAGGGTTTATTTCGGAATCGCCCTTCTCTGCCACGTGTAGACGTGGGCAGTTCTTCCAGGCTAGTCAATTTCCAAAAATGGCAACCGGCCGGGAACATGCTAATGAAGCGCAGGATATTTAAATCCCGCGCTTCATTTGCAATTTCGGTTGCCCTCATTAGCCTCCCTAGTTCGAACTAGGGGGCTAGTGTAGACATACCCTAATTGATTGGGCAACAAAATGGCAAATGAAATTTAATGTTGATAAATGTAAAGAAATGCACATTGGAAAAAATAATCCCAACTATACCTACAAAATGATGGGGAATAATTTAGCTACAACCACTCAAGAGAGAGATCTTAGAGTCATTGTGGATAGTTCTCTGAAAACGTCCATACAGTGTGTAGAGGCAGTCAAAAAAGCAAACAGGATGTTAGGAATCAGTAAAAAAGGGATAGAGAATAAGACAGAAAATATCTTATTGCCTCTATCTAAAACCATGGTACACCAACATCTTGAATACTGCATACAGATGTGGTCTCCTCATCTCAAAAAAGATATATTGGCATTGGAAAAGGTTTAGAAAAGGACAACAAAAATGTTTAGGAGTTTGGAATGGGTCCCATATGAAGAGAGATTAAAAATACTTGGACTTTTCAGTTTAGAAGAGAGGAGGCTAAGGGGGGATATGATAGAGGTCTATGAAATCATGACAGGTATGAAAAAAGTGAATAAAGAAAAGTTATTTACTTGTTCCCATAATGCAAGAACTAGGGATCACCAAATGAAATTAATTGGTAGCAGGTTTAAAACAAACAAAGGAAGTTTTTTTTCATGCAACACATGGTCAACCTGTGGAACTCCTTGCCAGAGGATGTTGTGAAGACCAGGACTTTAACAGGGTTCAAGAAAGAACTAGATCAATTCATGGAGGACAGGTCCATCAATAGTTATTAGGCAGGATGAGTAGGAATGGTGTCCCTAGCCTCTGTTTGTCAGGAGCTGGGAATGGGTGACAGGGGAGGGATCACTTAGTGATTCCCTGTTCTGTTCACTCCCTCTGGGGCACCTGGCACTGGCCACTGTGGGCAGAGAGGACACTGGGCTGTTCTTATGTCCCTCCCCCCCTCCCTGAAGAGTGGCTGGTGTGTTTTGCTCTGTTTCGTTTGGAGCTTGCTCGGCACGCGGCTCTTAACTACATCACAATCCCGGCTGTGCAGCCAGGCAGTGCGTCAGGAGGCTTCCCATGCACCATGGGAAGCTCCCTAGGGGCCTGAGTGAGGGCCATTCCCAAAGTCTTCTGGCAAGGGGTAGAATTCTCGGCAGACCTCCCCTGCCCAGTGCTCGCATGTGCCCCTGGCGGGGGCTGTGCGGGTGCCATGTTGCATGGTAGCATGTTATGGCGGGAGCTGGAGACCCCGCTGTCCAACCTGGGGTTCTGTGCAGTATTGAATCGATGAGTAACGTCTGCCCCTCTGCAGAGGGTGATTGGCTCAGTTTGATGGTCACTAGTGGCTGCTTACGAGCCGAATTCTGCATTGGGACATCACTATTGGGTATGATTTGTATGGGGGTAGCACGGTGGCGCTCCCATCGGGGGTCAGTGACAGGCACCCTGTTTCCCAGATTTCCTAGGCTTTTTCCAGCCTTCATGTGCCTAATGCTTCTCTGCAGTGGCTGAACTCCCTGCCATCCACTCCTTGGCTGTGACTTCTGACCCTCAGTCTCAAATGATTTCAGCTCTTAGCAAGCAAGGTAGAAAACACACAACTGCAATGCAATCAGCATAAGAAGAGATGCACCTAATGATGCCTATTTAGCTCTGCTCCCAGTCTAGGCAGGGGAGGTCCTGTCACCTCCAGACCCCAGTGACCTTTCCTCATCCCCTTCCTTTCACAGCGCGCTGAAAGTCGAACCCTGCATTTGCAAGATTCGTTCTGCTCACTGTGAGCCCTTCCCTTGGGACCAAGGGAGCCCAGTCCTGCTTCTCTGTCTTCCCACAAAACTACAAACCTCGGTTACTGCACTTTAGCTCTCCCTGCAGGCGATCCACACAGAGCCGGGGTCGGGACACAAATTAAGTTGATTACGATGAGCAAAGCACCGCTCTCTCTGCTGCATATTCAACCCACCTATGCAAAGCAGGAGCAAACTGTATTTACATAGTCACACCCAGCACTTTTCGCCCATTCCAGTCGGCTGAAGCGGCAGCTTCCCCTCAGATCTTGCATCTCCCAGTGCAGTTCGCTGTCTGCCGAGGCAGGGAGGGAGCAGGGCAGTTTGGGCAGGGTGCGAACATTGGGGGGGGGGGGTTAAGGTATTGTTGCTACTTTATTATTCTAGTTACTCCTGTTCTTGCCTTACCCTTTGTTCCCTAATAAAGTCCCCTTGTTGTTGCTTTGGGGGTTGTGAAAATTACTTTATTCCCTGTTTATTGGAATCCATTTCTAGCAAACAGTTCCTCAAGGGACAGCCGCCGTTGTGTCCCAGGTACTTGGGGTCTGCTTGGGGAGGCACTAGGCACTAGGGTAAGGAACCAGGGCCTGAACAGATTCATTGTATTGGAGAGTCCTGGAACTTTCTGGAAGCAGCCATGGCAACGCAGGAGCTCTTTGTATTGTCTCTGGCTACCCTCTCTCCATTATCCATCCTCTCTGGAAGCCATCGAGGTCCCTCAGCATTACTGCTACTTCACTGGATACTGCTAAGTCATAAACAAAGGTCACCCTGACCCACGTGAATAGCATGGGCCCAGATGTGGGCCCTGCCCTTCTGCTATATCACATGTGAAGCCAGATGTGTGCCTGAAGAACAGCTCTTCCCTGGGCTGTGTGTGAACAACAATGATCCATGGCTTCCCACGGATAAGTGAGTGGAAGGACCCTGGTCATATGGGCATGAGAGAGACAAAAAGTCACCGGCATTCGGGGAGGCACTTCCAATACAATTGACCAGTTCTGCGAGTGACTCCACTGGTTGCACATTTCTGAAGAAAACCTGACCTTTGGGATTCTCCTTTTGCACAGATACTATTTTTAGGTGAAAATTCTATATGTGAACCTTTCCCCCCAGCTTAAGGCTCTATGGTTGACAAGGAGAGTTGGAGGAAATGTTTAACTTATTTTTTGTTGTTGAAAAATGCAGACTCAAGCTTGGCAAAATCTTTGTGATAAATTCCACAAAATGGGAGGAAAAACCCAAAAGCACTGAAGAAAAAGTGTTAATTTTAACAGTTGGAAATGAGAAGTTTTGATTTTTCAACATGAAGCATCCTTTCATTCCAACATGTACTTCAATTTTATTAAATAAAATATTTAAAATGTAAAAAGAAAAAACCCAAACCCTAATAATGAAATGAAATGCTGCGTTCAACCTAAAGCAATTTTTTTTCCTTTAAAGTTTTCGATCAGCAAGTGAACTGAAAAATCAGTTATTCTCCCAACTTTAGTAACAAGACCTTGGAAAAAATTGAAGATATGTCTTTCAATTTCCTTATCAGCAGAATTTCATTCTGTCTGAGTACACCCAAGGCAGATTTGACTCTCTATGGCAGAATCAGCCCCAGGAAATAACGTTTGTTCTACCTTCAGTCGCCTCTTTCTAGAGCCTGGTGTTTTCTGCAGTGCAGAATGGAGGCAGCTGCTCTCTGTAGCTGTCAGGGCTGAGAAGAAAGCCAGGCATGTTTTCTGCTGTGTCTCACATTTTTTCTTTGATGCAGAGTATATGGGTTTTTTCCCCCCAGACACCTAGTCCAAAGGCGGATGACAACATACAACAAAGAAGCAGTAGCAGCCTGAATTTCTAAAGGCAGAGCAGCAAAAGGATTGTCAGCTGCCTTCGGAGTGCAAGCCTTGGCTGTCTGAGAAGTGGGTGTTTGCTGCCGTGTGATACCAGCAGTTGTCCCCCTGTTCTTACAAGTGCCTGTTGCTGCTGCTGTTAGACAGGCGGGATGAAAGACACGCGCACACACTTCTCTGGGCCCAGCATGCACCTCAGAGCCCAGCCGGCCTGTGGGGGTGGTGGTGACGGTGTGAGTAAGGACCCGCACTTGGGTCATAGAGACAGTTCCTCAGGGGGACCATGGGACTCGGACCTGCTGGATGGGACAGCAGCTGAGAGCAGCGGAGGCTTCATCGTTCAGTTCCAGGGCTGGGTCAGTTCGAAGGTCAGAGTCCGGGGGCAAAGTCCAAATCAGGCCAAGGGCAAAGCCAGGCATTCAGGAGCAAGGAGCAAACCCAGTCATGGCAGCTACAGGAGAGCCAGCCCGTGGCCTGGACACTTCCTGGGAGGCCCCTGGGGTTTGCAGAGGTCACGAGGCTGCTGTCTGTCACACCCTTGCGGAGACGTTCCCCTGGACTCTGCCCACAGCAGGCCGTGGGGAGTGGAGGACAAGCCCGTTCCTCCTCCTGGGGGGCAGCCGGGAGCTGCCAACAACCTGGGAACTCTGCAGGCCCAGACCGTGAGGTCTAGATCCATAGGGCTTTACAACTGTGGCTGAAACAGCTGGGTCTCCACCACGGGTCAGGGCCACGGGGGCGGGGACAGCGCAGACAAACCTAGGGAGCGAGCGACTTTCCACGTCCCACTCTGCTCTTCCGGTGCAGCGAACGGCCTTCCCGCCCCTCTGAGCGGCGGCAGCTCTCTGGAGATTGCCAAGCTCCTGATCTTGTGTCGCTGAGGACACGGCGCAGCACAGACCGTGCCAGGTGCCAAACCTGCAACTAAAAGATGATGCGAGCCAAGAGGCTGTTGGCTCAGTTGAACTAAGCACGCGGGAGCACACTAACCAAGGATGGTCCCAGCCAGCTGACAGCTGGCATTCCCTTCCACGCTGGCCGTCCGGAGGGGCCAACCAATGGGGGGACATCCTGACATGCACCTTGGAAAGATCCTACTCCTTCCTCTCGCCTTCCCTGCTGAAACAAGCGAGGTGCTGCCGCTGGGCGGGAGATTGCAGAGCAATTCAACTCCAAACCCTCCATGTGGTTTCAGAATTGAATCTTTCATATAAAGGGATGAGAAGTTCTCCCTCAAGCTCATCTGAGGACGTGGGTCTTGCCCACAGAAGCTCGTGAGCCTGTATATAGAGATATGCTGGTCTGTACGGTGCCACAGGACTACTCCTTGTTTCTAAAGTTACAGATAACATGGGACTCTCCCTTTGAAGTCACCCATCTCCTAACGAAACAGCCGGACACTGGCTAGTCCATTTGCTGTCCCCTGTTGAATTCAGTGTGTTCATCCAAGGCTGACCTGGCTTTGTCTTGCTTTTTTTTCAGATGTTGTACGTTACTGTAATCCGCCCTTCAGACATCACTGTCTCCCATCACTCCAGCAGCCCCCTCACCAAGAGAAACTGCAGCATTTGTCTGCCTGGCTCCTCCGCACCTCCCAGCTATTCCCTTCTCCAGCCCAGAGCAGCCCATTGGTCTGATACCCTTGTACGCAGGAGCTACCCTGGAGTTGGCCTGGGAGGGTCATCTCAGCTTGAAGCTCTCTAGTCCGCACCCTCAGGACCTGACGGGAGGTCGATGTTGTCTAGCAGCATTGACAACAGCACTGCCACAGCTTGCTGGGCTGTTAGGAGACATTTTGGGGTACATTTGAGCTAAATAACATCACAGGATGCTGAGCGCCAGGACTGGGGGCTGTAAACAAACTTGATGGGACTGTGGGACACTTGGCCACACCCACAAGCAGCCAGCCAGCTCGCTCACACCCTGCCAGCCCACGGATGTTGCCGGCCCGGAGAGGTTCCACCTGAGCGCGAAAGGCGCCGACACACCACGGCGCTTTCAAGACACAGGACTTAGTTTTATGATCACTTTTTTAAAATGACGACACTACGTTCACCCCCAAGGATCCCAGGCACCACAGAGCTAGGCAGCTATCGCTGGGCATTCCCACACTCAGGATTCCATGCCCCACTGAAATGCAGCTGCCTCTGGGGTGGAACATGACAACTATAACAAGCTCTGCTAAGTCAAGTTCAAAGCCTCAGTCCTTATCCTCAAGACACTGAATGGCCTCGACCCAGCATACCTAAGGGACCTCCTAGAGCTCAAGGAGGCAGGTTGGGGGAGGGCGGTTCCTCCCTAGCCTAAGGGGAAAACCAGTGCTGGCAGCAGCACTGTGGCAGGGGCTGGCCTGAGACTGTGGCACAAACTCCCTGGGGAACTAAGGGTGATCCCCACCCACCCCTGCTCCCACCCCAAGTGCCAGACGCATCCCGGACCCGCCCTCTCCACCCAGAGCCACCTGGGCAGTGTTTCTACACAAAGATGCCCCCATTGAACAGCTGCGTTGCCCGCAGGCTCCACCCCAGGGAGAGGAGGAGGCAACCGAAGCCGTGGGACCTCTGTGAGCGTGACTGGCCTGCTGTTTGCTGTCAGTCCCCATTCCTGCCTCTGTGCGTCCATGAGATGTCACTGAATTATAAATCACTAAATCATCAGTGACGCCCTCAAGGAACCTAGAGAAACTTGTTAGAACCATTTAATAAAAATGCAATTGGGGATGCAGACAAAAGAGAGCCTAGGGCAGAGGGCCTGGTATGAGATCTGAGGCCTGAACCAAAGTCAGGCCGTGTATTAAAGTACCATAGAATCCGAGAACCCCAGGGCTGGAAGAGACCTCAGGAGTCATGGAGTCCAGCCCCCTGCCCAAAGCAGGGCCAACCCCAACTCAACCATCCCAGCCAGGGCTTTGTCAGCCGGGACTTAAACACTTCTAGGAATGGAGATTCCACCCCCTCCCTAGGGAACCCATCCCAGCGCTTCCCCACCCTCCTAGGGAGAGTTTTTCCTACTATCCAATCTAGACCTGCCCCACTGTAATGCGAGACCTTTGCTCCTTGTTCTGCCATCTGCCCCCACTGAGAACAGCCTCTCGCCAGCCTCTTTGGAGCCCCCCTTCAGGCAGTTGAAGGCTGCTCTCAAATCCCCCCTCACTCTCCTCTTCTGCAGACTAAACAAACCCAAATCCCTCAGCCTCCTCATAGGCCATGTGCTCCAGCCCCCTAATCATTTTGGTCGCCCTCCGCTGGACCCTCTCCAATGCGCCCACATCCTTTCTGTAGCGGGTGGCCCAGAAATGGACAAAATACTGGAGATGTGGTCTCCCTAGTGCCGAATAAAGGAAAATAATCACTTCTCTAGATTAGCCTTCTTGGGCACAAGGGCACCCTGTTGACTCATGTCCAGCTTCTCATCCACTGTAATCCCCAGGTCCTTTTCTGCCAAACTGCTGCTTAGCCAGTCAGTCCCCAGCTTGTAGCAGTTTACAAGTTCACTGTCCAATGTATTCCTAGCGTAGCCAAGAACACAAGCACTCCCATGAAGCAGTGGGATACTGGACACGTGTGGAAACACTCCAAAAGATTTGTCCCAGGACATCCTGAGCAACCACCAAACAGGAGGCGTTTTGCCGCCTGGAGTGTGATACCAAGGGGGGTGTCCTGAGACAAGCGAGGGGCCCGTGAGTTGTTTCCCTCAGCCTGTAAATATTGGATTTCCTGGCCCTTTGTTTGGCCGTGGGGCAATTCAAGCCGCTCCTGGCCACTGGCCATTCATGTGCCAGTGCGCTGGGACTGCCTCGAGGGCACCAAAGCCTTCGTCACCAAACTATGCTGTGGTCATTCTTGAGGACTAACCCCTAGGGCTGTCAGAAAGCTGCCCCCTCCGCTTGTGCTGTTGACACTGGCTTTCCTGATACGGGGACATTGGGCAGATACCACCACTTGGAGCAACACTGGACTCTTACCACGGCAATGACAGCCCCGGGGCTCCGTGTGAGCCTGCCCTTACTGCTATTCTAGCGGCTGTGCTGGCCACCAGAGGACCCTAGAAAGGATCGGGGCTGCACGGCACTAAGGGCTGTAAGTCGCCCTGGCCAGAAGCCTTACAGGCTAAGCAGGCTGCACTGGCCAATGGCCCCCAAGTAGGGTACTCTGATCGCCTGTCATTCGTAATAGGGCTGTCAATTAACACGTATTAGCGCCTGCGATCAACACAGGGCAGAATTAACGGGTGAAAAAAATTAACCCGCGTTAATCGCAGGCATTTTGCGTGGAGCCCGGGATCAGCTGAGCGGCGCTGCCCCTTTGAAATGCCACCGTGGTGTTTCAAAGGGGCAGTGCCGCACGGAGCCCAGGATCAGCACTGTACACTTCATATTCAGTGTTGTAATTGAAATCAATATATTTGAAGATGTAGAAAACATCCATAAGAACATAAGAATGGCCGTACTGGGTCAGACCAAAGGTCCATCTAGCCCAGTAGCCTGTCTACCCACAGTGGCCAGTGCCAGGTGCCCGGAGGGGGTGGACCGAAGACAATGATCAAGTGATTTGTCTCGTACCATCCATCTCCAGCCTCTGACAAATCCAAAAATATTTAAGTAGATAGTATTTTTCTTATTGTTTAACAGCGTGATTAACTGTGCTTAATTGCGATTAATCGTGATTAATTTTTTTAATCGCTTGACAGCCCTTGTTCGCAGGCATCGCTATGTGCTATGCCGCACACCTGGGGGCCTTTGGATGGCACAGCAGGAGCCCCTACTGCCTGTGTCAATGGCCAGCTGTTAGCGGAGGCTGTAGCAGGGCCCAGCCCCACACGAAGGGGGTGGGGGTTACAATGACATCGATGCCTCCCGGCAATGAGAGCAGTCTCACGCATGACTGGGTGCGTCCCTGGGGCAGGGGCTAATGGGAGGGTGGGAGCAATCCCTCCCAGGCTCGGGGATTGGGCTACCACCGGGGTGGAAGGGAGGGGTCTGGTTTCTGCTCCAGCTGCCGAGGAGCTGGGTCTCCCAGGCTGTCCCAGGGAATTTGGTGCAACTGGGAGACTTTCACCTGGAAACTGGTCCCCCACCCCCACCTCCATGGCAGGAAGTTTTCTCCTTCCTTGGCAGATGTGTGTGGAGATGAGCTCACACCACAGAGTTCTTGTTCCTTGGGCTCCTAGTGAGGGCTTGCTCCAGGCAAGAGCTCACTCTCCAGCTCCCTGGTCACGTCCCTGGAATCTGGTGTGTCTGCCCTCACAGCTGACTGCCTGGCCAGCTCCCTGGGGCACCCGCCCGGCCTCACTGGCAGCTTTTCAGCATGACTTGCTCGCTAAGGCCGTGGCCATCCGCAGGTCATGGTGCGTGTGGGCGGGGAGGCTCTCCTGGCTCGTGCCCGCCCCTGGGAAGAAGCAGAGCTGGGGCCCCACCTTGCAGTGACCAGCAGAACGGGCTGCGGGCTCCCATCGTGGGCATGGGCAGTGCCCACTCATATCAGCCTACGCTGAGCTCCTCCGGGCAGCCGCCCAGCCTTTCCTGTGCATCTGGCTTCCCGCCGCGGTGGTTTGGTTTGGCTCGGCTCGGGCGGGGGGAGAGAGGGGGGGGTCACTCTTTGTGTCTCCTCCCCAGTGCCAGTGGGGTGGCTCTGCCATGGGCAGGCCTCCTGGCTTTGTCCTCCCAGCAGTGCAACGTCCTTCCCTGCGTCTCCCGGAGAGATGCTCGGGCAGTGAGACAAAAGGGGATTTTCTGGGTGGCTGGCCAAGCAATGCCCTTCACAGTTACACCTTTGGCCCTTTAAATATTGACATGCCTGGGTCTGCTGCCTGTTTTCATTTCCCCTGCTCCTGCCGCAAAGGATGCGGATGAAACAAGCGGACCCGGGGTGATGCAGGAGGACAGTGGTCCCCCTGCGGGGAGCGGCTTAGCACATTCGCCACCCCGGGGCCTGCTCCCAGCCTACCCGGCTCCCCACCCATTAGTGCCGCCTTGGACGCAGCATTATTAGAAAGTTCCTTAACTCCGCACCAAGCTCTGTAAGCTCAGACGGGGCAATTTCCATTTCTAGACTCATCTCCAGCAACCGCCCGATAAGAGCAACGTTTCCACATCAACTGCTGTGAATGAGCCACCTCCTCCCTAACTTCACTAGCCTCCCTGACACAAGCCCCTCTCCCCCCACCTTTTGTGGCCCTCTGCAGATGTGGGCTTTACCCACAAAAGCTGATGCCCTAATAAATCTGTTAGGGCATGTCTACAGTAGCCCCCCAGTTTGAACTAGGGAGGCTAATGTAGGCATTCAAAATTGCAAATCAAGCCTGGGATTTAAATATCCCGCGCTTGATTTGCATCTTCCCGGCCGGTCGCCATTTTTTGAAATTTACAAGTCCGGACTAACTGCCCGCGTCTACACGCGGCAGGAACCTGGTAGTTCAAAATGAAGCCCTAGTTCGAACTACCTGTTATTCCTCCTGGAATGAGGTTTAACAGGTAGTTCGAACTAGGGCTTCATTTCGAACTACCAGGTCCCTGCCATGTGTAGACACGGGCAGTTAGTCCAGACTTGTAAATTTCAAAAAATGGTGACCGGCCGGGAAAATGCAAATCAAGCGTGGGATATTTAAATCCCGGGCTTGATTTGCAATTTCGAATGCCTACATTAGCCTCCCTAGTTTGAACTAGGGGGTTAGTGTAGACATACCCCTAGTCTCTGAGGGGACCCCGGGCTCTTTGCAGATGTTCCAGATTATCATCTCCATCCAAAGCCAAGGGAGAGCATCTGGTTAGGCTTTGGGCCATGGCTAGATTGTCTACGCTTTCCTTCCTATCCAAACTGTACCGCGGCCCAGCTCAGCCTTCCCTAGTCGCTTTTATTTTATAAGCGAAAACCTCTGGCCTCCTGCAAGGGGCTGCAGTGGCCTGTTCGCAACACCCAGTTGCAGCGATTCGCTCCTGCCCAGCTTGCCACAGCCCTGACTGACCCTGGAGGCTGAGGGGGAAGGTTTCACTGTCCAGTCGTGGGCCTGTTACTGTTAAGAGGGATTTCCAGACATCACAATTAAGTGTCATTACATGTATCCTCATGCTCAGGCTTTGAGCTCCTCAGGAACCGGGAAAAGGCTGCTTGCTGGCTCCATTGCACCTAGATTCACAGAGATCAGATTGCACAAGGGGCCTGCATGTGGGACGCGGCCAAGTTCTGCCAGTGGCAGAGCCGTGTGTCGTTCTACACTCAAGAGCAAGACCGGGACTTGCACCCCATGGAAGGGCTGGGGTGGATAGGGCATGGTGCCCCCGGGAGGCGCTTCGGCTAAGTCACATGGTAGAACGGGGGCCCTGTCAGTCAGGAAGAGGAAGGCCTATTCTCCACACCCAGGCTAGGCCATCTTCCCCCCCTTGCGTCTGAAGAACACGTCTCCATGGGTATGTCTAGACTGCATCCCCTCCTTGCAGGAGGAATAAGGGATCTGTGGAAAAAGGCTTTCTTTCTCGACAGATCCCCCTCTAGACTGCCGCTTTTTGCTGACAAAGTGCTGAGTCTGCAAAAACGGTGGCCATTTTTCATGCAAATTAAGCGTGGGATATTTAAATCCCTACCTCATTTGCAATGACGACCTGCCTAAGCTGCATCCCTCTGCCGACAGAGGGATGCAGTCTAGACGTACCCCCTGTGACCTAGCGGCTCAAACCCAGACAGCAAGTAGAACAGCCTGCCCCCCCTCCCAACCCCAAATGGATTTCTTGCTTTAAAAATCTCACCAGATTTTTCAGCCAGCCAGTCTGGCAGGGGGCTGACCTGAGTTCTGCGCTGGCTTAGCAGCGCTAGGCGAAGGCTTCGCTCGCCCAGCTGACGTGCCCTGCGAGCACCACGCTGGAATGGCCAGCTCGGGACCACAGTAATGACCTGCTGATACACTGAGAAGGAACAACACGGGCTCCCACTTGCAAAAGGTCCGCCTTTCCCGTTTCCGAGCCCAGCGCTCCCCCGGGGCGAACGCATCCGTCACAGATCCGGCTGCGCAGCATGAACTGCTGGGTCTCAGCCGCACAGCAGGGCATCGCGGCGCGGGCTCGCCTGGCTCCATGGCACGGCATGGTTCAGAGGCAAGATAGAAATCATTAGGGCCCTGGGCCTGGGCTCCATTGCTGCCTCTGTTGTGTTGCTAGGTCCCCATTCTTTGCTCGGCCTTGTCATTCTGGCATTTTCATTTCTCTCCGTACCAACTGTGCTGCCTTAAATAATAGATCAAGCACGTGAGGGTTTGTTCGCTGCTGCTTGGCACTGGCCAGCTCTGCCAGCGAGCGAATTCCTCCTCTCAGAGAGCACCTTACCCCAGTGGCTGAAGGTAATTTCCAGGGGCCCCGCGGGACAGAGAATTGCTGGCACAGCTGGGCAGATTAGACACCCGGATTTCTGATCACTGCACGGCTCTGCTTAGAGCTCACGGGAGCCCTTTCTCCAGGCTCTTTCCATTGGTTCTGCTCAGCCACAACCTCACGGCAGCGAGTTTCACCCGATTCCTCTCCTGGAATTAGTGGAACCCCGCAGGCCCTGGCCACTGGTCAGTGGGGCCCCAGTCCCGGAAGTGGAATTCGCAGCTGCCCTGTCGCTCCGAGTAGAAGAATCGGGCTCGTTTCCAGCGGGGGAGCTGCCAGCCTGGCTGAGACAGGCCCCCCACGGCCAGAAGCGATCGCATTCCTCCGCTGCATGCGGCAAAGCCCAGCGTCCGTTCCAGAGCCAGCCTCCTTGCCCAGGGCTGCTGGTGTGAGATGGGGGAGCGCTGGGGGGAAGGGGAGCCCCAGGGAAGGTGAGCGCTGGGCTGTGCAAATGCAGGGACTGGGTGGCTCTGAAGCAACACGAAGCCGCTGTCCCGGGCTGGCTTCTAATCTGCTGTTCTTAGACACTCATGTGACCTCATGACCGGGGTGCAAGCGGCAGCCCTGCAACAAAGTCAGTCCCCCGCTGAACTGCCCATCGCGCAGCCTGCTCATGCTGAGAACGCCCTGCTGGCCTCCCTTCTCTGTGTCACCCCCTCTTCCCTGGCTGCCTTCTAATCTCCTCTCTCTTCCCTGCATTTCTCGGCCTGCACCCGGCCCAGTTTCCACCCCCCCACCACGGGATTCTGTCTCAACGGCCCAGCTGTGCCAGCCCCTGCACAGCTCCGCCCGTCAACAGCCCTGCTACCCGCTGCTGAGTCCATCTCACAGCCGTGCCGGGCGTCTTAGCCCTGGCATGTGGCGCTGCTGAGTAGATCACAGGCTGCACCTTGCGGGGAGGCTGGGATGTGTAGGGACAAGGCAGAAAGCTCAAAATTCACATCACCAGATTACAGCTGGTTGACATGCTCCTTGAACCAAACCCAAATGGTAAAAATGGAGATTTCTGCAGGACAAAGTGGGGGGGTGGGAAGGGGCTTGCTCTGGAAAACGAAAATCAACTTTTTTGGAGGGGTTCAGCAACCAAAATCCAAGAGATTTTGTTTGGTTTGTGGACACCAGAATCTAAAATATGTTGGCCAAAATGTGAGCTTTGACTGAACGTTTTTGGTTTTTCAGTGCAAACCAAAAACATCGGAAGGATTTGTTTCACCAAAGTTTTTCCTTCACGAGGCCAGGCGGGAGAGGCGATCGCTTTTCTTGGACCATGTCTGCTGGCGAGAGGAATACCTGTTCGAGCTTCGTCACGCTCTCCATCAGGTCTGGGGAAGGGAACCCGCCTGCCACAGCTAATTACAAAGCGGGGGGGGGGGGGGGGGGGACTGATGAGCCTACAGGCTCAAACATGCTGTCGGAGACCACTTCAAATGCAGCTGCAGGACGAAGCAGGGGTAGTTGGCAGCGGGTGACACAAAGTGCTGCCATGAGCCACCCAGCCAGTGTTCTTAGTGCCCAGCAGCGTAAGGACTCCAGGTCCCACTGCCACCTTGGAAGGTCTTGGGCAGGTTTCCCCGGTGGATGAGGACTGAGAGATCAGCTGTAGAGCGCAAAATTATTTCCCCGCCCGCGCTCCTGGGGACTCTGGAAATGAAAGGCCGGACCAGAACGCGGCGCGACAGAGCAACCTGGGCTTTCCCCAGCCTACACCTGTTCAGTGACTCGCCACGTGTACAAGGACAGACACTTTGTTTTACAACAGTGTTAGCATCATGTTTCCCAGCAGGGGTGGGGAAGCTAAGGGCAGAGGCCAAATGCGGCCCCCGGCATGCCTGGATCCGGCCCCTGAGGCTCCGGGCTCTCTCCCAGCATTGGGGAGCCCGCACTAGTGCTCCAGCCCCCACTGCCGCGCACCGTAGGGCTGGAGCACACAAAACCGACTAGCTCTGGTGTGCGAGGGCGATGCGGGGCCTGGTGTGCGAGGGCGATGCGGGGCCTGGTGTGCGAGGGCGATGCGGGGCCTGGTGTGCGAGGGCAACGTGGGCCTGGTGTGCGAGGGCAACGTGGGCCTGGTGTGCGAGG
This sequence comes from Pelochelys cantorii, assembly GCA_032595735.1. Classification (NCBI taxonomy): domain Eukaryota; kingdom Metazoa; phylum Chordata; order Testudines; family Trionychidae; genus Pelochelys; species Pelochelys cantorii. The sequence continues at coordinate 29,007,737 of CM064344.1, read as the reverse complement.
GCGATGCGGGGCCTGGTGTGCGAGGGCGATGCGGGGCCTGGTGTGCGAGGGCGATGCGGGGCCTGGTGTGCGAGGGCGATGCGGGGCCTGGTGTGCGAGGGCGATGCGGGGCCTGGTGTGCGAGGGCGATGCAGGGCCTGGTGTGCGAGGGCGATGCGGGGCCTGGTGTGCGAGGGCGATGCGGGGCCTGGTGTGCGAGGGCGATGCAGGGCCTGGTGTGCGAGGGCGATGCGGGGCCTGGTGTGCGAGGGCGATGCGGGGCCTGGTGTGCGAGGGCAACGTGGGGAGGGGCTGATTCTCTCAGTCGGGGGCCACGTCCATGAGGGTTTGTTTTTCTTTTTTTGCTTCTCACTTGTGTGCGGCCCCCAACGGATTTTTCTGTGGGTCAGCGGCCCCCCGGCCCAAAGAAGTTTCCTGCCCCTGTTTTACAGCATCTAAAACTCTGTGTCCAAGTTGTGGGCCTATTAACATTTTGCTTCCATCTAGATCATCGCTCCTGCTGGCATCCGTGCAGGGAGTTACTGTTGTGAGACGCTGACCTTCTAGCCAAGGCATCGCATTTTTTAACACTCTCTTCTCATTTATGAGCGACATCACATTGAGTTTCGCCAGTTTCTCCGATATTACTTGTCCCCCCCGTCTTTCTACCCGGACTCTGCGCCCCTCAAGCCAGTGCCTGCCTTGCGCCCCCTGCCAAAGTCAAACCAAACCAAACGACGGCGCTGGGAACCGCCAGCATTTCCAAGATGGGGGGCAGCTCTGTCTGAGCTACATTCCTGTCCCACGTGGGACATCACAGATCCAGGTTGCCTCTGCTGTAAAAGCGCCTGGTTCAGCCTCGCCGAGATCCGAATCCGCCCCCGCTGTTGTTGTTAGCGGAGGGGTTTTCATTCGCCTTGTTTATGCTCACAGTTTAGCTTCCATCAGTGTGTTAGGCAACCGCTCTTGCGAGTGTTGTCACTCGCCAGTCAGTATGTGATAGGAATCAGACACAGAATGTTCTAAAAGTGGCAACCGCACAAAGAACTATTTCCTCTCGGCCCATATGTTCCCAGCAAGAAGAACCGTATCAACCCAGAGGAAAATTAAAGATCTGAGAGAGCATCTGAAAATGTATCGGTGGCGTTCCTGCGCGAATCTCAATTGCACACACTGAAAAACAAGAATCCAGAGCTGGTGGACAACTAAAGATCTCCACCTAGTGAAACTCAGCGTCCTAGGCAGCTCGCTGCTTTCTAACCTCCCTAGGAAAGAGAAAGAGGGAGAGGAAAACGCCCTCCAATTAAATGCCGTGTTCCCCAGTAAGTCTGTCAAAATACCGATCCAATGGCAGTCGAGGGGTGGTGGGACTGGCCCTTTTGGCCTGTGCTTTCATTCTTTGTGCACAATACGCTACCGGGTTTTCAGGGTGAGCCACTGCCCGGCTGCAGCTGGGAGAGAAAATGAAGAGATTCAGCCAGGCAGAATGGAAATGCCTGAACTGCTCACTAACTGGTGTTCGCGACACGTGTGCTGGCTTCAGCCGTGCTGCTGTGCGATCCAACCCAGAGCCTGCGTAGGCAGGGGTAACTCCCACACGAGTTTAAGCAACAAGCCCATTGACAGAGCACCCACAAATCCCGCAGAAACCCTCCCCAAGGGGACGGGATCTGTGCCTTGCGCACAGCCTAGCGAGTTACGGGATCTAGTTCATGACAGCTGCTGGCTGGGAACCTTTTCAGAGGCTGACATTTTGCTTATTGATAGAATTAGACATTCCATTGCAAGTTCAAGGCAGATGTAATTCCCAGGGCCGCTCCAGAGCAGAGAAAGGTTACACGGACCCTTATTAACACTTTTTTATTAGTGGAAAATTGCATGTTATGAGCCTGGAGAAAATGAATGGCTATTCTTTGGTGGTTTGCACATGATGAAATCCCCAGGGGAGGCTTTGCATTTCATCCGAAGTGAGTGACGTACATTTGATTAAGAACACCAGCTCTTTTCTTCACCCACCCTCAAAGGCTGAGAGCTCGTTTCTTCACACCTCCCGCTGAGCTCCCCGTGGTTTGCTGTGAGAGTTGTGCTTCACCTGTGCAGAGCTTCCAGCGGGGTGTTTTTACAGGAAACGTGCAGAAATTGTTTCAGATTAAGAGCCACATTATTACAATGCATTGTCCATGGGATTAGGCCACTACAAAGAAAAGCCTGGGCACTACTGCACCTGAGCCAGGACAGCTACAGTCAGCTCTCTGAGGGCCAGGACTGTCTTTTTGGTGTGGGCTGGGACAGCGCCTGATGCATGGTCCATGACTGGGGCTCCTAGGGTCTACAGTAATAAATGCATCAGCTCTGAATGGGAGGAAGTTGCAGATGTCCCAAGAGGCCTGCCCATGGAAAGAAACGTGGGGACATTTATGTAGGACAGGGGCCAACGTGCATTTCACACTGACTGTCTCTCATGAATGTGTTGTGTCATGCATGTGTTTCATGCCTCGTTAGGTAAGAGCCGAACCACGCAAAATGTTATCCCTCCTGGGAGTTTTAGGCCTGGTCTCCACTCACCGGGAGATCGATGCTCTGGAGATCGATCTTCTGGGGATCAATTTAGCAAGTCTAGTAAGGACCCACTAAATCGATGGCTGATGGTGCCTCTGTCGACCTGGCACTCCACCGGGTCGCGAGGAGTACGGGAAGTCAACAGGAGCCTCTCTCCCAGGAGACACCACAGAAATTTGAACGAAGGTCCCTTGACTCTGGCGAGGCTAATCACATCACTGGAGCTGAGTATCGTAGGTCACCTTTGCCCCATGGTATAGACCTGGCCAGAGCCAGCACTGGCTACACGCTGCTCATAGCTGCACTTGTGCCCCCGCACTGGGCTAGAAAACCAAATGTTGCTCCCGTTGCCCGAGATGGGCTGGATCCCACCAGCACTGGAGCCAACGTCAAACAGCAGCACCCCTGGTTAAACCTGGGCCATTACGCACCAGCTCACAGGGCTCAGAGCATAGAAACACAGCAGACGGCTGCTTTTGCCCTTCCTAGGTTCCCTGCCACGGTTCCCCAGCCTCCCGTTTGGCCTCGAGAAAACGGCTCTGGTGCAAACTGCGTAGCAGCATCCTGGGCAGCTGATCTCATAGCACCTCAGCACCCATTCGCCATTTGATTCAACCTCAGCGCCACAGGCAGAACCTTGCCTCAGACCAACAGTCTGTAGCCACACCCGCTCCTCCAGGCCTGACTCAGCTACACCAGCTGGAGATTTCAAATGCTTTTTAGGCTGGAATGTCATAGGTGCCCAAATCCCATTGGATTTAGGAGTCTAATTCCCTTTGGCTCCCTTGCAAATCCCAGCTGACATTTTTAAATGGGGGGAAGTTGGATGGACAGCGCCAGAAGCTCTGACCAGCCACCAGAAAGGTGTCACATGGGGCCAGCAGGGGAGTTCTTCCCTGCTCATTTTGGCACCTGCGGGATGCAGGATCAAGCCAGCTGACCTGGGCAGTGTCCATCCAGCAGATGGCTTGGAAGGGGGGAGCTGAGCTTCGTTCCCAAGTGTTCAGGCTGTGGGCAGGGTGAGACAGAGGCCCGGCTGTTCTCCTTCAAGCTCCCGGCCCTGCTTCCCATGCAGGCCTGTGGCTCCCCCTGCCAGTCAGAGACAACCGTTCCCGTGTGCACAGCTGCCTGGGAAGTCTCCAGCAAAGCAAGCCAGAGACAAAAGCATGAAGTTTGCCCCAGGGGTCATCCCTTCCCCATCTCATCCAGCAAGAGAGGTAGGGCCCGGTGGTAGTGTGGGGTACAAACCCCACTGGAGAGCAAGGGGCTAAGAGAGCAGCTCTGGGTGCAAGCAGCCCCACCCAGCCGCACCAGCAAAGCCGGCCCAGGCCAAAGGCAGAGCTGCAAAGGGGGAAGACAAGCAGCCCAGAGCAGGAAGTCCCGGGAGAGAGAACAGCCCCGTTCTCAGCCCCGAGAAGGTGCCAACCCCGGAGCTCTTGCTGCCTGAGGCTTGTGAGACCATCCCACACCTGCAAGGGAGGGAATGGGGACTTGGGAAGGGCAGAAGCTTTAATGTGGGGCTCAGCTCCGTATGCCTCCCCGCAGGGACATGGAACACTGGCAGGGAGTGACGCGGGGGGCTGGACTTTGCTGTAGGCCCACCACTGGCCTTGGATCAGAGCCCAGTGGAGAAGCTGGGCCTAGGGAGAGGTGAACACCCCTTGGCAGGGAATCCAGCTAGGGACAGTGCTAGGTACACCTGGGCCAGGCCTTACTCCCTGAGTTTCCTTTTGGTGTCCCTGAAATGGGGCGGCACTCACCTCCCGCAGTGCCCCATCTGGCCCAGGGCGTGGGCCTGCACTCTCTCTGTTTGCTAGCCTCTCGGCTGCTCGGCCCCCCACTGAGTCATGCAGCCTGCTGGGAATCACAACCCCTTCCGGGGTACAGGGCTAGCAGGGGCCCACCCCTGTGCTTTCTGCTCGTCTCTCCCTTTGTTTCCTCACTGCGCCTCCAGCGCGTCCCCTCCTCGCCCTTGTCCCCTAGTCCACAATCGCCTCCCCACGGAGCTCTCCATGGTGCTGCTGCTCCCCCAGCTAGCCACGGGCCACACCTCTTCAAGGCTCCAGAGACATACTGAGCTGACATCCTGCAGCCGCTTCTTATAGGCCTTCCTGGCCCCTGATTGGCTGGTTTCTTTGCAGCCGCACTAGCCTCCTTGGAGGACTTCTCTATGGCTCTTTTCTGGCTGGTCCACCCCCTCACAGTCCCCTAAAGGGGAGGACTGGAACGCAGAACTAGGGATGCCAACTGTAACCATGCAAACTCAAACACCCTTCAGGTGGTGCTGGGTGGGACTCTGACCCCAAAGCGGCTCCTTGCCCCCTTCCTGCCTGATGCAGGGTTATACGCCCAGCCACACTGGGACAGAGGTTTCTTGGGGTGGGGGGGGGAGTAGGGAAGTTTGGGCTAAACCCTGGAGAAGACTCAGGGAAGACTGTGCAGCCCCCAAGGAAGGCGACCTTGCTAGGGGGACAGCCTGGGGAGCTCCGAGCAAGCAAGCCAGCTGCTGCTGTTTGTTTCTACGGCACCCAGGGAAAGGGACTTTGCTGCTCTTTTTGTAAGTAAACAAGACTCACATCCACTTTGCTCGTCCTAACAGCAACAACCCTGAACAGGCCGGAATATTGGCTCCCCACTGGGGCCAGAGAGAGAACAGCTGTAACAATAACCAAGCCCCTTCCCCAGCACTTCCACCCAGCCCCCGTCAGACCCGAGTATCACACTCACACTGCTTGCATGGCCTGCAGAGACCTCACTAGAGATACTCCCAGCTTCTAAAAAGTATCACGTGCCGAGTAGCATTTCTCCATGGTCCAACTGTTTACAAAGTCCACAAAACAGAACATGGCCTGGAGCTTGGGGAACTGTGTCAGACAAAGTCTATTTCACAAGCCATCCAGGTTTGGTCACATTAAAGTTATTTGCCAATTTGACACCGGTCATTTTGGGCATTCACAAAATGGCCAGAGGAAGAGGAGAAGGAGGAGGAGAATGGTTCTGCTGTTTCTGTCGCATGCCCTCCCCCCTTTATTTTAGCACAGTGGTTAGGTATCCACCTGGGATGTGGGGGAGCCAGGTTAAAGCCCTGCTCTGGAACTGACCTGAAATGAACTTTTTTGATTTGCTGAAAATTCTGAACATTTTCATATTTAGCTTCACCCAAACATTTTTTTTTTTTTTTTGGAGCTGCCACTGAACAGAGCAATGAGTCTTTAGCCCAGCTGTCCTTATAACTATGGTTGCAATTTTAATTGGTAAGTATCAATGAAGATTAATTTCACCATATGCCCAAAGTGACAAACCAATCTTTCCATCAGTAAGCACCAGGATTTACAGATAGTCAAAGTGAGAAAAATGCAGCATGAAAACGTACAAAGTTGGATGTAAAGCTATTGACTTTGTATACATGGATATGGGATGTTGGCAGTTTGGTTTTTGCCATGATGGACCCAGGGAACTAGAGACACAATATGGGTGAAATAACCCCTTTTATTGGACCAACTTCTGTTAGTGAAAGAAAGAAGCTAGAAGTTGAACTGCACTCGCTGGTCCGGCAACATCCATGGTACAACATGATTTCAGCATGTTAGCCTGATGGCCACTTAGCATGGGGGTGGCCAAGTTTCCCTGAAGTCCCATAAAGTTTGTTTACAACCCCCAGGCCTGGCTCTCAGTGTTCTGGGCTGTTCTTTAGCTCCAATTTACCCCAAAATGTCTCCTAAGAGCCCAGCAAGCTGCAGCAGTGTTGGTCACGCTGCTAGACACTATTGACCTCCTGTGGTCTGGCAAATTCTCTGGTTCGGCCCAGTCAGATCTCAAGGGCGCTGGACTAGAGAGGTTCAACCTGCATAGAGAAAAGCAGCACGGAAGGGAAAAGCTTCTCTCTCACCAACAGCAGTTGCTCCAATTGAAGATCTTTCCTCACCCACCTTGTCACTCTCAATTAGCTTTTTGAAGCTCAACATCTGCTGTTTTTAAATAATTGTTCGACTCCCCTCAGTGTCCAACACTCCCTGCATGTCCCCCAACTGCGGGAATTTAACCAGTAACAATAAAAAAGGGCTTTAAAGCTCATAGTTTTGTGCCTCTGCGAACATTTAAATATTAAACATACAAAAATGCTTAACAATTAGCACAGATATTATCCATCAGAATTAGACAAAAAATAAAAATTCTGCCGCCCTGCTTATGCCACAGTGGGAAGCAGTGTCATCCGGAGGCAGCACAGTCAGTGCAAACGATGCCTGGCTTGGGGCTTTTACCTTTTCTTAAATCCTGCTTTTAATTCTTGTAAAGAGGAACTGTTGCTCCTCTTTCATCACAGGCCTGGCTTGGATCCAAAACTTCTCTGCACCCCACTCTGCAACAGAGCCTGGCCTTGAGAAACAGGGGACAACAGTCTGATTTCCTGCAACCACGCCCGAATCCAGAGCTGCAGATGCCAGCCAGGGCGAGCGTCTGGAGCAGCCAGGAACAGGCTGCAGTTCTGAGCTCGCAGACTAACTTAGCTCTGGTTTGTGCTTTGGGCAGCACTCTGCTTCCCAATAGTGAACATTGCAAGGTGGAAATTAGGGTGAAAATGCTGAGGACTGTGAAACGGGAGCCATTCTCCACATTTGCAAACTGTGCGTGTGCTGCTGCTCATTAAAACGGCATCGAGATAATAAGGGGGGACGTGACCGGATTCCTGAATCCCAAATCTGGGGGGGGGGGGCATGCCAAGGCGCAATGACTCTCCACTGCTCCCCGCCGGCTCGGTTTCTGGCCCAAATGTTTCCTTACTGCGGGCACAGCTCAGCTTCGCGGAGAGTCCGTTCCGTGCTGGCATGTCGGGGCCACGTCAGCAGGAGGAGAATGCCGTTTGCCTGCCCACGAGGCCAGACACAGAGCTGGGCTCGTGCATGGCGCGTTCACTCTTTCAGGGCAGCTGGGATAAAGCGTTACCGGGTTTTATGTTTGAAAGACCCCGACCGCGCTCTGAACTCAGCGCTGGGAGGTGAGCCCGGTGCAGCACTTGTGTGGTGTAGTGTTAGTACCTTGCTGGTCACTGTGCTTGGGCTGTGGGGGACCCCCACTGGTGACTGTCTGTAAGCACGGCCTAGCAGGGGGTGCCTTACCGCCCCAGGGCAGTGGCTGAAACCAGTTCTACAAGTTAAGGGAAGAGGCTGAACAAAGGAAGTGTGCGCTGGGGGAAGGGGCAGTCTTGGGCTGGAGCCCTGAAGGAGAGAGACTGAGGAGGGGGCTGCGGTTCTAGGGGCCAAGTCACCCCCATCTTGAGGGGGGCCTGAGGCATCCTGGCCCTAATGCCTGTAACCAGATTACGTCTGTGCTGGGCTGTACCCGGGAGAAGCAATAAACCCCTCTACTCTACCAGCTGGCGGAGTCTGTTCGTGCTGCTACGGGGGTGCAGGATGGGGGAACCCCCAACTCACCGTCACACTGGTGTCAGGGGCGGGATGCACTGCACCCCGTGGATGGAGGTTCCAGCACCGAATGACAAGGTGCAGTAGAAGCAAGAGCCGTGGAGCCAGGCGTCCTGGAGACAGAGCGAAGCGGGTCCTGGGAATCGTGGGGCGCTGCAGCACTAGACCAGTGAGTCTACAGCATGGGGACCAGTGGGGAGATGGCCTACACCCGACTCCTGAGGGCAGACCTGGTGGGGCTGTGCAGAGAGAGGGGCCTGCTTGTGGGGAAAGCAACCAAGGCCCAGTTGATTGCCCGGCTGGAAAAGAATTACCCATCCAGGGGTCTGGATCCTGTCCCAGCGGGGAGCAGCCAGACACCCCCTGGGAGCGTCTCAGGCTCTCAGACCGGACGGAGGGCTGGAGCCTGCCAGAGTGATGTGCTGCCCACCCAGCCATGCCCTGCCAGCCGCAGTTCGTCCAGGGTGGGGTCCAACCCAGCAGAGCTGTGCCGGCTGGAGATCGAGCTGAGGCTAAAAGAATTGGAGTCACCAGAGAAAGAGCGGTAAGACCGTAAAGAGCAGAGGCAGCATGAGCCAGCTGTGGCAGAGTGGAGAAGCCGAGAGGCCCCAGCTGCGGTGAGCGGGGAGGGCCCCAGGGAGCCCGGGGTGGCCAGACTCTTGGAGAAGCTCATGTTGGCCCAGTGTAAAGACGTGGGGGACATGGACGGGTTCCTCAGCCCCTTTGAGCGGGCCTGTGAACTGCACCAGATTCCCCCAGCTGACCGGCTGCAAGAGCTCATCCCCATGTTGAATCAGGAGGCCACGGGGTGCTCAACCAGCAGGAGGATCTGCAGCCAGGTGATTACGAATGGGTCAAAGAAGCCCTGCTGCACAAGTTTGGGCTGATCCCAGAGACGTACAGGAAGAAGTTCCGGGGGGTGCAGAAGGGGCCACGGGAGACCTATGTGGATATGGCCTCCCGCCTGGCACAATACTGCCGCAAGTGGGTGTGTGAGGGCAGAGCCCAGACCGCAGAGGACCTGCTTAAGCTGATGATCCTGGAGCAGTTCTATGAAGCGTGAACACCCAGCCTGAGGCTGAGAGAAAGGGAATCGTGCAGAGACCGGTTCTCTGCTGAGCGACGGAGTGAATTACCTATGAGGTGAGCCCAAGAGACAAGAACCAGCCATCTGCGCCCCAGAGAACCAGTCAGGGCCCGGGCAGAGCCGGCCCGAAAAGGCCCACGGGTCCTAACCTGCCATCGCTGCGGGCAAAGAGGCCACAAGAGGGCTCAGTGCCCCAGGCGCCAGGACAGATCCCACGACCTGGGACTTTCTAGGATTAACTGGCTGGAGCAGGGGGCCGGCAGGCAGCCCTCAGCCCAAAGTGGGGGAAAGACAGCCCAGGCCAAGGCCTCCCAGAGTCCTGATGATCCAGAGACAGGGTTCTCCGTGTACAGGGTGACCCCTGCGGAGCGAGTGCCTCGTGCCCCTGGAGGTGGATGGTAGAAAGGTGACGGGTTTCTGGGACATGGGGGCGGAGGTGACACTGGCCCGGCCTGACATAGTGGCCCCAGACCGTGTGCTATCCAACACTCAGCTGACCCTGAGGGTCATAGACGGGACCCCGTTTAAGGTGCCCGTAGCCCGGGTGCATCTGAAATGGGGGGCCAAGGAGGGCCCCAAGGAAGTGGGGGTACATCAGCACTTGCCCACAGAGGTGCTGATTGGGGGGGCCTAGAGGAGTGGCCAGATGGGGGGGCCTAGAGAAGTGGCCCTGGTCACCACTCGTAGCCAGAGCCAGTGCGGGGCTGGCGACCCCGACCCCGAGGAGGTCTCCCAGCGGGGGGCTCAGGGCCCCATCCCAGCAGACATGGAGTGGGCCAGGCCGGGACTCAGGACCCAGGCAGTGAGGGGATCAGGCCCTGTCCCAGCCCCAGCTGCTGAATTCCAGGCCGAGGTGCAGGCGGACCCCTCCTTAGGGACCCTGAGGGACCGGGCTGACCTGGGCGCGGCTCAGCCCCTGGGGGGAGGCTGCCAAGAGAGGTTCCTTTGGGAGAGGGGATTCCTGTACCGGGAATGGCTTCCCCCTGGGAAGGTAGGGGAGTGGGGACTCCAGCGGCAGCTGGTGGTCCCCCAAAAGTATCGCCACAAGCTGTGAGGCCTGGCCCATGACATCCCCTTCTCGGGGCACCAGGGGATCCGGCACACGCGGCGGAGGCTGCTCCAAAACTTCTCCTGGCCGGGGATATTTGCGGCCGTGCAGCGGTACTGCCGGTCCTGCGACTCCTGCCAGCGGGTGGGGAAGGCCCAAGATAGGAGGAAAGCGGCGTTGAGGCCCCTGCCCATCGTAGAGGAGCCTTTCCAGAGGTGGCGATGGATCTAGTGGGACCCTTCAGCAGAGCGAACCAGAAGGGGAAGAAATACATCCTGGTGGCGGTGGATTTTGCCACCTGCTGCCCTGAGGCCGTGGCCCTACCCTCTATCGAGGCAGACACGGTGGCAGACGCACTGCTGACCATTTTCAGCCAGGTGGGGTTCCCCCAGGAGGTCCTCATGGACCAGGGATCCAACTTCATGTCGGCCCTGCTCCGGTGCTTGTGGGAGAAGTGTGGGGTCCAGCACACCTGGGCCTTGGCATATCACCCCCAAACCAACGGGTTGGTGGAGAGATTCAATGGGACTCTGAAGCAGGTGCTAAGGACCTTTATGCACAAACACCCGCAGGACTGGGACAAGTACCTACCCCACCTGCTGTTTGCGTACAAGGAGGTGCCCCAGGAGTCCACGGGGTTCTCACCATTTGAGCTGTTGTATGGGAGGCGAGTGAGGGGACCCCTGGACTTACTGAGAGACGAGTGGGAGGGGAAGGTCTCCCCGGAGGGGGAGCCGGTCGTGGAATACGTCCTGACCTTCCGGGAAAGACTCGCTGAGCTCATGGGCCTGGCCAGAGAGAACCTGAGCAGGGCCCAGAGGAAGCAGAAGGTCTGGTACGACCGCAATGCACGGGCCCGCGCCTACGCTACCGGGGACCAGGTGATGGTCCTAATCTCCGTGTGGAAGAACAAGCTGCAAGCCGCCTGGGACGGCCCCTTCAAGGTCATTAAGCAGCTGAACAAGGTGAACTATGTGGTGGAGCTAACAGGCCAGACACACGACCAGCGGGTGTATCACGTTAACATGATGAAGCCATACTGGGGCCGGGAGAACTTAGTGCTGGCCATGTGCAAGCCCTGGGAGGGGCAGGGGGAGGACCTGTTCCCTGGGACAGGAACAGACTCTTTGCTGGAGTCAATTTCCCTCTCGGACCAGCTCACCCCCGCCCAGCAGGCTGAGATCCAAGAGGTGCTATGCTCCCGCCAGCAGCTGTTCTCCGACAAGCCCGGTAGCACCAACCTGGCTGTCCACCGGGTAGAGACTGGCACCCACACCCCAGTGCGCTGCTCCCCATTCAGGGTCAAGGAGAAGATGGCCCAGGACCTGGAAAGAGAGATCAGTGACATGCTGGCGCTAGGGGTAATCCAGCCGTCGGCCAGCCCCTGGGCCTCTCCAGTAGTCCTGGTCCCCAAGAAGGACGGGTCGATCCGGTTCTGCGTGGACTACCGGAAGCTCAACGTCATCACGATGTCCGATGCTTACCCCATGCCTAGGCCCAACGAACTCCTGGATAAGCTGGGGGGAGCTCGCTACCTCACCACCCTGGACCTCAGCAAGGGCTACTGGCAGGTGCCGCTAGACCCAGAGGCCAGGCTGAAATCAACGTTTATCACCCCAGTGGGGCTCTATGAGTTCCTGGTCCTGCCCTTCGGCCTCAAGGGGGCACCGGTCACCTTCCAGCGTCTGGTGGACCAGCTGCTGCAGGGAATAGAGAACTTTGCCCTAGTGCACATCGATGATATTTGTATCTTCAGCCAGGTACTGGACCAGCTGCGGGAGGTTGGGCTGACCGTAAAGGCTGGGAAGTGCAAGGTCGGGATGGCCGAGGTGTCCTACCTGGGCCATAAGGTGGGGAGCGGCTGCTTGAAGCCAGAGCCGGCCAAGGTGGAGGCCATCCGAGACTGGCCTGTACCCCAGACCAAGAAGCAGGTCCAGGCGTTCATTGGGATGGCAGGATATTACCGGAGGTTTGTGCCCAACTTCAGCTCCATCGCTGCCCCGATCACAGAGCTGTGCAGGAAGGGAGGCCAGACAGGGTGGTCTGGACGGAGCAGTGCCAGAGGGCTCTCTGTGCACTGAAGGAAGCCCTGGTCAAGGCCCCAGTGTTGGTAAACCCGGACTTTGACAAGCCCTTTATCGTGTTTACCGACGCCTCGGACACCGGGCTGGGGGCGGTGCTGATGCAGGTGGACGAGACGGGGGAGCGACACCCCATCGTGTACCTGAGCAGGAAACTGCTGCCCCGGGAGCGGAGCTATGCGGCCGTAGAGAGGGACGCCTGGCCATGGGGTGGGCCCTGCAAAAGCTGCAGCCGTACCTGTCTGGCCGGCGTGTCACGGTGCAACCGACCGCTGCCCCCTGACCAGATGAAGGGGACCAACGCCAAGCTGCTGAGGTGGAGCCTGATCCTGCAGGACTGCGACATGGAAAAGATCCACGTCAAGGGGAACGCCAACATCCTCGCCGACGCGCTGTCCCGGAGCGAGGGGCCCGAACCTCCCCAGGCCACCGGCAGAGTGGCCCCGCTCAGTTCGCCCTCGGAGTGGGGAGAGATGTTGTGTCGTGTTAGTACCTTGCTGGTCACTGTGCTTGGGCTGTGGGGGACCCCCACTGGTGGCTGTCGGTAAGCACGGCCCAGCAGGAGGTGCCTTACCGCCCCAGGGCAGTGGCTAAAACCAGTTCTACAAGTTAAGGGAAGAGGCTGAACAAAGGAAGTGTGCGCTGGGGGAAGGGGCAGTCTTGGGCTGGAGCCGTGAAGGAGAGAGACTGAGGAGGGGGCTGCGGTTCTAGGGGCCAAGTCACCTCCATCTCGAGGGGGGCCTGAGGCATCCTGGCCCTAATTCCTGTAACCAGATGACATCTGTGCTGAGCTGTACCCTGGAGAAGCAATAAACCCCTCTATTCTACCGGCTGGTGGAGTCTGTTCGTGCTGCTACGGGGGTGCAGGACGGGGGAACCCCCAACTCGCTGTCACAGCTCGGCACCCCCGGGCCTTCCCACAGTGCTTGGCGCTGAAATGCTGCTGCTCTCTAAGAGCCCCCGGGGAAATAGGGATGCTCAGGTCCAGCTACACCCATGGCCCAGCAGAGACCGGGGATGTTCCTGGACCAGAGAGCCCAGGAACGGGGAAGGTTGGCAGCAGGGCAGGAGCACAGCAGGGGGACCGGCGACTCAGCCAGGAGCCCAGTGCTGGGGGAGCAGGATGGGCGGCACAGCGTGGAGATTTGGCCCCAGCGGCCGTGGAGCTCTCAGAGACCAGCCAGGGAGCTCTGTCCCCAGCCCCATTCTGGAGCGGCTGTGCAGAGCCCCCCAGCGCAGGCAGAGCCCCCTCGTGGGCAAAGGAAAAGTGGCTGCCAACTGGGGAACAGACACATCCTGATGGAAAGGCCAGAACAAAACCTTCTGGGGGTTTCAAGTGTGTCGCTTGCACAGGGAGCAGGGGGGACACGGCAGCAGCTTCCGAGCGGGCTGGAGAGAGGGCACCTGGGCAAATCAAGGGGAAGGCAGGAAGGGGCAGGTGGGAGCTGCCCGAGAACCTCAGAGCTACGGAAGGAGCTGCAGAGATGCCCTGAGCTGCAAGTGATGGGTTCAGAGACCAGCCAGAGCTGAGGGACCCTGCCAAGCAGCAGGGAGGCTTATGCCAAAGAATGAGGGGAAGAACCAGCCTAGAGTCAAATCTTTGCAGCTCCTCTTTACAATGAACTCCCACCCAGCTCTAAAGTCAGTGCTAGGGGCCACTGACTTTGAGGGCTGTACTGATCCTTTCAGGACCGATCCTGTTACCGCAACCGCTGCATGCCGATGACAGCCGCTGTATGCCTGTGACGACAGCCGCTGCATGCTGGAGACAGCTGCTCTCTAAGAGCAGTCAGCAATGACAGCCGCTGCATGCCAGCGACGACAGCCACTGCGTGCTGACGACAGCCACTGCATGCCAGCAACAACAGCCACTGCATGCCGGAGACAGTGGAACAACAATCAGAACTACAAGGAAGGAACGGTGGGATTATTCACCGGTGACCGAGGCCCTGCATTATTACACTCCCCACGGCAAGGGACTGCCCTTGAGACAATGATTTAACAGGAGCAATTTATCCAGCCGAGTTCAGACCAGAGGAAAATATTACAGTGAAAACCCTCCAGTCTCCAGCCCTGCCAAAAATAAACTGAGCGCAGTGCAATTAACAGCTCCCATCTGGCGGGGCTAATTCTTGTGGCGATTACCATTATTATTCTGTTTTCATATTTCAATAAATAATGTAATTACTAACGGGTGACTTCGAGAGTGCTGATTAGCAGAGACTCCCTGCCTTGCTGGCAGGGAAACAAACAGCGTTGGCATCCTTGCTCAGGCACCGATGGATCGCGCAGCACCGAAGTCGAGCAGTACAGTGCTCCTCTGGAAAGGGCACCAGGGCAGCGTGAGCTGTGTTGCAGGATGGGGTGGTGATAGGACAAGGCCAGGGACGCCAAAGCTCAGAGTCCAATCAACAACTCTGCTACTGCTGTCCTGGGTAACCTTGGCATGTCACTTCATCTCGCTGGACTTCAGTCCCCATCTGTCGAATGGGAATAACCCTTCCTTTGGGTTCCACAGCGAGGCCCCATTGCAGGCCGGGGTGCCAGGCATGACTGAAATACAAGTAATTCGAGGTACTAATAACCTTAGAGTCACTGAACTGGCGTCTGCTTTGGCGTCCATCATGGCTCCATGAGGCAGGGCTCTGGAGAAGGGAAATGCAGGTGAAATAAACGAGATGGTGACCGATCTCAGTTCCATTTCACAAGGGATCATTAAACCAGCCAGCACAAAGCCACACTGACTGGACAACTCCCGCTGAAGGCAGCCTCTTCGTTCTCAAGAGCTTCATTGAGGCCTTGACTTGATTCATCCCGTTCTGATCCAAACGCCTCACGAGCCCAGCAATGGCCCCAGGCACCGGTGCTGGCACGAGGCCAGGAGCTCAGGAACCAAGTGAACGGCGCCAGTCCCAGGACCCGGAGAGAGTTTGCCCCAGCTCATGCTGAACTCAGTGGAGCCCAGAACTGAGGCCATGCTTCTTCAGCCCCAACCCCGCGTCCAGCCCCACGCCGGGGCTCTGAGATCCCCAGCGCTCCTAGGGCACTCCCACTGAAGTGCCAGTTCCTGTGCAATCTGTTCCTGGCCCTTCCTTCCCCCCACAGCTGATCCCACCCTCCAGGAGGCTCCTCCTTTCCAATTGATGTTGAGCAAGAACCCAGCCTGGCAGCGGGGGCTCCTCCAAAGACCTGAGCCCTTGAGCTGCTCCCCTTTGACTGCTGCTCTCACGCACTGCCCGCATCCCTGAGAGCCGGTCAGACCTCGGTCTGCAGGGCAAACAGAGGTGGGAAGGCAGCCCAGGCAGCCAGACCCTGTCTGGCTTTCATATGGCTTCCTCATGGGCCAATCGCAGCTGAGCCCAGACCACGCTGCCCATCCACCCGCATTCATACCAAGGGTGCTAGGCGAGGGCACGGCTGGCACCACCACCGAACTCCTGCTGGGGGTGTCCATGCTGGCTCGGGGCGCGCACACATGCTGCAGTCACACCTCCTGTTGCCATGTAGACAGAGCTCGGGGAACTTGGCTCCTTGTGCACCTGAAACACTTTTACAGCCCCCAGTGCCTCCCACCTTCAACATGTGTGTCTCCTGGGGGCAGGGCAGGGCCAGTCTCCTCATTGCAGAGATGGGAAACTGAGGCACAAAGAGACTGACTGACTGGCCCCAGGTCACAGGACCAGGCCACTTCTCCTCGCTCCAGGTGGCAGCTCAGCTCAGCTCCACAGTTCAGCCCGTTGCAGCTTCTCCCCCCTCCCAGAAGTGCACCGACTCCTCTAGGACTCCATGGGTTAAGAGACTTGATATAATAATATGACTTGTGTAAGAAAGCACTATGATTGCTTGGCGCTCCAGTATAAAGAGGGGGAAAAGCCTGTTGAGAGTCTATGGGTCAAGTTTAGAGGTGTAAGCAACAGCAGTGATGTTGTGGTTGGTGTCTACTACAGGCCACCGAATCAGGTGGATGAGGTAGATGAGGCTTTCTTCGGACAACTGAGAGAAGCTTCCAGATCGCAGGCCCTGGTTCTCGTAGGGGACTTTAATCACCCTGACATCTGTTGGGAAACCAATATGGCAGTACACAGGCAATCCAGGAAGTTTTTGGAGAATGTTGGGGATAACTTCTTGGTACAAGTGCTGAAGGATCCGACCAGGGGCCATGCGCAGCTTGACCTTCTGCTCACAAACAGGGAGGAACTAATAGGGGAAGTAGAGGTGGGTGACAAACTGGGAAGCAGTGATCATGAGATGGTAGATTTCAGGATCCTGACCAAAGGAAGAAAAGAGAATAGTAAAATACACACCTTGGACTTCAGAAAAGCAGATTTTGACTCCCTCAGAGACCTGATGGGCAGAATCCCCTGGGATGCTAACATGAAGGGGAAAGGAGTCCAGGACAGCTGGCAGTATTTTAAAGAAGCCTTATTGAAGGCACAGAAAGAAACCATCCCGACGCGTAGCAAGAGAGGCAAACGTGGTAGGAGACCGGATTGGCTTACAGGGGAAATCCTTGGTAAACTTAAACACAAAAAGGGAGCTTACAAAAAGTGGAAACTTGGACAAATGACCAGGGAGGGGTTTAAATGTATAGCTCGAGAATGCCGGGGGGTTATCAGGAAGGTGAAAGCGCAATTTGAATTGCGACTGGCTAAGGATGTGAAGGATAACAAGAAAGGTTTCTACAGGCATGTTAACAAGAAGAAGGTGATCAGAGAGGGTTTGCGGCCACTACTGGATGAAGGAGGTAACCTAGTGACAGATGATGTGGGGAAAGCTGAAGTACTCAATGCTTTCTCTGCCTCTGTATTCACGGACAAGGTGGGCTCCCGGACTAATGCGCTAAGTGATGCAAGATGGAATGAAGATGGACAGCCCTTGGTGGGTAAAGAACAGGTTAGGAACTACTTAGAAAAGCTAAACATACACAAATCCATGGGTCCGGACTTAATGCATCCGAGGGCACTGAGGGAGTTGGCAAATGTCATTGAGGAGCCTTTGGCCATTATCTTTGAAAAGTCGTGGAGATCGGGAGAGATCCCGGAGAATTGGAAAAAGGCAAATGTAGTGCCCATCTTCAAAAAAGGGAAGAAGGACGATCCAGGGAACTACAGGCCGGTCAGTCTTACCTCGGTTCCTGGAAAAATCATGGAAGGGATCCTTAAGGAATCCATTTTGAGGCACTTGGAAGAGGGGAAGTGATCAGGAATAGTCAGCATGGATTCACAAAGGGCAAGTCGTGCCTGACCAATCTGATTAGCTTCTATGATGAGGTAACTGGCTCTGTGGACATGGGAAAGTCAGTGGATGTGATCTACCTTGACTTTAGCAAGGCTTTTGATATGGTCTCCCACAGTATTCTTGCCAGCAAGTTAAGGGAATGTGGATTGGATAAATGGACAGTAAGATGGATAGAAAGCTGGCTAGAAGGCCAGGCCCAGCGGGTAGTGATCAACGGCTCAATGTCAGGAGGGCGGTCGGTTTCTAGCGGAGTGCCCCAAGGTTCGGTTCCGGGACCGGTTTTGTTCAATATCTTTATTAATGACCTGGATGAGGGGATGGATTGCACCCTCAGCAAGTTTGCAGATGACACTAAGCTAGGGGGAGAGGTAGATACACTCGAGGGCAGGGATAGAGTCCAGAGTGACTTCGACAAATTGGAGGATTGGGCCACAAGAAATCTGATGAGGTTCAACAAGGACAAGTGCAGAGTCCTGCACTTGGGACGGAAGAATCCCAAGCATTGGTACAGGCTGGGGGCTGAATGGCTAAGTAGCAGTTCAGCAGAAAAGGACCTGGGGATTACAGTGGATGAGAAGCTGGATATGAGTCAACAGGGTGCCCTTGTAGCCAGGAAGGCTAATGGCATATTAGGGTGCATTAAGAGGAGCATTGTCAGCAGATCTAGAGAAGTGATTATTCCCCTTTATTCGGCTCTGGTGAGGCCACATCTGGAGTATTGTGTCCAGTTCTGGGCCCCCCGCCACTACAAAAAGGATGTGGATGCATTGGAGAGGGTCCAGCGGAGGGCAACCAAAATGATTAGGGGGCTGGAGCACATGACCTATGAGGAGGCTGAGGGATTTGGGTCTGTTTAGTCTGCAGAAGCGAAGAGTGAGGGGGGATTTGAGAGCAGCCTTCAACTTCCTGAAGGGAGGTTCCAAAGAGGATGGAGAGAGGCTGTTCTCAGTAGTGACCGATGGCAGAACAAGGAGCAATGGTCTCAAGTTGCAGTGGGAGAGGTCCAGGTTGGATATTAGGAAACACTATTTCACTAGGAGGGTGGTGAAGCACTGGGATGGGTTACCTAGGGAAGTAGTGGAGTCTCCATCCCTAGAGGTGTTTAAGTCTCAGCTTGACAAAGCCCTGGCTGGGTTGATCTAGTTGGGATTGGTCCTGCCTAGAGCAGGGGCTGGACTTGATGACCTCCTGAGGTCTCTTCCAGCTCTATGATTCTATGATTCTATGTTCTATGAATAAACCTCCCCCAGCTACAAACAGCCTTTGCAATCAGCACCCACGGGCGCCCATTTCAAGAGACCCATTGGCTGGGCAGTCACAGGAGAACGGTGGGTACCAATGTCTCCCGACACACTCCGGCTTTTGCTACTGTACGTGAGGAACGTCCGCAGGGTCTGAGCCCAAGAGCAGCAGAGTCACTAATTGACATGTCTGTTAACAAGCTTGGGAGCTCCTGCCCCATGGGAGAAGGACCTCATGGCGGTAGCCATGTTAGTCTGTAACTTTAGAAACAAGAAGCAGTCCTGTGGCACCTTAGAAACTAACCAGTGTAATAGATTCTGAGCTTTCGTGGTAAAACCCATGTCATCAGATGAATTGGAGTGGAAATTACAGAATCCAGAGTATATGCAACAGCAAAAGCAGTTACCTATCAATTGTAGAACCAGTGTTAATGACACAAATTGAGTCAGGCTGGATGTGTCTGTTCAGAGCTTTTGACGTGTAAATGCGTATATCAAAGGCCGGGGAAGTTGCCTTTGTAGTGTGTTAACCAGTTAGTATCTTTATTCAAGCCCAAGTTGATGGTGTCAGACTTGTAGATGAATTCTAGGTCAGCATCTCCCTCTGTAATTGGGTGATACAATTCCTTTGTAGAAGAATGGTTACTTTTAAATCCATGACTGAGCGTCCTATGGAAGAAGGACTTCTCCAACACGAGTGCGGGAAGGAAATACAGATAAGGAGAAGGGCTGAGGCTAGCGGGCGTCAATGTCATGCATCACAGAAGCTGTATCCCAGCCTGCGGGCTGTGGGAGAGACCATGGTGATGATCACTGGTGAGGAGGAGGATGGTGAAGATGCTGCCTGACACCCGGGGATTTGGGCCAGGGACTGTGTCAGTATAGGGATGCTCTGGTTCCCATTTTCTTTGATCTCGGCCTGCCTTGCTGGGGTGGGGTGTTTGTGACTTTGCTAATTGGACTAATAAAATATTCCAAGGACAAACCGCCTTTCTTCAGTGTGATCGTCTCGCTCGGGCACCGGTGGGGACCTGAAATAACCCCAACACGTCCAGGTCCGGTCACGAGGCAGAACGCCCCCAAACCGCAGGATGTTCCATTGGGGGATCTAATTAACATGTAATCAATCAGACATCCGGCAACATGGGTCCCGCTGCGACGCAGCCAGGCCATTGCACACAGATCGGCCCCAGGGCGGTACTCCGCTGCGGGGGGTTGCCAGGTGGGTGCAGCTGACTCCTGGCAGGCAGGGCTGTGAGAGTCACCTTGGCACCCCCAAGAATCCTGTATGTGCGGCCCTCCGCTGGACTGCAAAGAGAACATGCGACTGCGTTACGGGCCTATTCCGCGCAGGGAAGGCAACAGGCCGTTCAGCACCCTCTAATCCCTCATAAACACGGACCGGAATGGGCTTCCAGGTTAGCGAGACCGTTTTATGGAGCCTCTGCGCCCTACACACTCGTGTCCAGCCGCCACCGGGTGCTCTGCTGCCATCGTGAACAGAGGCCATGCATAAAATGGCCCGGCATGCTTTCTGAACGAGGCCTTTCGGTTGGTCCATAACACGCTGTCAGATTGGAGACGGAATCCCCAGCAAAGCTGAATGAGTGGATGGGGGCTCGAGGTTTTGCAGGGAGCAGCAAAGACGATGAACTATTGCTCATGGCTGGAGGGAGGCAATCCGTCCCGCTAAGCCCGGCGCAGTGTGTGTGCCCACTTAGCCACATCTGGCTCCTGATTCCTTGCTGACTTGAGCTGAGACTGGAGAACATGCACACACTGGGCCAATTTAGCTTGAGTTTAATCCATGCAATGCCATTGGCTTCGGTCGGTCACATGGGGGTGAGCGGGAATGGAATCCGGGACCTTCTGCCTTGGCTTTGATAGGGCGTTGCAGCCAAACAAGGCTTCTGTGCATCATGCAGGGTGGGCTGGGCCGGCCCTAGAGCTGGGCCAGCTGGGCCTTTGCCCACATGCCATCGCTAGGAGGGTGCTACATGGGACTCGGCTTTCCCCCCGCTGGCTGTGGCCGGGCAGGCCGGTGCCATGTGGCAGGAACACCCACTTCCCAGCTCCTCGACCAGACAGAAGACCCCCTGCCCACCCTCATGCGGTGTCCCAGCCTCCTAGTCCAGCTCACCTCCTCCGCCCCAGCCCTGCAGTTCCTCTCTCTAGGGGCGGCCTGCGTGACAACCAGGCCCCCCGCGGGAAGGTGAGGGCAGGGCAGGATTAAGGGGGGGCTAGCTGGTCAGCTGCCCGGGGTGCCAACCTATGGGGGGCACCTGATGGCAGCTGTAAGGGGTGCCGGACGCTGGGGGGCAGGGCCGTGCATGCATCACGCCCCCGCTGCCCGGGGCACAGGAATGGCTTGAGCCGGCCCTGGGTGAGGGTGGGGTCTCGGCCAGCCAGCAGAGCTGAAGTTACCTGCCAGCCTTTCCCAGTGGGGAGGGGAAGATGGGGAAATAGTTTTGGGTCAATCGAGACTTTTGCTTGTTGGCACCATCCCGGAGGCTCCTGGCTCTTTCCTTCCCAGCACAAGAGTGCAGAAAGTTGTGGGTCGGACGAGGTGGAAGAGCCGTCGGCTGGAATATTTCTGACTGGCTCCCTGCTTGCAGGCTGCTCAGCAGACCAAGAAACCGAGACCAGCCCATCCTTGTTTCCTTCCGCATCAGTCTCTTCCGTTCACAGCTGTTCTGCACCACCGAGGGGGAAGGGAAGGGAATTGCCCTCCCTTCAGAGAGCAATCACATGGTCCCCGCTCGCCCTACTCTCCTTGCTGCCTTTCCTGACACAGCTAATTTCCCAGAGGAGATGGATTGGTTCTCCTAGACCCACTCTGGTTTTAATAGGCGCTATTTATCACCCAGGCAGGCAGTCACATGGAGGGGGGTGCGTGTGCAATATAAATGTATCCTCAGCGGTTACCAGGACAGATCAGGGCTGCAGACATCAGTCTGAAAGAAAATTAATACATAAAATATTTACATAAATATTTTCCTTGCTGCTCAGTTTAGCACCAGCCCTTTCCTCCGCCGCACACTGAAGGCTGATTTCTACCTGGCAGCAGGTCTGCTGTGGTTAGACCGTGGAGTGATGGCTGTCTAGCCCCGCCCGGCCAGCAGGAGAGGAACTAGCCCAGGAGAACGGTGCTGACCCTGGAATCGCTGTTCCCTCATGGGAAGGGGGATAGGGCGCCTGTGTCCATACTGGGCGTTGTGTCTGTTCAGTAAGAAAATGCTCCTGCAAATCAATATAGATTGGGCCAAACCGGCGAGTAGAGCAGGGCCTGGTGGGGAGGAATGTATCTGGGACCTCGCTGGCAGTGCATTGTGTGGGGCAGTTGCCTCTCCAGGGAGGGTCAGGAATTGACCCAGGTCAGAGCCTGCTCGGGGGGGGACTTGCATGTTGGCAGAGTTAGGGGGCTGGTGGATTTTCAGATGATTTCTTCTCTCACTTCAACGTTCTTTTTATTCTTCACCGTAACCAGCTCACACCCATGTGGCCCTTTCCTAAGAACTGCATCGTGCCACCCACGCTCCCAATGAGTTTCTCCCTTGTCTGACCTAAGATCAAGCGGCTGGGGAGGGGTGCCGCAGGCAGCGCTGGCTTTGTGCTGGGGCGGTCAGAGCACATGGAGTTCTTGGCCCGATGCAGCCCTGTGTGAAAGCTAATGGGGCCAACACCAGCCAGCTCCCTGCCGGAGTGTACTGTGCTAAGGACCCGAGCTGGGGAATGGGGGGGAGCTGAAAGAATGGGAAAATCTGCTCTCCAGGCTCATCTGAAGTGGGTTTTACCCACAAACTCGATCCTCTATATTTCAGTTCCCTTTAGCAGTGGGATCCTCTCTGTTGGTCATGTTATGTGGCATCCTTCCTGCACCATCACTGCAAGATCAAACCTTGTCAAAGAGCAGAGTGATGAATAATGCATCTCTAGGAAGAACGTTTGAACAAGGAAACACTTGGGAAACTTTCACACTTTGGGAACATTTACATGAGCAGCCAACAGCTGTCTGGATGCTTGAGCATAAAACAGACAACAAAACATAAGCAATAAGGGACCAACCCCCATGCTTTTATTTGCATATATATTCTTGGATCCCTCTTTATTTAATACTCTGCTGGCCCAAGATGCAATCAAATGTTGCTTAGACTTAGTTTCTGTCTGTGAATTATTCATAGACAGCCCCAGTTTGTTGCTCTTAACAGGTTGTGCGGAATGTTAATCTGCGGTTTATTTCTGAACCAGTCCCTGTACGAATGCACTAGTGGCTATTTGTGTGGTGGGATTGGTCAGAACAATCAGCTAAGTCCTGGCCTATTCCCTGTCTGGACGGTCTTTTACTCTGTGTTTTTATGCAGCAGCTGGCACCCTGGGTCGCTGGGCCATGACCAGGGCTCCCAGGCACTGCTGAAATGCAACTGATCATAACAAAAGGACCCTAGGAAGTGCACATACAAACATAAGAGCAGCCAGGCTGGGTCAGACCAAAGGTCCATGTACCCTAGTGTCCTGTCTGCCCAGTGGCCAATGCCAAGCGCCCCAAAGGGAGGGAACACAACTGGTAATCATCACTTGATCCCTCTCCCATCACCCACTCCCAGCTTCTGACAAACAGAGGGACACCATTCCTACCCATCCTGGCTAATAGCCACCGATGGACCTATGCCCCCATGAATTTATCTAGCTCTTTTGTGAACCCTGTTCAAATCCCAGTCTTCACAACATCCTCTGGCAAGGAGTTCCACAGATTGACTGTGCGCTGCATGAAGAAAAATGTCCTCTTGTTTGTTTTAAACCTGCTGCCTATTCATTTCATTTGGTGATCCCTAGTTAGAATCATAGAATCATAGTTCTTGTGTTCTGAGAGGAGACCCTTTTCTGCCTGTGACCTACATGCAGACTTGCATAGCGCTTCAAATCGATGGTGCAACAACGCTTTTCAGAGTGGCCCCAGGGATCCAGAGGTGCAAACATTAGTGCTGATCAGGCACTTGCTTTTCTAACCACGCTTGTGAAAACGCCCTGGTCCCCATGGGGATGCAGCCCCCAGCCCAGAGATGGGACGTATTCATAGACCAGGGGACTGTGTCTACCCTCTGGAGACAGGGCTGGCACAGCTCCATTGGTGGAGCTCTGCCTCCGTAACCCCAGAACGGGTCTCCTGCCTCAGTGGGTGGCTGCCACAGGCCCTTTCCCTCCAGTTTCTCTGCAGCCAGCGAGCACACAACAGGCAGCTGGCTGTTCTGAAACCAACCCGCCGGCCCCGACCATCCTCTGGGCATGGGGGGGGGCAATCTGGGGGATTTTGATCTTTTCTTCACTTTGCCAGTTCTGTCCTGAGGGTGGATTCAAGCAGAGGCCACCTGCCCCGTCACTGCAGGCACACCTGAGTTCCACGCCACCAGTGACGGATCCCAGCAGGCCGAGGGTACCGTGGGGCCCACCTAAGTCCCATGAAGTGACTGGGCACGGGGCGAGCCGTGGGTGGGGAGGTGCCCGACGCACGGGCAGGCCGAGAGCCTGGGCTCCATCCCAGGGAGTGAGAGCGCAAGTCCCGCCGTCTGTGAGCCTCGTCCTGCTGCTGGGGGCACAGTCCCTCCCTGCACCGCGGGCTGGGGCCCAACGGACACTTTGCGCTTAAATAGCAAGGAGGCAACTCAGTCAGGCGCAACCCTCCTCCCCAGGCTGGGCTGCTCCTCCGGTTCCAGGGACTCTGCCCCAGAGCCCACTGGCACAACAGACTCACTTCCTCTCTGTGTCCCATCACGGCCGCCAGCCATTGCAGAGAGCTCGGGTCCCTTGCCCCTGGCAGAGCATTAAACCCGCCTGCCCGGGCTCATCCCTCCTCTTCCCCTCCCCCAAGCTGGGGCCTGAGGACAAGCCAATGTCAGCTGGAGGGAGCTGTTGCTTCTGAGCACGGGGCAGAGAGTCTGAAACAGTTTTGCAGGGAAAATATAAACCCATCTCTAGGGATTACAACCAATTGCTGCCTCCTTCCCAAAGGCTGCTGTGCAACACTTGAAAAAGTGACCTCATTAATTAATGAAATGGGCTAACTCGCTCGCCGCATACTTCAGTTAATTGCTAGTCGAGCATTCTTGGAGGATTCTTAAAGCCGCATTGATTATTCAAGACTTTGTGAAATCAAGAAAATACTAAACCGTGGATGCTTTAAAAAGTGATTAAAACAATAAATACTTTGGGCACGAGGGCTTCGACAGCCTGCTTAGCGGCGAGCCAGCAGTGGGTAAATACGCCGTAATGGCCTTCTCTAATTGAAATGGGGAATTGTCTCATCATTTTATTTTAATCCCAATCCACGTACAAAGTCCTTCCAAACAGACTTGCAGCAACAGGCTCCAAAGTACCCCAGGCTCCTTGCTGTCTCTCTGGGTGTGCTGAGCGCCACACACTAAGGGCCAAGCACGGGAAGGTACTTAGACACCGGAATGCCATTAATTGCATTAGGAAGTGGGGGTCTCCTGGCTGCAGTCCTCCTCTCCCCTTCTGCAGAGCTGGGACGACCTCCCCAGGCAGGCCTGGCAAAAGAGTTTGCAGGCCCAAGGCAGCATGGCTGAGCCGCACGGCCACAAGTGAGTGGCCGGGTGGGTGGGGCTGGGAGCTGGGTAGCATTGGTCCCTGAATGCGCGGGGCCCAAGGCATCTGCCTCGCTCGCCTTGCCCAAAGGCCGGGCCTGTCCGCGGGGGGTTGTGAGGACCCAGGCAGCAACAGGTGGGACGTGCTCAGGTGTGACGGGAACAGAGCGGGATGACTCGGTCCTGGACAGATGTTTTGGGCAAAAATCAAACAAGCCAAAGCAGCCTTGTGCAACGAGAGCGTCTCACCCGGCTTGGGTCGCTGCCACTGGAGACGGTGTCAAACTGGGGGCAACAGGAATTGCCTGCAAAGTTCCCTTCCTCCAGCATCTGCCGCTCACTTTCTAGCCATGAAAGATTCTGCAAAGCACAGGGGACCGAATGCCCCCCAAGAGATGATCTGGCTGTGGCAGCCAGCCTGAGCTGCGTCCTTTGACTGCTGCTAGTGGTAGTGCTGGTGGACAATCCACCCCGTGATCCATGCTGGTCTTTTAGAGCACTGAGCGTAACAGCCGGGCTGTGCTCATCTGCCCAGACATGGGGGTTGGCTGGCAAGGGTGCAGTTAGCTGCAGAAGGGGAAGTTGCAAGTGTGTTCTGGGAGTCGCAGCAGCTGGGGCCTGTTGTGGAAGGCCCTGTAAAGCTGCATGTACTGCCGCTGCGCGGTTCATTTCAGAAGCTCCAATCCAGGTACAACAACACGGGCAACAAGGATCAGCATGAACCAGAAACCAAACCAAACACCGCAAGCCAAAGAGCAGGTTTGAGCACTTCGAATGTTTAGGTTGTGAAACCCGGCCCATGGAAACCCTGGTCTGCCAGCCTGTGCCCTGGTCTAGCAGGAAGGGGGGCGCTGCGAATCTGTGCTGCATATCCCCCAGACTGCGTCGGAGCCAGAACGTTCAAGAGAAACAGACCAAAAGCGCAAGAGTGCACAGAGGACATTGCTCACCAAGATTTTGTGGCATCTCATCTCCCACAGCAGCACAACCCACCTTGCTGGACTGTACTTCCCTGAGTTTCCCAGCCATGAATTTCACTCCACACTGGAACAAAAGACAGGACTATGCAGCACTTTAAAGACTAACAAGATGGTTTATTAGGCCACGAAAGCTCATCACCTAATAAACCATCTTGTTAGTCTTTAAAGTGCTGCATAGCCGTGTCTTTTGTTTCAGCTAGACCAGACTAACACAGCTACATCTCTATTACTACTCCACACTGGGACCCAGATGGGAACACTGGTCTGAAAGGGTCGAGAATCCTCCTGCGACGAAGGAAGACAGAGCCCCACAAAACACACGGCGCTCGTACACTTTGCAGGAACATGGTTCTCTGTGACATTTCAAACAATGCCCGGCCATGGGGACAGTAAGAAGTGAGACCAGCAAAAGCAGCACTCACAAAGCCCCACAGAGCACATAGAAACTTGGACAATGGACATTCTGGCAAGTCAGTGAGAAGAGGAAAACATGGATGAGTAGCAAACCAGCTTCCCTCATTTTGCAAGTTCATGTGAGTTCACAAATGTAGATCCTGAGCGAACATGGATCTGGGATGCATTGAAAGGTATGTTGTGAGCAAGACACGAGGAGTCATTCTTCTGCTCTACTCTGTGCTGATTAGGCCTAAACTGGAGTACTGTGTCCAGTTCTGGGCACCACATTTCAAGAAAGATGTGGAGGAAATGGAGAAGGTCCAGAGAAGAGCAACAAGAATGATGAAAGGTCTAGAGAACATGAGCTATGAGGGAAGACTGAAAGAATTGGGCTTGTTTAGTTTGGAAAGGAGAAGACTGAGAGGGGACATGATAGCGGTTTTCAAGTATCTAAAAGGGTGTCACAAGGAGGAGGGAGAAAAATTGTTCTCCTTGGTCTCTGAGAACAGGACAAGAAGCCATGGGATTAAATTGCAGCAAGGGAGGGTTAGGTTGGGAATTAGGAAAAACTTCCTGCCTGTCAGGGTGGTTAAACACTGTAATAAATTGCCTAGGGAGGTTGTGGAATCTCCATCTCTGGAGATCTTTAAGAGCAGGTTGGACAGACACCTGTCAGGGATGGTCTAGAGATGGTGATTGGTCCTGCCGTGAGGGCAGGGGACTGGACTCAATGACCTCTCAAGGTCCCTTCTGGTTCTAGTGTTCTAGGATTCTAGATACCAAGGCAGGCAACACAAAGGCGTCCATCAGCTAAGCTGAGGAGTCAAGTTCTCCGAGCCCTCGGGTGACTGATCAGAATACTGACACTGCTGAAGTGAAGGAGTGTCAGACACATGCTGCACAGAGCAAGGAAACCTGGCCACGAGCAGAGACAGCCAGTGCACGCCCAGCTCAGAACTCAGCCAGGAATCGAGTGTCAAACGCAGCATCCAACCCGCCCCACAGAGGACACCTGTAAAATGTTACAAATGTGGAGGCTCGTACCTACCCCGATGTGATTGCTCAGCGAAAGTGGCTCTTTGCCACAGCTGTGGGAATGACCCTGTAACCCACACACCTGCTGGGTGTGCTGCACTGTCCCATCTAGGCCACTTACAGAGTCTGCTCCAGCCTTAGCGGAGGGCCAGCTGGCTTTTGTTTCATGCAGTAGAGGCTCACGCACGAAGCTCCAGAGGTCCCAGGTTCGGTTTGGCCGGTCGGTGCCAGATACCACGATGCCAAATTCCGTACACATTCAGTTTCCCCACAGGCTCTTACGTCTTCACCGTGCTCCGCAACAGAACAAATGCATCTGAGCGCATGGTGCAGCCCCGATGCCGCAGGACCACTCATGGACCAAGCCTGAATTTTTGAATGATGCTGGTGCATGTGAATGATGGAGTAAGGTGGTAGGAGGCCATGCCGCAGACCCTGCTCTTACAATGGATGGCGGTAAAGATCTAGGCCCGGGGCAATCCAGGGCCATTGAAGAGACTTCAAATAAAACTGCACATGGATGACACGGTTCCGCCTGTAGCTCTAACACACGACACATTGCTTTGCGTGTCCGACAGCTGGCAGAATTAGTGCCCTGGAACAGCTTGACACCACTGAGAGCAGTCGGTCCCACACCAGGGATCTTCCCGAGAGCAGTCATCCGGAAACCCAACAAGTCGGCAAAAGCTGAGTGTGCGCGGTGAGAACTTCCTCCAGCAGGCCCCCTGGCCTGGCCTTACTGCCGGTCTGAACGGAGCGCAGTTCTTCTCCAGACTGCTCCTCACTGCGCAGAGTATCAACTCCAGCTCCCCCGCGCCAAGGTGCACAACCCCCCGTGGCACTCGGGTCTGCGGGTCAAAGTGCTACCGGGTTGGCAGGGGTTCCATGGCTCTTGGCCGCCTGCAAACACACTGTCCCAGCCCCCGGCACAGCCAGCGGCACAGGGCGGCGAAAGGCCAGTCACACAGAGCGCACGGAATGGGTGCCTCTGTCCTCTCCTCCCTCCTGCAGACTGGCCCCTGCGGGGGGTCCCCAGCCGCGAGGAGCACGTTGGGGCCAGCAGGGCCAGGCTTCGGCCTGTCCCGTAGAGAGACAGCCCTGATCTCCGAGCGCTCGTCTTTCATCCCCTGCCAGCCCCCCACCGAAAGCCATTGTGCCAGGGCTGGAAGCACTGCCCTCCCCCACCCTGCCCCTGCAGCAGGGCTTGATTGCTTCTGACCCTCCATGGGCGGTGGCAGTGACTGTGCGCTCTCAGTGCACTGATCGGCTGGCACCCAGAGAGCTTTCTGCCTTCCTGCCTGACCTTTGCTCTCGTGGGCTTGGCCGTCAGGCGGCCTGATGACCCCATGTGACGGAGTCCGCAGGAGTCTCCATTTCACAGTGAACGCACCGTCAGGGGTAGCAGCCCGCCAGGGCAGATGCAGGCATTTATTGAAAGAAACCGCTAGCTCAGGCGTGAGGCGGCTCGGGAGATAGCGAGGGAGAGCAAGCGCAGGCACCCGTGGGACCCTGGCTCAGACACAGCGCTGGGGAGTTACAGGGGGGAGAGGAAGGGCTGCCTCTTGCTAGAGCACTAGCCTGAGGCCCACGCTACCTGCGTTCAAATCCCTGCTCTGCCACCAACTTCCTGGGTCATCTTAGGCATGTCAGTTAACAGCTCCGTGCCTCAGTTTCCCATCTGCACATGGGGCCTTCCCTACGAGCCAGGGAAGGATAAAGGTGTCTAGGTGCATGAGCTCAGCCAGCACCAGGCAGGCTCTGTGAGGATACTAGGACACTACGCCCATGACAATGGACCACCCCGCTCCGGCTGGCCAAAGCTGCTCTCGCTACACACGATACAGCCAGATGAGGTGTTGCCCCTCTGGCGCAGCCGAGCGCCTCCACCACCCGGTCCATGTTGGTTAGATCAGAACATCTCACACCATCCTGCCCTTACGCTCAGGGCGGGGCCGCAAGTCTCGGTGTCTGTGGGGCGTGCACTGGTGTCGGGATGTTCTGGCACCACCTTCTGTGCTGGGGGGGGGACATCCTTGTACCCAGCGTGACTCAGGAGGGGGAGTTCTGCAACATCAGCCCTGCTCCCGTCAGTCTCTGGGCGGGGCCTGCCACGGGCTCGCAGCTTCCCGTTGCGTTAGAGCAGCCGAGAGTTGACCCTACTTGAGTTCAGGCCTCACACTCGGCCCCGAGCCAAGTGCTTGCATCTCAGGCTCTCTGCCTCCTACCGCGCTGACTGCAGCGCTGCCATCCCACAGGTGCCACGGAGCCTCCCCGGCTGGCAATAGTGGGGGGAGGCAGCGCCGGGCTACAGCCACTCCCAGCTGGCGTGGATGCCACGTGCTCACACCAAGGGCTGACAGGGCCCCAGCGCTGTGAGCAGCACTCCAGCTGGCCAAGGCTCCGTGCTGCCCCTGCCAGGACTCTCCCACCAGGCCCTGTCCTCTGCCCCTTGCACAGCACTGCCTGACCAGCTGCAGCTCCCTTGACACGTCCCCCAGCATCCCGTGGCAGAGCGGTGACCTGGCCAGGGCTACTCAAGGACTCTCTGGTTCAACCACATTCCTCATTGGCTCCTGTGACGTAGTGGGGGTACCTTGCTGGCTGCTATGCTGGGCAGTGGGTTGTCAGTGACCTCCCCTGGCTGCTGTCTGCAGCACGGCCCAGCAGGGCAGGGGATGAGTCATTATGCAAGGGGGCTTCGAAACTCCTCAGACAGGTATCTCCCATGGAGCGGAGCAATGGGAAGGAGGGGGGTGGAGCCCTGGCTGGGGGGCAGGGCTGGAAGTGAGGGAGTTAGTTTCTGTCTGGGATCATGGAGGAGACGGCCTCGGGAAAGGGGCTGGAATTTAGGAGCCCAGTCTCCCCCATTTCAAGGGGGGCTGAGGCATCCTAGGCCCGGTTCCTGTAACCAGATGACATCTGTGCTGTGCTGTATCCTGGAGAAGCAATAAACTCCCTCTATTCTACTGGCTGGTGGAGTCTGTCCGTGCCATTACGGGGGGCAGGAGTCGGGGGACCCCGACGCGCCGCCACAGCTCCTTGTCCCGGTTCTCCAGGTTAGA
Source organism: Pelochelys cantorii (assembly GCA_032595735.1). Taxonomy (NCBI): domain Eukaryota; kingdom Metazoa; phylum Chordata; order Testudines; family Trionychidae; genus Pelochelys; species Pelochelys cantorii. The sequence continues at coordinate 28,977,009 of CM064344.1, read as the reverse complement.
CAGGACTGCAGAGGAAGCCACTAAATGAGCAGCAAGGCCCTCGGTTGCTGGCTTCAGATTCAGATCTGCACATTTCTCAGCCCGACTTCTGGATCTCAACTCATTTATTTCTTGGAGACGCAGCACAGACTGTCTGCATGGATGAAGACTGACTGACCTCCCTCTCTTTCCCTCGGCTATCACCATGCTAACGATATGTTACTGACACAAGTGGCCAGAAACCCAAAACATTTCCCACAGACTAGTCCTTAGGAAAAATTATCCTTTGACATTTTTCCGGCTGACAAGTTGGATGTTCCACAGGAATTTTCACTGTTGCAACTTAAAATGGTTCACAGTCGTTCCTGGTTTTGGGTTGGAGGAGGTTTGGGTTTTCGCTGTTGCCAGGTGCTATTTTTTTATCTTCTCTCCCGCAAGGAAAGAATCCAAAGAGGAGGGGGGACAAATGAAAAGAAAGCTCTATATTTTTCAGTTTTCAAAAACCGAAACATAACTTTTAAAGCCAAAACAAAGCTTGGGGGTTGATTTTCCTGATAGACTGTTTTAAGAGCTCCCCAAAAGCCGTACTTCCCTGCTAGAAATTCTCATTTCGACGATGCCACCTTCAAGGTTGGGAAAATGCTTCAGCTGAACAATGTGGAGCAGCTCCAGTTCCAGAGCTCTGCCAGCTGCAGGAGCCACGAAGGCAGAAACAACGGCTCAAGTCCCTCCTGGAGCAGGAGATCTTTTCTGGAGGATGCTAGGCTCCACGCCTGCCTGTGCCATAGGGCCCACCCCCGAGACGGGCCTTCCATAGGGAGCTGGGGACCTGGATTCTGATCCCCGAGGTGTCATGTTGTGTAGGAAAGCAGTTCCTGAGCCTTGCAAGAGCATCAGGGCTGTTGTCCAGCTGATCTCAAGGCAGGAAACTGCCTCCCATGCCAGCCAGGGAGCAGGCAGCCCTGCACTGTCCAGCAGGGAGGAGGGTGCTGGCTGCACGGGGCCCCTCCCTCTGTTGGGTGGTGTGTGAAGTGCTCCAGTGCCTGAGCCCGTCTCCCAGGGAACTGGCTGCAGGTGCTGCTTGGGATCTGCCTCAGCAGGGGATCAAGTCAGCGCAAAGTGATGGATAAGGCACCGCAAAGCCCCATCAGTGCAGAGATGGCGATCCCTCGGGGCTGCCTCACCAGACATTTATGAAGGGGTCGGGGCCATTTGTCTGCTCTGGCAGTTCTGTGCAGCCTTGCCCTTTGCACTCAGCCCGGGGCTGGGTAAGCCTTAGCCCCTGGTGCGCACCAGCCCTGGGAACAGAGGGCCAACGTGAGACCGGGCACGGTTACACGCACGTCAGCCCTCGCACTGGTGGAATTTCACCAGCATCCTCATAGAGCAACAGTGCCACCAAGCGGGCCAGCGAGGCCCATGGTCTAGTTCGGGGGCCTGGCTCCCCCTGGGTCTCCCGCCTTTCTGTCAGTTTAATGGCACTGAGGGAGAGATTTCTGGCTGGCTCTGTTACGCAGTTGAGCCCCCGGCCTGCAGGAATAGCTGGCCACGTTCAAATACATCTCTGCCTGTAGCTGCCTCTGCGCGAGGGCCATGCCAGGATAGCCAAAGCACAGCAGAGGTCTGTGTGCAGACAAGCCCTCATGGCTAACCCCCCGGGACAAGCACATTAGAAGCTAAGGAGGCTTTTTACCTACCCTTAAACTAAGGCCGGTCAACAGTCAGATGCCCCTTTGCTTTAATGACATCTCTTTTCATCACCTCTTCCCCCTTCAGTCCCCGTGCTGCCCCTTGCTCCTTGCTGCTGAAGCATTTCTGGGCCCGACACAGTTGGAAGGAGTCCCCTCATTTTTCTCTATGAAGGAGATGGAGAGCAGAGACACAGGTCGAATGACTCACCCACGGTGAGCCTGGGCAAAGCTGGGCTTTGAAGCTAGGTCTGCCAGGTCCTACTCCATCAGGATAAGCCCGAGGCTACCTTCCTCACCTCTTTTGCACCTTCTAACTGCTCTGTGAATGTGCTGGGCCTGCCTGCTCCCCTGTCCCTTGGTACTCTCAGTCCATTGAAACTGACTTGGAAAATACAAGCTTGGTATAAAGTGCCCTTAGATCAGAAGACAGCACGTTGGCCACTGAATTCATTTATTTAGATCGGAAGCTCTTTGGGGCAGGGATTTTTTATTCCGTTTTTACACAGCGCCTCACACAGCGTGGTCCTGGTTCAGGACTGGGCCCCACGTGGTACCATAATACAATCAATAATAAATGCATCAGAATCAATAGCTAAAGAGTCTCCGTGCTCCACAGCTGCCACAACACAGGTGTCTTGCCTCAAACTTATGCAGTTGTAGAAGGGTTGGGTTCACCCAGGCACTCATCTGCCTCTGCCCTAAACAACCCGTCACAGGCCCTCCTCCCCCCGGTGCTGGAGAGCTAGAATCATAGAGCCATAGAACCCTGGAGCTGGCAGTGACCTCAAAGGGCCTTTGAGTCCAGTCCCTGCCCTCGGGGCAGCACCAGGCACCATTCTAGACCATCCCTGAGAGGCGTCTGTCTAACCTGCTCTTCAATATCTCCAGTGATGGAGACCCCACAACCTCCCTAGGCAACTTATCCCAGTGTTTAACCCCCGACAGGCAGGAAGTTTTTCCTAATGTCCAACCGGAACCTCCCTTGCCTCTTAGAAATGGCTGGCTGGCTGGCTGGCTGGCTGGCTGACTTCCCTGGACCACCCCAAGGCACTTGCCAGCCCTCAGCTTGCAGTGCTCACGGTGGCAGGTCACTGGGCTGAAAGTCTGTGGATGAAGCAGGTTTCTGGGATGCTTTAAACACTGGGCCATTGATTTCAGCTGTGCCAGCCTGGCCAGCTGTGTGGTATTGCCCAGGCAGGCAGGGCTGAGTGTGCATGGGTGTGTTTGGATCAGGGCCATAGCCACGGGTGGGCCTGGGTCAGGTGGGCTATGGCCCACCTACTTAGCATCCAGGCCACCCCCCAGCCTTGGCTCTACTCCAGCCCTAGATGCCCACCCAGTGCTTCTATCGGGGGGCAGGGGCTTGCCCTGCTCCGTCCACCACTGCTCCTGACAGCAAACAGGGGAGGGCACAGAGGTTTGCTGTCCGGCTGGGGGGCAGTGGGACAGGAGCCATTGCTGCCGGGGGGGGTGGTGTCTCTCAGAGCCAGGTGCCAACCAGAGCAACCGTTGCCCTTTTCTGAACCCTTTTCCGGTATCAAGATCTCTTGTGAGATGAGGCGAGCACATCTGTGTGCAGCACTCAAGGTATGGGCATCCCGTGGGTTTATACAGCGGCAGGAAGCTATCGCCTGTCTTATTCTCTATCCCTTTCTTAAGCAAGGCCGGCTGGAGGGGGTGGGCAGAGGCAGTGCCAATCCCTCCTGCCCGCTTGTCCTGGCTACAACATTGGTTTGTAGACGTTGGGTTGTGTGTGTTTGTATGTGCATGTGTCTATATACACAGTAGTGTGATCACATGTGCGCGGTTGTGTGTGTGTGTTAGTTTGGGCGTGATCCTTGTAGACAGTTGGCTTGTTTTACCATTCACTGAGCACTGTATTCTCACTGGCTGTGGTTATTCCACACGTACTCAGTGTGTGCTAGCCAGACGTGTCAAGGTAGCTAGACGCAGGATAGGACTATCTGACCGGATATTTTAGAAATGTGCCCCTCTGTCTGTCTGTCTGTTTGCTGAAGAACTCCTCCTAGACCCTTTAGTTCTATCCTCAGCCTTGCACCAGGCCTTACGTCTCAGGCCCTCTTTCTAGTACAACCGCCACTCTCAGCACTTGCTTACTAAAGCCTCCAGTGACGCGTGAGTGTGTTTGTGATCACTAGCCTCGTGCTTCGTGTGTCCAGAGAGCCTCCCAATCTCGGAAATCTCACTAACGGTGAGTTTAAAACCTCAACATTGCTCACTGTGACCTGACACAGAACGGTTCATTCAACTGACACAGCAGCTAGATGTGTATATGTGTGGGGGGGTGTATTTCCATGTGCCTGTGTGCGTGGTTTTCATGGGTGCAAGTGTTCATGGCTATGTGGGGGGGGGTGTGTATCGATGGTGTATCATTCACTTTTCTTTATGGCTGGTGATTCTTCCAGCTGGAATCGCAGGACATTAATAAAGTTCCCAGACGTGGGGCCCCTCTCTGGGACTCCTGCCTGCCCCAGCCAGGCCCCTGCACTAAACCCCCAATGGCTGAGTTTATTCTTTGTTTTATTTCCTGATGATGAACTGACGAGAGTCCCTGGGAGGTTGTCGCAAAGCTGTGCTCAAACTCCACAAGCGCTCGGTGCGTCCCAGCAGGGGGCTTGCCACTGGGTTTGTGTGTACAGCACCCAGTGCAATGGGCCCTACTGTCACTCGGCCCCCTGCCCTATAAATAAAAAGCAATAATGCTCTCTGCCCACAAGATGGCAGCCCTGCTCCAGCGGAGGAAGCCGTGTGAAGACGCAGCCCCAGGCCGCAGTCCGGAGCATCCTCCTCCCGGCCACAGGGCAGCTGCTCCCGACTGTGGCCTGTCCCCAGGGAGAGAACAACTGCCAGGCCGGCAGCAGAGGGAGAAGGATCTCCAGGCCGGGGGGGGCTGACTCTCCACTTTAGGGGCTTCCCAACTTTGGGACATTTTGCCTGACACCAAACCCTTACCCCCAAATTCCATGGGCCCTTTGGTCAGTTCCAGCCCTGGGGCACTGAGCTCCACTCCCCTCGTGCCCCCGGGTGCACCCAAGAACCAGGCTGCGGGTGGGCACAGCCCAGGCCAGAGACCCCCCCTCAGGGTCCCTGCGTCCACCCCGGCCTTGTGGCATTCCAGAAGCAATGGCCCATGACAGAACCCAGCCGGCCCAGGCAGGCGGAGGGGCGAGGCCGGGTTCCCCTCATGCTGACGGGGGCTGGAGTTAGCATGACGTAGGAGAGAGGGGAATCAGGGCCCGAGCTCGCGGGGTCGATGCCTGGATCTCAGCAAGGCAGGACTCTTCCGCTCCCCCAAGCACCAGGAGAGGCAGCTCTGAAGGGCTCAGTGTGGCTGGGGCAGGTAGCCCAGCCCAGGCCATCGCACCAGTGCAGCCAAGCCTGACATGCGGTGAGGCACGCAGGGAGCACAGCCCCCAGCTGCTGTGGGGAGAGCCCGAGAGGCAGTGGGGGAAAAGGGCCCCGGGGAGCTCAGCGCTCTGGGGGAGCCCTGCCCGGGGGCTGAGGTACGACAGGCGTCAGCAGCAGGGATTGGACTTGTGACCTCTGTGCCTACGCCTCTGCTGCCTGAGCCGAACGCCCAGCTCTGTCTGGCGGGGCTGTAACGGGCTTGCTAGCCTCTGCGCTGCCCCAGCCCCGATGGAGGGACAGAGCCGCCCGGCATGAGGCGGATACAGTAATAACCACAGGCCAGCTCCACGCTCCGGCTCAGACCAGCTCTGCCCAGCATCACCAGCCTCGCCATGAGCCGGTCAGACCTGGGCTGGAGCCAGGTGCCAGGGCACAGGGACAGTCAGCAAACCCCCGGCCATAGGGACAAACCTGGGCTGGGGCATGAAGAGCCTGGGCCAGGCAAGCCAGGTCTGCGCAGCCTTTGTGACTCCCAGGTGCCAGCAGGACCCCACAGAGCCTGGGGCAGCTCCGGAGTCGTGTTCCGGGGTTGTAGGGCCTGGTCAGTGACTCCCCATTGCAGCCAATAGAGACCGCATGTGGCCCCGGCCCTAGGTCAGTACAGTCCACCCGGGATGCCTCAGTCAGCTGCTCACTGTGGTTCTTGCTCCCCAGACTGGGAGTTCCTCGGGGCAGGGACTGTCTCTCACTACAGTCTGTGCAGCGCCTAGCACAATGGGACCCCAATCCCAGTCGGGCCTTTGGACGCTACCGCCACACTAGTGATCACATCTCCCCCTTAGCAGTAAGGAGTCAGTATTCACAGCCCTGGCCCCGCCTGAGCCATGCGGTCTGCTTCTGCTCTGGGCCTCGGGTCTTTGTGAGAACGTCCGCCAGTCACCAGAACTCCAGGTGGTCTGTGAGAGATCCTGGGGGAGACCAAGAGGAGCAGAGCACAACCACTGGCAGGAACAGTCCTCGGGCCTGCTGAATCCAGGGGAGCTTTGTATCAACACCAGGGAGGCCAAGATTCCATCCTGAAATTCTGCCTCCCTTCTGCGTAAGCTCCCCACAGATCCACTCCCATGAGATGCCTTGTGCCAGGGGAAGCAATGGGGATGGAGGTCTGACTGTAGGTTCAATAAGGACGCAGGGACAGCCCATGGACGTGAAAGGGGTGAGTTCCACACAGACCAAAGGAAATGCTTTCTTGCCCGTTAGCCTGTGGAACTCACTGCCACAGGATGTGACTGAGATCCAGGACTTAGGATTCCTTTAGGGAGTGGACCTTTGGCTGGGGAACAGGAATAGTCATGTTTCATGGGGAAGGAGATAAAACTAGTGCACACGGCATCGCAGTGTAGGCTGTGGCTGGGCACATGTTGCTGATGGTGCCAAACTGACAACCACGCACAGACGAGTGAGCTAGGACAACCAGGGCAAGGATTCCAGAGCCACAGGGAAGATCCTGGTCACACTGCCTAAAATGCAGCTCTAGATTCACTCCACTGAAATGAAGGGAGTCTCTCTGGATTCACACTGAGCTGTCTGGTCCCTGGCTCTGGGTCCATGGAGGAGACAGGCAGAGCATCTGAGCCACCCCCTGGCCTTGGGGCAGTGCAGGCATAAGAATGAACCGCTGGTGGCTCCTATCTTGTCTAATCCATGGTGCATGCCAGTCCCAGAGCTCCCAACCCTTTGCGGACATTAGTTGCAGCTCCTCCCTGTGCAGGGGCAGGGGTAGAAGTGTCCGCAGTCCAGAGATGGGATCCGGAGGCCCAGTCTTGCTGAAGGTCTCGGACACAAGTCAGCCCCTGAGCCCAGGAGTTCTGCTGCCCTGTTCACTGCCCTGGCATTGCACCAAACCCTCAGGGGCTGCACCGGAGCCCAGCCCATGCTCCTGGGCACTGGAGGCAGGGAAGGGAAAAGTTAAACCATTGGCTCATAGCTGGTGAGCTCATCGGAGCTGAAGTCTGCTCCCTCGGTTATTAGCCGGGGGTGGGGGGGGAGTAGCGGAGCTGGGAGACTGTGACGCCCACTTAGTGCAAGCGTGTCCATGTGCCAGGCAGGGGAGACAGCCGGAGCTGCTGGCCATGTAAGTAGGAATCTCTCACTACAGGGACTAAGGAGCACCATGGATAAGAGGAGGTTGTGAGTTGGGATTGTGGGGGTCTGTAGATGGGAGGGGGTGCTAGCTGGGATTGCGGGGGTCTGTGGATGGGACGGGGGTGCTGGCTGGGATTGAGGGGATCTGTGGATGGGAGGGGGTGCTGGCTGGGTTTATGGGGGTCTATGGATGGGCGGGAGGTGCTGGCTGGTATTGCGGGGGTCTGTGGACGGGAGGGGGTGCTGGCTGGTATTGTGGGGGTCTGTGGACGGGAGGGGTGCTGGCTGGGTTTACGGGGGTCTGTGGATGGGAGGGGGTGCTGGCTGGGTTTATGGGGGTCTGTAGATGGGCAGGAGGTGCTGGCTGAGATTGCAGGGGTCTGTGGATGGGCGGGAGGTGCTGGCTGGGATTGCGGGGGTCTGTGGACGGGAGGAGGTGCTGGCTGGTATTGTGGGGGTCTGTGGATGGGAGGGGGTGCTGGCTGGGTTTACGGGGGTCTGTGGATGGGAGGGGGTGCTGGCTAGGTTTATGGGGGTCTGTGGATGGGCAGGAGGTGCTGGCTGAGATTGCAGGGGTCTGTGGATGGGCGGGAGGTGCTGGCTGGGATTGAGGGGGTCTGCGGATGGGAGGGGATGCTGGCTGGGTTTACAGGGGTCTGTGGATGGGCGGGAGGTGCTGGCTGGGATTGAGGGGGTCTGTGGATGGGAGGGGGTGCTGGCTGGGTTTACAGGGGTCTGTGGATGGGCGGGAGGTGCTGGCTGGGATTGCGGGGGTGCTGGCTGGGTTTACGGGGGTCTGCGGATGGTAGGGGTGTGTGTGTTAGAACTAAGGATCAGAGTCCAGGACAGGGGAGCTGACAAGTTCCTTGTCACGGGAGAGCAGAGTAAAGCACCGAACAGGGACATTCCAACGGCCCCAATCCAATGCTTGATGGGCAGGTGACACTGGGTGAGTCGCTGGGACCCTCTAACTGACTCTAGTGGATGCCAAACCTGCTATCCCAGGATCCAGTGGCAGGACCAGACCCCGCTGTCAGTTCCACCCGCCGAGTCTCGATAGAGTCCGGCCCCTTCTTCCACTGAACAGCCCCCAGGGCCCCTCGTATGGGTTGTTTCCCATTTCTGCATCTGCAGCCAGAGGCGTGGAGTCTAGCTAGCCTGCGTGGGGCCAGCGTCCCAAGCCCACCCCACCCCACGGACCTCGTCCACACAGGAAGTAGCAGGGGGTGGGGTTGGTTGTGCTGAACTGGTTTGAAAGGGCTCCACCCTGCGGGCCTTGGCCAGGCAAAGGGCCCCCTCACTCAGCAAGAGCTTTGCCCCGGGCCGGGCTGCAGGATCATGCCCTACAAGGAGGTGTTCTGGAACCTGCTCTGGGGGCACGGCTGAGAGGGCCGGCTGTTGGGTTACCCGCAGAGACAGTTCATGTAGCCAGTTCCCTTGTCTCCAACTGACATGCCCATGTGCCGGGACTGTCTGTGGTGAGTTCGCTTTTTACAGCCTCCCTTCCCTCAATAATCAGATGCACTTGGTGGCCCTTCACACAGATGCTTTGTTCCTGGTCAGGCTCCGCATGGTACCTGGTACCTCCCGGCGGTACCTGCTGCCTGGGCTGGATGAAGGCCGGGGGGGTCCTCAGGACCTTTCATTCCCCAGCATGGGGTCACGTCACCTCTGGCACCAAGAGAAGGGGGACTGGCCAGATCTTGTACCGGGCACTAGCGCTGCGATTCTGTGCTGAGGGGACTATAGCAAACCCAGAGACAGACTGGCACAACCACCATGACAGCTCCTAAAGTTGGGAGGGGGGGCAGGCAGGGCCGTCCCTACCAGAGGCCGTGTATTAGTGACCTCAACTCCTCATTATCTACCACTCACAAGCTCGTTCACTGGTTTCTCGCAACGGGACGTTTTCGGAGGTCGCTCCCTGTTTCCGATCTCACTCTCACCTGCCCGGAATGACTCTCCAGGCTCTGAATCCAGCCTGTGCACTTGCAGGTCTGGTTTCCAGGTCTCCCAACCCAGCCACACGTGAGAAGTGCACGTTTATGCTGCCACAAAGATGAGGCCAATCATCCTGCTTGTGTCAAATGCGCACTGACTATTCAAAAGCTGACTGCTCCGGAACACAAATCCCTCCCAGGCCCACGACTGGGCTGTACTACAAAGCCAGGGCCCGACCCTGCAAAGCTCCACTTTGCACGTGTGACTGGCCCCCTGATGGCACTGCAGTGACTGACATGCCTAAGCTGGCCAGGGGCACCAGACTGGGCGGGTTGGCATGTGCGCCACGTTCCCAGCTTCCACTGTGGGTCGCTGTGTGACCGTGGCAAGTCATCACCCTGCTCTGTGCCTCAGTTTCCCTGTGCTTTAAATGGGGACAATGACACTTTCCCTGAGGACCCTGTATCGCGAGGGCAGGATCTCCTGTCCCTCTGGTGTAAGCAGAGGAGCCCGGGGGAAACATAGGAGACCCAGGCCACTGGGCCTTCCCATGCTCTGCTCCTTCCAGCCCTTTGCTGCCTGCTCTCAGAGTGCAGCACGCACTGGCCCAGGGCCTGGTCAGCTCTGCTGGCTGCTCTCAGGTGGGCCCAGGACCTGCTCCTAGACTTGCCCTAGGAGCATGGGAGCAGGTGGGTGCTGGCCGCCTTGGAGAGCTGGCCATTTCACAGAGATGCTCCAATGGGAGCTGGGTTCTTGTGAGCCCCAGAGCCAAGACTACCGGCCCCATGCACTGGGCACAGAGCAGGGGGTTCCCATGGACCTGCTTGATGCCCAGCCAGCTGGCACATTTGCAGCAGCATTGTTCCCATAGCAGCAATACCCTCCTCTCTCAATTGTAGCCCCGGGAGTGTTGCTCTGCTCTGGCTCTGGTGGGGCCATGGGCCCTAGCTAATCAGTAAGCACCCCCTCCCCCAACAACATGACCCTGCAAGTGAATTTCAGCCCCTGCTGCCCTAACTCCCTCTGTTTTCCTCTTCTGTTCCTCTCAAGCGCTAACCCCCAGCACCATGGAAACCCAGCCCAAGAGCCTGGACAGGAGCGAAAAGTCCCCTGAATCCAAGGATTTGCTCACTAGCCACACAGCCAGCACGCTGTGCATCAGCTCCAGGAGCGAGTCCGTCTGGACCAGCGCACCCAGGAGCAAGTGGGAGATCTACCACAAGCCCATTGTGGTAGTGTCCGTCGGAGGCGCCATCTTCCTCTTCGGGGTGGTGGTCACCAGCCTGTCCTGCTTCCTAGAGACCAACAAGATGGTTTACAAAATGTGTGGGCCGGCTTTTCTCTCCCTGGGGCTGATGCTTCTGGTGTGTGGCTTCGTGTGGATCCCAGTCATCCGGAAGAAGCAGCGGCAGAGACAGAAGTCGCGCTTCTTCCAGAGCATCAAGTCGTTCTTCTTTAACCGCTGAAGGCCGCTCGGGCGCAGCGCTCGCTGGCGGCAAGCGATGCCTCTTTTGGCCTGGCTGGATTTGCCATGAGATTGCTACCGCCCAATCCTGCTCTCGGACATGCCTAGTGGTTCCCCTGCTCGGACTTCTCCTCTCCCCATCGGTGAAACTCACCCCCATGCTGGTCCTCACTGGGCAAGTGACCGTCACTCTCTGTGTGAGGAGAGCAGAACCCTGCTGCTGAGGCGAGCAGGTGGGGTCTGGGACGGGCTCGGTGTCCTTGGCTGCCCTTGATGACCTTTTTAGATCCCTTCCGCACACACACTGCTCTGATGCTATTAACAGGATTTCACTAGAACGTGTGAACCCTTGCTCAGGCAGGCGACTCTTACTCCCAGGAGCAGTCGCATGGATTCGAACACCGCTACTCGTGTGAGTAAGAGTCGCGGGACGGGTCTGACAGAGCATAACCTGAAAGGATTTCAGCCATGTTAACCGAGGAAACAGGCAATGTTAGCCAGGGACGGGACTGTTTTCCACAGCCACATGGCTACAACTCCCCATCTGGCTAAGCGGGCCACGTACAACACTTCAGATCTAGAAGATCCATAGTGCCAGGACATGTCCATTGGATCTGAAGGAGACAGCACTGCAAGGGCAAACTGAATCATTTCTTTCTAGCCACCCAAGCATTGGACCTCAGAGGACACATCCAGAATGATAAACGTGCATGATCCACAGCTGGGAATGGCAGGACTCAGATGGGGACGTGCATGAGGTACGTCTCTTAAGGAAATGAGCATTTGTGTGTGACGCTACTCTAAAGGACATTGCAATATGCTGCTTACCTACCACATTCTGATGGAGGCCTCAGGTGCTATTTATTTCTACCTAAGCAGCCAAGTCAAAGAGCAACTGAGCATCAGAAATAGCATTTCTCTGTCCAGTTTTAGAGTTGGTCTCTAAGAAATTCAGTCTGTATGTTTATCTCCTTTTGGAGCGCTTGTCTGTCAGCATGGATTCCAGCTCAGCAGAAATCTCAGACATTCCACACGGGCTGATCAAGAGCAACTGTCCAAGAGATGCTGTGTTTCGCTCAAGCCCACTAAGCTCCCATCATCAATAATTATTATGTACCCTGAGGAAATTTACCGACACAAAGTGGGAACCGTTTTGGAATATTTTTATTTAATACAGTAGTTGTCATTTTTTTTCAATGAGGCCTGGTTAGTTTTAAAAAGCATGTAAATACAATGTCCCAACTCCAAGTCAAACTGTGCAATTGGTCTTTGGATTGGATTCTACGGACGAGATATTTACAAAGACACGTAGTTTGTATTTGGCACCTACATAAATGTCTTGGTTTTCAAAGCTACTGAGCTCCTGTTGCCTCTACTGAAGTCAAAGGGAGCTGAGAAGACTCAGCAGCCCCAACTGGTTTGTATATCTGGTTAGCCTCATAAGCATAGCATTGAGTAATCTCATGCCTGCATGCAGACCCTCCTTTTCCCAGGTAAGGACACGGCCGTACACCGACACCTCTGGCTTTGGTCAGGTTGCATTGCAATAGTCCTGGATGATTGTCAACCTGTGGAACTCTTTGCCAGAGGATGTTGTGAAGACCAGGACTTTAATAGGGTTCAAAAACAAGCTAGATAAATTCACAGAGGACAGATCCATCCATGGCTATTAGGCAGGACGGGTAGGAATGGTGTCCCTAGCCTCTGTCTGTCAGAGGTTGGGAGTGGGTGACAGGGGAGGGATCACTTGGTGATTCCCTGTTCTGTTCCCTCCCTCCGGGGCACCTGGCATTGGCCACAGTCGGAAGACAGGACCCTGGGCTAGATGGGCCTTTGATCTGACCCAATCTGGCTGTTCTTATGTGGATCAATGCCCATCAGAGACCAAATGGCAGCAAAACATGGGAAAGGCAGAGTCTAGCTCTTCCATCGAGAGCAGGGGAGGGAACCATTTTTGGTCGGGGGTCGCTGACCCACAGAAACATCATTTGGGGGTCACACACAAGTGAGAAACAAAAACAAACCCCTCACTGACGTGGCCCCTGAGAAGGAGACAGACACTCCCCACATTCCCCTCCCACACCAGACCCTCAGGGAGGCCCTGGCTAGTAGATTTTGTGTGCTCCGGCCCCACGGAAGGATGACAGGGGGCTGGAGTGCTAACATGGGCTCCCCAATGCTGGGGGGGAGCCCAGGGCCTCTGTAGCTGGATCCAGGCAAGCTGGGGGCTGCATCTGGCCCCCACCCCTTAGGTTCCCCACCTCTGCTCCAGAGCCAAATGCAGCCATTCAGCTCAGAGAGCTAGTCAGATTCCTTAGGAGAGAGAGGAAGGAATGTCTGTTGTGGTTTGTAGAACTCCTGAAATCTTCACAAAGCTTTAACCATTTTGTTTCAAACATCAGTAGCCTGATCGGAATAGTCTCTGCCAGCCTTAAAATCAATGGAGCGGCCCCTCAGCTGCTGCATGTTGTCATAATCCCCCTGGAGGGCCCAGATACTAGGGCTTCACAGACTGAGACCCAATTCTCTTCTCTGCTACACACTTTCTTGTTCATCCTTGGACAAGATACTCAGCCCCTCTGTGCCTCAGTTCCCCTCCTGCCCTCCCTCCCCAGGGGCTTGGGAGGATAAATGTGGTGACGATTGTGACCTGCTTGTGAGATCAGCTGGTGAAAAGCATCATACAAGAACCAGGCAAGCAATGGCACGATGAGAATTCATCCCAGTCCGGGGGGCTACTGCTTGGAACGCCGATTCACTCGTTCCCTGCTGATGAAATGGAGGGATCTGAAGAAGAGCATCCACTGGAAGTTGCATTAGGTCAGTACAGCCCTGTCATAGTGCATGGGATCCTGCCAGCGATGAGACAGCTTGCCCTGGGGTCAGGGCACTGATGTGTTTCTTGCACTAACAGCCTCAGTAGCTCTGCTCTGTCCTGGTAACAGCAGTTCTCTAATTACTCTGTGGAACAGACAAGTTCACTGAGCTTGCTATTAACCTGAGCTGACGGGAATGTCTCTTTCACAGCCCTCTACCTCCCCGCTGCTGCTAGATCTAAGCCAGCCAGGCCTGCTTCCAAAGCAATTCCACCAAAACCAGATCCAGATGCCACAACACAGAGGTTCCTTCCCCGGACACCCAGGGCCTGGGGCTCACCCTTAGCTGCAAAGGGAAGGAATCAGGAGTGGTACATTAAGGCCCTGAAATTTGCCCTCCTGCAGCAGTTGCAGTGTGGGGCCAGAGTTCTGGGGCTTGGGGTTAATAGATCCTGGGGACTGGAGAACCCTGCTCTGGTTTGAGCCTGGGTGGTTCATGTTAATAGGAATGTAGGTGGCAGGTATGTGGGAGGGGACAGCTTTCAGGATAAGCAGCACTGGCTCTGGGGAATTGGTTCAATATTCCATGAGCAGATCCCAAAGGAGTCAGCCGTTTCCTGGCTGGCCTGGACATGGTTAACAGTCAGGGGATCGGTATACCAGCTCCTTCCCCCTGACGTTTCAGCTCTATGCCAAAGGAGAGCCTCTGCCCAGCTAACGCCCCTTGTACGCCCAGGGACCTGGCTCCGTACCCACAAGATGCTCCCCAGGCTCTCAGAGCCAAATGCTCTGCTGAGATTCACAGGTGTAGCTCGGGTGCAACTGTGTCCATTTACACCAGGGGAGGAGCTGGCCCAGGGCCTCTGGCTCTGGCAGGGAATCTCTAATTTTGCCTGAAACAAATGCAACTCCTCCTGCCGCCTGCCCGGGAAGGTTCAGGTGAGGGGAGGTACCCAGCAAAGGACCGTAGTGCTGTGCGTGCCAGGCACCCAACCCCACCCTTACCACAGGCAGCGGGCTCCAGACACTGGCATCCAATGTGTCTTCCGACGTGGTGGGATTGCCCCCACCCTTCCCCCGGGATGTGACAAGCCAAGAGCGGCTTCCTCTTGAATCTTCTCCCGTTCGCTGATTTTACTCCTGCGCCTGCTAACATCATGTTGGGGGGATGGCAGGACTCTGGCCAGCCGGTGCCTCATTTCTGAATACACTGAATAAACTATTGGCTCAAACTCTCCTCCTTGTTTGTGTGTAACTATGCATGGAGGGACCCGGGGGGGGGGAGGTCGCCACTCCCAGCCCAATCAGAAGAAAGGGAATTCCAGTCCCACACTCACAGGGTCACAAGCAGTCCTGCCTTCAAAAATCCAAGACAGGCTGTCCATGTGGGCAAGGGCTACTCATGCTCGTATTTTAATTTTGTATATATATTTATATTGTGTTTTTAAAAATTGTGTAAGTCACATGGAATATTTTAAATAGAGAGGTGGGGTAACAATATTTTAAATAAATAAATAATATATAGTCATGTGAGCAAGAACCATGCCTGGGACCTCAGGGCTGCTGTGAAACAAGTGATGCCACCCCCTCTGCCCAGGTGCATTATATAAAGGTGTTAATCATATTCTCTGGATCATTCCTCTCCACTCCCTAGGCATCCCCCTTTGCTTTTTTGCCTGCAGCTTCCCACTGAGCAGGTATCTGGATTAACAAATTTACCAAGGGCACAGGGCTCAATTAACAGTTTCTGCTCAATGTTCAGCTATGGTCCAGGAGACATTAGGATGCCCAGGGAACAGAATGGAACACAACAGAGAGCAGAGCAATGCCTGGATTGCAAAGGGGCCCCCTTAGCTGCATGCTGGGAGCAGCACAGGACACCCTATCTCTAAAGGGATATTGCAGAACTGGAGCGTGATCAAAGAATGGTGTTGAGAATGGTCGAGAGCCAAGACTAACTCTCCTGTGAGGAGAGACTGAAAAGACAGGGGTTAGTATTTCAAGAGGAGACAGATAACAGGGCAGGGGATATACTAGGACTAGAGTCTGGCTCAGGAATATCCCTGCTCCCTGTTGTAACACAAGAACAAGGGGAGAGGCAATGAAATGAAAAGTGAGAAAAGGAAATGTGTAACTGGACTGGAACTCAGTCACTGAAGGTTGTAGCAGTGAAGAATTTAGCAAGATTGAAAAAGCGATTAAAGAAGAATAGGGATCAAGAATATTAGACTTAATGGCAGCAAAACCCTAGAAGAGATTTAAAACGTTTATTAAAGCTAATGTTAAAAAGTTACATACTACACAGGATAAGAAAAGAGCCTCTTTACGTCTGATACAGTGCTGAGAGTGTCCACAGATACAAACCTCAGAGAGGGAGCTGTATTCGTCTGTATCTGACAACATCTGACAAAGTGGTTTGTTAAGTCTTTAACGACGCCACATTGTTTTCACAAATACAACGGTTCTTTTAAAAATCATCAGGTGCATGTAGTACATAATCAGAAAAAACCCAAATTTAAATGACTGAATTTAACAATACAGTTTTAGCTAATAGCATCCAAGTATTCAGGTACATTACTCATGAAAAGTTGTATAGAGATTTGGTTGCAGAAAGCAGACATGTCAATGAGTGAAACCTCGCCTCAGTAATTGAGAACATAGGGTAAGCTGTCTGTTAGAAAATACAGTCCCTCAGGAAAGTATTTGCGTTACTTTCCTGACTATGCCTCCTATCAGCGCTCCAGCTCACCCTTCCTGGTATTGCTGATGGCCAGTGATGTGCCCTAGGGTAAATGTCACTTGGCCACCTGATGGCATCTGACACCATGAGTTGCCACATCAGCTGAGCATAACGTTGACCTCTTCCACGTCCTCTTAACATTCACTCATTACTGGGTTCCATGTGTCCGGGGTGCCAAGGAGCAACATGTAAGCTTCAACCTCGCAGCCCTAGCGCTCAAGGTGTTGGCCAGAGAGCGGTATTTCTTCAGCTTTTGAGATCAGGCAATGTGGAAGGCAGAAGCCCTGTCCTCAAAGGGCACAGAGATATCATAGAACATAGATTAGGGGGGTTGGAAGAGACCTCAGTAGGTCATCCAGTCCAATCCCCTCCTTGCTCAAAGTAGGACCAACCCTAACCAAATGAATTTCCACCATGATGATCTTCTTATGGACCAGGCTGGTGATGACAATGTCCGGTCACAGTTGGCTACCTATTCTAGGGATGGTGGAACTTGCGGTAACCTTCCTCATGAGTGGCAGATAGCTCTGGCTCGCTGATCTGGGATGGTGTTGTGTCTCAGCTGCCAGGCTCTGGGGTGGGTCTTTCACCTTGTGCTTCAGGACTTAAGCCAATTTCTAATGATCAGAGAGGATGACCTCAAATGGGGAGGTCAGATAAGCTCTCATCTGCTACTTCAGGATTCTTGCATCTTCCTCTGAAGTATCCTCTTGGATATCCAGCTAAATAGACCTTGGGTCTGAGACAGTTTGGCAATTCTTATGCTCCTATATAGCCCATGCACCTGCATTCCAAAGCTGCTCTACTCACTATCATGGTGGGTTTCATGCTGTCCATCAAACGCCAGAATAAAGATAAGCGAATCCTTTCCAGAACAGGTTGGTTGGCGACTAAGCGCTGTTTTGAGATGGTATCAAGTTACACGCCAAATGTGATTATCTCCAATTCTTGCTAAAACAAGGTTAGATGCTATTTGCCTCCTTCCCTTGTGCTATAAAAAGAGAAGGGAATTGGTTACAAAACTCATTATCGCTGCATGTCAGCAGTTCAAAGAGGAGTGGTTTCTCCAGCACATGAAACATTGTGGCCCAGCCAACCTGTTCAGCATGACTGGCCCCGGTTTAAACCACGTCTGTCTGTTATTGCAAATCTTCTGACTCATGTTCTCTTTCTACCCTGCATAGTAAAGTCAGCGTGCAGTCAGGCAGCCTTCATGCATGTGGGTTCTGGCTGCAGGGTTGAGTCCACTGTCACTCACCCTGACCAGAGGCAAGCCCAAAAGCAGGTGCCACGTCCATTTGGGCTCGAGTGTCCTCTCTTACTATGAATTGGATTTCATTCATTTCACCATACAGCGAGCCAAAGTCATCCCTCAAGTAATGTTACCAAATTTGACACCCTTGTTAGCCACGCCTACAGGGACCCACATTCCCATATGTTGACCCACATCTCCTGGGGATGCTGGAGTATGCAGGTACGACAATTGCACAGCAGACAGAGGGGGAGGAGCGGAAGAACCAGATATGGACACCATGCCTAAGACACCCCTACCACAGGGAACTCATCAGAGGCAAATACCCATCTCAGTCTAACAGGCAATCCTAGAAAGGGGACCAGTTTCACACTTGAGAGAGAGCTGGAATCACTAATCCAGTGCCAAAGTCCCGGGATCCACGTTATTTTTCACAGAGTCATTGATTCCAAGACCTGAAGGGACCATTATGATCATCTAGGGTGACCTGCTGGATAGTACAGGCCAGAGAATTTCCCAAGAATAATTCCCAGAGCAGATCTTTAAAAAAAAAAATCTTGATTTAAGAATTGTCCATGATAGAGAATCTTTCACGACTCGTCATAAATTGCTCCAATGACTAATTTGTCTCACTATAAAAATGTTTCACCTGCTGAGTTTTGCTGGTATGGCTGCCCCACACTAGGAGCACTTTGCTTGGGTAAATGCTGCTCCAATACATCTGTTAGTCTATAAGGTGCTACAGGACTCCTTGTTGTGTTTGCTTGGGTAGTAAGTATTCTGCTATTCAGATACCAATAAAGCACTTCTAGGGTAGACATGGGCCCAACGTTAACAGCAACAGACTTTGCAGCCCAAGTACCCGCAGAGCAGAAAATGCTGCTGCTGTGAGAGCTGCAACCAAAGGCCGTGAGACCCCGTGGCACGACAGCAGTCACCAAGATATCTAGTGCTGTCTCTCAAGATTGGCAGGCCCCAGCCGGTTCTGGGAAATTCCCCTCACTCAGAAGCCAGGTGTTGCAGCAATGCAGGCAGTCTTGATTTTCCTGATGGATCTCACCGACTCTGTGGGAATATCATGTTTCAGCGGAAACCAGCACGGAAGGGGAAATTGTTTACTTAAAAATGCACTGGCTAGAACATTTACAGCACTTCTGCAGATCTGAGCTCCTGCAAGCCATACCCAGCAGAAGAATCATCTGGGAGCAGTCTGGTATCCGGGTGGAACTTGGTGCATGGGGGGAACTGCCAAAGGTTCAGAGGCTCAGCATGCCTAACGAGCTAAAAGTCCAGATGCTTATTTGTTTTCCAACCTCTTTCGTCTGGAGGCTGGGCAGGTAATGTCACAGGAACAGGCTTCCTCTTGAGATTTCCAGTGTAGCCTGGTTTTTGTCTGATCTAAAATACCAGCCCTTTGCATCCTGAATGAAAATAAGACATGCACGATAAAAAATCTCAGCCCCTCTCACACATAGGAACGAGGGATGCAGGGGGTCCTGCAGCACCCCCCACATTTTACCCAGGGTGCTTGCTGCTGTCCCCATGCAGTCTGTGTCCCCAGCTGCCATCCTGTCCCTGGGGCGCTGCTCCCGGCATCATCCCCAGCTGTGGCCCCCGCCTCAGCCCCTTTCCTCTGTCCAGGTCTGTTCCTTCCAGGGAAACAACCCTGTTCCAGGCCCCAGCTCGGGGGCAGGTGGGTGGACAGGCAAGGAGGCTGGTTTTCAGCACCCCTACTATTAACAATGCCCAGCACCCTGGTTTCAAGGGGCACTGTACCCAGTTTCCAAAGGTAAGTCTGAAGTCCTTCCAGTTGTTGGCTTTGCCCTGAACCCCCAAGCACTTGCTGTGTACTATTTTTTGTACTTAAACAGGAAATGTTCTGTCCCTGTTCCCGAGTGACAGACCCACACACAGAGGGGAAACCCAGGCTCCTGGGGGCAGGGACCATCTGTCTGTTCTATGTTTGTCCAGTGTCCAGCGCAATGAGAGCCTGGGCCATGGTTAGAGCTCCTGGCTCTTCTGCAATACAAATAAATACACAAGGCCCAGCTCCTGCCAGTGCTGATGCACCAGAGACTTTCTTCCCATTGGCCACACTGAGCTCAACTTCGGAGAAACCGGGAAACAGACCATGCACAAAGGGCTGGCAAATTCCCCGTCAACACCTTGAAATCCAGAAACAAATTTTCTCCTCTCATGTCTCAGCTCTAGTGCTCTAACCTGGTGTCTTTTCTCCCCACAATCTCAGATGAAATATCAGCAGTGATTTGCACATGGATGGTGTCTGTCCCTGTAAAGAGACAAGGTGGGTGAGGGAATATCTTTTATTGGACCCACTTCTGTTGGGGAGGCACTGGAGCAATGAGAGAGATTGCCTCACTCACCTCCTGTAATCTTCTGGGACCCACAGCACAGCAACCCACTCT
This sequence comes from Pelochelys cantorii, assembly GCA_032595735.1. NCBI lineage: Eukaryota > Metazoa > Chordata > Testudines > Trionychidae > Pelochelys > Pelochelys cantorii. Next base: position 28,957,185 of record CM064344.1, on the reverse strand, counting down.
TATGGTCAACACATCTGGGAGCTGCTTCTGTGTCCCTTTAGACAGCTCCTAGATTAGCCCTTGGTTTGAGCACCCCAAATCCCAGTGAAGTCAGAGAGGTAGGGTGCTCAGATTACCTTTGGAAAGGAAAATTAAGCCATGCTATTGAATTAGCAGGGATAGGATCCTGGCTTTGCCCTGGTGAGATACCATCACTGGATACCATTTGCAACTGGTATTTTGACAGTGTAACTAATTAGTGATAACAGCAATTATCAATTGCCCCGGGGATGGGCACAGAGCATTTTAGATCACCAGGGCTCTGAAGAGAAGCACATTGGATACCACTATCTTGCATACACTTCTCAATGTTCTTGCCACTCTTCAGAGCCCCAGTAACCCAGGATGCTCTGTGCTGGGAAACCTACCCCACCATGTTCTGACTTTGTTGGGGTTGTACCTTCCCCACAGTCTTGGGGATTTCCTGGTTAGACATGGCAGGAACCAGGAAAACCGGGAGGGGGGGGAGGTGGTAGAGAGGGGCTGTTATTTTTTTCAAATAAGTCATTCTGTGCATTTTTGTCAGCTTTATACGTGCTGGAGTATTCTGCAGAAATGCCTCAAAGTAGGAGAGTGGTGGGGGCTCTTACTGGGAAACACTGCAGTGTTTTATACAAGATGAATATGATCAAATGGAGTTTCTTACTCCCATTGAAATCATTGGATTTATCTGTATCTGTGACGTAGTGTGGGTACCTTGCTGGTTGCTATGCTGGGCGGTGGGCTGGGAGTGACCCCCGCTGGCGGCTGTTTGTACAAAGCACAGCCCAGCAGGGCAGGGGATGAGTCATTATGCAAAGGGGGCTCTGAACTTGTCCAACGAGTTATCCCCCAGGGAGCAGAACAATGGGAAGGAGGGGAGTAGAGAGCTGGCTGGGGGCAGGGCTGGAAGTGAGTCAGTTAGGTTTCTGTCTGGAATCATGGAGGAAGCAGCCTGAGCAAAGGGGGGCTGGGATTTAGGGGCCCAGTCTCCCGCATCCCAAGAGGAGCTGAGGCATCCTAGGCCTGGCCCTCTAACCAGATTACATCTATGCTGTGCTGTATCCTGGAGAAGCAATAAACTCCCTCTGTTCTACTGGCTGGTGGAGTCTGTTCGTGCCACTACGGGGGTGCAGGAGTCGGGGGACCCTGACACGTCGTCACAGTATCTTCACTCATTCCTGGCTGACCAGCTTTGTACAAACACCCGTAGGCAACAGTCTGTATCCTTACCCCGAATACACTGTTTGTTACTGTCTGGATATAGCACCAAGTGAATCTGAATATTAGACCCGTTAGCCACACCCCAAATCTCAGGCCCTACATACAATTTCTAGTACTAGTTCTTATCTCCTTCATATTGCACCCTGCCCCATTTCTGGCAGACTGGAAAGCTGTGGCTTTGTCTATACTCTATACTTTCCCCACAGGAGCAACACAATGCAAACCTCTAAGGTAAATTCACCACCCAAAAATTGATGTGCATCAATACAGCTCCTGCTGGTTTGCAACTAAGGCTTTGTCTACACTGGCAATTTATCAACAAAACTTTGTCATGCATGGATGCTTAACACCAGCCCCCCACAACAAAAAAGTTTTGCTGTGGCAAGTGCAAATGCTACTTTGTTGGCAGGAGCTCTTGCCTGACAACAATGCAAAAGCTGCTTGTGGGGGCTACAAGTATTTTATCAGCAAAAGTGCCAACAAAAAGCTTTCATACAAGCCACCTCAGCAACAGGGCTGCGTTGACACAACCTCATGGCTAAAAGCTGCCTCTGTGGACATAGCTTAAGAGTTTGTCTATGCATGGAGTTAACCATGGGTCAAGCTAGCTAGGAACAAAGTGATCCTATTCCAAACATCAGAGGGCCCACTCATAGAGCTATTTAGGAATAGTTGTTCCTGAATAACCCCATAAGCAGATAAGGCCAAGAAGTGTCTAAGTTCTGCTGAGAGGCTACAGGATTGAAGAGACAAGGGTTGCAGATGCAACATTCAAATGGAGATGGTGCAATTACACTGCTTTCTGCGGTTTTTGCAGCACTGCAGCTGCACTGCTGTAGTAGAGACGCTTGGTATAATCCAGTTTCCCTTCACTGTAATAAATGAACCCCTCTCCCTGCACCATGAGAGGCAGTAGCCAGGTGGAAAAAAAGATTCTTCTATTGACCTAGGAGCATCTGTACCAAGCCTCCAGTCTGTTTAACTACAGCTCTCGGGGGGGGGGGGGGGGGGGAGTGAATTTTCCTCCCATTTTCAAAGCTATGTACCAAGGCAAAGACTTATGCCCCTCACTTGCCTCGAGGGGAAACTGAGGCACAGCACTCCTCAGCACTATACAGCCTATCAGCAGTAACCTTACGGTTCTGCACGGGAGTAACACAAGGGCGGTTAATTGCCTCCACCCACCACTGTTTGCTTCCTGTTCCCATGGCCAGCTCTAACCCTGGTACCCAGCCTCGTACGGGTGTAAAGCTATGGCAGTTCCGCAGCGCAAAGCTGATCAGCACTGGCCTTATAAAGAGCTAGAGGCACCCTGCGGCTACCCCCAGGCCCCTGCCTGGAAGCCGGATAGTCCCAGGACGCCCGCACACGCACAAAATCGACTACCCCCCTTCCTGCAGAAAGAGAAAGGCGTGCTCTAGGCTTTTTATAGATGAGGAGGGCGCGGCGGATAGGGCGCGGCTCCCGAGTGGGCGTGGCTTATGCTACCTGTAAAGGAGGCGGGGCTTGCAGCCGCTCCTGCTCATCCCAGCCAGGTGTGCGGCGCTGCAGGTGGTGTAGATATGGCTCAAGGCTGCAGGCACTGCGTGGTTTTCCTGCTAGGGGCGATGGCCCTGGACGCCACCGGGCTGGCCTTGGTACTGGTGGGGGCGGTGGCACAGCCGGCTCTGGCCGGGCGGCCCTACGGGGACTGCCTGGTGCTGTCTGGTGCGCTGCTGCTTTTTCTCTCGCTGCTCTGCTGGCTGCTGTGGTACACGGGGAACCTTCATGGGGTGCCGGCCTCCGAACTGCCCCCGGGGGCCCGTAGCCCCGCGCTCGGGCCGCGCTCCAGCCTGCTCCGCCTAGCCAGCAAACTCTCGGAGCGCTTGTCCCAGCACCGCCCGCAACTGCCCGGCCCTTCCCCACCGGCCCCCGGCTCACTGGAGCTCTGTCGCTTGTGCGCTGTGGAGAACCCCCGGCTGGTGTAAGTCCCCCGGGGAGGCAGGTAACAGCCCAGGCCCTTGGCTAGCCGCCCGGAAAAAGCCTTTCCCGGGACCGCCGAGATGGGGCTCTGCATGGGGAGCAGAGCCGCCAGGGTAAGAGCTGTGTGCAGGGCAGGAATATTGACCTTGGAGCTAGGCTTTGGCTCCTGAGACTGGCAGGGATCTGCGGGGGGTGTTCTGCATGGTGTCCGGGGGTGGGCTGGCTGCATAAGCCATAGGGGCCAGAACTGGAACCTAGGTGTCTTCTCCACCGGCTAGACTCTGCTGTCTTTCCAGCCCCAGATTGCTGGGAAGGGAGCTGCAGAGAAGTCCAAGCAAATTCTAACATCCTGGTGAGCAGAAACTCCTGCAACTCTACTGCCCAGCCCTTTGACCACAGCCTGGGAAATCCCCTTTTCTAAGAGCCCACTTCCTTGGTGGACTTCAACCAAAGCCACAATTTCCCTGACTGTCTGGTAGCAGGACTAATGGTGGTATGTCTAGCATAGATGCCTCACTACTTTCCTCCCTCGGAGGGGGGACTAGTTCATCTGTATCTCTTTTTTAAAAAAAAGTGGTCCTGTGGCACCTTAGACTTAAATTTATTAGGGCAGGAGCTTTTGTGGGTAAGACCCACTTCAGATGAGTTGGTGTGGGAATTACAGAGTCCATGCAAAAACCACAAAAGCAATTACCTGTCAATTGTAGGATCAGTGTTAATGAAGCAAGTCAGGCTGGATGTCTCATTCATAGCATTGAATAAAGGTCTTAACTGGTTAATGCACTACAAAGGCAATTTCCCCACCTTTGATATTCACATTCCCACATCAAATGCTATGAATGAAACACATCCAGCCTGATTCAATTAGCTTCATTAATGCAGATCCTACAGTTGACTGGTACTGTAACTGCTTTTGCTGTTGTGTATATACCATAGATCTGTAATTCCTACTTCAATTCATCTGAAGTGGATTTTACCCACAAGTTCATGACCTAATAAATCTGTTAGTTTCTAAGGTGCCACAGGACTGGTTACTTTCTTCAGTGTCAGAACAAAATGGCTTGTGGCCCATGGGAACTCACTGTTCAATTACTGCAGTAAGGGAGTGGATGCTTTCAGTAGCATTAGAGAGTGTTTACTGAAGAGATACTGAAGAGATAAGTGTATCTGTACCTAAGGCCCAAGGCTTTCTAACCACTGGTGGAGATGTTCTGGTATAAATCCCAGAGTAAAATGATTCCCACTGGTGCAGTGGGATTGGCACTAGAGCTTACCCAGGCTTGAAACAACATGGAAAATGTCATGGCTCTGCAGCCTTGAAGAAGCTGTAATTGGAGTGATAAACATGGTGTCTTGTGCCCACGATGAGCCAGCCAGCTCTTGCACACTGATGCAACTTGCCTTGGGTTGTGTCTAAGGGAAAATCCTGTTTTGTGACAAACTAGCTCTGTCACTTCAGGAGGAAAGGGTCTGTCATCGATTTTTTTTTTTTTTCCAGATGAATCAGTCTCCGATTGATTTTCTTGGCATGTGGGCTAAAGACAGAGTTCTTCAGAGTTGCTCTAAAAACCTATGTAGATGAGGAGGTAGGAACCTTAAGACCCATGACCTATTCTATTTAGAATGTAAAACCACATAGCAAGATATTCACACCTGACTTGATTCTAGAGTAACTTGTGTGTAGCCAATCCCCAAGTATTTTTCAAATGTCAGTGATTTCATCTTGGGGAGAACAGTGATTGGTTTCTCAAATCCCTGCCAGCTAGCCTGTGTCATAGTGGGTCTTCTCTTACCTGGCTTCCAGCTGTGTTAATGGCTTTGGCTGACACATGAATGGAGCTGTTCTCACATGTAGCTGTGAGGTGTCTCCCTGCTGGTGGACTTCATCTTCCATGCCCCCAAGGATCTATAGCAGCAGGGTGCAGTAGAAGGGAAGAAATCCAAATCCTCTTATAAAGCTACTTTGCAAATGGATGTCATTCTAGATAGAATAGGTCACAAGTTTTGAGGTTCCTCAACCTCTTTGCTCCAAAAATCTATAGCAGTGGCTACGTCTAAAATTACACCCCTCTGTCAGCAGAGGGATGTAAATGAAGCACTTCAAAAGCACAAATGAAGCAGGGATTTAAAGATCTCACATTTCATTTGCATAATCACATCATGGCGCTGTTTCAAACAAGCACCATGTTGAAAATGAAACTGCAGTTTAGATGTGGTTTTTTTGACAACAGGGCAATTTTTCAAAAGATCTTGTACTCCTCAAAAAATGAGGTGGAACAGTGCCATGATGTGATTATGCAAATGAAGCACAGGATATTTAAATCCCTGCTTCATTTGCACTTTCAAAGTGTTTCATTTACATCCCTCTGTCGACAGAGGGATGTAGTTTAGATGTAGAGAAGAATTCTAGTTCTTTAAGGAACCTTTTCCTAGTTCTACTTCCATGATGCACAACACAGAAGAAAATCTAAAACTCAATGTTTAAGCCCTCTTCCCATTTCTTTGGATGCAGACCGTGTGTACCTTGCTGTTGGTTTTTCACTGTCATGTTGGATGCATTCTTCCTAAAAGGAAAATGTAATATAGCATCAGTATCTCTTCTCTACTTGTTTAACACCTTTAGAAATACTTGGAATATCACTTCTGGTCAAAGCTGCCCTTTTCCTGAAGGACCTACATTGGGTGCAGGGGCAGAGAGCAATTAGAATGTGTTCTGTGAGCACATAATAGCTTAGTAGATGTGGTTATTGATAAAATAGTAAATGAGGATGTCAAGCGATAGTGGAACCATATTTAAGGAATAAAGATAGCTGTTTGCATAAGTGCAATATTGATTTTGTTAGAGGGGAAACTACAGTGGTCATGAATGTAACCATTCAATGGTAGCCAATTTTGATAGTTTGGAGACAGCCCACGGAGAAAAGGTGACCCATCACTCTGATTTGGAAGAGGATATTGAAGAACTAACTGACAGAAGAAATGGCCACTTTTTTTAGCCTCATAATTGGGGCTCAAGGCAAATGGAGCCATTACAACGATAAATTATTAAGCCTCCTTGGAGTTGAGAGGAAAGAATTTTAAGGAAAACTTAAGTAGACTCTTGTCTGCCACTACTGACATGATGGCAATGCGCAGTGAAAAACAGTGATCCCAGAGCTCCATTCTGAGTATCCTATTATGTTTATAGAATTTATTTCTCCATATTTTAACTTTGCTTTTAATTTATCATGGATTACTTGTTAGTACCCCTATATCCATGGCTACATTTTCACCTGTGCTTCTACATATGAAGGTTTTAACTTGTTTAATAATAATCCAAATTGTTAGGTATTTATATTTTAATTATATTTTTTTACTGGACATGACTGTGGACTGGCTGCAAAGAATAATCAGGAAAGGGCAGGTAGTTATGCTTATACATATAACACTAAGTGCAGGCACACTGGATTTAACAAACTGTTTAGTCACTGAAGTAAAATATTTTTACTAAACTTCTGTCCTTGTGACCAACTTAACAATTTTTGCAATGTCATAATCTCTTCAATTTTCTGGTTACTGGAGTCCTACAGGGCAGACCGGATTGGAATTTCTAGTGTTTTGAAAGCAGTTATGTGGGCCAGTGTTGGTGAAATAATAATCTCCCTCTAAGGGCTGGTCTGTACTAGCTACTAACACTGGCATAGCTACATCTCAGGGGTGTGAAAAATCCACACCCCTGAGATGTAGCTTTGCCAACCTAACCCCTAGTATTGACAGTACTAGGGTGTCAGAAGAATTCCTCTGTCCCCATAGGCCCAGTCTACACTAGAAAACTAGGTCTGCTTAACTATGTTGGCCAGGGGTGTTAAAATCCACACCCCTGAACAGTGTAGTTAAGCCAACCTAAGTCCCCATGTAAGCACTAGGTTGACAAAAGGCTTCTGGTAACTAGCACATATCTCCTCTTGGGGGAGGTGGGTCACCTCTGGTAAAAGAATTCCTCTCATTGGCATAGTGTCTGCACTGACATGCTGTAGTGGCTTAAATGTAGAAACAGCCTAGCTCTAATATTAATTCTTGCAAATGAAACCCTCTTCACAGCAAGACTGAATCATGGCACAGACTGTTCTGATATTCTCGTACCCAGCTTTACACTGGCCTGGAGACTATGTGCTCACCCAGGCTAGAACTCACTGGACACCATGGCACATCCATGGCAGTCTGGTTGGATGTCAGACTGTAAGAACAGAGTTAAATGGCTTCATGCTCATCGTCTCTGCCTCCAAGTGCTAGCACTTCTGCCCAGCTGATGGCCTGCAACTCAGTCTGTCTCTAACACAATGTCTTAAAATGGCTGAAATAACGTTTCTCGGTGGGTGAGTCTGTGCAGATGCTGTTTCTGGTACTGACTGCTATTTCCATCTTCCATGATGCCTTCCAACATTGAACTAAGTCAGAGGACTCTAGTGAACCCAGACTAGTTACTCATGTGACTGTGGGAGTGATTGGACGGAAACCAATCGAGTTGTCTTTGCTTTCTAGAATACCTGGCGCTATTGCCCTCATCCACTCTCACCACTCAGCTTGAATCTTCTCCATCTGAAAATCCTGGCTAGAGTCATCAAGCGACAGTGGCCAGTGGAAGATGTTCATTTCGCTAGACTGTTCTGCCAAAGTGTTACACTTTGAAGCCTTCAACTGAAATCTGCACACCTGTGCTCACTGACCTAGGATGTGCGCTCAGACAATGGAGATCTCTCTTGAGGCTGTTTAGGGTTTTCAGTATTGCACCTTCACTAAACACTTTCATAAGGAAACTTATATTTTGTATGGTAACACCATTATTTTTATATTCCCCAGTATGTATGGACAATGTTTGCTTCTTGTATATGATGGATGAAACCCATACTGAGACTTGCTTATTTAATATTCAGTTACTCCTTTTTTTATGCTGTCTTCCTAATGTTCACAGGTATTGCAGTTCCATTTTATGTCCAGCTCTTTACATAACAGCACTGGGAATTTGAATTTTTAAATGTATTAAACTTATATTTATTGAATCTGACGGAGCCTTTGGAATGTGATGAACAGCTTGGTGTGAACTGGAGTGGAGCAAAACATTTATTTGTAGGCTTTGTCCCTTGTGGAAAGGAATGAGGGTGGGTCTCGTGGAAAAGTGTGGGCATGTAATTAGACTGTCTCCACAGGTATATTTGAGAGAGTTTGTCTGTTTTTGTTCAAGAACCCCTCCTAAACGGTAAGAGCTAGGACCACCAAATTTGGTACATAGTTTCCATTTATCATAACTTATAGCCACATAAGGGTTTGGATGTGCCTGGAATGGCATTGCTTCTCATGAAACTATAGAGAGAATTACCAGACCTGTGAAAGGAGCTAGCATGGGGCGTGCCTCCACTGTTTGGGAGTGCCCCAGTGCTGAGCCTCCCATCCCCCAGGTGTCCTTTAGGGAGGGCTGAGGCTTCTTTCTTCTTTCTCTTCCCCCCCCCCCCCCCCCGCTCCAATTCCTAAATGCGACCCTGCTGGCTGTTCCCTTTCATCAGGGAGGGAGGGGAAAAATGCAGTTGGCTGTATTCCTCACTCTGACTGGGGAGTGAAGGGGCAGACAAACCTGGACCTGCCTTGGCGGGGGCGGGGGAGGCATGCATCTTCCCCTGGATAGAGCCCACTGGAGCTGCAGCAATTGTGGAGAGGTGCTTCTCACCTGGCCTCAAGCTGCTGCAGTTAGGGAGGGCTGGGGTTGTCCTCCCTCCTCAGGGCAGCCTGCACCCTGAACCCCTCCTCCCCAGCCCCACCCCCGAGCAATGATTTAAATGAAGAAAAACAGAATTTAATTTGTTACGGACCCGAGCAATGTTGTGTAAATCTTCTAGTGATATATATGGGTGAATTAGCAGTGGGGGAAGAGAACCTACATTGAGACAGTTTAACTTCTGAGTGCTTGACTGCCACCTTGCCACTCCATTAATGGAGATGATTTTTAATGTAGTTTTAAAAATGATTTTTCCAAGCTTAGAGCTGCAGTGGATTAGCAAAAGCACCTCTTCTTTGCCAAGCTCCCAATCAACAAAAGAACTCAGAGAACCTCTTTGAGACAAGTCATCTAGCCTAGTTCTTGGAAATGGCTGAAATGTCAAACGCTGTCTGGCAAAGGGGCTGCAGTGGAGATCTGGAGCATGGCAATGTTATCAGCAAATAGGCTCTTACAATAGGGAAGTACTAGGTACCCTTGGCCTGGGCAGAGCTGCCTTGCTCTTTTAAGGCAAAGTTACCTTGGGTGTGGATCAGACTGCTCCAAGCCTGAGCATGGCAGAGGAACTGAATAAAGGCACAATGAGTGAAACAACAGAAAAGCAACTCTGAGGGGAATTCTATCTAAGCCAGTCCAGGTTGGGGCTCCCCTAGGCTTGACAAGGGGCAGCAGAAGTGAGGCTGAAGGGCCAAATGGCACGTGCAAAAAACTCCAGCTTTTTTTCTACTCAGAGTGGAGAGGCAGGACAGGGCAGAGCCCTGTCTGTTCTAAGGCTACAAGGCACCATTGTGCTCATCTAGTCTGACCTCCCACATAGCACAGGCCTGAGGAAAATTCCTAGGGTGGGTCCTTGAGGAAAAATCTGGTTTTGATTGGAAAAACTCTCCGATGGAGTCTCCTCCACAACCCTCGGTAAGTTGTCCTGGGTTAATTACTCCTGGATAAAATGTAGGCCTTGTTTCTAGCCTGAATTTGTCCCACTTCAGTTCCCAGACATGACAATGTTAGACCTTTCTCTGCTCAGTTGAAGAGTCTGTTGCCTTTGGTGCTTTACAAACTCCTGAGAGCCCTGCTCTGTAGTTCTTCTCTTGCTCTGAGAATGGCACCTGCTGGCAAAGCATGGCTTAGTCCTTAGTGCAGTTAGGCGCAGTACTCGCTGGCTGGAAAACTCACTGGTTAGAGCCTTTTGCATGACAGAGCTATGGCAGGATGTGCCCTGCAGGAGGAGGGAGGCAGGCAGGCAGGCCAGCCTGCGGCTCTGGGCTCTCCCCTGGGACGTGACCTCCCAGGGGCAAGGCTCTTAGGCCTGGATTTTCAAGCTCTTGTGGACTTTTCAAATAGGGTTGCCAGATGGTTTCAACAAAAATACCGGACACACTTGACATGATATCTTATTTAGAACATACCCGACATTTGTATTTTCTCATTTCTATGTTCTCTATTTGTTTCCCAGACAGAAAGCTCAAACATTGGACTGTCCAGTTCAAAACAGGACACCTGGCAACCCTATTTTCAAAACCTGCTTAGGCCTCTTTAATACAGTTGCAGATTTAGCTTCCCTTGGCTGTAAGTGGCCAGAGATCCTCCTGTACCTGTCCCAGGTGCTTTGGTAAAGCCCAGTACCTACAGCTTTAGGTACCTCAATACCTTTAAAATCTGCCTCTTGGTCCCTCTGGAGACTCCGTTCCCACTGGGTACAAGGGTGGTTGTAAGGAGAGAAGGGACAAGAGTTTGGCATCCAGGAGCTGCCCTGATGGTGCCTTACAAGTCCCTAGATAGATCAGCAGGCAGGTTTTCCTTTGGGCAGGGGGAGGGCCCTGGAGCATCAGGCTATGTAGGAAGGCTCAGTGAATAGTTTCCCCTGGGTCTGGAGGAGTGTTTGGCCAGTGGGATCTAATGAAGCAAAGGGTGATAGGGTAGAGGTGCATAGGAGGGTGAAAGATCAGGAGGGGTTTAATGTTAACTCATATTGTTATTCCTCTTAAAGCTGTTGTCCCCAAACAAAAGCAGTGACTATTGGCTGGAGCAGCCACCCTGCCTGCCCCCCTTCAAGTGGTTAAACATTATGTTTAACGTTTAAATGGGATTTTACATTCCTAACGAGAGCCCTAGAGATGGACATTCTCAGCCAACATCCACAATGGCCCTGATGCTGGGATTGCATAACTAGAGGGAGAAATGCCACAAGCTCCCTGCTTTGTGTGACCAGTCCTTGGTAAGTCTAGGTACCTGAATCTGTTTCTATTTCAATAAAAGGCAGAAGTCCCACTAATGCTGATGGAGGAAGAGATGGATCCAAATGAAGATTCTGCTAATAACGCTTGCACTCAAATTGATTTTTAATGCTAAATTTTTCACAGCACGAACCATCTCTGTGGGCCAGCCAGACCCCTGTAGCCCCAGGGGTGCGGTAGCCAGGGGATGAAAAGAACAGCCTCATACTGGCTTTGCAGCCTTACCCTGCTAGGCTAGAATCTGCTGTAAGTTTGTTTCCTGCTCAGGATGAGGCTAGTTGTACACTGAGGACAAAGCAGTGCTGTCACTTCCATTTCCTGCTGGGGGCTCTGAAAGCCAGAGTGCAGCCTAAAAGGAATAATACATGAGCACTGGGTAATCTAAAATCTCATCAGTTACACTTGAAAGCAGCTCTTCCCCCTCTGATGGGAAAATCAGTATTTACTGCTGCCATTAGAACATCCGAGGCAGGCAGCTTGCCTCAATTAATAACGGTTAAGGCAATATCATTCCCTATGCCAAGCAATCATCTGCTCAGCAATTCCGGACAGCAGCAGTGATTCAAAGCAACCCTTGTGCTTTTAGATCTTTTAGCTACTGTCAGCAAGGGGCAAAAGTTGGCTGGTAAGGAGAGATACATGCAATGGTGTGAACGACATAGGAGATTGTCCCTTTAGATGTGCAGCTAGGCAGATATGGGAAATTAATACACATTTGGAACTGGCCATTTCAACTGGGATTTCCAAGGGAGCCTTTGGGAATTGGTACCTAAATCCCATTGACTAGGATTCAGGGAGCCTCCCGCCTGCAGCTGCCTTTAAAGATCCCAGCATTCATTGCTGATAGATGCATTGGAGCCATCCAGCTAGGCAGAGTGATTGGCTGGTGTTGAACTAGAGATAAATGAGCAATACCAGTGCTTAGCTCTTACATTTCTAGCACTCATTCTGAAAGCACTTTACAAAGGAGGGCTGTGTTCCTATTTTATAGATGGGGAAAGTGAGGCACAGGATGGCAAAGCGACTGTGCCCAGCAGGCCAATGGCTGAGCCAGGAACAGCCCCTAGCTCTCCTGCATTCTGGTCTAATGGACTTTCCCCCTCTAGTAAATACTAATGCTAGCAAGTTTTCTTTTGCCTCTCTACCTAGCTGTGATACAGCATTCTCCCTTTCTGAGGACTAGAGGAGTGTCAAATTAAACTCTGTATTTTAAACAATCCCTTTAAATTCTCTCTCCAGCTTGTGCTGTCTGGAAGGAGACAGGCAAGAAAAGCCACACTGGGTTTTCTATCTGAACTATATGAAAGACTGCAGTTAAATATTTACTGGCTTATCCTAGCCAAAGAGATGGCCGTGTAGCTTTCATTTGCCTGGTCATATTCTTGCTCTGTCAGACTAATGTGTAACCCAAGGAAGGAGCATTCACAGTTTCCTTTGAAAAACTGGTTCCCACATTTTTCTGCAAACTTGTTCTGGGCCAGCTCAGACAGCTAGTGTGCTCCATGACCATCTCCTTTCCAGGAGTGTTAGAGCCAACAAGGGATGCAGGCAGCAAGTTGCCTCTGGTTTGTTTATTCATTTATTTATTTTTATTTTTAATATCTCAGTTTTGTTCCACAATAAAGTGCAGCTGGCTGCACCATTTCTACCCTGAAGTGGCATCAAGTGAAGATCTGGAAGCCTCTGGATTCATTTCTAAGCATGTAAGAGATTTTATTCAGACCTTCGTATTTCTTTTGTGGGTACCGCTGTCAACACACTGCTCCCCTTTGCTTTGCTTGGACTAGCTCTGTGTGTCTCAAATGCTTCTGAATGAAAGCTCTTCCTCCCATGGTAAAGCCAAGGTGGAAGCCATCTCTGTGCATTAGTATCTGCTGGATTCCTGAAATCCAACCCCAGGGTTGCTTCATTGAAACGCTTGGCTCACTAAAAGCAACTGATGGCACATTCTACATCTGAGGCAACTGCACAAAACTCAAGTCTCCACCATTTCTGTTGGATCCTGAAGTTTTGTCGTTGGCAGCAGTTATAATAGAAAGGAGCCCTCTGCCAATCCCCTGGACACAAAGTTCTTGCCCATTTCATACCCACCCACTGCCACAATTATCTGTCCTGTCCTGTACTTCTAGGTCCATCTAAGCATCCCCAGCATGGAGTTTGCCCACTCTGCTGTGCAACACACAGCAAGCTGGAGCCCGAAAGGGCCAGAGTATGTGAGATTTTGAAGGGAGGGGAGGTTCTCCCGAGCCACACATGCTGGGTCTGTACCTGTGTAACTGCAGTGGCTGGCTGTGTGGACAGGTGCTGAGATGCCTTGTGGGAGGGGGCGTTGAGCTCCAGAAGTCATTGGTGCTGCTTTATTCCCCTCCACTCCTCCAGGAACTGTCAAAATCTGTCCCCTATCCAGGTAGCGTTATAGGGACAGGGATGCAACTAGGAGGATGTTTGTCTTAGAAAGGGGAAGAGGACAGGTGTGTTAAGCCCTGATCCCTTCCTTCTCTGTGCTTGTGTGGACCAACTCACACCAAAGAAGATGAGTCATCCCTGCTTGAGCTTCCTTGTTGGTGGCCTAGGGACAAAAGGAGGCCTGAGGTTGTGGAGAGCACTGAGCTCTTTTGACTGATTTTAAGAAGAGACTTCTGATCCTTTGGCTGTGCCATTGCCTTGCCAATGAGCACCCAGGAAACATGTTCCCTTGGTCAAGGACAGGAGCAGCGTCCCTGGGGCATTGTCCTCCCAGAGCTTTTGTGGTGAATCATGCTGAGGAGTGAATGGTGTCAAGGAATGTGTCTGCCACAAAAAACATCTCTATGGCTTGCTTTCTGTGCTCCCACAAAAGCTATTTGACTTGGGCTAAGCATTCTCAATCCTTGGCCAATGCTGCTGCTCTCAGGAAGACTGGGGCATCTGGCCTCCTTTGTGGAGCTAGAGCTGAGGCCTTGCTGTTCTTAAAGAAGCTTCAGCTGAGCAACCTGTGCCCATAACTGGGTCTTTTGCCAGGGCTATCGCAGTGGCATCCCCATTCGGGAGCTGATTCAGGAATCCCCTGCTTTTACCAGCCTCTACAAACAGAGATAGGCTTCCTGATTGTTGCCTGTATCCCCCCCATTGTACTCCAGTTTCAGAGGCAAAACGCTCCATCACCACATCTGAAGAGAAGCACCTTCCCAAGGATCTCAGATACATCCTTGTATTCAGGATGTTCTGGTCTGGGTCTAAGCTTTGTGGCTGCAGACCATCTCAGCCATGAGCTAAACCAAGACCAAGGTGCCGACCTGTTGCAGATGCTGAGAGTACTAAAATTTGGAGCGGCACTGAGCTGCATGGTTCAGAGCCCTCATTACTCCAGTCTCTGGGCTTTTTTCCACCCTCACCCAGCCTAAATCCAGTGTGCTGGGTCAGCCATTTTGTTTTTGGAAACCATAATGCATTAGAGCATGTGAATCATGGTTCCAGGTAATAAATGGTCACATGATGCCTTTGTCCAATCAGAACTGAGAAACTATAGGCCTAGGTGGATGAGTGTATTTAGTGGATAGACATGTACTTGCATCTTCTGGTTCTTGTTTGATCTGAGCATTCACACTCTTGATCTAAAGGCATCTTCAGGCTGCCTATTGGATTAGGAGGAAGGCACCCCTGAAATCCAGCAAACAAGTTAAGAGAAGTTGCAATGGCAACATGAAGCAAGAACTGGAAACACAAATATGGAAGTGGTGTGGGGCACAAAAGAAAAATGATCCTTCTGAGCTTAAAAGACAATCCAGATTCATAGAGAATTAGTACAGGGGCAGCTGCATCACAATTATAATTACATTATTTAGCTAAATGTAGCTTCCTGCCCAACTGGAATTCCTTAACTGGTGAGTGAGAGTGAAGGCCTGAAAACCTCCGTTTCCAGCTGCTAAATCAGTTTAAACCATTTTAATGACTAAGAGCGTGAAATGCATTTAGAACAACAGTCTTGACGATGCTGCTGCATTCCTAGTTAGTTTGGAAATGTTGAAATAAAACTACAAATTGGCCTCTGATGTACCTGGCCAAAAAAATAAAATAATTAAATGTATTTTTATTATTATCTATCATTCTCTCTGGTTGACAGTGGGGGCAAAGGAAGTCATACGGTGGAATGGGCCTTGCCCAGGCAACTGCATACACAAACAAGGCTATGCAGCTTACAGGTACCTAAAATCAGTGTGAACTGATCTACCTGAACAGTGCCTTTTCCAAATGATAAGCAGACTGAAAACATTAAAGCAGATCACACCCTGGACATCTTCAAACAACCTGATTCTTCAGGCCCGTATCAGGAATTTCCGTGGGGGTGCTTTTTTGTAAATGTGGACCACAATGCACCCCCCATGGTATCCCAAGAAAGTGGGGAAATCAAACATGGGAGAGAGAGGCTCAGGCAGTGCGCTGCTCCTGCTTTCCCCAGGCCAGACAGAGCATGCTTACTTGGGGGACTATAGGAGGTGCTTTCAGCACCCTGAGCACCCCCCTGGATACGGGCCTGTTCTCCTCCACCTCAACAACATACAGTACAACAGGTCAAAGGTCCACAGTTGGAAAGGTGCTGAGCTCCTAGTTATGACTGGAGTCTGCACTGTGGTTTGTTTTGCCAAAGACCTGGGAGTGCAAATTGTGCTAAATACTCTCCAAGTGTCGCACATATCAGTGTTTCCACAAAAAGGTCACATGCCAAAAAGAAAGTGGTGAGATCATTCATTCCCTTCAAGCCAGCCATTTGTGAACACTGCAGGAAGAGTTTTGTTGCTGCTGGGGAATGGCTGTTCTCAGTACTTATGCTCACAGGATTCTCGTGCATGAAGAAAAAACGTTCCTCCATTCCTTAATGGACCAGGAGAGCATATAATGGCTGGGGCAGAGAAGGTTGCCGGGTTTAATGCCTTTTTTGCTTCAGTCTTCACTTAAAAGTGTAATTGTGACCAGATACTTAACCCAAATAAGATTAACAAGGGGGAGGAATGCCAGCTAACAGAGGGGAAGACCAAGGTACACAATATTTAAATAAGGTAGATGTACTTGAGTCGGCAGGGCCAGTTCTTTAAGGCACAAGTCAAAGCAATCTCTGAACCATTAGTGAACCACTGAGAACTCATGGAATGAGGGAGGGGAGGTTACAGTGGATCACAAGTTGATTATGAGGCAACAATGGGATGGAGTTGTGAAAAAGGCAAATATTTTGGTGTGCATTAAGAAGAGTGTAATTGTTCTGCTCTACTCAGCACCACTCAGGGATCATCTGGCTTACTGTGCCCAGTGTGGGGCAGCATGTGTAACCCCACACCTACTGGGCATGGTGACAGTCCTGTCTAGCAGCACTGAGGCCACCAACAGAGAATAATGAGTCTGCTCTACAGCTTTAGCTGGGAGCCAGCTGGCTTTTATCTCATGCACTAGAGGCTCATGCACTAAGCTCCAGAGGTCCCAGCTGCAGTCCCACTTATCAGCGTTATACGTGCTTTAAGAAATATGTGGACAAATTGCAGGTTTCAGAAGCTTCAGCAGCCAGCACAATTTCCGGTGGTGATGCTACTGGCATGCAGAAAGCTGAAACAATGAGATGCGTATGGTTTATCTTCTTCAGATCCACTGATAGGAAGAAGAAGGCTGTGTCTGATCCGTGTCTGTATTTTAGGAGATGATGCTCAAGTGTGGGAGGAAACTGGAGTTTTCAGACAGAGTGAGCCCCTGGCATGTGAACTCAAACCCAAGTCTCCTCACTAGTGCTGAATCAGCAGGTTGGCCTGATTTTCTCCTTTCCCATTGGCGGAACACAGGTCCTGCTGTGTGTTGGCATACCAGACCCCGGCCTAGGTGAAATCCCAATCAGCCTGCAGCTTGCTGCCCTCAACCTCACTCTGGTTAGGCATCTCAGAGCCCCGGATCTACACACTTTGGTGAGTCACATCATGCTAGGCGTGGAGGAGCTTGACTCCAGGAGCAGTCACAGGGTATAAATACCCTGGAGGGAGACAGCATCTGTTTAGACTGTGGCATTCACTTGGAAGAGCCCATGAACAGCTGTGCTAGAGCGGGGCTGGAGGCTGCATCCTCAACCATGCTACAAGAGTGTCCAGAAGAATTCAGTTTGGAGCATTAATTGACCACATGATACACCAGGTTAGCGAGCTACAGCCAGTCACTTGAGCAGTGCTGTATAGCTAACTTTGCAGGAAGTCAGCACATGCCCCCAGGTTAATAAACCAGAGAGATAACAGCCAGTCTGCTTGTCACTGGTCAGTGCAGGCTTGGGAGCCTGACTCCTTATAGCCTAATGAGTAGGAGTGTGATTCAGTATGTATGTTACAACAGCACCTACGGGCCTCAAACTTGATCAGGGCCCCAGGGAACTGCATGCTGCCCAGGTTCTCTGGGAGCATCTGGCAGAGCTGGAGGTGTGCTTTTCATCCAGCAGCCGCGCCTGTACTCGCTCTGATCAGTGAGCAGGCTGAAAGTAGCTGGGTAGCCACAGTAGGGTGAACTGCCCGGAGGATGATCTCTTCTAAAACCCTTGGTAAGTACTGGGTGCTCCCACTGCTAAAGCTATGCTCTATTTTTAGTGTGCCCTTGATAAACGGTAGCCCAGCTAAATCTACCTGAGCTGCCAATTACACCTCTTCCAGTTCCAGTATAGCTGCACCCACAGCCAGAGACCATTCCTGGTTGTTGATCTAAACATGGGGGTGGGAAAGTGACATTGCCAAGGGCATGCAGAACCTCCCTGGCAGGGCACAGACTAGACCCCAGGTGTCCTAATTCCCGCTTTGGTGTCCTTCCCACCAGCCCCTGCTGCTGCCGCCTGAGGAGGCACCCTTCCAGTCTGGACACCAGAACTCCAAGAGTCTATTTTTTGCTCTGCCATCCACTAGGATATTTGAATACTAATATAGGAAGCCTCTGTTGGGGTGTCCAGCTGGAGATACCTACAGTGGGGCCTGATTTTCAGAGGTGCTACCATGGAGAGCCAAGAATCAGCACCCAGCATTAGTGGTCAGTTCTGTGCACATTGTCCTTAACCACTTTGTACCTCCATTTCCCCACCTGCACAAAGACAATAATAGGGTCCGGGATGTCATGCGAGCTGATGCAGGAAGTCCTAAGGTGAGTAATATACGTGTGAAGCATTATTATTGCATCTGCAGTTCAGCTTTGTAGTTAGAATCCCACCCAGACTCAGACAAAACTCCTCTGGAGCTCTGTGGAAGTGAAACCCGAGTGAGGATTTCAGGACCAAGCTCTGAGTCTGCGCCCAGACTGGTTACAAGGTGCCCCAGCTGACAGTGGTCACCAGGCACCATCCATGCTTGCCACCAGGAACTTTGGCAGGTGAAAGGTGATGTCAGAGCCAGGTGTTTAGGGGCGGGATAATTACAGAGCCACAGCTCGGCTAACGCATTATCTTGCACTGCCTCCCTATTGTTCTTAAAGGTGTGTTGTGGCATTTGTACTTCCTCCTTGCAGAGAGCAAGTGAGCGAGAGAGAGACTGGAAGCCACAGTGCTGCAGCTGAGCAGCTCTCCTTGCTGATGGTCTCCCAGTGGTCAGATTTCACCATGGTCTTCTCCACACACATGGGCAGGTGTGCTGGGATATTCATCGTTGCCTTTGTATGTGACGTGGCTGGACTGATCATCCTCCTCTTGGGGATTTTTGCCAATCTGGACTATTGGGACTTCTTTATTTACTCAGGAGCACTGCTGCTGGCCTTCAGCCTGGTCTTCTGGATATTCTGGTACTCCTTCAACATTGAGGTCCCCTTTAAAGAACTCAGCTTTTAACTCACCTACAACTGCAGGAGAACATTTGGTAGCAGCTATGGGCTGGAGAAGCAACATTTCAGTGGCTGGGAAATATCTGAAAGCTTTATTCAGCTGAGGAAGAGCTTTAAACCCCTGACAGTGACAGTGTTATTTCTCACTCAGTCTTCCCTCAGGCAACTCTTCCAATGGACAGGTATGTCAGACATTCACAAGGCTGTTTAACAAGAGTCCACTGTGTCTGGCATTATTTCTTGCCAAAGCTACTGGGTGTTCCCACAAATAATGGCACTTAGCCTCCCTAGAGATATTCTAATCTATAAGATGCTTTAGAATGAATTAACAGCGGGATGGAAAATGTTTTCTAACATGTCAGCAGGATGGTAGTGAGTCTGGAGTGCAGGAGCTCCAAGGCAGACCGAGCGAGAGACAGACCATTTCTATGTTGTGTGTTCTTCACATTGCAAATGCTGGAGCCGAGTCCCCTTCCAACAGCCTGGCTCCTCGATGGCACATGCTGAGTGATTAACCATCCACCAGCAGGTGCAATTTGTGCAAATAAGAAAAGTCAACAAGATGAAGCCAGCTCCAGTGCAAAACCAAGTAACAGAAACTGGAAGGTTCCGTGGAAATGGCTTATTGAAATAAATGGGGGGGTCACCTCTTTGATAGTAATAACAGCCCAGGAGAACAGCTATAAAGAGATGATGGGGATAAATTCAGTGACTCAGTGGATTGCAGGTTGGTCCTGTACACACACAGAATGTAGTTAACTGGTGTGAGCACACTTAGGTGGTGTTTACCGATGTGAAAGCTTTGGCCATTTGGGAGAGAGATTTCCAAATTCCAATCCACACAATAACAATTAGAGGTAGAAATAATAAAAGCTTCCAAAGGGGTAAAAAGTGTTTGTGACTCGGTTACATAAGTACTCATGTGAGGATTAAAGAACTCTGTTAGATGAGTAGAAAAGGGTATAACACAAGCCAATGGCTGGAAATCGCAGCTACAGAAATTCAGACTGGAAATGGGGTAGATTTTTAACAGTGAGAGTAATTAACCATTGGAAGAACTTGCCAACATGTGCGGTGGATTCTTCAGCACTGGCAATTTATAAATCATGATTGGACGTTTTGCTTGGAGACCTGTTCTAGCAATATTTGGCAGGAATTTCTATGATTTATGTTAGGAGGTCAGACCAGGTGACCACAATGGTCCCTTCTGGTCTTTGAATCTAGGAATCTATCTGATGCACTGTCTCCAAATCCAGGACTTCACAAAACATGCATGATACAGTTTAAACTCACAAGAATTTTGCTTTGAGTTTATCCTCTTTTAATCGTAAACTTTTCCAAACTACTCCATGTTTATTTAGATGTCTGCCTGATATGCCCAGTAGTCAATGTATGGATTTTTTAAAATTCTGGCTTACCTTTTTATTAAATGTTATCTATCTGTCTGTCTGTCTGTCTGTCTGTCTGTGTGTCTGTATATAGAAAGAAAACATATAGAGCACATTTTATATAAATTCATATTATACTAATCACTTACAGCCTAACTTAATTATTTTGAATACAGTTGTGATTATAACAATCTGAATGGTGAAAATACAGATCAATGGTTTGCATTACACATTCTACATCCAAACAATATCTGTTTATACACATCCTGTTAGCTTTCAGTCTTATTTTCTATCTTATCCCCATTTTAGGGACAGAGTTATTGAAGGAAAAAAAGTATAGGCTAAAGAAACACATTGGCCCAAGTTTGCAGAGCTGTTTATGTGTTGGACCTGGCTGGCTTAGGTATGTGAACCTGCAAAGGCTGTAAGCCAAAGAGGCTAATAACTACAAGAATTTGCTAAGAATTAAAATAATTTAGTTTTAAAATCTTATGTTCTCTGTAATTGGTATAGAGACACTGATGCAAATTTAGCCCTGGTGTAAACAGATGCAAGACAGAAATTATATTATTTGTTTCTATTCCAGTAGCCACAGGGAGAATTGGGACCACCTAGTTCTGTGCAGACAGAACAAAGACAGTCCCTGCCCCAAAAGAGCTGGGCAAATTTGGCCCATTGAGTAAAGGATGTTAAATCTGTTTATAGATGATACTATAGCACTGGTCAAAATCAGAATCTAAAACAAAATAAAAACAATGGTACATATGCAGAATGGTCTATTTATGCACAGTTTATACAATACAAAGCCTCTTTTGATAATTTATGAGGGAGAGGGTCATTTCTATTAATAGCTAGTAAAAGTTATCATTACTTTATTAATTTTGAATATGAGAACATAGGAATGGCCATAATGGATCAGACCAAAGGTCCATCTAGCCCAGTATCCTGTCTTCCAATAGTGACCAATGCCAGGTGCCCCACAGGAAATTAATGGAATAGGTAATCATTAAGTGATCTGTCCCTTGTTATCCATTCCCAGCTTCTGACAAACAGAGATTAGGAACACCATCCCTGCCCATCTTGGCTAATAGCCATTGATCTATCCTCCATGAATTCATCTAGCTCTTTTTTGAACCCTTTACATTGTCCTCTGGCAAGGAGTTCCACAGGTTCACTGTGTGCTGCATGAATAAAAACGTCCTTTTGTTTGCTTTAAACCTACTACCTATTAATTTAATTGGTGACCCCTAGTTCTGGGGTATTGTGGTTGTTCCAGGAACCCCCATCCTGCCCTAGGTCCCCATGTTGCTAGGTATAGTACAGACAGAACAGAGAGTTGTATTATTGTAGTGACAACAGAGAGCCCCGTTGTACAGAAACTTGGTGAGAGTCTCCATCCCACAATCTAAACAGCCTAAACAGACAAAGGAAACCAGAAGCAAACAACATGCACAAGGTCGCGGGTCAGAGTTGGGAACAAAGTCAGGTCTTTTGTGTCCTAGCCATTGGGCCATATTGCCCCTCTGAAGTGTTTACAGATGTTCTCTGACTGAAAATCACTCCCCCAGGCACTCCAGTTCAATGGGATGGTTAAAAAAAATTCAAAATATGTTTCTGCTGCTGAGATGGGGTTCCTGAGCTGGGCGGGGGGGTTCTGAATTGGATGCTATATTATGCAAAGGGCACCGGTACCCACTTGCAGATGTTTTCACTTTGGTTTTTATTGATTCCTTTTCCTTGTAGTACCCATGCTGTTCCCCATGTCTGTGGAACAAGGACCATTTGGAAGCCACAATGTAAGTTGTTTGATTTTATAGCCATGAACTTGATATGATGTTGCCACCCAGCCGTTCAATGATTTACTCTATGTCTATGTCATCAAGTTTCAAGAGGTATTTTCATGGGTGTGCTTCCGGGATTGCTTGCTTTGAGCGTTTCCTTGATACAGCTGCAGATAAGGGCCTGTAATTAAAGGTAGCTTGACGCTGTTGCTATTTATAAAGCAGGGGACCCCGCCCTATCTTACTCTAGGAGTTGAATCACGCCGGCTCTGTTTCTTCCATCAGGTGAAGCCTGGCTGAGCACTTTGTTAGCACAGGCCACCACCCAGAGCTATTTACCAGTATAACGTGTTCCATGTGACCCTGTGCTGACCCCACCCCAGAGGCAGCCTGCTGGGAGCTAACTACACCGCCAGGCCGGTGAACTGAGGGGATGCTCTGTGGAGGGACAGGCACCTTTCCAAATTGCCAGTAGAACAGCTCTTGCTGTCATGTGTCTGTGCCCAACAATAGGTGGCTTGCAGGCTGGCACAAGTCAGTACTAGGTCACCCAGAGCTCAGGAGGATGTGACCACTTGGCCACCAGGTTGTCCAAAGGGCAGCAGACTTGTGTAGTCACCTGTGGCCAACCTCTCCTTCAGGTGGGGGCGTGTACCTTTCCCCAGCTACCATCTCTGCCAGCCAGGGTGCAGCACTCAGGAGAAAGACAAAAGGACCAACTATCCAGTGCCATGAGGCTGTCAGCCAAGGGCAGGACAGCAGCAAGTTGAGGCCACGATGCTGTCACCTTGGGCAGATGAGAGGGGAGGAGGCGGAGATTGGCCCAAGGTCACAGCTCCCCTGTGCCCCTTTGTCATAGGGCATGTCCATGGAAAAATACCCATTTTCTGACCAACTTTAGTAATCAGCAGTAACACAAATGGCACTACTTACATACACACACGCACACACACAGAAATTAATCTGGTGGTGCCAGCATATCCTCCCTAACCCCCGGGAGCTGCACTGTTGGGCACTTAAGAAGTGTATTTGGCATCACAGAGAGAATTCTAGACTGTCATTTCTGTGCCTGGCTGTAAAACCTCTTCTTTAGCAGGGCAGATAAGTCATAGCTTGCATCCATTCCTTCTTGAATCCTGTGTTGCTCTTAAATCTCAGAACTGCCCCATGATTCCAGTCAACTCTGGGGAGTTACCAATGCATCCTGTCATTCTCTCTTCCTAGGGTTGCTTTTCAGAAAAGGTCCAAAGAGGAGAAATCTGGGTGACCAAGAAATGAAGGAGATAACTGAGGAACATGTAATCATCTGCACTTCCATGGGGCATTAGCCTGATAATGAATCCCTAAAAATACAACAAAGAATCACATGGATCTGTGCTGAGCACTTCACAACCTCTCTGAACTTGAGCATTCAAGGAATCCCTCCAACGTGAAATATGTTTGCACATCCCCCATGCTACATGGCATGTGCTAGGCATATTGCACTGAAGACTTTCCTCCAACATTGCCATTGCTCCTTGCTTCCTTCAGACCATGGGCCCTGCCAGCTCTCAGCAGCTGTGGATGTCTTTGCTCTAACTCCCTTGCCTGGGGAATACCAGCAGGATTCCAGAGGGCAAGCTGGGACAGGTTTGTAGACCTCAATGTGAAGACTTTGAGTCAAAAGGAGCATGAGTGGCTGAAACTGTTGCCTGTGTTACCTCTACTGGCCAGATATCTAATCCAGCCAACTCTCTTATTCTCAAGTCTCTCAATGAACTCTGAGGAAAGGGGCTTTCCAGTTAACTAGGCTCCTGAATGCTGCAGTCTGGAGGATGCAATGTGTTTAGCACTGCAGATCTCCTAAAGGAAGCTGTAGCTGGCTGGGCCTGTGCAAGTGCCCTGTGATGCCGACATTGCAGGCTGGCACCAGTGAGCAGAGACCTAAAGAAGAGCAACACGTGGCATCTCCATATTACTTCCTCACTGGCTTGGCTCCCATTTGACACCTTTTGCTGCTGCATTCAGCAGGATACCTCTGCTCCCTGAGCTACCCAAAAATGTAAAAACCTTCAATGTCGGGAGAGCCATGCAGATGCAGGCTGAAGTACTACATTCAGGTGATGACCCTGTGCCAAAAGGAAGCTGCTTCGCTTCTTTCACCTCACATGGCACCTGCCTCCCAGACTCAGGAAGCAATGAAGAAAAACAGGACTTTTGCATTTCATATACTTGTAGAACACGGTGTGAAACCTACCCCACAGCATTCCCTGCAGTGGCATTCGGCCTGCTCCTGGAGTGCAGCACCCAGCAAGGGCTCTGCCGGCTTGGGCAAGAATGTCATTGTTCACATGCCAAGCTGGTGACAAACCAAAACAAAAACTTCCCATCTGATTACGCATGAAAACACTGTTGCAGAATCAGGGAAGAGGAGACGAGGGGAGCGGGAGAGCTCAGGTGACTTCTCTTGCCTGGGCTGCTGACGTAGAGCACGACTCATTGTAACAACTTTTTCTATTCCACGCGGTGCAAGTAGCAACGTCTGTTGTTCGGGTTGTCCAACCCTTCCAAAGTTAAGACCTTCTGAGAGTGTCAATAACCTTGCCAAAGTTGAACTGTTTGAGCTGACATTTCCATGCTGGGTTCTTGCCTCAGGCTGACTGTTTTGGGAAGGTTTCACCTACAATGATCCAGTCATTTCTCAGAGCACAGCTAAGGGAAAATGCATTGTTTGGCCCATACTGACAACCATTTGGTTGGGTTGTTTTGACAACCCCCGACGCCTAGAACAGATGCTCAAAATTTGGCAGGGGGTGGCCTTCAGATCAGGGATGAGCTTTTTGCAGTTCCTGTGAAAATTCAACCAAATGTGTCCAAGTTCTGAGTCTCTGGCAAATGATCGTGGGATTAGCAACCGTTCCATAAGACATGTGCCAAGGGAACCAGCCTGAGGCCACACAGGAAGCTGTAAATGGCAGTTCTGACCTTTGGCGCACTTGGCTTTGCAACAGCATGTTCTTTGAACATAGTTTGGGTGGAATATAAAGACGAGTGCCTGGGGTACTGTGAAGCCGCCTGAGGTGTAGCCAGGGGGTGGCAATTAACTTTGAAAAAATCACCGGGCTAGCGAAGGAAACTGAGCTGTGACAACTAACCATTGCACAACAGAGCAAGAGAGACCCACCCAGTCGGCAAGCTCTTGCCAGCCTCAGGAAGGTTGGACGTCTGTGAAAGGACCATGTGTCCACCCCTCTTCCATGGCCAATGCAGGACAGCCTGGATAGGGGACCCCGTCCTTCCCTCCTCCTCCAAGGAAAGTCTTCATGTTCTGGGGCCTTGAGAGACGGGGGTCTATAATGGGGAGAGGTGGGGCTGGGGGCCTGTATAAGATCAGGGGCGTGGAAGTGCCATCGCTGGTTTGACCTTATAAAGCAATAAAGGAGACAAGGGTATTTCGGGCAGTGCTTTCCCAGCACCTGGCCAGGCCTCAAGGAAGAGCCTTTGCATGTTAGCCTATTGCATGCATGCCCCAGCTGCTCAAACAAAACACCCCTGTTTGTCTCTGCTCTACAGTAAATACACAGACACCCTGGGAGGCCCAGCCCAGCTCTGCTTTGGGTTTGGCATTCCCTTGTGTTGGCAGAGCAGGTGGTAGGAGGGTCATCAGCCACAGAGGTCACGCAAGGGGTCCCATTTCACTGTGAGCTTAAACAATGAAGGCCCAATGATGGGCCCTGCTTCCCCTTCTTGAGAATAATCCCATGGGCTGCCCCAGGGGGTGTGGCCTGCCCCAGGCGGGCTGCAGGTTTGGGTACTGCACTGTCAACCACATTGCTATGTAAATAAAAAGGGGTGTAACCTGTTCTAGGCCAGCTCCTCGACACCTTCCCCCAGAGCTCCAACCAGACATTTAATGCTGGGCCAGGCCAGGCCAGTAGGAAATAATTCTGTCCTGGCTGCAAGGGATGGGCCTGATGGGATCTAGGAGGATTTTGCTATCACTAGTCCCTATGTCGCCATGGAGACCTGCTTCCACTGTTGCCAGAGGCCCCAAATGTGGAGGCCTGACAGGGATCTCAGAAGTGTTTTCCTCCATGTCCTCTGTAGCCAGGAAGCCCTATTGATTTTGCTGAAAACTGGAAAAACCTATTTTCCACTAAAACCACCTTGGTAACTCTGCATACATGGGCTATGGCGTCAAGCCAGCGTTGCCCTCTGTGTTCTCTCTCATCTGGCTTGCCTCTCATCTCTCATCCAGAGCACTGCTGGCTCGTTTGCCTGACAGCTTCAGGGCAGCTCCCACTCCAATCCCAGCTAGGCGCTGCCTGATCTTACAGCTCTATGACCACAGCCCCGACTGCTTTGTAGCTGGGAGCATCCACCAAACAAAATCCAGGGTCCTGAAAGGAGCCAGCAATCAGGGATTCAGCATGTAAAGCGCTCCTGTTTTGTGTGTGTGTGTGTGTGTGTGTGTGTGTGTGCACGCGCGTATGCATGTTTAATGAAACCATGGCTGCTGTGCCCTCTTAGGAGACATTGCACTGCTATGCCTCCGATTTATTTATTTATTAAATGTTCTGTCCGGTCATTGCAAACCCTTGTGTCTTTGTCGCAGACAGCCCCTGACCATGGTGTAACCTGATACTGTTAGCTCTGCCCACTCAGCAGAAGTTGTCCTGCCAATAAGACAATAATAAAAAGCAGGTGGCAGCTTGTGTCTCACTGTAAATAACCCCCTGCAACCTACCTCAACTATCCAGCTCCAGCACTAAGGGCTGGAAGAAGCAGGAGAGGGCTGGGGTAGGGAGAGGCGAGAAGAAGGAGGGGACAGGAGAACTGGGTATGCAAGAGAATGGAGGCAAAGGGTTGGGATGTGTAGAAGGGAAGCACCTGGTACACATTTTTATCCAGAACTGACCTAAACTACAAAGGAAAGGATGGCCATGTTCTGAGGGCACCCAGCCCCTTATCTGCCCATTGTTCATCTCTCCATTGGCTGCTCCAGTTCCTGTCTTTCAGCTGGTCCCCACGGCAGCCACTGTGCCCTCATGGAGGTCTGGTGTACTGGACCCTGGCCACAGGAAAGGTACCTGCCAAGTGTCCCTGGCTCAGAGCAAGTGAGGTGCCACTGGATTGGGGCACAAAGGGCTGCACTAACAGATCCAACAGGAGGGCCCAGACCATGGACTGCAAATTCTTCATGACTGGGACGTCTGCACTCTCTTCACACTGAGCCTGCTATCTAAAGAATAAGCATTGCTTGCATGGATGCCATGGCAGACTCGATAGACAGCCTCATTCACTACGCCCCTGTGCTGCTCCTCATACGCTCAGCAGTCGTTGGAGGAAGCAGCAGCTCTCACACTGGCCCTGAACAGGATGTGGGGGTGTGGGCCAAACTACTTGGGGAGAGTGCAGATGTGTATTCCTGTGTCAGTTCTCACTCTGTACCTCATCCAGCCATGTTTCTGGGCTCCACTAGAAACTCACCCCCCCGCCCCCCGCTGCGCCCCGCCGAGCTGCTGATGTCCAAATGCCATGCAAATCCCACACTTGGCTCAACCTGTGGCTTCTGATGGTTGTCAGGGAGGGGCAATGCTAACCTTGTGAATCTGGATTTAATCCTTGCTGACCATAGACTCTGCATTCATTAGCCACACTCAAAGATCCAAAGCCCATTAGCACCAATAGAAAGAAACCGTGTGCTTCAGCTCAGCCATGGAGGGGGGGACAGGAGCCATAAAGCTGCCATGTTAGCCACCCTGGGGTAAAGTTGACCTAAAAGTGATTTCCCTGTCTCCAATCCTTGTCATTAGATCCCATGTAACACCAGCTTGTCATTCCTAGCAAGGTTCTCTCTCATTGTTTTCCATCCATGTGTGGAATAAATTTTGGTATATGCACCAGGACATGTGTGGATGTGCACCACCAGTAGAAATACACCCTGCCCCTTGGTCACCCCTCTGACCTCAGATGATAGTGGGTGTATTGACGTCTCACAGTGAGGACAAGTAGATCTACCTTCCACCAAATAGTCACCAGGACTGGAACCTTTCCAGGAGAGGTAAATCCTCCTCCAGGCAAATCTGAACAATACAAAGGCTTCCAGGGAGTCTAGCTCTGGGTGTCACACTCTTATAAAGCTACTTTTTCTAACAGCCACCAGGAAGACCTGTTCTACCAGTCCCACCAAGCGGATGGGAGCGTGTCAGGCTATGGGTGATGATCTTGGTTTAAATGAACTGTGGATGTTTCAGTGTGCAACACACAGGTGGGAGCCGCCCTCTGAGCACACTGCTGCCCTTTCCTCTGGAGACTGGTTTGAACCTTTTCCTGTCTCTGAAGGATGGCTGACACAGGGAGAAGGCATTGCATTGGGTGACATGCTGTTCTTTTGCATACACCTTTCATATGTGCTTTTTCCATGTTATGCAAATCAAGATCACAGAATAAGAACATAAGAACAGCCATCTTGGGTCAGACCAAAAGTCCATGCAGCCCAGCATCCTGTCTGCTGACAGTGGCCAATACCAGATGCCCCAGAGGGAGGGATCACAACAGGTAATCCTCACGTGATCCCTCCCCTGTCACCCACCTCCAGACAAACAGAGGCTAGGCATAGCATTCCTACCCATTCTGGCTAATAGGCATTGATGAACCTAACCTCCATGAATCTATCTAGCTCTTTTTTGAACCCTGTTAAAGTTCTAGCCTTCACCACATCCTCTGGCAAGGAGTTCCACAGGTTGACTGTGTGCTGAGTGAAGAAAAACTTCCTTTTGTTTGTTTAAAACCTGCTGCCTACTAATTTCATTTGGTGACCCCTAGTTCTTTTATTGTGGGAATAAGTAAATAACTTTTCCTTATTCACTTTTTCCATACCAGTCATGATTTTATAGACCTCTATCATATCCCTCCTTAGTCTCCTCTTTTCTAAACTGAAAAATCCAAGTCTTTTTAATCTCTCTTTATATGGGACCCATTCCAAACTCCTAATATTTTTGTTACCCTTTTCTGAACCTTTTCCAATGCTAATATATCTTTTTTTGAGATGAGGAGACCACATCTGTATGCAGTATTCAAGATGTGGGCATACAATAGTTTTATATAGAAACAATAAGATATTCTCTGTCTTATTCTCTATCCCTTTTTTAATGATTCCTAACATTCTATTTGCTTTTTTGACTGCCGCTGCACACTGAGTGGATGTTTTCAGAGAACTATCCACAATGACTCCAAGATCTTTCTCTTGAGTAGTTGTAGCTAAATTAGTCCCCATCATATTGTATATATAGTTGGGATTATTTTTTCCAATGTGCATTACTTTACATTTATCAACATTAAATTTCATTTGCCATTTTGTTGCCAAATCACTTATGTCCACACTGCATTCCTCTTTCGAGAGAGGAATGCAAATGTAGCTGAGCGAAATTGCAAATGAAGCGTGGATTTGAATTTCCCGTGCTTCATTTCCATAATCATGTCCAGGAGTTATTTTGAAATATCCTATTTTGAAAAAAGAAATGCAGTCTAGACACGGTTATTTTGAAAGAAAACCCTTCTTTCGAAATTAGCCTTAAATCTCATTTTATAAGGAGTAAGGGTAATTTCAAAAGAAGGGTTTTCTTTCAAAATAACTGTGTCTAGACCGTGTTTCTTTTTGTGAAATAGGGTATTTCAAAATAGTGCCCGGACGTGACTATGCAAATGAAGCCTGTGAAATTCAAATGCACTCTTCATTTGCAATTTCGCTCAGCTGCATTTGCATTCCTCTCTCAAAAGAGGAATGCAGTGTAGACATATCACTGTTTACCCCTCCCTCTAGATCATTTATAAATAAGTTGAATAAGATGGGTCCCAGGACAGACCCTTGGGGGACCCACTAGTTACCTCTCTCCACCCAGAAAACTTACCATTTATTCCTACCCTTTGTTTCCTGTCTTTTAACCAGTTATCAATCCAGGAAAGGACCTTCCCTCTTATCCCATGACAATTTACTTTACTTAAGACCCTTTGTTGAGGGACCTTGTCAAAGGCTTTCTGGAAATTTAAGTTTCCAATATCCACTGGATCCCACTTGTCCACCTGTTTGTTGACCCCCTCAAAGAACTCTAGCAAATGAGTAAGGCATGATTTCCCTTTACAGAAACCATGTTGACTTTCCCCCAACAAATTACATGTGTCTGACAATTTTATTCTTCACTATAGTTTCAACTAGTTTGCTCAGTACTGATGTTAGACTTACCTGTCTGTAATTGCCAAGATCACCTCTAGAGCCCCTTTAAAATATTGGCATCATGTTAGCTATCTTCCAACCATTAGGTATGGAAGCCGATTTAAAGAATAGGTTACACACCACAGTCAATAGTTCCATAATTTCCCATTTGAGTTCTTTCAGAACTCATTGGGTGAACGCCATCTGGTCCCGGTGACTTGTGACTTAAATTTCTCAATTTGTTCCAAAACCTCCTCTAATGACACCTCAATCTGGGACAATTCCTCAGATTTGTCTCCTACAAAGAATGGCTCAGGTTTGGGAATCTCCCCAATATCCTCAGCTGTGAAGACTGAAGCAAAGAATTCATTCAGCTTCTCCGCTATGACTTTATCATCTTTGTGTGCTCCTTTAGCATCTCCATCGTCCAAGGACCCCACTGGTTGTTTAGCTGGCTTCCTGCTTCTGATGTACTTAAAAAATATTCTACTACTAGCTGGAGTTACCTGGCGTTGCTCGGCAAACTGGAGGAACAAAATGTAGAAAAACAGTAGTCCATTATCTTTTTTTGATAGAAAAGTTGCACTGATTTCTATAGGGATTAAAATATAGGTCCGCATCATCCCTGGGGGGGGGGTGCGACCCCGGGGCTGCAGGTGCCGCGGGGGGCAGGGCGGGACCCCGATCAGGTCCAAAAGTACCTTAAAACCTTCTCCTGGATGAAAGGTTATCCCATGCAAAGTTTGGTTGCGGTAGCTCTTATAGTGTCCAAGTTATTAGCGCACAAACTTACAAACATTCTCCTTTATATATTAGATAGAAGATTACGTTTTGAGTTTCTGGCTAGCTGTTCTTCAAACTCCTTTTTGGCTTTTCTTATTATATTTTTACACTTAATTAGACAAAGTTTATGGTCCTTTCTATTTTCCTCACTAGGATTTGACTTCCACTTCTTAAAAGATATTTTTTTATCTGTCACTGCTTCTTTTACCTGGTTGTTAAGCCATGGTGGCACTTTTTTGGTTCTCTTACTATGTTTTGGTTCTCTCTCTGTGGATGGGCAATGTCAACAGCTTCTGGGGTGAGTGATAGAGTCAAGGCCAGGTCCTAGCCTCCCCACAGCAGCAGTAACGTGCAAAGCTGAAAACGAGGGATATGCAGAACTATATAGCAGCCCAGCTAATGATCCTTGCAACTTATACAGCCCCTTACAGCTGCTTTATTAATATACCCACTTTACAGCTGGAAAACTGATACAAACAGAGGTGAAGCAACTTGGGCAAGGACACACAGTAGGACGATAGCAGAATTAGCTACAGACCCATGTTTCCTGGCTTTTGTGTCCACCCCACTGGGCCACAAAACCATAACACCTCCCCCTGCCACAACTCTGTATTTCAATATTTACAGAAATAAAGTAGGAAACAACACCTACGACCAGCCAATATGTAGTTACAGCAACTTCAGGAAAAGTGGTGTGTTTATGTTCTATCTCAGGGTATGTCTACTCTAGCCCCCTAGTTTGAACTAGGGAGGCTAATGTAGGCATTCAAAGTTGCAAACAAAGCCCGGAATTTAAATATCCCGGGCTTTATTTGCATCTTCCCGTCCGGGCGCCATTTTAAAATCCCCTTAGTCCGAACTAACTGCCCGCGGCTACATACGGCAGTCAAACGTTAACTCGAACTAAGTCCTTAGTTCGAGTTAACTGTTACACCTCGGGCTTCATTTGCAACTTCGAATGCCTACATTAGCCTCCCTAGTTCAAACTAGGGGGCTAGTGTAGACATACCCTCATTGAGTTACAGAGAAAACATCACTACCAAGCAAATTAGAACCCCAGCCGGGGTTATTCTATCTACTACCAAAGATCCACAAACCTGGAAATCCTGGGCGCCCCATCATCTCAGGCATTGGCACTTTCACTGCAGGACTGTCTGGATATGTGGCCTCTCTACTCAGACCCTACGCCACCAGCACTCCCAGCTATCTCCAAGATACCACTGATTTCTTGAGAAAACTACAATGTATTGGTGATCTTCCAGAAAACACCATCCTAGCCATCGTGGATGTAGAGACTCTCTACACCAACATCCCACACACAGATGGAATACAAGCTGTCAGGAACAGTATCCCTGATGATGCCACAGAACAACTGGTGGCTGAGCTCTGTGACTTTATCCTCACACACAACTATTTCAGATTTGGTGATAATATATACCTCCAAACCAGTGGCACCGCTATGGGCACCCACATGGCCCCACAATATGCCAACATTTTTATGGCTGACCTGGAACAACGCTTCCTCAGCTCTTGTCCACTAGCGTCCCTTCTCTGCTTATGCTACATTGATGACGTCTTCATCATCTGGACCCATAGGAAGGAGGCTCTGGAAGAATTCCACCATTTCAACAATTTCCACCCCACCATCGACCTCAGCCTGGACCAGTCTACACAAGAGATCCACTTCCTAGACACTATGGTCCAAATAAGTGATGGTCACCTAAACACCACCCTATACGGAAAACCTACTGACTGCTATGCCTACCTTCATGCCTCCAGCTTCCATCCTGGACACACCACACGATCCATTGTCTACAGCCAAGCACTAAGGTATAATCGCATTTGCTCCAACCCCTCAGACAGAGACAAACACCTACAAGATCTTCACCAAGCATTCTTGAAACTACAATACCCGCCCGAGGAAGTGAGGAAACAGATTAACAGACGTGTACCCAGAAGCCTCCTGCTACAAGACAAGCCCAACAAAGGAACCAACAGAACACCACTGGCCATCACCTACAGTCCTCAGGTAAAACCTCTCCAACGCATCATCAGTGATCTACAACCCATCCTGGACAATGATCCCTCACTTTCACAGGCCTTGGGAGGCAGGCCAGTCCTCTCCCACAGACAACCCACCAACCTGAAGCAAATTCTCACCAGCAACTATACACCACACCACAGTAACTCTAACTCAGGAACCAATCCCTGCAACAAACCAATCCCTGCCTACTCTGCCCACATATCTACACCAGCGACACCATCACAGGTCCTAACCAGATCAGCCACACCATCACGGGTTCATTCACCTGCACAATTACCAATGTAATATACACCATCACATGCCAGCAATGCCCCTCTGATATATACATAGGCCAAACTGGACAATCCCTGTGTAAAAGAATAAATGGACACAAATCAGATATTAGGAATGGCAATATACAAAAACCTGTAGGAGAACACTTCAATCTCCCTGGACACACAGCAGCAGATTTAAAGGTAGCCATCCTACAACAAAAAAACTTCAAGAACAGACTTCAGAGAGAAACTGCTTGAGCTACAGTTCATCTGCAAATTTGACACCATCAGTTTAGGATTAAACAAAGAGAAAAGAGACTTGATTTCCAATAGCTATGGTATGTACCAGGTGTAGGGGACAGATTAAAAAAGAGAAGAAACAGAAAGAAAACCCCTGTGATGTTGTGTTTACACATTTCAACAAAGATCCATGTAAATTGTTTTATGATGTGAAGGTCCATGGGTTTCTTTTTAGACAGCTCCCCTTCGGTGCTCGCTGTCATTCGTCAATGGACTCAGTCATCATATTTTTATCATGCTCCTCCAGATGTTTAAAGTCTGCACTAGAGTTTTGCCTGGATGGTGATATGTTTTCCTAGCCAGCCCAGTGAAAATGCCAATTGTTCTCTGCTTGACGAAAGACCAAACATTCCACCAATAGTTATTAACTAATTAATTAGGAGGAGTATGTTTGTAGTACAAGAACACCTAGGAGCCCTGTTCATGGCCCAGGACCACAATGTACCAGGAGCTGTATGAATGCAGAACCCTGCTCCAAACAGCTCACGTTTATTCTGCACATGGCCAAGTAATGCCAGGGAGTGGTGTTAGCATGGAGAATTTTAAAAGGTTAATAAGGTATATGAATGAGGGGTGTCTGACTGATTTTTTCTGTGCTGAAGGTCAGAGCCCCATTCCCTTGCTTCATGGTCTTTCACCTGTAGTTTATCTCAGTGTTCTGTAACACCCCTTTCCTTCCCCCAAATAAAGAGGCTGTGTATAAAGTAAACCAAGATAGAGTGTATTAGGGAATGATACAAAATCACAGAATTTGGGGTAGAGAGGTAACACACAAGCACGTAAAACGAGAAGGAAAATAGCAATGCCGTGACTTATTCAGTGGGCTTGAACTCACAGGCTTCTTGGCGGGAAACCTGAGGGGAGCGGAACTCTCAGCAAGGCGGGAAAATCTGGTTAGAACCGGTTCCCAACTGTCTCTGAATGTTCTGGGGGAGGGGAGGGCAAAGCCCAAGATGGAGCCTAGGAGCCAAAGGTGTCTGACTCCATTTTGTTTTGCATAAAATCACTGTTTTAATATTTAATTCATTAACATATAGTTATAAACATGCAACACAGTGATGTGTATATATATATATATATATATATATATATATATATATTCCAAATTAACTACTAACAGTGGGAAAGTGCTTTCTGCACAATTGGCCGGTTAGGAGCAGTCCATCAGCACAGTCCCAAGGACAGCATGCTGCAGACACCCAGGCTAGAGATGACAAGAACTTGGTTTACAGGAGTGAGGCCTGCTCCTGAAAGAAAGATCAGACCATCCTTGCCACACATGAGTGTAGACACCCCCCTTGACTCCTGCTGGATAACTGGACGCAAACATGAATACAAGCCCACCTTGTGGGGCAGCAGTAGGTTTTAACACAGTCTCCCCTTAGCCCCATCCTGTGGCTCCATCTGGATATACAGGCACTGCCAACCCCTCCCCTGCCCCCAGCTGTACTCCGGGAAAAGTTTGTGCCTCAGTTTCCCATCTGCAATTTAGGGATAGTAGTCACTGGAGCCTGTTGCAGATGGATTTCCTCCAGTGCCACCATGTTTGCACACAGTTGCCCTCTGATGGCACAGCAGTGTGTGTGTGTGGCGGGGGGGGGGAGGGGATGGAGCTGAACCTGCCTGCTGGCAGCGTCAGGCCCCAGCGAAGGCACTTGTCAGCTGAGCTGAGCCCAAAGAATTTCTCAGCCTCCATTAGTGAGCAGAAGCAGCCTCCCTAAGCCTTGGCTGGGATCCAAATGGACCAGCCCAGCAGCTCTGGCCAGAAGCTAATTGCTGCCCACTGAAAAGTAACCACAAAGCTTGTGGGCGTTGGAACATGGGCGAAGGGAAGTCCACATGTGGCAATTGCGAGCTGGGTTGGCAGAACCAGGAACTGCACCAGGCCCTTTGGAGCGAAGCGCCTGAGCTAAAGGCCAGTCCCTGCACTGGGCACTTGCAGCAGACTCTTGATAACCACTGTGGCTCAGGGCTGGAGGGGGCGTGATAGACACATGACAGGGCCTATGGAACGGATGCATCCTCCAGCATCGGTGCCTCGTCTGTTGGCTCAGCCATGTGCCTGAGGCTGGGGCACTGGCAGGCTTGCACAGGAAGCCAATGCTGATCTTGGGGTATGTTCATTGCCAGTGAGTTCTCTCTGGTCCAGGCAAGAAACAAAAAATCACAGAAGCCCTTGACCTGTCCCTGACTTTTCCTAAAAATGACTGTGATAAAATGGGGCTGATGGGGGTGGAGAGGGGGTAGGAGGAGTGAGATCCCAAGCCCTGCTGCAGGGTCCAGCCAGGACTTGCTGTCTGCAGTGGCTGAGAGCTCCGGGGTCCCCCTGCTGCCCATGATGGCTTGGGGATCCAAGACCTCTGCCCACTGACAGCTCCAACTCTGAAGCCCAGGGGCTGAAGCAGAAAATGTCACAGAGATCACTGGAAATGACAGAATCTGTGACTTGTGGTTGTTTAGCGTGGCTGAGAATCAGATGCCTCCGGCTGCAACCGCCACCCATCATGTAGGTGCCTTGGCTGCAGGAACCAGCTGGGTTCTGCACCTCGCTCTTCCCGGACAGGTAAAGCACGTGGCCAGCACAGCTTTTCATCCTCGCTGGTACAACATGAGCTTCTGAGGAACCAAGCTCTAGTCACTGCACACGCAGGGCAGAAGCAGGGTCCTGGCACCACGCACGTTCATCACAGACCGTTGGGCTGGGCTGCATTACCGCACCCTTCCCATCTGACACCCAGCAAAGTGGTTCACACATCCGGAAAATGCAGTCCTAAGCCAGCTGCATTCCCTGACGGGTCCTTTATGAATCTGGGGTTCAGAGCAGCATCTGAGATCCTGCCTCACATCACAGAGCATCTGGCAGCTCTTACCTACCAGGGATTTGTTCTGTCTGGTGGGTTTTTAAACAGCTCCAGCCCCTCTCATCAAATCAGATAATCCTAGAAACCCCCATCACACACTGCGTCTGTTCTGCAGGCACCTTCCCCATATGGCCCTGGGGCTTCCAGGTGAGACACTGCAGGCAAGGCAGCTTCCAGTTACACTGGAACAGGGCAATCTGTCCCACAAGGGCCTGCAGAGCCAGGGAGCAGCAAGTCCTGGGCTAAGGAAAAGCCCTGCAGGCAGGTATCAGGAACCAGCTGATCTAGCTAATGGCTGGGCCCTGATAACCACCTGGAAGATAGAGAAGAGGAGCAAGGAGAGGGAGAAATGTTTTCCTAAGCAGCAGTGGAAGGTGCAACAGGGCAGGGAGGTGCTGGCATGAGACAAAGGAAGGGTGTGACCCTGGAGCTAGGGGGACAGAGGGGGCAGTGCTCTTGCTTTAGTTTCCTGTGTTTGCCTGGCTGGTTGGTGACTAGGAGCTTGTGAAGGAGGCCAGCAGATCTGGGCCTGTCCGCCAGTGTGGAGATAAGAGTCAGCCACCCTCAGCTCGAGTTTGTCTGCTTCTCTCACACAATGCAAAGAAATGACTAAGTTACAAATGTGAGAGTCCTGCCCTGGACTGATCCCAACCCCGACCCCACCTTAAGTTCACGGGGGCCACTGGTCATGCGACCTTCTGCTGCTGCTTGGGAAAGCACTTGTCAGCGGTGCTGGAACGATGGATGTGGGGGTTGCTGCAGCACCGCCTAGCTTGCAGTGGTTCCCATCTCATACTGGGTTTGCAGTCTGGTTCAATGGCTCTCAGTGCCCCCACTGTACAAACTGTTCCAAAGCCCCTGCATTTGTCTCCTGCATCCTTGCTTGTATCTCCCAGCAGGGAATCAGAGCCCACCGGTGGGGCTCTGGATCAGCTAACACCTGTCTGCTCGGCTTCTCCTTATGCCAGGGCATGCTGGGTCTGACCTGCTGCCCTTGGCAGAATGTGCTCCAGCCCTCTCATCTCTGGGACATTCGTGCTTCGAGGCTCCGGGCTGGATCTCAGTAATGCTTCCCACCAGGTGTGGAGCTGCATAGGAGCCACTCACAGGAGTAAGCAGGCCCCAGTCCAGTATGTCAACATGCTGCATGCACAATGGAGCCCCCGTCCCAGCTGGTGTTCTAGAGTGCCACCCCCAGCAATAGTGAGTCTTCTGATTTCCACCGATGCCTGGGACAGCAGGGTCAGGTCCAGGGGACAATCATCTAGCGCCAGACAAGTCTGTAGGGCTGGGATGTGGGTGGAGCAGCCTGGCTTCCCCTAGCTCATGCCAGTCCAACCCTAGCTCCACTGAAGCCAATGGAATTCCAGGCATTCGAGAGGAGAGGCAGAGCCCAGTGCAGCAGTGCAATACATGTGTAGCCAGGGCTACGCTGTGCTGGCAGAAACACAGGGACTGAGCTGGGTGATTCTCTCTCTCAAGTCTTCACTGCAGAGTTAAGCCAGGCTTCCACACAGGGGCTGCCCCCACGCAGCCCCAGGGTCAATTTGTGCCAGGGCTGAGCCCAGCCCCTTGAGGCTGAGCAGCCCTTAGCCCTGGCACCTCTGGGCTTTCTAGTCACTTAGGAAAGCCTGGCACCTCCTTCATTGCTCATTGAACACTATGCATCAGCTGGCTGCACACAAACCCTCTCAGCTGAGAACTGGCCAGCTGGTCTGTCTGGGGCAGGAGGTGAAAGCTCCAAGGAAGCTGGTAACCCACCACTGAAGATGTAGGTTAAATCACTTGAGTGCCAAGAGTCCTCTGAAGCCATCCCTCCATCCGCCCCCGCAGGGCCCCATATGGGGGGGTACACGTTCCTGGGGCCCGGCCCAGGCTGCAGATTGTAGTATGTGTGTGGGAAGGGGCCTGTGTTACAAGTTTATACTTGGCCCCAAAAAGCGATGCTTGGGCCCGGCCCCCCTGCATGCCTAGAAGAACAGACAAGTCCTGCCCTCCCACAGCTCACTGGAGAGTAACCAGCAGCTCTGCTCGCTGTGGCCCACAAGTGCTAACAAGCCACATGAGAGCGCAAAGTGGTGAGACAGTAACTGGGGCAGGGCTGCAGTGTGGCTGTTCCTCATCCCCCGGCTGGGCTAACCCAGGGCCAACCTCTGGCTAATTCTGCACTGAAGACAGATGTAACTGAGAGCCCGATGACTTCCATGGAGAAGCCCAGTGGCACCTGCCAGCGCTGGCCCGGGGCAGAATCTGGCCCTGAAGCACAACTCATTTGGGGCAGCACTTCCACGGTGGCTGAAAGACGGCTTCCATTGAGGGCCCCCTGCACCTCCTGATCGTGCTGGCTCCATCCCCGCCCTGGGAAATGTTTCACTGAGCAAAGGATGCCTTGTTCACAGGAGCTCCACAGGAGCAATGCTGTGGGCCCTGCACGGCCTGCTACTCCATTATTTATGGGCAGAAGTTTAACTCAGTGAGGCTCTGGCTCCCAAAGCCCCACTGCTAATGGAGCACGCACTTGTGTCTAGCCAGCAAGCACTCCTGGACCTTGGGCAATTCCCACCTCTGTCATCTCCAGGCCATAAAGTGCCACCTCCTCCCTGCTAAGCTGCATTACATGGCCATTACCAGCTCCTAGCAGCAAAACTGTTACCCACAGAGGATTCCGGCCTGAGCCGTTAGCAAACACTCCAGCCAAGCCAGCTGAATCACACATGCCCAAGACACCTTGTCTCCCACAGATGCCGGTCTCTTCTGGTCCTGTGCAGCCTGGCCCTCCGCCCACGCGCACTGCTGCTCTGAACATGGCCAGAGCACTCGGGAAAGGTGCCAGAGAGAGAGAGCTGAGGAACAAACCCATCCCAAGCCATCAGTTAAGTCAGTCTCTGTACCTGATGAATGTGGTAGGTAACCTATTGCTTAAATCAACCTCTGTGACAGGTGGATAGCGAAAGTGACACAGATTTTTAAAAAAGACTCTCGAGGTGATCCTGGCAATTGCAGGATAGTCAGCATAACTTCATTGAAACTCTAATAAAGAACAGAATTATCAGACACAGAGATAAACATGATCTGTTGGGGAAGAATCAAAATGGTTTCTGTAAAGGGAAACCATGCCTCACCAAACTACTAGAATTCATTGAGGCTGTCAATAAGCATGTAAACAAGAGTGATCCAGTGGACATACGGTACCTGGATTTTCAAAAAGCCTTTTATAGAATCCCTCACCAAAGGCTCTTAAGAAAATAAAGGAGTCATGGGATAAGAAGAAAAATCCCCTCATGGATCAGTAACTGGTTAAAAGATGGGAAACAAAGGACAGGACTAACGGGCCAGTTTTCACAGAGGGGAGAGGTAAATAGTCGTGTTCCTAATGATCTGTACTGCAACCACTGATGTTCAACCTATTAAAAATGAGCTGGAAACAGGGGTAAACATTGAGGTGGCAAAGTTTGCAAACTGCACAACATCACTCAGTACAGCTAAATCAAAGCAGACCGTGAAAGGTTACAACGAGTTTCTCACTACACTGCATGAGTGGGCAAGAAAATAGAAGATGAAATTCACAGAATCAGAGGACTGAAAGGAACCTCAAGTGGGCTTCCATCCATTCCGTTGCACTCACAGCAGGACTAAATAATATCTAGATCACTATTTAGTGTTCAGAAATGCAAAGTAAACACGATGGAAAACTGTGACGTAGTGTGGGTACCTTGCTGGTTGCTATGCTGGGCAGTGGGTTGTCAGTGACCTCCACTGGCTGCTGTCTGCAGCACGGCCCAGCAGGGCAGGGGATGAGTCATTATGCAAGGGGGCTTCGAAACTCCTCAGACAGGTATCTCCCATGGAGCGGAGCAATGGGAAGGAGGGGAGTGGAGCCCTGGCTGGGGGCAGGGCTGGAAGTGAGGGAGTTAGTTTCTGTCTGGGATCATGGAGGAGACGGCCTAGGGTAAGGGGCTAGAATTTAGGGGCCCAGTCTCCCCCATCTCAAGGGGGGCTGAGGCATCCTAGGCCCGATTCCTGTAACCAGATGACATCTGTGCTGTGCTGTATCCTGGAGAAGCAATAAACTCCCTCTATTCTACTGGCTGGTGGAGTCTGTCCGTGCCATTACGGGGGTGCAGGAGTCGGGGGACCCCGACACGCCGCCACAGTGGTATCAGGGGTGGGATGCACTGCACCCCGCGGATGGATCTCCCAGCAGCAAGTGACAAGGCGCAGTAGAAGCAAGG
Organism: Pelochelys cantorii; assembly: GCA_032595735.1. Classification (NCBI taxonomy): domain Eukaryota; kingdom Metazoa; phylum Chordata; order Testudines; family Trionychidae; genus Pelochelys; species Pelochelys cantorii. The sequence goes on along the minus strand of CM064344.1, from coordinate 28,916,364 downwards.
GCCTTAGAGCCAAGCGTGCTGGAGACAGAGCGAAGCGGTTCCTGAGAATCGTGGGGCACAGCAGCACTAGACTGGTGAGTCTGCACCGAGGGGACCAGCGGGGAGATGGCCTACACCCAACTCCTGAGGGCAGAGCTGGTGAAGCTGTGCAGAGAGAGGGGCTTGCCTGTGCGGAGTGCAACCAAGGCCCAGCTGATTGCCCGGCTGGAAGAGAATGACCAGCCACAGGCTGGGATCCTGTCCCAGTGGGGAGCAGCCAGACCCCCCCTGGGAGCGTGTCAGGCTCTGAGGGTGGGCGGAGCAGTGGAACCCACCGGAGAGACGGGACAGCCTCCCAGGGGAACCCTGCAAGCCGTAGTCCACCCAGGGGAGGGTCCAACCCAGCGGAGTTGCGGCAGCTGGAGATCCAGCTGCAGATGAAGGAATTGGAAGTCCAGGACCACAGAGAGCAGTGACAGCATGAGCTGGCCATGGCAGAGCGGAGAAGCGTTAGGGCCCTGGCTGCGCCGAGTGCAGACGGGCCCCAAGGGCCCCCGGCTGCCAGACACTTGGAGAAGCTCGTGGTGGCCCAACTGAAGGACGTGGGCGACATAGACGGGTTCCTCAGCTCCTTTGAGAGGGCCTGTGGACTGCAACAGGTCCCCCCAGCTGACTGGCTACAGGAGCTCATCCCCACACTGAACCAGGAGGCTGCCGGGGTGCTCAATCAGCTGGAGGACCTACAGCCAGGGGATTATAACCGAGTCAAGGAGGCCCTGCTGCACAAGTTCGGGCTGACCCCCGAGACGTACAGGAAGGAGTTCCAGGGGGGTACAGAAGGGGCCACGGGAGACCTATGTGGATCTGGCCTCCCGCCTGGTGCAATACTGCCGCAAGTGGGTGTCTGGAGTCGGAGCCCAGAGCGCAGAGGACCTGCTCAAGCTGATCATGATGGAGCAGTTCTATGAAGCCTGCACACCCAGCCTGAGGCTGTGGCTCAAGGACCGAAGTCCGGAGAACCCCCAGGAAGCTGGGAGGCTGGCGGACGAGTTCACAGAGAGCCGGTCTGGGTGTGAACAGGAGTCCCAGAGAGAGAGGGAATCGCGCCGAGACCGGATCTCAGCTGAGCGACAGAGAGAGTCATCTACGAGGCGAGCCCAAGAGACAAGTCGTCTGCACCCCAGAGAACCAGCCAGGGCCTGGACAGAGACAGCCCAAAGGGGCCCGCAGGGCCTAACTTGCCATCGCTGTGGGCAAAAAGGCCACAAGAGGGCTCAGTGCACCAGGTCCCATGACCTGGGACTTTCCAGTGTTAACTGGCTGGAGCTGGAGGAAGGGCAGGCTGCCCCAGAGGCAGGGGCCAGCAGGCAAACCTCAGCTCAGAGTGGGGGGAAGGATGCTCAGTGCACCTCCCCTTGGAGGTCTGACCCTTGGGAGGTGGATTTTCTCCGTGTACCGGGTGGGGGCAGGACGGCCCCTGCGGAAGGAGTGCCTCCTACCCCTGGAGGTGGATGGTAGGAAGGTGACGGGTTTCTGGGACATGGGGGCGGAGGTGACGCTGGCCCGATCCAACATAGTGGCCCCAGACCGGGTTCTACCCCACGCTCAGCTGACCCTGAAGGGCATAGACGGGTCCCCGTTTAAAGTGCCTGTAGCCAGGATGCATCTGAAATGGGGGGGCCAAGGAAGGTCTCAAAGAAGTGGGGGTCCACCCACACTTGCCCACGGAAATGCTGATGGGGAATGACCTAGAGGATTGGCCCCATGAATCCCAGCGGGCTCTAGTCACCGCCCGTAGCCAGAGCCAGCGAGGGGCTGACAACCTGGATCCAGGGAAGGACTCCCGGCAGGGTCCTCAGGGTCCCATCCCAGTGGACATGGGGTCCAGCCAAGCTGGGACTCCGGACCTAGGCAAGGGCGGGGAACAGGTCCTGATCCCTGCCCCAGCAGCTGAATTCCAGGCTGCGGTGCAGGCAGACCCCTCCTTGCAGAAGCTGAGGGACCAGGCTGGCCTCCGTGCAGCTCAGCCCCTGGGGAGAGGTGGCCAGGAGAGATTCCTGTGGGAGCGGGGATTCCTGTTCCGGGAATGGCTTCCCCCCAGGAAGGTGAGGGCATGCGGGGTCCAGCGGCAGCTGGTCGTCCCCCAAAAGTATAGCCACAAGCTGCTGTATCTGGCCCATGACGTCCCCTTTGCGGGCCACCGGGGGATCCGGAGCACACAGCTGAGGCTGCTTCAACACTTCTACTGGCCGGGGATATTTGCAGCCGTGCAGCGGTACTGCCGGTCCTGCAACTCCTGCCAGAGGGGTGGGGAGGCTGAAGACGGGAGGAAAGCTGCTTGGGGGCCCCTACCCCGTATAGAGGACCCCCTGGGCTTGCTGAGAGAGTTATGGGAGGGGAAGACCTCCCTGGATGGAGCGTTGGGGGTGGAAGACGTCCTGGCTTTCCGGGAAAAGCTCGCTGGGCTCATGGGCCCAGCTAGAGAGACCCGGGCCAGAGATCAAGGGCAGTGGAAGGGCTGGTACAGCCACCGAAGACAGGCCCGTGCCGGCCCCCCCCCCCCCGGAGCTGTGCAGCAATGGGACAGGGGAAAGCTGTCCCCTGCAGGGCATCGCCATGGCCGGCCCAAGTCAAGGGGAGCACCCATGCCCCAGGGCGGGTTCCCACACAGAGGACCCAAACTTCCCTAGGTCAGGAGCGGAGTGACCCTGCTCAGTTCGCTCTCGGAAGGGGGAGAACTGTGACGTAGTGGGGGTACCTTGCTGGTTGCTATGCTGGGCAGTGGGTTGTCAGTGACCTCCACTGGCTGCTGTCTGCAGCACGGCCCAGCAGGGCAGGGGATGAGTCATTATGCAAGGGGGCTTCGAAACTCGTCAGACAGGTATCTCCCATGGAGCGGAGCAATGGGAAGGAGGGGGGTGGAGCCCTGGCTGGGGGGCAGGGCTGGAAGTGAGGGAGTTAGTTTCTGTCTGGGATCATGGAGGAGACAGCCTAGGGAAAGGGGCTGGAATTTAGGAGCCCAGTCTCCCCCATCTCAAGGGGGGCTGAGGCATCCTAGGCCCGGTTCCTGTAACCAGATGACATCTGGGCTGTGCTGTATCCTGGAGAAGCAATAAACTCCCTCTATTCTACTGGCTGGTGGAGTCTGTCTGTGCCATTCCGGGGGTGCAGGAGTCGGGGGACCCCGACGCACCGCCACAAAAACATAATCCCAATTACACAGAGAAAAGATGAGGTTTAAATGAGTCAAAAAAGTGAACAAAATGTTGGGTACCATTAGGAAATAAGGCAGAAAATACCCTAGAGCAGCTATATAACTCCATGGTGCACTCACACCTTGCATTCCACAGGCAGTTCTGGTCATTGCTTCTGAACCATCTGACATTGGCCACTGTCAGATGACTGGACACTGAGCTAGATGGACCATTGGCCTGACCCCATATGGCTGCTTGTCTCCCCCCACCCCATTTTGTCAGTGGTTCCACCTACCCTCTGGAGGCTTGGGAAGTTCTATGCCATTACACCAGCAGCCTTCCCCTTGGCAAGGAGGATGCGCCCACAGCAGTGTGTGATATAAGGCATCTTATGTGGAGACAGAGCAGCCAGGCCAGGGTTCCATCCTGCGGCAATATCCCTCTAAAAGGCAGGGGTGACACAACTCAGGGCCCTTTCCCACAGGGCTGGCATTAGAGCCCCACATTACCATGGCCCCCACCCTTGTGCTCCTCTGAGGGACTGGTCCCTGTGGGGCACCCCACTTTGGAGAGCAGGCAGGGGGCCAGTGAGGCTCAAGAGCAGAGGGTTTGCTCCTCTCCACATTTCCTGCAGCCCAGAGGAAGGAGGTGACAGGGAGGTAGTGTCTGTGAGCAGGAGGCTGGGGGTGGGTCGTGCTATGGGGGCTGTTTGGGAGCAGAGGTCTCAGAGGTGCCTGGTGGGAGAGCACAGACCACGCGGAGGAGGAAACGAGGCCTGAGTTGCCCTGTCTTGCTTCTCTTCCATGAGCACTGGCCAGCTCTGGTGTTGACTCAGCCCTGTCACTGCAGGCCAGGGGATGTGCTCTGTAGGGCAGACATCTCTCTGCAGCACCATGGAGTCCCGGGCTCAGCTGTGTGTGTGGATCCTCAGTGGGCTCTTTAAACCCCATCCCAGAAGTTTTGGTCATGGAGCCTTTTCCAGGTGATGGGGTTTAAGGTGCTGGGAGAGAAATTCCAGCCCCAGCCCAGGCAGGAAGCACCAAGGAAACACCCTTTTACCAGTGCATCCAGGGCCAGGGCGTGATGGCTCCTGGGGGGGGGGCTAACCCCCTCCCACTGCTGGGATCCCAAGGAGTGTGCAGCATAGTGACTGCTGAGCTGGGCACACACTCAGCGCCTCAGAGCACTCAGCTCACCCACGACAGTGCGACCCTCCCTCAGGCAGGGGAACCTGTGGCACACACAGCCCCAGAGATCTGCCCCTCCGAGGGCACCAGCCTGCCAAAGAAAGGGCTGTTCTGTGCCTAGGAGGTCATGCCCTCCAAATCTCAGTGCAGGCCAGGAAAGCAGCTGCTATAAGGAGGATGCCGCCACAGGAAAAGTTCACCAGACGGGGATGATGTCTGGAGTCAGATAACCAAATCAGAGTAACGACCTCCCAGCGCCTGGCCTCCCAGCAATCAAATTAGACGCTGTGTCTCTGCTCTAGTCCAGGCTCACAGAGCAGCTGCAGGGCATTTCCTGCTGATCAGTGACCAGCTGCCTGGGGCTGAGCCGTGGCCGGAGCTGTGGCCAGGATGGTCATTAATCCCCAGGAAATGGTCCCACCCTCAGGTCATTCCCAGTACAAGGGGAATGACGCTCCCCTCTCCCAGCCCCTGGGTCTGCTGTCCATGTTCAGAGCCCAGGCAAAGTGCAGGCCTGGCTCAGTCTGGGAATTAAGGGTCCCATCCCACAGCACTTTCACAAAGGGAGGGAGATGAATCCTCGGGTTCTAGAGAAACCCCACAGTCGGTCATTCCAGGGGGCTGGAGCATCCCCTACATGGGGAATCTCTCCTTGCTCAGCCTGTCCATTGAGACCCTTCCCAAATGAGAGCTCTAGGCCTGCCCCAGTCTGACAGAGAGTAGGAGGCAGACACCTCAGCATTGGACCCTGGCTATTCCCTCTCCATGTCCTGACAGTGCAGCCCAGGAACGGTGCTCTCACGGACTCCCTGGCCATGCTGCACGGCAAGACAGAACACCCAGCACTTGGCAGACCCTGGGCTGGCACAGCTCCTGTCTGCACTGGGTAACCTAGAGCAGCCTTGCAGCTGGCCTGCAATCAGGGGTGGATTTGGGAAAATAACCTCAGCGTGGCTGAAGACTGAGCCCTCGGCTAAAACAGGCCATTTTCCAGGGAAATTTTAGTGCCCTGTTTCTCCCAGGGTCATTTGCCCGATGAGCTTATGGGCCAGGTGCAAGGAAAGTACTGCCACCTCCCTGAGCGCTGGCTCAGCAGCTCCCATTGGCCAGGAACCGCAGCCAGCGGGAGCTAAAGCAAGAAAAAGAACAAGGGAAACAGGTGCAAGGTTTCTTGACATGCTGGTGCCCTCTTGTGGCTGAAAGCAAGAATGTGGGAATAATATTGCCCAAGGTCAGGGGTGGGCAAAATACCCCATGGGCTGCATTCAGCCCACTAAACATTTCACTCCAGCCTACCATGACCCTCCCGGCCACTGACAGTCCCTGGGGACAGCAGGGCACTCAGGGTATGTCTACACTACAGCATTAATTCGAGTTAACTTAATTTGAAATAGCTATTTCGAATTTGGCATTACTCCTCGTAGAATGAGGTTTACCAAATTTGAATTAAGTGCTCCACTATTTCGAATTAATTTCGAAATAGCGGTTTGCATGTATAGATGTTATTAAAGTTAATTTGAAAGATTGGCTGTTATTTCGAATTAACTTTGCAGTGTAGATATACCCTCAGGCAGAATGCCTGCCTGCCGTGGCCCTGGGTCGCTGCTCCCAGAAGTGGCTGGCTGGTGCTAGCAAGCGTGTCTCTGTGCATCCCTTGGAGGGAGGGGGCAGTGGGTCTCTCCACATGCTGCTTTCACCCCCTGCACCATCCTCACAGCTCCCATTGGCTGGAAACTGGCCAATGGGAGCTGCAGGGGTGGTGTTTGCTGGAGCAGGCAGTGCATAGATACCCACTGCCCTCCTTTCCCCCAAAGGACACTCAGAGACATGTTTACCAGCAGCCGCTGGCCACTTTGAATGGCACTGGGCCACCATAGCATGCAGGTGCCTGAGTGCCCCGCTGCACCACCAGCCAGGAGACACCTATGGTAAGCGCCTCCCAGCCGTGGCCAGAGCCTGCACCTTACACCCCAACCCCTGCAGGTCAGAACCCCCTCCTGGACTCAGTAGACATCCTTGCAGCTTTGGCATGGAGGTCTGGATCCAGTGGGAATGTCTGACCCACTGTGCAGTGGTTAGGACAGGCTGGGGCAGAGAGAAGCTGGGGCTAGTCAGAGTCGGAACATTCTTGTTAGCCAACAAGCGCACGGCAAAGTGAAAGTACCATGTTACCCCGTAATGCACTAGAAATGGCACCAGCCGACTGGGAAGCCCAGATTCCCACCATGGAGTTGAACCATTACCCATATAACCAGGTCCCTTTAAATTCACACCTTGGGTCAGAACCTTGCCTGTGAGTCCCGCTGCTCAGGCAGATGGCTGAGCAGCTCCACCCTGTGGTGAAACTCAGTATTTCCTCTTACCAGCAGGAATGGGCTCGGCAGGACCGGTCCCAGATAGCCAGCCCCATGCATTGCAACTCACAAGTCAGACCCCAGGCATTACTGTCTAAAAGCTCATGCTTTTGAAACGGATAAATGTTGGGCTCTGTGATTTATCTCCTGGTGCTTTAACCTCGAAGGATAAGAATCTGAAACTTTTATCTGCAGCAGATGGGTGTGTGTCATACAGCGCTGGACAGAGAGAACCAGGGACCTGATCTGAAGCCGTTCAGACCGCCAGGATCCGCAAGCTTGACTTGAACACGAGCACTGCTTGGCCTGGTTTCTGCTGCAGAGAGAGTGTGGAACAGAAAAGGGAAATGGAGAGAGAAAATGCAGAGTGAAACTAGGGTGAGGATTGGAACAGGGAGAGAAACAAACCCAGAGGGGCTAACAATGGAGCAGAGAGGGTGAAAACACACATGCAGCATAAACTGAGCCTTCTGCTAGCCCAGCTTGGGGGCTGGGTTTTTCTCTCCCTAGCACAAAGCAGGGGCATCATTGGGGACAGGGCTCGGAGAGCTGACAGCATCCCTGCAGCTCAGCCATGGCTTGGGCAGGGGTCTGGGGCTTGTGAGGAGCGGTCTGTGAGCTGCTCTGGCATTCCAGAGACACTGATGTGATGTCCCCTGCCACGGCGGGGGGTGGGGATGTGTGGTTTCCTGTACCCTTTCCCATTTTAACTTGTTCCTTTTTACATTGCTTTAATAGATTGTATTTGCTTTGAGCTGTGTGCCATGATCAGTGCGTCCGGGAAGCATCCAGAGCGGGGACACCCAGCCCCTGCCTTAAGTGGCCACCGCGAGGTTGGGGATTGAACCCCCAGGAATCCTGGGCCCAGCCTGGTTGGGGTTCCAAGGACTCTGCCACACAGGGGAGTGGAAGGGGAGCCCTCGAGGTGAAGGAGGCTTGTGGGCAAAGGGAGTGGGACTCAGACCCTTTCACTAGAGATGGTGTAGAAGCCAGGAAATTCCCTCGCTCATTTCCTGGTTTACAAGCGATTGCAATGGTTTGGCACCCCTGTCATTGCTCAGCCAGGGCTGCCCAGTTGGCCCCAGTTCTGCAGTCATATACGTACTTGTAATTTTACTCCTGTGAGTAAAGCCTCATGTTCAGGGAGTGAAGCTCAGGGTGGGGGGTGGGATAAGTGTTTTCAGGAGCAGGATTGGTGCCTTTCTCTCTTGCTGCAGGCTCAGGCAGAGTGAGGTGGGGGGCAAGGAGCCCTTTGCACCCTGATAATGCACATCTATTGAAGCTCGCGGTGTGGGATGGGAGCAGCCACCGCTGGGCTGCTACCGCCCTTCCCAGGAAGATGGACAGGGCATGGGAGGAGCTGGGATCCCCACCCCCATGCACCAGCCAGCACAGCTGAGTCAGCAGAGAGACAGGGTGGCTGCACCCAGGAAGGGCCTGCTTGGCTCAAATTCCTTCCCCAGTGGAGGAAGTGGACAAAGGGGGAAGCAACTGACTGACTGTACAGGGATGTGAGAGAGATGCCAAGTCTGCCCAGAGGACACACACAAAGTCACCCAGCTAGAGACACCGACCAAACGTCTCACTCAGTGAGAGCATCACAGCAAGCGCTGTCAACCAGAGATGCAAAGGGACGAGGTCCCTCCAACATTCCCTGCACTTCCTGAAATGCTGCTGATGCTGCTGTGGGGGGAAGCAGAGCCCTGTGCTTGGGACCCAGCGGGTGCACTAAAGAAGCGTTAGCTGAGAATCGCTTTAAAGTGAGTTTGTGTTTCAAGGACCTGATCCTGAGCAATAGGCTGGTCCGGAGCCACAACAGTATTTGGGCACCTGGCTCCTATTGGTTTCAATGGGTGTTATGCACCTGAGTACTTTTGTGAATCTGGTTTGACACTTTAGTTTGGAAAGGAGAAGTCTGAGAGGGAGCTTGATAGCAGCTTTCAAGTATCTAAAAGGGTGTTACAAGGAGGAGGGAGAAAAATTGTTCTCCTTGACCTCTGATGATAGGACAAGAAGTAATGAGCTCAAACTGCAGCAAGGGAGGTTTAGGCTGTCCATTAGGAAAAGCTTCACTGTCAGGGTGGTTAAACACTGGAATAAATTGCCTAGGGAGGCTGTGGAATCTCCATCACTAGAGATTTTTAAAGCAGGTTAGACAGACCTGTCAGGGATGGTCTATGGTGCTTGGTCCTGTCATGAGGGCAGGGGACTGGACTTGATCTCTCAAGGTCCCTGCCAGTTCTAGTGTTCTATGATTCACCAGGACTGCACGATCTCAGGTGTGGGCATGAGCGCAGCAGGTGTTAGAAGCTCTGGAATGGACAGGAGTCACAACTCAAGATGGGTAAAAACTCTTTGTTAAACCACAAGCTCATTTCACTGAGGCCTCTTTGGGTTTGCAGATCAGTCCCGATTCCTACAATAGTCCCCACTTCCCATACAACTTCACTGCATCTTGGGTGGAGGCGTTTCCCAACTTTGCCCCATATGAGCAGACCTCTGTACTGAAAGCTGGTCAAACATTTTCCACCGGAGCATTTTTCCATCAGAAAATGCCATTTTGTCAACACTGAAACTTTCTGGGAGAATATGCTGATTTCAGCAGAATTTCATCTTGTTCCATTTCAACCTTTTCAGGATGAAACATTTCAGTTTTTCACTTCCAAAGGACTGTATCAAATTTTATTTTTAAGTTATAAAAAATATCAACACAATGTTCTGAGTTTATCAAAATGAAATGTTTCAGCTGAGCCACAGTGAATTTTTTGTTTTGAAAATTGTATTTTGTGGGAAATTTCAAATGTCAGAATTTCACTCTGATTCAGGATGAAAACAAATTTTGAAGCATCAGAATGTCCTGTGGGAATAGCATGGCCTCCAGTCCCTTTGAATTGGTCAAGGTGTGTGAATGGTCACATGGTCTCTCTTTCCTCCCTGACTGAATCAATGAAACTTTTGAAAGCAGAGTGGTGATTAGGAAGTGATAAATTCATGAATGACTGGGAGGAATCCAGAGCCCTTGGTGATGGGCCATGTCGTAAAGGCAAAGGTTAATGGGACAGCTGCATGGAGGCCTATTGACTTCAGTGAAATCGTTCTAGGAGCTCAAGGTGGGACAAGCGGCTGATAAAGAGACCTTGCTTAGATGGCTCTGGGGTACTGGAACACCTTCAGAGGTCCCCATGCTCCTAACAGGGAATTTAGCAGCGGTTTAACACATTCACCTCAGCCATCCAGATCGGAGTTCTCCCTTAGAGGGCAAGTACGAACAGCCCTGAAGACCAGCACAAGGGGAGGTGTGGTGCAGCCCAGAGACCCCCTGAGGGGTGGGCAGCTTGACCCAGAGACCTCCTCCAGGGTACACAGCATGAGCAGGGCATTTTTGGCCCAGCATCCCACAAACCTGGATTGTGCAAACAATGGCCAGGGGCTCACCCAGCTCCTGCCCTGGCCACTCCATGCCACCAGAAATGAGCTGCAAGGGACTGGGGAAGAACAGGAGCGGCCACCCCCGGCAAGCAGCCTGCCAGGGCCAGGCGCTGCAGTGATACATCGACCTCTCTAGCTGCATTCACCGCTCATAGCACGCATGTAAACTGTGTAACATTACCGTTAGGGCCTGGGAGCAGGACACCAGAAGCCTGCCCACTTGATAGGACCAGGGTTACCAGGAACAGGGCCACTGAGGGAAAACTCAGAAGGTTTCCAGGAGCAGATGGGTCTGGGATTCCCAAACCATTCCATTTCCTGGCAGCCAGACTCCCTGCCTGGCCTCACAGAAATGTCTCTAACCCGCCCCCCGTGCCTGTCCCTGTGTCACCAGGCCTGGACTAAGTATCTGGGAGCCAGGACCGAGGGAGGGAATCTCCAGGGCCTTGGGCCAGAAGCCGAGGGTGGAAGTGGACCCTGGAGCAGGGGGATGGGGGAGCTGTGACCAGGCAGGGGTTGCTGGTGCTGAGAGGGAGGAGGGGAATGCGAGGTTCCTCGGTTCCCAGAGTCTGACATGCTCCAGGGTCATCACCCTCCCACCCAGGCCCTGGTGAGATCGTTCAGAGCAGCTGCCCGTAGACAGGCAGCTGCATCTGAACAGGTGCAACGCAGCGGGACACAGCTGCATCCCAGGGATCCAGGAAAGATCCCCGTCCTGGGAGGTGACTCACAGGCCCCAAGCAAACACAGGAGATTGACAGGGACCCTGGGCCACTGCAGAGCCCAGGGCCAGTTGTGAGGGGATGACCAGCAGGTCCGTAGTGGGGCGATGAACCTGGTGATTCCAAGAGAGCTGCAGGCTGGTGAATTCCTTCCTGCTCATTCTGTTCCTATCCCTGCTTTCCAGTGACGGGGGAGAGAGGGTGTGTGTGGCTGCTGTGTGGCACACCAACAGCCAGCTCCATAAAGCTGAATTATCCTTGAGGAAAACCCTCAAGACTTACACGTTACTGGGGAACCGAATCCCACTCTTTAATGAGCCTGGACTCCAGCCAGGTGTTGCTGGCCTGCCCAGAGCTCCAGGCTCCCCACTCACAGACCCAGCCAGGGCAGTGAGGCACTACAGCTGTAATGTCTGCTGGGGAGAAAACAGACAAAGGCCTTGTCTACACTGGCATGTTTTGTTGCCAAAGCCTGCCTTTTGGTGACAAAACAGTGAGAGCGTTTACACTGCCATGCAACTTTTGTTGGGAAAGACACCCAGTTTTTACAACAAAAAACTCCCAGCCCTGCCAGAGACCTTTGTCTATTCCCCTCCCTTTATTGGCAACAAAGAGCCAGTGTGGACTCTGTTGTTGGTTTTTTCATAAGAACTAGCTTCTGCCAGTATCCCACAATGCCCGCCCTGATGGCTGTGCTTGGTGTTTTGCGATCTCTGCTGCCCTGCAGGCATGCACCCCTCCCCTTTCAAAGCCCTGGGAATTATCTGACAGCTGAGCGAGCTGCTCCCTTTGGGGAACAAACAAAGAGCAAATCATTGGACTGCTCCTGTTCTGCCTGCTAGGAACATAGTGGCAGGCAGGCTGCTGCTGCAGGGGGATGGCTGGAGAGATGACTGCGCTGCTTAGACGCTCCTCAGCCTGGAGAGCTCACAGAGCAGCTCTACCTTCCCACAACACTGCACTGTGGGATGCTCACCCGTGGTGCTTTGCTCTAGCTGCCAACAGGGTGCTAGCAACTTGGCCATGAAATGTTGACAGTGGGAGGCAGAAAAACTGGTTTGACTGGTTTTCACTTTTACCCACTTTTGCATGTGGACAGCACTTTTGTGTCCAAACCCTCCCCGTGTAGACATAGCCTAGCAAACGTGTGTCATCACTGGGGATGTTTAATTGAGGTGACCACAGCCATCACCAACATCCAGACACTTCTGTGCCAGTCATTCTAGGGCTATGAAATACTCTTGTCAAAGGCAACAGGGTCCTTTAAATAAAACAGGGATGGACCCTCGTGTCTCTGCAGTGACACAAGCAGGATTCTGTCCCTCAACGGTGCCTGAATGAGTTTATCACAAACAGCCACAAGCAGCCAAGTCCTTGGTGTTTCCTGGGCCTCCCAGCCCCGCCAGTCCAGTGCCCCTGAGCTGTCTCAGTACCAGCCAGCCGCTTACTGTGGTGCATGGCTCTCAGCACCTCGCTGTGGGCACCAGTTCAGCCCTGCGTTCAGCGGGAAGTGCAACACCAGCTGAGTCATGGTGCCATTTCCTGCAGCCTCTGGGCATTCCTCCGAGGTCTTCCAGTCATGCACTGACCAGCAAGACCACAGGTGTTTGCACTGTGGCCACCTGCAGGAATTGCACATTGCAGACAATCCAAGGATCCTGGCCAGTGTTCCCAGTAAGCTGAGTGCTTGGGTGGCCACCCAGGAGAGATTCAGATGCTGCCCAGCTGATTGACAGAGGACCCACAGCACCCACAGCAGGCAGCATGTGTTTCTCCTGGTAGTGCACATGCACACATGCATTGGTGCACATAACAAAAATTATTCCACGCATGGATGGAAAAAATTAGAGGTAACATAGATCCGGGGTATCAGAATGCCCCTGCCCAAGAGAAGAGAGCATTCACGTGGGGGCATTTCAGTGAGTGTTGGGTTCTAGGCACAGCTCTCTGCCTGGGCCCTGTCTGGAATATTCTGTGGGCCTTCCTCAGGCCTTCCTCTTCACCAACAGGAGCCAGGGGAACACTGCTGCCAAAAGGGCCACCGTACTGATGAGGAGAACAGCCAGGATAATGGGTGACTGGCAGCATCGCAGCCCAAGGGAGCTCATGGATGCCACTGACTCCGATGCCTCGTCCCCGTGTCCCGTAACCAGTGACCTACAGCTCTCCTCCACCAGCGGCATCCCATGCTCACTGATCATGAAGACATGGGCTTCCTGGGCCAGGCCCACTGGCCTGCCCATGGCGTCCGTGGGGATGCCACACATACCGTGGCTTCTGTCGTAGCTCTGCACCGGCATCACGAAATGGCTGGGGACCACCAAGGTATTGTCTGGCGCTGACTTGGTGAGGTGGGGCAGCAACGAGGGTGACAGAGCCAGCTCCACGGGTTGAGGGGGCTCCCCTGGTTTGGGAGGCCAGCGGGTGGCCTTCTTGCTGAGGAACGTCACATAGCGGCAGACGGGGCAGACGATCATGCTCTGGACCTGCCCATCTAGCCGGGAGGAGAGCAGGCACTTCACCAGGCAGTCGTGGCAGAAAGTGTGGCCGCAGCTCAGGGTCCTCTGGGCAGCTGCCAGTGGATGGAATTTCTCATAGCACACAGGGCACTCCCCCAGGAGCTCCTCCTTGCTGGGGAGAGTCTCAGACATCCTGGCCAGGTCCGCCACATGCCCTGCAGCTGGGCAGAAGAGACAGGCTGGGCATTAATGGCAAACAGCAATGAGAGCAGCTGGACCAGGTACCTGGCATCACACCCAGTTATTAATAGTCCACACTCCCCAGTCTCTCTCCCTTGCACTCTGATTCCTTACGGTAACTTCCTGTCTTCCAACTGCCTCTGCCCCCAAACTCCCAATTCACAACAAACACAACAGCCTCATCTCTGGCCCTTCCCTGGCCTGCCTGCCCACTGACCCCCAACTTCATCTCTCCGCCTTGAGAAAGATGCAGCCAGACCTGCCTTCTCCCATGGGAAATGAAGAGTGCCTGGACTACCCTGTGCTTTACAGCAGTGGACCAGGGGAGGGGAGGATCAGAGGTTGTGACTGGCACATCAGGGAAGAGTTCGGAGGGGAGCGATCAGCCTGAGAGATTACAGGAGACATCCAAAAAGTATGAGAGTCTAGAAAATCACGAGGGCTACAAGAGGTAACAGTATAGCAAAGTTGTTGACTCAAGTCCCACAACTTGAACTCGAGTCCGACTTAAGTCGCCGAGGTGACTCAACTTGAGATTCGACTCGGGTTCATTGTTTGTGACTTGAGACTTGCTAATGTTGTTAAATCGATTTGGTGAAAAAATTGTCTGAAAATGCCGATATCGAGGCTTGTACAAAAGTGACTGGACATTTTTTAAATTAAGACTTGAAACTCGACTTGGGACTTGACTCAAAAGTGACTTTAGGGACTCGAGACTCAACTTGAGACTTGAACTGTAGTGACTTGATTCTGGGCTGCATGAACAGGTGTGTTGTGAGCAAGACACGAGAAGTCATTCTTCTGCTCTATTCTGGACTAGTTAGGCCTCAGTTGGAGTATTGTGTCCAGTTCTGGGCACTGCATTTCAAGAAGGATGTGGAGAGATTGGAGAGGGTCCAGAGAAGAGCAACAAGAATGATTAAAGGTCTAGAGAACATGACCTATGAAGGAAGGCTGAAAGAATTGGGTTTGTTTAGTTTAGAAAAGAGAAGATTGAGGGGGGACATGAGAGCAGTTTTCAGGTATCTAAAAGGGTGTCATAAGGAGGAGGGAGAAAACTTCCTTATCTTGGTCTCTGAGGATAGAACAAGAAGCAATGGGCTTAAACTGCAACAAGGGAGGTTTAGGTTGGACATTAGGAAAAAGTTCCTAAGTGTCAGGGGGGACAAACACTGGAATAAATTGCCCGGGGAGGTTGTGGAATCTCCATCTCTGGAGATATTTAAGAGCAGGTTGGATAAATGTCTATCAGGGATGGTCTAGACAGTATTTGGTCCTGCCATGAGGGCGGGGGACTGGACTCGATGACCTCTCGAGGTCCCTTCCAGTCCTAGTATTCTATGATTCTATGACTTGAGACTCAACTTGGACTTGACAATGACGACTTGAAGACAACATTGTCATTATGCAAATCTCTCCATTCTAATTGGCTAGCAGTGGCACTCACGGCAATGTGTGTAGTGAATGATTAGGACACAGAATTGCATGGCTGCTACGCAAATCAGAAGCCTCCAGCCAATCCAAATTGCACAGCGGAAAGAAGAGCGGGGCTGTGTGTTAGTACCTGCATGACATCCCAGTGAGACAGCTGCAGAGGGCTACAGATATTAGGGAGCCCTGGTGAGGCCTTTCTGGAAGAACATGCTATACAAGAATCTCAGCTACTTTGGGCTCTTGGCTGCCTGGAGCAAGTCCCTAGCTGGGGCTCCCTAACCCAGCCTGGTGCCTTGGGGCAGATGCAACGAACCAGCTAGGAAATGCACCATCTGCCCAGGAGGACCTCAAGGTTTCTTTGGAAGCAGGTTCAAATCTCACTGGGGCATGGGATGAAGAGCCAGCACCTGCCATTCCGAAAGGAGGGGCCCCCACAGTACAGGGAAAACCACATTGAGTGGAAAAATGGAGCAAAGTCAGGTCAGAAGGAAAAATGGGAAGCAAGAAGATCACAGGATGGTTAGACTCACAGTGATCAGCACGCAATCAGGGAGGTACATAGGGAGATAGGTAGGTAAGTGGATAGGGAGGGAGATAAGTGGGTAGGTCGGGAGATAGGCTGTAAACAAAAGGCTGAGACTCTCCACAAGCGATTAGGACATTTCATACACTGGAGACTGATTGTGTTGACCCCACCGCCCTGCCCGGGTTTTCCCCTAGGTGTGTGTAATGCTAGAGATTTGATGATGCCATCTCTCCTCTTGGGAGACTGCAGTCCGCTGGTTAGTCACTGAAATGCTGCAACATCCGCAGCAGCAAGGCATGCTCCCTGCCCTACATTGTGCCTCTGGCCTGACCTGCCCTGCAGGTTGGGACCGGAGCTCAGTCTCTGGGGGCCTGCCCTTCGCTTCCCTGCTGAGACTGACAGTGGGAGTGGTTTTTTGCCATGTTGATCCCTAAAGTACTAGTCCATCCCCTGGTGCACAGAGCAGCCCTCCCGGGGACCCTGGCAGGAAATCAGTTTGCAGGGTCACTGAATTCACCGCCAGAAGGGACCATTATGATTATCTGTGATTTCCAGGCCAGACAGCTCCTCTGTGATTTCTGCATCAAGGCTGCAACAGCAGAGCTGCAACGGATCCTTTCTGAAGACTCTGCTTTTGCTTTACAGACTGCAAGTGACAGAGAAGCCTCCCTGTCGGTAGGCCCGATGCCCAGTGTTTAACCGCCCTCACTCTTAACTCTCTGTCCCTTATTTCTAGCCTCAATTGTCTAACTTCAGCTCCCAGCCTTGCAGCTCATCATGCTTTTTTCTGCTAAATTACAGGGGCCTTTACTGCCAGAAAGCTCCTCCCTATGTAGATAGCTGTCACCTCTTAACCGTCCCTCAGAGAAACTAAATCAGTTTATAGTTGTGAATTCTCCCATTGTCGTGGAAAAACAAGAGAGAGTCCTGTGGCACCTTAGAGACCAACCGGTTTATTAGCTCATGAGTGTTTGTGGGTAAAACCCACTTCCTCGGGTGAGTTGGAGTTGGATGTCCGACTCTTCCAAGGAAGTGGGTTTTACCCACGAAAGCTCATGAGCTAATAAATCTGTTGGTCTCTAAGATGCCACAGGACTCCCCGTTGTGGTAAGGCAGGTTTTCCAGACCTCAGATCATTCTTGTGGCTCTTTTCTGAGCCCTTTCCAATTTGTCCACACGGTTTGGGAAGTGGACACCAGACCTGGACGGTGGCCCTGGAATGGGCATGAGGCTACCTTCCAGCACTTTCACGTCATAGTCCCCTTCCTTCTTTTTGTCATTGCTGAGCTAGGCGCAGTCTGAACAGGCATCGAGGTGAGAGACCCACATCCTAACACACCCGCTGTCACATCCCAGCCATATTCCTTCCTGCACGGGGATCCCAGAAATCACTGCGCACCACGGTCACACCGGGACGGCAGCTCCACGGGGATGGACCCTCTTCCCCTAGCACAGAACCCAGGAAGTGTGTTTGGAGCCCGACAGGGACTTGACACTGGCATTTCCTTCCCTTTTAACCAAGTACAAGAGCTGCCTGTGAGAGGCTCTAGCCCCCAGCTCCCAAGCCTCCTGCCCTTGGGAACATCTTACCTTGTCTATGGCCCGAGCGCAATCGCTTCTCCACCCATCGCTCCTGCCTCCTAGGACCGCAGTCTGCCTGCGTCTGACCTCCCCGGCGATGCATGGGCCCAGGAGAACGAGTGTGAGCCACCTATATAACAAGTCAGGTTTGCTTTGTGCATCATCCCTTGTGCATTGCACAATGGCCGTGGAGGGAGCAGGACAGCTCCCCGGGAGTGAATGTGGCAGAACTTGTTTGTGTTTTAAAAGCTTCTTGCTCCGTCTCTCCAGCTGGGGACTGGCCAGGAGCCAGCAGCAGGTGTCTGAGGTGGCAGGCAACTGAGAAACACCAGCGTAACATTGTTCACCTCTGTGTGGAGCTGGAATGGAGGCAACCATGTTCCTCCTGCTGCATGTCTTGCCAAGCTTCTCCCATGCATCCAACCCCCATACTGAATTACAGTGTGGTGCTCCTACCCAGAAGGGCTGGATGCCCTGGTCTAGCAGCTGGCCTGTCTGGATCTGCTTCCACACTGAGATTTGTAAGCACCGGTTTTGCCAGGTGTATTCCAAAGAAGGTTCCCTCTGGCCAAGCCAGGAGGGGCTGTGCTAAACTTGTCCCAGCTACCTGGTGCTCCGGTGTAGTCCTAATGCAATCCCCAAGCAAGAAGCACATTCAGGCTAATTAATAAGATGTTAAGGGCTTTCTGCAGCTTAAGTTCTTCCAGCTCCAGACTTAACTCTGGCCCCCTCCGGCTCTGAGGTGGAGATCTTCATCAGTGGCCACCTAAATCTGAGTCTCCGTTGCTGGTTTGGGCTGAGACTTGCAAAGCTACCGCGGGGATGTGGACACCCAGCTCCCATGAGAACTGGCCATACAAGTCTCTGAAGTGGCTCTGAGACTCTCAGCGCGGAGGAGTTCCCACAGCACACTCCCTAGTGTTACAATGATTTGATCTGCATCCAGCCCATGCTATTGACCCTACAGCAGAACCACTTCTGTCCATCTGTCAGCTGGTGGGGAGGCCTGGAACCCTGCCAGCTGCCTGAAGGGCAGTATTATGCCCTCACTTTACACGGGCAGGAGACAGCGCATCAGATGTGAAAACTACAGGCCAGTGTTCTGCTGGGCCATGTGGAGCCCTTCTCCAGGTCAGAATTCACGAGGAACAGGTGCACCTTAGATGCCATTTTGGCTCTTCTCTTGTTTGTCGGAGCTAAGGCCTGAGTTCAAGAACCCCCTGCATGTGGCACAGGCTGAGCTTAAGGCAGCATTTGATACAGCTCACCAACAGGCAATGGGTTTCATACTGCAGCATTTATCAGGTCCATAGGCATTGAGATCAGTGACCTCCCATTCTGACACCTTCGCTATGCAGATGACGTTGTTCTTCTAGTAGAGCCCCAGCTGGTTTCATGAGGCACTCCAGCAAAGGGAGAGGGCCTCGGCCAAGGCTGGCCTCCATGTTTCATGGGCAAAGATAGAGCTTCAAAACCTAAGATCAGGTCCGGTCAGTGGTCACAACCAGTGTTCCCTGTATGCTGTGCGCTTGTGCTGCCCAGCTGATTAGCAGAGCACCCATGGCTAGCTTTTCTTTCTCCTCGCGGTCACATTCACATGTGCCTCGGTGCACATAAAAGTTTATTCTGCACATGGATGGAAAAGATCAGCAGGAACATTGGTCATGACCCAAGCTCTTTGAATAATCAAACTGTCAGAGCCATCTCCAGCTTTTTCTGCGTGTGTTCAATCCTCACCAGTTACCCCAGCTCTCACCCAGCAGTTCTCCACCGGACTGGCCTTGCAGCATCTGCCAAGGGTGGCTTACAATCAATATGGAAACTACATCTGTGACGGGCCAGGCCGGGTCTGGGCACAGCTGAGGGCGTTTGCTCAGGGCGAATTCCTCAAACTTGGGGCTCCTTACAGCCCCCAGACTGGAGACCTTCCCGAATAGGCCACAAGCCAGTCCCACAGAGCGCTTCAGCCGCCTGCCTAGCCAGCCAGAAGCCTCACGAGCAAAACCCCTCTGACACCCCAGCAATATCCATGCCCCAGATGGCCCTGGGCCTCATACACAGGTGAGGGGCTTTAGGACCCAATCTCACCTTCCCCGAACAAGTTCTGTCCGGTCCCAAGAAACCAGCCACAGATCCCAGGTCAATTTACACTCTGGACCTTACCCACAAGATCACGCTGAGCCAGTCCTTTAGAATCTAAAATCTAAAGGTTTATTACTAAAAGAACGAAAAGCATGAGAGTAAGGTTGTTAACGTATCATACATTACATGCATCGAATCTCCCAGTTCTCGATGCAGGCTCACAGCAGAGATGTTATAACTGCTGGCTTAAAAGTCCTTGGTGTACATCCTAGGTCAGGATGGGTCCACAGTTCTTCCTGGCTCGTGATTCCCTGCAAGGCCGCATCTGGGGTCAGGAGCGGATCTGAAGACCAACATGGAGTCGGCCACATGGCATATTTATAACCCCCCCCCCTTCTTCCAAGCTGGAGAGAGTCACATGGTCTCTGACCAGGCACCTAGTTTCCTTCCCAGGTGGGTCTCTGGTACTTAAGAGACCTATTGTCCCTGGAGCCTTGCTAATTAGCATGTCCATAGGCTGAGCCCATTGCTCAACCACGTACAGAGAAACTCCCAGTCTCCATACAGAGTACATATTCATAACTCCACACCCAGACATTACACAGGTATATGAAGAGCATATACAGAATCAGTAGAAAGTAAGCTTTTGTTTGACACCTCACATGGCCCCCTTTGTACCAACTTTTGGGGCAAACACTCCCCCATGGGTGCAGCAGTGACCTGGCTTTTCCCCTTAAACTCCGGTAACGTGACAACATCACAGCCTAGTTCAGGATCTAATTGAGCTGTACCCTCTCCATGCTGCTGTACAGTTGGGAAACATGGACATGGTGCCGCTCAGACTGGCCAAAGCTGGAGGCTTTCCACACAAGTGTAGTTCTTCAGTGAGGGCTGGTCAGGATTTACTACTGAGGTGTCCTCACAAGTCTCTGGCTCCGTCGACGATGATAACCATTAGGCTGCTTGTGTGTGTGCTCAGTGTTGTGTGCTGTGTAGACTTGTGCACTTAGTCTCCACAGCAGACCCCAAGAGAGCCCCAAAGACCACAAACCAGAGAAGGATCGAAGGTGCCAGGCCAGGTTTATTGTAGAGTGAAGCACAGTAACAGTTGTCAGTAGACTCTTCTGAACCACTACGCACACGTACTTGTGTTGGGGGGTGCGCCATGGGGGCCCCACTTACCCCTCCTGGCAACACAGCCCTTTTCCTCTGGCCCACCGGGAGGGAGGCTAGAAGGGACGCAGGGAGCCAAGGCTTCGCCCCCCCCCCCCCGACGCCTCCCTGTCCCCTGGGTGTGCTGGATTCTCCACCAGCCCTTCAACCTCCCCCCCTCTTCCTAGAGACACGGTCCACCCCGGGGCCCCTCGAAGGTTCGCCCCTCCAGTCCAAGGGTCCTGCTACGGGGTCTCGTGTACCGCATTGCGATCAGACCGCAACGTTCATCGCGGCACAAAGTTACTCCTGGTAAACTCTGCCCTATCGCAGGGGCGGGGGAAAGGGGAATGGGTAGGGGGACCTGGGCCCGCCCTCACCTCTGGGTCCCAGCCCAGGGCCCTAAGGGTTGGGGAATGCCAACCCCCTAAGGCTGGAGAGGGATTCCACTCTGCAACTCTCCAACCTCGCGGGATTAGCCCGCACTGAGCTCCTTCCTACCCCCCCACCCTCCTGCCCTTTACTCAGTCCTGGGTACCTGAGTCTCCGGCGTCTCCCACCGGGACGCCGTCCGTTTCCCCAGGGGGTGCCGCTTCAGCCCGTCACTCGGCGGCCGCTGGCTGCTCTTCCCCCGGTTGGGGGGTCAGGCATCTCCCCCCCGCGGGTTGACCCTCCTGCTCCTCGTTCTGCAAGAGGGGTGGCTCCTCCACTGCGTCTGGCTCCCCTCCGCCTCATGCTCCGGAGGACAGTTCTCTCCCCCCTCCCCGGTCGCACCGCCAGCATTTAAAGTGCCCGGCGTCTGGCGCAAGCATGCGCCACACGGGCGTGGGGGAGGGGCCAGGCGGCCGTGATTCCCCACTGTGGCGCCTGCCCAGTGGCGGGGCGCCCGGGCACTGTCACAACTTGCCACAATGGAATGACTCAATCAGTGGGAAATTTCCACTGCCCCCTGGTCATACAAAGGCTGTCCCCCCAAGACATCACCTTATACACAGGTACAACAAGTCACACCTCACTGCTGACATATCAGGTTGCCACCCTCTGACACTGTCAGGTTACCACCCTCTGACGCTACTTAGATACCACCCACCGCCCTCTACCTCGTGGTTTGATTAGATCATCTCTATCCATCATGCTGTCATTCTAGACCCTTTCTGGACCTGGGTCTGTATCTGTGAGGGGTGGGTACTGAGGTCTTTTCTAACGAGCTAGTGGTACCATGTGCTTTCCCCTTATGACCGGTACCAACTACTGTTCTGCACCTGGGCCTATTACCAATGAGTGTTTTGCACTCTCAGCCCTGTTTGTGCCAAGTTCTGTGAGCTGGGGCCTGCCTCTTGCTCACAGCTTAGCTTTGCTTTATGTTAGCCATGTTTTGTCCATTGTTAGCTAGGCCTCAGGCCTCAAACCTGGCCTGTGCTGTATGGGCTTATGTTTTAGGCCTTCATCTTACTACAGCAAGATGACAACATTCATATCGGGCAAAAAGTGGAATGACTTCATTTGTAATGCAGCTGTTACTCCAGCCTACAGGCTGCTGGGGCTATTGTCTGCAGATACTGTCCCGTGCTTTCTGGACATGTTACAAGAATGCCACAACATGTTATGGCAAATGCCATTCTCCAGGTGGCTTGTAATATCAGGAATAAAATTCCACCAAGTGAGGGGTGGAGGCAGACCAGAAGCAAACCCCCTGTTACCTTGATCCATCAAGTCTATCCTGACATTTGACTCTCGGCCCATTCAGCTGCACAGGAACGGATCAAATGGCGAATGATCACTACATCTGAGACAACTGTTCAGCTAAGCGTTGAAGAAGAAGACTACATCTAGGAAGGAATGAGCAACTGCACACATACAAAAGGGGAAGCGACTGCTAGGAAGGAGGGCTGCAGAAAAGGAACGAAGGGGTCACAGTGGCTCACAAACTAAACATGAGTCAACAATGTGACCCTGTTGCAAAGCAAGCGAACGTCATTGTGGGATGTATCATCACGACTGCTGTAAGCAAGACACGAGAAGTCACTTTTACCTTCTACTCAGCATTGATAAGGCCTCAGCTGGAAAGCTGTGTCCATTTCTGGGTGCCGAACTTTGGGAAAGATGTGGACAGATTGGAGAAAGCCTAGAGAGAGCCACAGAAGCTCTAGAAAACACGACCCAGATGGAAAGTCTGTTTAGTCTGAAGGAGACTGAGTAGGGACATGATAATGGTCTTCAAGTACAGAAAATGCTGTTGTAAACTGGAGGTGATCAATTGTTCTCCCTACCCACTGAAAACAGGTCAAGAAGCAAAAGGCTTTAATAGCAGGCAGGGAGATTTGGGCTAGGGAGAAGGAAAAACTTCCTAACTGTCAGGGCAGGTAAGCCCTGGACTAAATTACCAAGGGAGGGTGTGGAATCTCCACTGCTGGAGGTTTTTAAGAACATGCCAGACAGGAATAGTCTAGATAATACTTAGTCCTGCCTCAATGCAGGGGACCTACTGAGGCCTCTTCCAATCCCACATTTCTATGTCTCTATGATTCTGACCTCCACCAAGTATGATACTAGTCCAGGCCACTGTCAACACAAGGGTGAATGCCAGAGAGTCTAGTATCTCGCTGGTTTTGATTGGTTTGCTACTGACACAAAGATGTTGAAACACCTGCTTTCCATAGTTTGAATACTCTCCACACTCTGTAAGAAATTATGAGCTCACAATGCTATAGATAGACGTCGGACCAACACGTTGGGCTTGTTTTTCTGCTCTCTTCACAATGCAACCCAAGGTATTTAGCATGTTGCACACTTCTCCCTCTTCCATTCCTTCCCTGTATTTTTGGCACCCTTCCTGGGGTTGTTTACAATTTGCAGAGACTTCGTGCACACAGCAGATGCATTTTGATTAGGAACTGGCAACCAAGTTCAGATGAAACAAGAACCAAACCCAAAATATTGCTCCGAACTCAAGCTGAACGTTTTTTCCAGGCTCAGAGATGTTCTGTTTGGGCTTCCACTTCAGTTCTCTGAATTCCAGCTGGGACTGGAAAAATTAGGAAGATGGAGCAAGTCACAAAGTCCCAGAAATCTCTCCAGAAAGACTTACCGGATTTCCTGCCTAGGATTGAACTAGCTGATTAAAAGCAGGGAGGGGGGAGGGGGAATGGCAAAAAAAAAATTCAGAAAAAAAATGGCTTTATTTTTCATTTTTCTGGTAGAAAATGTTTTATGCTTATTCAGGACTCATAAAAGGTTTGGAGAAGAGTCCAAAAGTCACAGTGAGGATCCGGGATTCCTGTGTTGTAGAAGCCTCAGGTGAGAACAGGGGCTGCTGGATATTTGTGTTTGGGACTCTGTGATCTTTCAGTCCTTGCGGGATGTTAACCCATGTCCCCAACAGACGGTATGGAAGCTGATGCACTGCTGCTCTGCAGCCAGCCATCTACCTTGGGTTTCCCACTGGAAAAGCAGGTGTCTGGGAAGTCCTGTGTTCCAGGTAGGTTTCCCTCTTGGTCCATTCCTTGGCTCCTTTGGACCCTTGGTCCATTCCTTGGCTCTCTTCCCTCTGGCTCTTTCGGTTCCAGCTTCCTCTGGTGCTGGAACTGGCAGCGGGGGGGAGGGGGGAGGGGAACTGCCACACCCGCTGGCTCAAAGTGGTTCCCACCAGAGACAGGTTTACAGCCTGGTTCAATGAATCTCAGCAGCCTCACTGTGAAAATGGTCCCCGTGCCCCTGCTTTCTTTGGTGCATTTTTATTTTCCCATGTGTCCCTCTCCAGTTAGTGACGTTTGCTCGCAGCCATGATCTCACCCCTCCCTGCAGTTTTAGGAACATTCCAGGACAGCAGGTTGGGATTGTGGGTGTGTCCTTCAGCTCCCTGCCTGTTCCCAGGCTCTTGCAATGAGCCTCTCATCTGCCCCAGTCTCGCTCCCTGCATGCTGGACTTCCAGCGTGCCAGGAGGCTCTGGAGCGTGAACACGGGCAGCAAGAGCAGCAGGGGTAGGCAAGAGACTCTAGGGAGCTGACGTAATGTGAACATGGGGGTTGTAATGGGTATGACTTATATCTGTCTATGGCATCCTTTCTGGGCACCCAGACAGCTGGTTGAGCTAGGCCCCATCTCTGTTGCCCTCGCATGTTGTGAGCCAGCCTGGGACAGAGTCGTCAAACGCAGCAGGCTCTCTCTCCTGGTGGTTCTCCTTTTCCTTAGCTGCTTGCTCAGTCTGCTCTATATTTGAGAGAGTGTACAAATACCCAGTAGCTGTGGCTCAGCATTTCCATGGCCAGGCAGCAGGGGAAGTTGACCACGAACCCAATCCCTTGCTCAGGGCTGGTCTTCAACCCAGGTTCCAGGAGAGGTGAGGGATGGGCAGGGAGGCAGCATGACTCAGCTGACAGAAGGCAGGCGCTGCTCTGGGAGAGGCTCTCGGAGTCAGGAAGAGGGACACTAGCTCTTGGCAGACTCGTGGCACTTGGCCTGACATAATCCCCGGGTCTGAGAGCTTCAGCCGACCTCGGGGGTGTCCCTCTGCACCGGGGACATTGCTGCAGGGTGTACCGAACCTGGCTCTTTCGCTCTGTTGGACGTCGAATCCTGAATCCCAGCCAGCGCAGAGGGAGGGTGGCTCCCTGGAAAGCCAATGTCCTCCCAGTGTCTTGGCACTTGCTACCTGCCTGTCCCCACGCAGCAGTGCCCAGCGGGATAGGTGACAATGGCGGAGCTGCCTTGCCCTGGCGTTGGTCTGGGCTTGGCAGCAGCCAGTGGCTCCTTGGAGGGATTTGGAGCAAAACAATCATTGGTTCTGCACCCCTGGCCTAGGTGGGCAGGGAGGGGTTGGGTGGCAAGGACTGGATGCTGACCAGGGGAAGTGTTGTGAAGCTGTCCGGGTGCTGCAGCCCTGCGGGGCAGGGCAGGGCCAGACACAAGAGTCCCAGGGCCTGTTCCTACCCCTCCCTGACCCGGAATTCTCTAATGACCCTCAGCAGCCACAGCCAAGGAGCCCAAGACCCTTATTAAACAGCCCTGCTGCCCTCATTCCCCATGAGCTTCCAGGACTGCATGGTGTGCTAGGGACTTGTGGCCCCCGGACCTGCTCCTCCCAGCGCCCTGGGGAGCAGCCAGGCTGGGAGAATAGGGAGGCAGCTGCTTTCCCAGAGGCTGGATTCAGGCCTTTGTCAGAGCAGAAATAGAACCCAGGAGTCCGGGCTCCCAGTCCAGTGCTGCAACCACTAGACCATGCTGCCAAAAAACCTGCCAGCACGTCTAGGTGCAAAACAGCAGCTTTTCTCCTGGCTTTCTCTGGTCTCAATCTGCAGCCATTTAGTTAGGGCAGAGACATGCCCATTCCCAACTTTTTCTAACAGGAGTGCCCACCAAGCACACAGCCTCCACGGCAGCCTAAGAGCTAGTCTCAACCACAAGCAGGCACAGCAGCACCAGGCCAAATGCTGACAACTTTTCACCCCTCAGACGTCCCGGTTTCTGGGCCAGGCAGCCCCGTTTGCTGCGATGCGGATTGATTTTCCAGAGGCTCTGGGGCCCGGCTTTGTGCTTTGTGACCACGAGGTGGTGCTATTGAACATTCTTCATGGGCACCACAAAAACACAAACATTCCAGCTGCCAACTGCTGGTCTTTACAGGAGCTTTGCCCAGCTATTGACCAGGCTGTGACCAATGGGAGTGGGGACCCGGGGTCCCAATTGTATAGGGCCCATCCTGCTATCCAGGGCTTTGTCCTTTAGAGTCACAGAACCATAGAATCCTAGAACATGACAGCAATGGGAACGCCAGCCCTTTGCCGGGAATGGTGGCCGGGACAGCTCTCTTACTAGGAATTGTCCTTGTCGGTGGGTTTCCCCCTAGAATGTGACAATGGCCCTAGATAACAAAGCCTCTCAGTGAGCTGTCCCCTCCCACTGAAATGCAGCCACCTCTGGGTGGAACACAGCCGCTGTTCCAGAGCACACAGCAACTGTGCAATATGCAACACTGGGAAACAGAAAACAAAGAAGGGTCCTGTCTCCAGCTGGAAGTGCAGGGGCCATGCAGGGAGACGGACTAGAATGTCTCAGACAGCTGGCTCGTGTGAGAAGGGTCTTCGGGATCACAAGAGCGCTGGCTTGATGCCTTACCCAACAGATGCCCCATGCAGGACAGAAGTGAGTCTCTGAGGGTATGTCTAGACTACATGCCTCTGTCAACAGATTAGGCTACCCGGCACAGGAAAATGAAAATCGCTGCTTCATTTTCCTATGCCGGGTAGCCTAATCTACATGACTCTGTCGCCAGAGGCATGTAGTCTAGACATACCCTCAATCCCAGAGTGACATAGCGGGGCTCACTTGGGCTTGTGAGATCAACAGAGTCCACAAGGTTGGGGGGAACAGGCTGTGAACAAGGCAGAGAAAAGCACAGGGTCTCGGGGGGGGGGAGCTGGAACAATGTGCACAGATGGGCACTGAGAGCCATTGATCCAAACTGCAAACCCTGAACAAAATGGAAACCACTTCAAGCCGGCGGGGGGAGGGAGCGGCAGCCCCTACCCCTACCCCGGTTCCAGCACCTAGGGATCTGGCTGCAGGCAGCAGCTGGAGCAGAGAATCCCCTGGACTGTCACTGTAAGAGTCCAGCCGGAGAGATGCCAGGAGCCAGGCACTCTAAAGTACCCTGCGCCCATGCTGTGGTTCTGGGCCAGGCCCAGTGCATCAGGGACAGACATGCCCCAGCTTCCATGCACGTGTGGCCCCTACAGTTGCGCTTCGGGAACCAGCATGGAGGAAACAGGGGACGGCCCTCCACATGCTGCCATCTGCTCCCAGCCAGGCAAGCCCCGGCCCTCATCCCAGCTTGGCTCCTGTGCTGCTGTGTGATGGGTCCCTCAGCAGGGGCACAGTGGCTCCCATCCCCCCAGCCCCTCCCCACCTCCGCCCCGGCCCCCAGTTACAACAGGCTGGGACAACCATCCGTGGGAGGGTGGGGGTGGTCATTCCTTGTCCCTTACCAGAAAATGGGGCTTTGCTGGTCGGAGCGGCGCTGCCCCGCCCCGTCCCAGAGCAAGCGAGAAGTGACGAGTGCTTGCACAAAGGCGAGAAGGAAGGTGGTGGGGAGCGAGGGCACAGAGAAGGGGCGCTCTCAGACGCACGGGCCTCCGACCAGCCCCTCGCCGCGAGGGGATAGTCAGCCCCAGCCCCGGGCCGGCAGCCTGTGTAACCGGCCGGGGGAGGATTAAATATTAATCCACAGCATTGTCTGTGTAATGGGGAAACAATAGCGCATGGACGAGGCAGAGCAGATGCTGGCCAGCGAAGAAGAAGGGCTCTGTTCTGCAGCTGCCCGCAGGCCCCTCCCAGCACGGAGAGCCTTTGGGACGGGGGGGATGTTTCTGTCTGTGGGGGAGAAAGCCCTGCCCCATCCCCGGCAGCCAGAACAGGCACCAGCCTGGGGCCAGCTAAGCTGGAGAATGTGCCATCCCTACCACGGACGGCACGCAAGAGCCCTGGCTGCACTCCCGGCCGTGGGCACGGCACAGCCACATAGGGAGAGCCAGGCCCTGCCCTCCAGGGCCGCCGAAGGGGGGGGCGTTACCAAGGCGCCCGGGTGATTTTACTGCCGCCCGAGATGAGGAAGTCAGAGTCGGGAGGGGGCTCTAGGCCGAGGCAGGGGGCTGGGACGTAAGAGGGAGTGAGGGCTCAGGCTGGGGTGCAGGCTCTGGGCTGGGGCCAGGGATGTGGCATATGGGGTGTAGGAGGGGGCTCCGGGCTGGGGGCTGGAGCAGAGGGGTGTGGCATACAGGAGGGGGCTCCAGCCTGAGGCAAGGGGATGGGGCGCGGGAGGGTACAGAATCTGGGCTGGGAATACAGAGTCTGGGGGGCCAGAAATGAGGGGTTCAGGGTATGGGAGGGGGCTCCGGGCTGGGGCAGGAGTTTGCAGTGCGGAGGGGCTGAGGGGTCTAGCTGGGGGGTAGGCTCTGATATGGGGCTGGGGATGAGACGCTTCCTGGGAGCCTCTTGGCCTAGAGGCTAGTCGGAGCCTGCCAGCCCCACGGTGCAGCACCAGCTCCCGCCCCGTCAACAGCCCCGGGGCCACCAGGGACCCTTGCGACGGGGTGTTCAGGCCAAACCAGGCACGTGGTCACCCTGCCCCACTTGGAGCCTGAGGGCATGTGGCCGCCTCAGAGCAAGCGCCTGACCTGCAGCACCCTTGCAGCACAGCCAGGGCCTGGGCCGGGTGAGGAACAAATTGGCTGCTTTGAACTTTCTGTCATGACCAATGAGTCAGGGAACCATCCAGTGCAGAGAGAGCCCCGGAGCGGGGACGCCCAGCCCCGGCCATACGTGACCACACCTAGGTTGGGGTTCCAAGGACTCTGCCACACAGGGGAGTGGAAGGGGAGCCCTCGAGGGCAGGAGGCCTCTGGGTGAAGGGAGTGGGAGCGGGGACCGATCCTTTCACTGGCCACTTTCACCGGGGCCGTATAGAAGCCGGGAAAGTTCCCCACAATCGCAGGACCATGCCCCGCTTACGCAGACACACTCCGTGATGCCACACGCCACAGGAGAGCTCTGAAGCCACAGCTAGCAGGCTCTTTCGGACCCTGGCAAGGCCAGCTCTGGATCCAGCCAACGTCAGAACCCCCATCGCCAGCCCACGCCCTGCGATGCGTGGCCAGAGCCTAGCCCTGGATTCTCGGTACACAGGTAAGTTGGTGGAAACCCTTGAGAGCTTAGCCGGGGGAGGGGCTGGCTCTGCCGAGGGGCTGGGGGAGCCTGTGACAGAAAGATACAGAAGCCTCCATTCTTCCCAGCTGGTCACCAGGATTCAAAGAGGGCTGAAAGGTGACTTAGAGCATGTGCCGTTGGGAGTTCCCAGCTCCTCCCACCAGAGACGCTCAGGGAACTGCTCCAAGGTGAGTTTTCCTCCCCGCTGCATCCTTCCTGCCTCCCACCAGGACCAGGTGCGCTGAGTGGGGCCAGCTCTCACGATCTGATGGCCAGTCTCTGCTAGCTGGTGTTTCTCTTCGGCCCCAGCTGCTGGAGTCCGGGGGTTACAGGAGAATCTCTGCTTTATTCAGCATGGAAAGTACCTTCTCCCCCAAGCTTGGAAGCAGAGCCCCAAAAGGATCCAATGCCAAAAGGCAAAGGAAAAAGGTCCCCGTGACGGGGCATATCTACCCTGCACTGAAGGGCAGAGAGTTGCCTTGGCCCAGCTGGCTGAAAAGGCCCCACCCCCACAGCCCTGCTGGGCATGCTCCCAGGGGAGGCAGGGTATAAAAGCTCAGGGAGCCACTTAGTTGGGGCTGACTAAGAGAGGGGAAGGAGTTTGGGCTGGAGCACCTGAGTGATCCCTGCTGCAGCTGCTAGGATTGCTAGATGTCCGGTTTTTGCCCGGACAGTCTGTTATTTCTGGCTCCTGTCTGGTAAAAAAAAAAACCCAGAAAATACCGGACATGTAAAACGTCTGGTATTTTCTGTTTTTCTTGGATGGAAGGCTGGCGGGAACATTGTTCCCCTACCACATCTGGTGTGGGCAGGGGGGAAGTGAGGAGCGCGGGGATTCTTAAAGGTGCAGTGACCTTTTTGTTCTCTTTTTTTGTTTGTTTGTTTTGCTCAACCAAGTTTTTTTTCCCTGCCGTGTTCGGGATTTTTGGTGAAAGCATCTGGCAAGCCTAGCAGCCGCCCAAGGAGCAGCGCCTGCTGCCGCAGCCCCAACAACAGCCCCGACTAAGGGGCCGCCTACGGGAGTCCAACGGACCGAACAGCCCACAGAGGGGGTAGGAAGTGGCCCAGGGTGGAGGATTAGCCTCCGGGGAGCTCGCTGTGTATCGGCAGGAATCCCCGCCAAGCAAGCAGCCGCACTTGCCTCTGCCTACAGGGCCTTGGGCTGGGACCCGGTGGAGCAGGCGGGCCCGGGTCCCCCTGCCTCTCCCACGCCCCTGACCAGGCAGCTCCCTAGCCTTTGGAGGGCTTACCTGCTGACTTCCTGGTGGGGGTCGTGTTGGCCCCAGGGAAAGGGGGCTTACAACAAACGTTGGGGACTTTCCATACTGTCGAGGGGGCATACCCCTCAACAGCCCCCAAATGATCATTTTTACACAAATGACGTGTTTAAGCCACTCTTGGTATCCTGGGGTGTCACTTGTGCGTTTTGAATGCTTGTCACTAGCAGTGCTGTACTCCTGGCTATGGGGCGACTGCTCGGGGGCCCCAGCTTGGTCTCAATGGAGCCAGGACTCCCTGCGTGCTCAAGAAGTAACTGCTCCTGGGAGCTAGCAGCTGCCTATTAAGATTATTTATCTGGGGTAGCACCTAGGAGCGCCATCTGCCAGGCACTGCCCAGACAGACACCAGAAGGTCTGCGCTTGCCCCCAAAGATGTGCTGCCCCAGGAGCAGATCTGCAAGCAGGAAACTGTCATTTCCCACAGTGACCCCTCTGGCCATGCTACACTCTCCTGATGTCAGCAGGCATCCCAGGCCGCATGGTGCAGCGGCGCCTGGGATCTGCCCCTGGCTGGGGCAGGCCAGAAAAGAGTCTGCCAAGAGACGAGCCCTCCGGGGGCCAAACACACAGAACAGCTTGTTTCTGGCACGCCCTGCCCTGCGGGAGCCTGCCAGGGAGAAACGGGCAGCTGCCTGCGAGGGGCGTGTCAGCACTGGCAGCAGATAACCAGCACCGGGCTGGGAGCTAGTGCCTCCGAGCTGCAGTGGGAGGGAGTTAAGGCTTGACTGCCTGAGCGCCTGTCTGTGGTTTGTGCCCCCCGAGGCTCCAGGGCCCAGCTCGCTGGGAGCGAATGGCAAACAGGGAATTAACACCACGCGGACCTGTGCGTTTAACATCTTACTTAACGGCTGCCGCAGAGTAGCAAGAGACTGGGGAGGACGGCTCGCCCAGCCACCCCGCTTGTCAGATCGCCCCAGGTGGCCCCACTTGGCTGGGCATGTTCCCAGGGGGATGCCGCTGGCCCCCCAGAGCTGTGTCATTGCAGGGGAGGCTGCCTGCAGGGTGGCAGTGCCTGGAAGGCTGGAAGCAGAATGCAGCGAATGGCAGAACGTGCCCAGGCAGCCAGCCTGCCCACTCCCAAGTGCAGCCAGCCCATGAGATCAGCCCGGCCCAGCTCGGCTAGGGAAGAGGAAGGGCCTGGAGGAAGAGCAAATCGAAAGGTGGCTCAGGCTCTGGCTTCACCGGCCAGCTAACCCCCGTGCTGCCCAAAGCCTCCTTCTGGCCACACACACGACCCACCATCCTCCAGAGCCCTCCCACATTCCCCCCCGGCCGGTGCGACAGGCGAGCTCGCCCACAAGTCACTGGGAAAGAATCACAAGCTCCTGCAGCCCGAAGGCGCCTGGGACGTGGGCCCAGGCCCTAGCGACGCACATGGGGAGGACACAGTCACTGGGCTTTGCAACCTTGGCTGCCCGAGGGGCTCCGAGCTGGGTGCCAGCCCCATCTAGCGCTGCAGTGCAGCCATCCCCTTTGCAGGAGCTCAGGGCATGGAGGAGGTGGGCAGCCGGGAAGGATCCTTCTCTTTAGATCTCTCTGGGCACGAAGACAAGCCATGGCCCTGCTCAGAGAACAGCCAGGCAAGAAGGGACCTCACCTAGGACGCAGCCAGCGCCTTTCCCCGGGACTGCTGGGAGCAGACTGGCTAAGTGTCTCTGCAGACAGCGGAGAGCTTGAAAGGTGCCCGACATCAAAGCAGCCAGCGCTGCAGCGGCCTGGCTAACAAATCCCATGGGGCGGGAAGGAGTCGTGGGGCTGGTGCGGAGGCCTGGAGCCAGAAGCAGGCGGCTGCACTGCTTGATCTGATCATTAGACCAGCCTCCTCTGGTATTAGCTAACGAAAGGAGAGACACAGGGAGGCCTAACAGCTGCCCAGTCATCCTCCCTCTGGGCTGCCATCATCTGCCAGCTTCCAACTCCGAGCCCAGCTCTGGCTCTGGAAGGGCGGCATCTCTACCACTCTGAGCGGCCAGCTCCCGAAGTGCCCCGTCGCCGCCATCCTCCCTGGGGCAGGGCCCAGGGTGCCTCTCTGGGCTGCGTGTCACTGGGACGTGTTTATAGCTGTGCCTGAGTCCAGCTGCCTCACGTGCACGGGCCTAGCGTGACGTCTTCCCGCCCTGACAGCCCCTCGCTTGGCCCAGGGCCAGCAGCCTCATGTCCCTGGGGAGGCAGAGATTGGCCAGCATGTCACAGGAAGACGGGACTGGGGTTTGCCAATTAACTGGTTAATCACAAATAAAAGTCCAAGTGGGTTATTAAAATAAAAATGCCTGGTCCCTGGTCTCGGCAGAGCAGGGCAGCTCTCCTCCCAGAGGTGTGGGGGCAGCAGCAGTGGGAAGTTTGCGCTGGGATACGCACTTAGCACGGGACAAAACTCCTGCTGCGTGCACACTTCCATCTGCATTTCAGCCTCCGCACTGAACACACCCCTTGGGGACCTGGCCTGCCCCGAATGAAGCCAGTTGAAAGCCTCCCTCAGAAATCCATGCGCACTAGTCTGGGCCCAACCTCACGCAGGCCCCACATTTTACACTTCACTGGGGCACACGCGGCTGCAGGGTCTGTCAGCCGATTCCCACCATTCTGTGCCCCCGCTCTGATGCAGACACAGCCCAGTACGGCTGCTCTCTGTCCCTGCAGCAGCACGCAGCAGGCAGAGTATGCTGGGGATCTGACCCGGTGTTCCCCCTGACGGTGTGCGTGGGGCGGCTGGCACGGGTGGGTGCTTTGTGGGTGGGGAGATGGCAGAGGAGTCTGGGAAGGCAGTTCGGGAGGGTGGTCAGGGTGCTAGGGCGTGGCGGGGAGAGCGCATGAACCAGCAATGTCCTTTTATTGATGGGACGAGCTCCTGGGCTACTCAAGCTTTAAGACAGGGCTGTTCTCCTTGGCAGGTACAACCACTCACCATTCCAGCTGGGCAGCTGCTGATCAAACCTTCCCCACCCAGCTGGTCTAATAACTCCTGCCTGCGCAGCCTCCAGCAATCCCCCGGGAGAACGCACAGATCTTGCAGCAGCAGTAAACCCAGGCTCTGTGGGACCAGGCACGTTCCAGGAGCCCCTCCCACTGCCAGTTTCAGCCTGGGGCCTCTTGCTGGAGAATCCTTTCCCTGATGGTCTGGGCACAGACGCGGCTTTCTAGTCACCCTGGGCCTCGGCTCTCTCCGGGCCTGACAGTCCCAGGTTGGCACAAAACAGCCTCCGTGAGGATGCTGATCCCGAGCTACTTGCAAACAGGAAGGGAGAGTATTTGGCTCAGCTCTGGTCGGAAGTGGCACCAGCAGCCTCAGCCAACACACATGGCCCTGGGAAAGGATTCCATGCTCAGCGTGGGCCATTTGCTGAATGACCAGCTGATATTCGGCCCAGGCTTGACCTACCTGTCTGCAGTCCAAGCTAGGGGCATTCGGAGTCTGTGCAAGCACTAAGCTTTCCCCTGACCTACTGTTACCCAGGCTGTCTGCTTGGAAATCCTCCTCTGGCCACCTGTTAGCTACCAGCAGCCTCTGGGGGTTGCAACATGCGACAGTCGGCCAGACTACTCCCCACCCCCCCAGACAAAGTCGGATTCATTCTGTGCCAAGCTTTACACAAACAGCCTTCGCACTCTCGTGCTGGGTCCCTTTTCGTGCCTGGAAAGGGAACCCACTAGCATGGCCATGCCGGGATTTAAAGGGTAGGGCTCCAGGACAGGTCTAAACACAAGAACGCGTTAAAATGGAAACAGCTGGGACCAGCAATGTTGCCGGCATGACTCAGCGTTGCATCATCCTGGCCGGCAGCCAGCCAAGCGCATGTGCAAATAGGTCATAACCCAGTTCTCTAATTTGGCCTGCTTTTGGGCCAGCTATAGCTAGACCCACCGCCTTGGCACCTGAGCGGCCCTTCGGCGTGACTGGGGCCAGGTGAGGCAGAACTGGCAGGCAGTCATGTGGGAAAGGCCGAATACACCAGTGCCTTGTGGCTGATGTGAGCATATCCTCACACATGAAGCTGGCAGGTCACCCGGTGCACTATGAAGGCGGGTGGGACTCAGGAACTCTGGGTCCTAGTGCTGGGGGACTTTGGGTAGTTGTGTCCCTGCTCAGTGCCTCAGTTTCCCTGTAGCAGGAAGGGCACCTTCCCTCCTTATGAAGTGCTTTGGAGTTGATGAATGAAAAATGGTGTAACCCTAAAACTCTCTCGCTCTCCTCCTTTCCCCTCTGCGTTCTCTGAGCCAGATGGCGTCTGGCACCGGGTAGCTGAGTGGATAGCTGAGACTCTGGTTTCAGCCAGATGCAGGCTGTTCGTTACTTTGTCTTTCCCCCCCAGCCACTTAAATGCTTCATCCACCTGTTGCGTTCAGTCTGAGATGTGGCTTGTGACCTCTCTGGAGCACACGCTGTCTTTTTAATTACCCGTCTGTACAGCCCCTCACAGGAGGGACCCTGGATCCTGAGAGGGCTGCCTGGGGGAAATTAACACCGTTAGGTATGAAAGGTGCAGTGCTCGGCATTGGCCTTAACATCTGCAGCAGGGGGTTGTGCCGCTGCAGTGGCCATCGCCAGCTGTGCTTACTGCTGGGAGAGGGTGTCATGACACACACGGCAGCATGGCCCCCTGCGGCCTTGCGGCTGGGAGAGGGTGTCATGACACACACGGTAGCATGGCCCCCTGCGGCTCTGCGGCTGGGAGAGGGTGTCATGACACACACGGTAGCATGGCCCCCTGCGGCCTTGCGGCTGGGAGAGGGTGTCATGACACACACGGCAGCATGGCCCCCTGCGGCCTTGCGGCTGGGAGAGGGTGTCATGACACACACGGCAGCATGGCCCCCTGCGGCTCTGCGGCTGGGAGAGGGTGTCATGACACACACGGCAGCATGGCCCCCTGCGGCCTTGCGGCTGGGAGAGGGTGTCATGACACACACGGCAGCATGGCCCCCTGCAGCCTTGCGGCTGGGAGAGGGTGTCATGACACACACGGCAGCATGGCCCCCTGCGGCTCTGTGGCTGGGAGAGGGTGTCATGACACACACGGCAGCATGGCCCCTTGCAGCTGGGAGAGGGTATCATGACACGCGCTGCACAGTTGTTCTAATCCGCCCTTTCGGAGACCAGGCAGGCTCCTAGCTTGGGCCCATCCTTCTCCTGGGTCGATCTTGGATGTTTTCAGCAGGCATCTTGGGTGGTAAGAGGGAGTTCCCTGGTGTCTGGCCACTCCCCTAAGGTTTGGTTTGCCACCGTTAGATCCTCATTGCTCAAAGTGGAAATTCTTTGTGCTCAGTTGAAACGTTTCTCACCTCGAGTGGAAAAGTACCAGATCCACAGTGGGTTCTGGCACAGTTTGGGTTTACAGGAAAAACAAACCCATTGACAGATCACTGTCTTGAGCACTGGGCCATTCTGTCTCAGGAGTATTACTACTGGCCCTCATTAGCACATCTAGACTGATAAGCAGATCCACACATCATCCTTCTGATGTTGCATACAAGAGTGATGCTTGCACACAGACAGAATACGCACATTCAGCAGACCAGACCTTTAAAACAGGCATGTTACATGTTGCATTTTGCCAAAAGCGTCTTCAGGTTATGCATATTCACAAGCCAATTTTCATAAAGGGGGGGGGGAGCATGACAGGCGCTTTCCCTTGCAGGGTGCCACATGGGAACACACACCAAATGGTGGCTGTGGCGGGTGAGTCAATGCCATTTAAAGATCAGCCAAGCACAGCATAGTGGCTGCTAAAGTCTCAGGGGGCTGATGCAGACGGTGCTGGCACCCCTACCCTGTCCTCTTCTCCCTCCTCCCTGCTGCCTTCCACACCCAGGGCTCTGTGAGCTCTGGGGAAGGCTCCCAGCTCTGTGCAGCCCTAGGCTGACTCCTGCAGGTTCCCATCCCGTCCCTCTTCAGAGACCCAAGGGTGAGGAATAGCAGGAACAAGGGCGGAAAGCTGGACACTGTGATCCACTGGCAGGCAGGCCCAGTGCCTGGCGTCCTAGGTTAGCGAAGATTAATATTTATTATTTGTCTTGCGGTAACACATAGGAGCCACAGTCACAGGCCTGGATTCCCATTTTGCTGTACACTGCACATTATTACTGCTATTTATTAGGTGTAGTACGGTAACGTGTAGGAGCCTTACAGTCGTAGCCCAGATCCCAGTGTGCTAGGCACTGCACATTATTATTGCTCTTTATTAGGTGTAGTATGGTAATGTATAGGCGCCCTCAATCACAGCCCCAGATCTCAGAGCCCCATTATATCTCAGGTTTAGAGTTTGATTCAATGGCTCTCAGCGCCCCCGACGGTCCAAACTGTCCCCCTGCCCCAGTGAGAGCCTGGGGAGACAGAGGGATATGTGGCGGGGCGGGGGGCAGGTGCATAAAGAAACAATGAGACCAGGTCTCAGGCCCCAGCAGCCTCAGTGCTGTCAGCGTTTTCGCTGGCATGTACAGCGTAAGCCCTTTGGTTTCTAGCACATCTTTCGGGAGGGGGCAATTTGGAAGACAGCCCCAGTGTGTGTGCTGACACCAGCCTGCACTGCAGAAAGCAGAGCAGGCTGGGACATGGCTGGGAGGCCAGCGAGTTCAGTGGAAATGCACTTTCGGCAGCAAACGTCTTTTTTATTTTTGTTTTGTTTTTGTTGAAATTGTTCAGGTTTTTCTCAAAAACAAAAACGCTATTTTTTCCAGTTTCCTCAGGTTTTCAGTTTTTTGACAAAACCCTGAAAAACATCACCATAAATGTACGTATTTTGTGAACATTTCCACCTTGCCCAAAAAAGCAGAAAGCTCCCCAAACAAAACATTTTGATAAAACATTTTCAATTATTCCTCCCCCACAGACTCACTGGAGCCCAGAAATATGTCACTTGGACAGATATCACCTCTGCCATGCATGAAATATGGATTTGCAGTGACTCGGTGCCAGTCACTTTCCTGTTAAGAGTGACGGATGGCCTGGACGGCCATCATCCTAGAGCTATGTCTGCTGAGTGTTTTATGCATGACTCAGGAACGCTGAGCGTCCAGCTGCATGTGAAATTCACTCCGGTGACCCCGTGTATGCAGGATTCCAGCAGGGTTGTGACAGCCAGGAGCCCAAGCAAAATAAAAGCTTCTCTCAGGCACCAGACTCTGAGCCCCTGCTGGAAGGCTGCACCGCTCGGGCACAGACGGTAAATAAACCCAAGGACAGCGTCAGGGCACTTCAGAGCTCAGCCGTCAGCTTCCCCTTTTAGAAACCTGGCATTTCCAGACAGCCTGCTCCAGCCAAGAACCTGGATTCCTTCCGCCAGGGAGGGGATGCAGCCTGTGGACCTGAAAGGGATACAAACAGCTGCCTTAAATAGCTCTGCTACCGCTGGGAACTGGCAGCCGAAACCCCTGTCCTGGGCGGTGGTGATCATTCTGTTCACTGCTCCACATGCAGGGGGAGTTTTTGGAGAACTCGCCAAGAGCTGTCTCAAGTGGTAACAGCTCCGTTAGTCCCCTCGTATTATACGGACAGTTGGATGCTATTTTCCAATGGGCGTGACTTGCATTTCTCAGCATTAAAATTCATCTGCCATTTAGTTGCCCAGTCACCTAATTATGTGAGAACCAATTTTGTTGACAGTCTTTTCCCTCCACTTGGCACAAACCCCACTGCAAAGGGGATGTCTGGTGGACATGTACAGGGAAGGACTGCTCCCATGCCAGTCCCGAGGAAACTCAGCAGCAAGGGGGCTGGTACATCAGCAAGATTCATGATGCTATTCCTGCTCCAAAGTTGCAGCCCCTGAGGCAGGAAGCAGCTGGGATGCCATGGGACTGGCCTGGCCAATCACACCCCATGGAGAGAAAGAGGAACAGTCCTAGCGGCTCCTTCTCCAGCAGCCCCGGGGCTGGAGGTTCTGAGTCACAGATCTCAGGGTCAGGGGCCCAGGCTGCAGTGGCGAGGAACGTGATTGACCATGTCTGGTAGCAGAGTGTCACGCTGGCCACCTCTGCTTCCCACTGCACGGTCTGGCAAGAACTTCCCCCTTCAGGGGCTTCCCAGCCTCCCTGCCGACAGGGTTTGCGAGGCTGGAGGAACCCACACACCTGCTGGGCATGGGGCTGTGCCAGCTAGCGGCACCGAGAGCACGCACAGAGAGACTAAAGGAACTGCTCTGCAGCCATAGCTGAGAGCCAGCTGGCTTGCAGCGCAAGCAGTAGGGGCACCTGCCTCACAGTAGCACTGCCATGGCTTCCCAGGGCCAGGACATGGTGTCGCTGAAAAGCTCATCTGGACAAACTCACGGGAGTCCTCAGAGGACAAAGAGATCCTCTTGGGAACCTGGAGCAGAGGGAATCAATCTTAAAAGCAAGTGAGAAATGCAGCCCCTGGGCGGCCGACATGCAGAGACAAGCCTAGGAGGTACAGGACACAAGGCAACCAGAGTTCTGCCGTTTCTCTCCCTTGCATTAGCTCAGAAAGATACCCCCTTAAAGCTAGTGTGGTCTAGAGGATCACTGCCCTGTCTCGAACCAGAGCATGAAACACTAGCACTAGAAAACGGGGTCAGCCGGTGGCTGTGATCTCGTGCGATCCCTTGTCTGTTTCAACTGTCAGCCCTTTGGGGTCAGGTCTGTCTCCTCCCAGGTGGCCATACAGCATCCAGCCCTGGCTGGGACCGGGGCACCTGGGTGCTGTGCTCATCCAAACAACAGTTAGATCTTGGGAAGCGTCTCCCTCGCCAGGAGTCACGGCTGGCTCTTCCTCTTTAGGATGAGAAGCAAAAGGTCGTTTGTGCATCAGAGAGCGTTTTCTAAGGGCAGCCCCGCTGCTCCTGGATAAAGCACTAGGAACCACGGTAGGGAGTCCTAGGAACCACGGTAGGGAGCACTAGGAACCACGCTAGGGAGCCCTAGGAACCATGCTAGGGAGCACTAGGAACCACGCTAGGGAGCACTAGGAACCACGCTAGGGAGCCCTAGGAACCACGCTAGGGAGCACTAGGAACCACGCTAGGGAGCACTAGGAACCACGCTAGGGAGCACTAGGAACCACGCTAGGGAGCCCTAGGAACCACGCTAGGGAGCACTAGGAACCACGCTAGGGAGCACTAGGAACCACGCTAGGGAGCCCTAGGAACCACGCTAGGGAGCCCTAGGAACCACGCTAGGGAGCCCTAGGAACCACGCTAGGGAAGGATATTGCACCAACAGGAGCTGGGCAAGGTGATGGAGGGGAGGCTGCTTGGGCAGGGCTAATTCTGCTCCCAAGGAGGCCTGACTCCCCTCAAGCCAGTGCAGCTACGCCAGGGGGTGAGGTCACATCAGACCTGCTAAGTCTGTGGAAGTCTGGGTTATAAATCCCTCGCTCGCTCTCAGACAGACAAAGCCTCTTCCTTCAAGCTGGACGGCTGCCAGGCGGGGACGCTGCAGATGTTCCCCCACAACCCCTGCCCCTGAGAGTCACAGTCCAAGGGTGAGGGAAGGAAACATTCGCCAGAGGCTCGGTGCTGGGGTGGCCCCGCTTGGCCTGCACTGGGGCGGTCGTTTGCTCTCTTGCTCTCAGGGATCTCTCCCTAGGAGCCCTCTGGCCCTCTGTGGGGAGGGGGGAGAGGGCCAGGCAGCCTATCGATTTTCTAAACAAAATGTAACGTTACCAAAGGGGCCCAGGGGGCCGATTCGGCACTTCCAGGCCCCTGCACATGGGAAACACCCACACGGGTGAGGCCCTGGGGTTCTGGCACTGGGGGATGGTGCTGGGGTGAGCATCAGGGCGGGGCTGAGCCCTGCTGCACATGGGCTAGCGAGTCTATTGTGCCCCGCCCGTGAGGCCACAGCACCAGTGCCTGCCCTCGGAAGTGCTCGCTCGCTGGACCACACCAGCGGCCTGTGCTAGTTAGTGTGTCATAAAGAAGCTGCCCCCCGCAGCAGGGCCATGTCTCTCACCCCCCCCCCCGGCAGTGCCAGGGGACGACCATCCTGGGCACAGGCAGGCCTGGCAAGGTCCCTGTGGACAAGCCCCAGGGCTTAGGGCTGAGGAAATGCACCTGCAGTGAGATGAGCACCCCATCCGTGTCCTGAGGGTCCCGTGCAGAGCGAAGCCCCACTCTCCTGTGATATCCCTGACCCTGCGTCCAGCTGGCTCTCTGCTCCTCAGCGTCCGCTCCAGGCTCTGCGGACAGATGCAGTGAAGGGTGAAACCAGGGACTCTGGATAAGCCAGAGCAGCCCCACACAGCTCCCAGCCCACGGAGCCAGGCCCAGGCTGGGAAAGCAGACAGGCAGGCAGCAGGGGTTCTGTGCACCCAGCAAGGAGGAGGTTGTCTGGAGAGCTGGGCCAGAAGGAGGGAAGTGGGAGGCTGGTGCAGCCAGGCCCCTCACAGCTCTCAGTCTGGAGAGCTGGGATTTCCCAGGGGAGCCCTAAGCTCCTGAGGTCAAGAGACTGGGGCCTACTGCACTGACTTTGGAACCTGCTTATTGTGGGGCGACCCACTGGGGAGTTCAGTAAATGGGGCGATTCGGAGAAGTGGGGTCGGTGAATAGGGATTCTGCTGCATCTTTGCCCCTTTTTGCAGATGGAGAAACTGGGCCCACATCCTCAAAGGGAAGCAGGCACCTATGGGAGTTAGGCACCTAAATCTCTTTGAGGAGCTGGACCAGCCTGACTTGGCTAGGGTCTCACAGCATGCGGGGGTGGAGCTGTGACTATAAAATCGAACTGCTGCCACTCCCTGTCCTGGGCTCACCAACCCTTCCCCGCTGCCGTTCTCATTCAGCTTACGGGGAAGCGCTGGGTCTGAATCCGGCTGAGCTTTCTGGGCCATCCAGGAAAACCACTCTCAAGAGGCCTCGCAGTGAGCTAAGTGGTACACGTGACGGCTCCTGAGTACACAAGAACACCGCTTCCTCCTTTCCTGAGACTCTAAACAACTGGAGCCCTGCGGGGTCAGCAGTCTGCAGCCGTGGTACATACAGTGGCAATTCCTAGGGAGTCCCAGTGATGTACAAAGCCGCTTGGGGGGGTTAATCTGCTTTCCCAGCCTAATCGTACGTCAGCCGAAAGGCGCCAGTGATGTAGACTGACATAAAGAACGGTCAACCCTGGGAAAGACTCATCTCCCAATGGGCGCTTGTGCAGTGCACGTACACGACTGTGCACCTTGGTGTGCGAGTCATTTGCTGT
The DNA here is from genome assembly GCA_032595735.1 of Pelochelys cantorii. Lineage (NCBI taxonomy): Eukaryota > Metazoa > Chordata > Testudines > Trionychidae > Pelochelys > Pelochelys cantorii. The sequence goes on along the minus strand of CM064344.1, from coordinate 28,874,902 downwards.
GCTATTTCTGTTCCATGTCACTCCCCCTGCCCCCAAAGACTTAGGCAGCAATATCAGTGATGAGATCTCCAGAGGCTGCTGAAAGGAGAGCTAATTCCTGCTTAGCCGGGTAGCCAACTGATCCCTGCTGCGTGCTCTCCAGGCAGGTTCAGCTCTGCCAGGCACTGGGGGAAATAGGATTAGTGTTGCCAGTGTCAAGGAGACGTTTGAGCGCTCTGCTCTGCTCATTAAAGCCAGCATGGTCGTGTCAGGTGTGTGCAGCGCCGCCTCTTTGGGACTCAGCTGTGTTTGCTGACTCCACTTATAAATCTATTTCCTCTCGTGCTCTCCGGCGCCGAGTCTGCCGCAGCCCTGTGGTTTCTTTGCTGGCTCTAAACATCCGTCAGGCTCAGCTGTCAGTAACCCACGTCTGGGAGGGATGCTGGTGACGTCTCCAGGGCGGGAAACGCCTCGGTCACAGGATCCGAGTGCAGGTGATTCCCACATAGGAGCAGGAAGCCTTTGGGCTGGTGGAGTTTCCTCCTTGATCACAGGGAGTGTGCGAGTGGCCGTTGCTCAAATGTCCCAGAAGTAGCAAGGTGGTCAGTCCAAAGCCCCTGCAGACGCTAGAGTCCAAGCCCAACTGCAGAGGAAGGACATCCTGTTAGCCGGCTCCCCTCACTGTTATGGGCAGGGGATCTGCCAGTCCATGCTGGGGGTGGATGCACACAAGTCAGTGCTGGCTCAGGATTGCACCAGAATTTCCCATTGAGATGGAGGGCATGTTTCTTGGGAGAGAGGACGTCCTTCCAGCCCCCGCCCCGCTTATAAAACTGTAGGGAACTGAACCCCACAGAAACACGAGAGAGCAGGGCCGGCCTTAGGCCGATTCGACCAATTCCCCTGAATCGGGCCCCACACCTAAAGGGGCCCCGCGCCCTGAACCCAGACGTGTGCCGGGCGCCATGGGCGGCGAGTTACTATTCTGAGCCGGGGCCCTGCTCCAGCAATATGTGGAGCTGGGTCTCTCCCCCAGCTCTGCCTGGAGTGGGCCCCAGCCCTCACCTGCCGGCCCCCCCGCGCGTCCTCCCACCCCGCCCCCAGAGCGTTCCCCTCCGCCCCGTCCCATCCCTGCCGTGCGCGGCTCTCGGTGCGTCTCCCCCTCGCCGGCTGCTGCTGCTGCTGCCATGCGCGGCATTCTCAGGTGGGTAGGGAGGACGCCCGGGCGTGACATGATGTCACGGCCTGGGAATTTAAAAGTGCTCGGCGCGGCATGGCCTAGCAGCTCCGGGTTCGGAGTCCGAGGCCCGAGCACAGACTCCGGCCCCGCAAAGTGGAAGGCAGAAGGTAGGGGAGGGGGAAAACTACGGGGAGGGGGTGGGAGAGGAAGGGGCTTGTGCGGAGGGGGAAGGGGGAGAGGAAGGGGCTTGTGCGGAGGGGGAGGGGGAAGAGGAAGGGGCTTGTGCGGAGGGGGAGGGGAGAGGGGAGGAGGCTTGTGCAGAGGCGGGGGGGAGAGGAAGGGGCTTGTGCAGAGGGGGAGGGGAGAGGGGGGGAGAGGAAGGCACCAGGGGTATGTCTAGACTACATGGCTCCGTCGACGGAGCCATGTAGATTTGTTTACTCGGCAAAGGGAAATGAAGCGGCTATTTATAGACTCATAGGGTATGTCTACACTACAGCACTAATTCGAACTAACTTAGTTCGAATTAGTTAATTCGAACTAAGCTAATTCGAATTAGCGCATCTAGACCTAAAAACTAGTTTGAATTAGCGTTTTGCTAATTCGAACTAGCATGTCCACATTGAGTGGACCCTGAACCGAAGTTAAGGTTGGCCGGAACCAGTGCCGGCAGGGCATCAGCTTAGGGCTTAGAGCGTGGAACTGCTGCCTCAGGCTAGCCGAGGGCTGTGCTTAAAGGGACCCGACCCCCACCCCGGACAGACAGTTCTCAGGGTTCCCCGCTTGCTTGTCTACCTCGATGAGGGACAGCAAAGCAGTCCTGTCTTGGAGTGCCCTGAGTGCCCACCCTCGGCACATCACAGCACTTGGCTATCAGCCCGGCTGCACTTGCCGCAGGCTGCCATCCGGGGGGCTCATTCGGGGGGCTGTCAGGATCCAGGAGGCCCTGCAGGAGAGCTTCCACCCCGAGGAGCCCACAGAGCCACCCCAGTCCTCCCCATCGGGGGCTCGTGCCCCATTCCTCCCTCACCTCCTTCCACTTACCCTTCTCTAGCCCCCCTTCCTGATGTAAAAAATAAAGGACACGTGTGTTCAAAAATGGAAACTCTCTTTATTTAACAAAACTGAGGGGGGGGGGATTAACCTCTGGGGAGACTGGGAAAAGGAGGTGGGAGAGGGGAAGAGAGAGGGTGGGAGAGGGGAGGTGGAAACCTGGGAGGAGGGAGCTGGAAGGGGGAAGCCAGGGGAAGAAGGAGGAGGGGAAGTATAAAACTATGGTACGCCATATCTTCAGTATTGTGTACAGATGTGGTCTCCTCACCTCAAAAAAGATATTTTGGCCTTGGAAAGGGTTCAGAAAAGGGCAACTACAATGATTAGGGGTTTGGAACAGGGCCCATATGAGGAGAGGTTAAAGCGACTGGGACTTTTCAGTTTAGAAAAGAGGAGACTGAGGGGGGATATCATAGAGGTCTATAAAATCATGAGTGGTGTGGAGAGGGGGTTGCATAAAGAAAAGTTCTTCATTAGTTCCCATAATAGAAGGACGAGAGGACACCAGATGAAATGAATGGGTAGCAGGCTTCAAACTAATAAAAGAAAGTTCTTCTTCACAAAGCAAATAGTCAACCTGTGGAACTCCTTGCCACAGGAGGCTGTGAAGGTGAGAACTAGAACAGAGTTTAAAGAGAAGTTAGATAAAGTCATGGAGGTTGGGTCCATGGAGTGCTATTAGCCAGGGGGTAGGAATGGTGTCCCTGGCCTCTGTTTGTGGAAGGCTGGAGATGGATGGCACGAGACAAATGGCTTGGCTATTGTCTTTGGTCCATCCCCTCCGGGGTACCTGGTGTTGGCCGCTGTTGGCAGACAGGCTACTGGGCGAGATGGACCTTTGGTCTGACCCAGTACGGCCGTTCTTATGTTCTTATGTTCTAAGCTCAGGGCTCAGGGTCAGGGGTCTCACTGGACCAACTTGATTTTCATGCAAACCTGCTCCTGGGTTCACATGTGGCCTTTGGTGGCCAGGCTGGCAGCTATCCTGCCCTAGACGGCCACTTTCCTGTGCCTAGTGCGGAGATTGTGGACGTTGGAGGCCTCCCCCAAACCTGGATGAGGTCCATGATCTCTGCACTAGACCAGGCGGGCGTCCACTTCTTGTGGCCCCGGGCAGGCTCCTGGGAGCTGCCAGCCTGGTCCTGGGAAGAGGGGGAGGGCTGGGTGGCAGCGGGTGGCTGGCTCGTGCTGTGCCAGGTGCAGGGTCTGCTGACTGGGTGCTGGCAGGCTTGCACGTGGCACGGGTACCGTAGCCAAACTGTGGCCCTTTAAGGGCTCCGGGGCTGGGAGGGGGGCAGACGAGTTTCCCTGGCTTGGCCCAGAGTGGCCACCAGGGCAACCTGGGAAGGGCTAGCCTCCCACTAGTTCGAATTCAGTGGCTACACAGCACTTAATTCGAACTACTTAATTCGAACTAGGCGTTAGTCCTCGTAGAATAAGGTTTACCTAGTTCGAATTAAGCGCTCCGCTAGTTCGAATTAAGTTCGAACTAGCGGTTTGCATGTGAAGCGCCTATGAAAGTTAATTCGAACTAACAGCTGTTAGTTCGAATTAACTTTGTAGTGTAGACATACCCATACACTTTAAGGTCAGAAGGGACCATTATGATCATCTAGTCTGACCCCCTGCACAATGCAGGCCACAGAATCTCACCCACCCACTCCTAGAATAATCCTCTCACCTATATCTCAGATATTGAAGTCCTTGAAACAATGGTTCAAAGACCCCAAGATGCAGAGAATCCTCCAGCTGTGATCTGTGCCCCATGCTACAGAGGAAGGCGAAAAACCTCCAGGGCCTCAGCCAATCTACCCTGGAGGAAAATTCCTTCCCGACCCCAAATATGGCGATCAGCTGAACCCTGAGCATGCGGGCAAGACTCACCAGCCAGGCACCCAGAAAGTTCTCTATAGTAACTCCTATCATCCCTCCATTGACCTATTTACCACTGATAATGAATGGTCAATTAGTTACCAAGATCATGTTATCTCATCAAACCATCCCCTTCATAAACCCATCTAGTTCAATCTTGAAGCCAGATAGATCTTTTGCCCCCACTACTTCCCTTGGAAGGCCGTTCCAGAATCTCACTCCTCTAATGGTTAGAAACCTTCGTCTAATCTCAAGTCTAAACTTCCTACTAGCCAGCTTATATCCATTTGTTCTTGTGTCCACATTGGTATTAAGCTTAAATAATTCCTCTCCCTCCCTGGTATTTATCCCTCTAATATATTTAAAGAATGCAATCATGTCCCCCCTCAGCCTTCTTTTGGTTAAGGTAAGGTAAACAGCTGTTTGTCGGCACAGCGCGGTAGTCTGGATGCTCCGCGGTCGACATCAAAGGCATTTGTCGACCTCCCCGGTAAACCTCATCCCACGAGGCATACCAGGGAGGTCGAGAAATGCCTTTGATGTCGACTGCAGAGCGCCCAGACTACAGCGCTGTGCCGACAAACAGCTGATCGGCACAGCGCGGCAGCCATTTTAATTTAAATGAAGCGGCGATTATTTAAATCGCCGCTTCATTTCCCTTTGCCTACAACGGAGGCATGTAGTCTAGACGTGCCCCAAGAGACAGGGTGGAGGAGAGACAAATGCCAGGGGGCCAAGTGCAGACAATGAGGAAAAGGGCAGGAGGGGAGGTGTCAGTGGGAGAGGGGGACAGGGTGATGCTGGGAGAGGAGAGGAGAGGGTAAGGGCATTGGGGGCTAGAAGGGGGAGGGGGAGGTGCTGGGAGAAAGCTTGAAAGAAGGGGTGGGCATGAGAAAGTCATGTGTGAGGGCACAGAGGGGGCAGGAGGGGAACAGGGCAGAGAGTGGTGAGGGGGTGGGCATCAGGGAAAAAGGGGGCAAAGGGGGCAAGGTCAGTAAGGGAAGGGGGAGGCACCAGGAGGGTGCAGGGCTAAGGGAAGGTGCAGGTGCCAGGGGATTCTGGGGTGAAGCAGAAGGGCAGACACCTGCAGGGGAGGGACCAGCACCAGAGGAGAGAGGCAGGGCAGGTGTGTAGAGGGAGGTGTTAGAAGAGGGGATGAGGAGGGGTAGCTCACATGATCAGAGTGGGGCTACTGGAGGAGTGGGCACAGGGGGGAGTGAAGGGCTGGTGGAGGGGGGCAGGTCGCAGGAGGGCTGAGGGCAGTGAGAAGGGCAGGAGTCAGGACAGCAGAGGAGGGTGAGGAGTTGGGGGGCAGCAGGCACCAGGGGAGCTGATGGCGCAAGGGGAGGAGACATGGCAGCAGAAGGAACAGGTAAAGGTTCATAAAATATTTATTAATAACTTGGGTGCCGCAGTGGCACATCCAAACAAGCCACATGAACTCAGTACAGGTGCACAACACAAAATCCATTCTGCTCATGGGAGGAAACTCTTAGGTTACGTCTACACTGGCGGCTTCTTGCGCAAGAACACGTCCACGCTGCCATGTGCGAGCTGTGATTTTGCACAAGAACATCCATGGCAGTGTGGACGCTCTCGAGCAAGAAAGCTCCAATGGCCATTTTAGCCACAGGGGTTTCTTGCGCAAGAAATCCCTGCCGCGCGTCCACACTGCCCTCTTGCGCAAGAGAGCTCACACCTGTTAGAAAAGAGCGTAGCTCTTGCGCAAGACGCCCTCTCTTACCGCGCCGTACTGTACATTTGCACAAGAGCAGGCGGGCAGCGTGGCTGCTCTGTGGGTTCTTGCATAAGAACGGCTGTACTTGCGCAAGAAGCCGCAAGTGTAGACGTAGCCTTAGAGGGAACACTTCCCCCAGCCTCTCTGCCCCCGAGTTAATGTCACACACATTGGGTTAAAGCAATCGCAGGATAGTTGCATGAGGGGGGTTTTTTGCTCAATTAAAAAAATTCCTGGGCCCCCCATTGAAATTTTTGTTTGCTTTTTTTTTTTTGCTCAACCAAAATTGCTGAGGGGCCCCGTCAAAATTGTTTGAATTGGGCACTGTACTTCCTAAAGCCGGCCCTGCGAGAGAGGTGCCTAGCAGGTCAGAGAGAAAGAGGGTAGTACCCTGCAGAGCACAACCCTGGCCCCCACGGAGCCAGTCCTTGTCACTGTTATTATCTGTGCTATTGGCGTGTGCGGGGGAAGCCCCACTGCCCCGGCTGCAGGTAGTCCCTGCCCCAAAGTTTACCATCTGATGTGTCTGCAGAAGTCAAAGGATCTACTGAGCCTCCTGTTTTCTAGTTTTGATCTATTAAAGGAGATAGCGGTGTCTATTGGAACAACAGGCATGATAGAGAGACAAACAGAGGGGATAGATCGATAGATCGAGGGGGTGTGTGGAGATAGATAGATAGATGGATGGAGGGGGTGTAGGGGAGAGATAGACAGATAGAGGGTGTGTGGGGAGAGACAGATAGATAGAGGGGGTGTGTGGGGATAGATAGATAGATAGAGGGGTGTGTGGGGAGAGATAGATAGAGGGGTGTGGGGTGGATAGTTAGATAGATAGAGGGGGTGTGTGGGGAGAGATAGATAGATAGAGGGGGTGTGTGGGGAGAGATAGATAGATAGAGGGGGTGTGTGGGGATAGATAGATAGATAGAGGGGGTGTGTGGGGAGAGATAGATAGATAGATGGAGGAGGTGTAGGTGATAGATAGATAGATAGAGGGTGTGTGTGTGGGGATAGATAGATAGATAGATGGAGGGGGTGTAGGGGAGAGAGAGATAGATGGATAGATGGAGGGGGTGTAGGGGAGAGAGAGATAGATGGATAGATGGAGGGGGTTTAGGGGAGAGATAGATAGATAGATAGAGGGGGGGTGTGGGGAGAGATAGATAGAGGGGGTGTGTGGGGAGAGATAGATAGATGGAGGGGGTGTAGGGGAGAGAGAGATAGACAGAGGGTGTGTGTGGGGAGAGATAGATAGATAGATGGAGGGGATGTAGGTGAGAGATAGATAGATCGATCCATCGATAGATAGATAGAGGGGGTGTGCGTGGGGAGAGATAGATAGATGGAGGGGATGTAGGTGAGAGATAGATAGATAGAGGGTGTGTGTGTGGGGATAGATAGATTGATAGATAGATAGAGGGGGTGTAGGGGAGAGATAGATAGAGGGGGTGTGTGGGGAGAGATAGATTGATAGATAGATAGAGGGGGTGTAGGGGAGAGATAGATAGATCGATAGATAGAGGGTGTGTGTGTGAGGAGAGATAGATAGATAGATGGAGGAGGTGTGTGGGGGGATAGATAGATAGATGTAGAGGATAGATAGATAGATGTAGGGGGTGGAGGGGAGAGAGAGATAGATGGAAGGGGTGTAGGGGAGAGATGGATAGATGGATAGATGGAGGGGGTGTAGGGGAGAGATGGATAGATGTAGGGGGTGTAGGGGAGAGATGGATAGATGGAGAGAGGGTGTAGGGGAGAGATGGATAGATGGAGAGAGGGTGTAGGGGAGAGAGGGATAGATGGAGGGGGTGTAGGGGAGAGATGGATAGATGGAGGGGGTGTAGGGGAGAGATGGATAGATGTAGGGGGTGGAGGGGAGAGAGAGATAGATGTAGGGGGTGTAGGGGAGAGATGGATAGATGGAGAGAGGGTGTAGGGGAGAGAGGGATAGATGGAGGGGGTGTAGGGGAGAGATGAATAGATGGAGGGGGTGTAGGGGAGAGATGGATAGATGGAGGGGGTGTAGGGGAGAGATGGATAGATGTAGGGGGTGGAGGGGAGAGAGAGATAGATGGAGGGGGTGTAGGGGAGAGATGGATAGATGTAGGGGGTGTAGGGGAGAGATGGATAGATGGAGAGAGGGTGTAGGGGAGAGATGGATAGATGGAGAGAGGGTGTAGGGGAGAGAGGGATAGATGGAGGGGGTGTAGGGGAGAGATGGATAGATGGAGGGGGTGTAGGGGAGAGATGGATAGATGTAGGGGGTGGAGGGGAGAGAGAGATAGATGTAGGGGGTGTAGGGGAGAGATGGATAGATGGAGAGAGGGTGTAGGGGAGAGAGGGATAGATGGAGGGGGTGTAGGGGAGAGATGGATAGATGGAGGGGGTGTAGGGGAGAGATGGATAGATGTAGGGGGTGGAGGGGAGAGAGAGATAGATGTAGGGGGTGTAGGGGAGAGATGGATAGATGGAGAGAGGGTGTAGGGGAGAGAGGGATAGATGGAGGGGGTGTAGGGGAGAGATGGATAGATGGAGGGGGTGGAGGGGAGAGATGGATAGATGGAGGGGGTGGAGGGGAGAGAGAGATAGATGTAGGGGGTGTAGGGGAGAGATGGATAGATGGAGAGAGGGTGTAGGGGAGAGAGGGATAGATGGGGGGGGGTGTAGGGGAGAGATAGATAGATCGATCCATCGACAGATAGATAGATGGGTGAGTCCATACGCCACATTTCTAACTCAGCATTCAGGAGTGGCCCGTGCATACAAAGGGGACGATCATATCCAGTAGGTTAAAGCCTTTTGCACAGCATGGCCAGTCATGTTGCATTCCCATTCTGACACATTTTCGTGAAGCCTGTGGAGTGCCGGGGGATGGCCCAGGGATCAGCCTCGGAGCGGACTTGCCCCGTGGGGAGTCACCTCAGCATGTGGGTCGAGAAGCAATGAAAACGCCTCTGGGATAGGGGTTAATGCTGGGGGCCTCCCCCCACGCAGAGCCCAGGAACTCTGGGAAATGCTGCCCCACATCCCCAATATGGGGACACCTGTGCAGAGCCCTCCCCCAGCTAGCTCATCCCTTTCTCCCCGTTCAGCCCCTCCCCACACATTTTCCTGCCCAAAGTTCTGGGGGCTTGGGACCGAGCCCCTGGCATCCTTCCCTCTGAGGGGCTGTGTCCGACAGAGGGACACACACACCTGAGAGGGAGGGCAGGGTGTGGGGGGGTCCCACTGCCCTTTTCTATCCCCCAAGCTGTGCTAATCCCAGGTCCCCTCCCCCCTCAGGCCCCAGTCCAGTGGAAAGACAAGTTCGCAATTTCATGTAACTATTTAAGACTGTCGATTAAAACCCCCAACCCCAACCCCCCCCCCCCAGGGATCTTTCTTCTGAGACCTCTCCAGTCCTTGTTCCCAGCCCCTGGAGCGCTCCCTCCCCCCCGTGAGAGCCTCTCTCAGGAGAATACATTTCGGCTCTGTTTCAATAGAGGAGTTTTGCTGGGGAAACACCAATCTGCCTGGGCTGGGAGGGAGACATGGCTGCATTGTGCCGCAGCTAATGCTAAGTGACTGCTCCTTTGTGAGGCTCCAGCCCCAGTGCCCCTTGCCGAATGCCTGGGAACAACCCCAGATTACAACAGGGCGCAGGCAAAACATCCCTCCAAGCAAATATTTACTTCAAGCCAAAGTTAACCAGGCAGGCAAGCCAGGCCCCTTGGGAAGCACGGATCCCAGCACCGCCTCTTTGTTCGCAGGCTCAAATCCCGATGGGTCAGGGCAGCTCAGAACCTGTTGTGATGTGTCAGCTGCTGCCGGGGTTTCTGCTTCAGTGGGACTGACGTGGCATCAGTCACGCTGATCCTTCTGATGCTGTGTCCAAGTCAGAGCCACGTGTCTGCTCGACCCGGCCTTCCCAGGCAGCCTGGGTAAGCCAGGAGTTTCATTTGCATCATGACCTAGACAGGACAAAACTCTTGCAATGACCCATTCGAAACATGGGCACCTCAGCGCTAGGATTAAACCCAAACACTGGGGAAGAAAAGTCTCCAAGCTGCTCCTCGCCTTGAGCTTCCTCTAGTAAATCAAATGTGGAGGGTCACAAAAACAGCCAGGCTCAAGCTTGCCAGGCCTCCCTTTGAAAACAATGGGAGTCCCACGCCCAGTGAGCGTAAAGGGTCATTTAATACTGCGACTCGGCACGTCTGTGGTCAGAGTGCACTGTGCTTCTGTAGCCCTGCCCCAGTTCCCAAAGTGCTTCACAAAGGGGGCTAAATCCTAACAATCCCATTGTACAAATGGGGAAACTGAGGCACGGAGAAGGGCCGCGACATATCGAAAATCTGTGAGCTGGCAGAACTGAGGATGGAGCCACAGGCCAGATCACAACAGCAGTAATATTCAGGTGTGCTCTAGCGAGCTGAAACAAGCAGACTGTTCAGCCCCTCTGTGCAGTGACTGCAGCCTGGGTGTGATTTTCTTCTGACTACGGCTCTAGGCTCTTCCTCCTTACTGCCCCGTGGGTCTGTGATGTGCCAACGTGCTAGACAAATCCTGCCGCCAGTGTGCTTGGAGCGTGCCCGAAGAGTGCATCCCCCGCCCCAGCTCAGAGCAGGGTGCATTATCCACTTATCTTACTGCTTTAGATCTCACGCAGGAAGGGAGCCCGGGCCACGCTAGAGGCGCCCTTGGCATTCTACAGGGACACACAGAGCACATATTCAATAAACAGACGCCCGTAGCTACTTCCAGCTCAGAATACTGCAGCCATAACAAAGATATTATACAATTCAAGCCCTCCCTTGGAAAACAGCAGCCCCCCAGCCGCCTCCCTCTGCCCAGCCTCACACAGCTTCCCCGTCTCATGATTCGGGGAGTGCAGGGGTATATTTGCATGGAAATATGCTGCGAACTAAGAGGGACAGAAATCTCAAGGGGTGTCTACACAGCAGAGCTGACGTCGAATTAAGCTGCGCAACTGGAGCTGTGTCAATTGTGCAGGTGAAGTCGAAATAGCGTAACTGGGCTTTTGGCGCTGTCTGCCCAGCAGGAGGTGGAAGGAAGACTCTCCCTCTGAATGCCCTTACTCCTCATGAAATTAAGGTTACCAGGAGTTGGAGTCAGAAGCCCTCCAGCTCGACATTATTTCGAGATAATGGCTTGCAGTGTAGACACGCAGGAGAGGCCCTAGACGAGCTGCCGGCAACTGGCACCCTCGGCGAAACGCGCGATCGGCGCCCCCGCCTCCAAAGCCCTCAACGGCCGTTTTTCTTGGCGCCCTAGGCGACCGCCTAGTTCGCCTGTATTGACGGGCCGCCACCACAGATACACTTTGTTATTTCAGAATAACGTCAGTTATTTGAAATAACGCTGCTGTGTAGACGTGGCCTGGGGCGGGATCCTGCAGTCCCTCTGCCAAAGCAAGTCCCCACTGGCTACACTGAGAGCAGCATTGGGCCCACTGATTTTAGCCTGAGAGTTTTGCATGAGTGAGGACTGCAGAACCAGGCTCTCCCCTGGAACCTGCTCAGCAGAGAGCCACACAAACAATTCAAGGTCTGAGAAACCTGCCTTACAGCCAGAGATTTAAGAAGCTCCCTTTGGTTTAGTTACCAAAGAGAAAGTTACGCAATGGATTTAATCGCAGCCTGTGGTTACGTAGTTATGTGGAGAGAAGATTTCTGATAGCGGAGAGCTCTGATGGACCAGCCAAAACCAAAACAAGATCCAGAGGCTGCAAGCTGAAGATAGACAAATTCAAACCAAAAATAAGTTACAAATAGAACAAAACAAACAACCAACGCACCACACAGAGAGGGCGATTCACCATTGGGACGACTGTCCAAGGCATGTGGTAGTTTCTCCATCACCTGAAGTCTTGCCAGGGCCGGTCCTAACCAACTGGTGGCCCCGGGAGACTGCCTGGCTCGTCCGTAGGGTTGCCAGATGGTTTAAAAAAAAATACTGGACAAAAAAAAAAAAAGGGTCGGGGAGTAACCAGGGAAACCTGGGGGAGTCATCAGGAGGTCGGGCTGAAATGTAGTCGTGGCCTGTCCCTAAAACAAGCTCTGTCAGCAGCCCCTTGAAAATGGCGGCCCCGGGCGACCGCCTAGCTCGCCCGCCTCTAAGACCGGCTCTGAGTCTTGCTACAAGATCTGCTGCGGTTCACCCAGACGTTCTGAGCTTGTCATTTTCTGGCTTATTAGGCCGTCGTAACAGTCCCTTATGGCTTTCAAATGTCTTGATCTAATTTAAATAATCTGTTCTGGGACCCCGCTGGCGGTGACTTAGAGCATTCGTACGATTGTTGGCACCCCATAATAGTGCAGATCATCATCCATTAGCCTTCTGCCTGTTTCCAGGGATTGCTATTTGGACCATACTGTGGAGGTGCAGTGTAACAACGGGACATGTGGGACCTTCCCCTCAGAGAAGCGGGACCGTTGTATTTGACTCTGCGTTAAATACTTGTTGCTGGGGAAGGCTCAGAGTGCTGAGCTGCCAGCCCTGGAGACCCTAAAGTGTGGGAACAGTTTGGCACAGGCAGGAATAGTGCCCGGTCCCCACACCCCCTCCTGCCCTGCCCCGAACCAGAGATCCATTTGGAGCCTGGGTCACTGAGTCCAGCCCCTGCTATTAGATGCCCCTCATCACAAAATCACACGGGCCCAGATCCGCTTCTGTGTCTAAATGCCTGGTTCAGTCACTGCTGTGACTCACAAAGCCCCACACTTGGCTGCCCTGAACTGTAGGTGCCCAGACTTGGCACCTACCTCTCTGCTCCTGGGCACGTGTGTTGCTGCCTCCTTTTAAGCAGGTGGCTGTAGCCTAGCTCCTGCCTAAGCCCAAGAGCCATGCCCAAGCTGGGGGAAGACAGGTGGAGGGGCACCCCGCTCGCCTGCAGGGCCTCGTCTGGGCAGGGGCGTTCAGAGGTCCCATTCAGAATCTGGCCAGTGGAGGGGCAGCAGCACCTACCTTCTAACCGAGCCCACCGGTTAGACCTGGGCTCGGTTCCCCCTCTGCCTCATGGGGAGCTGAACATGATTATCCTACTTGTGCGCCTGCAGCCACTGAGCTGGGGGACATGCGGAGGGGAAGCAGGGTTCCTGCAGCCTCCCTTCCATGCCCAGGCTCCATCCCTCTCGAGTGCAGACAGCACAGAGGGAGGGAGGGATTCGACCCAGGCCCCCCACGTCCCAGGTGAGTGCTAAAACCACTGGGCTAAAAGTTACACAGAGGGGTCAGCCTGCCCCCCCTCCCCCGCTGCTACAGGAGGAGCAAGGCAGCCGCCTGATTCCAGAATAGGACCCTTCCCAGTCATGTATTGCGAGGAGGCAGGGACGTGACATTACACGCCACGTTCGTCAGGGATCTTACGATGACACGGCCATGGCATCGGTATGATGCACTTTGTGTAAGACAGGTGATGGGAGGTGTCACTGGGGGCTGTGACTCGTTGATTCTGCCTATCCTATTTGTGTGCATGTGTCACTCCAGTCCCTAACGTTAGGAACATCGACACTGGGTCTGTATGTCAATTGTGCTCACTCTGGGCGACACCCACAACCAGCCTTTCTGGGGAGGCAGTGAAGAAGCCAGACAACGCTGACGGCCCATCAGCAAAGCCAACGGACTCTGGAAGAACTTCCCCTTGCTACGACTGTCCCAGACCCTGGTGCGTTATGGCTCAGCAAGGTACGCAAGGCCTGTAACCGGGCCACAGGACTCTGGACATCCATCTTGCGGTGGCAGCGTTTCCCACAAGCTGAGTTTCCAGCAAAAGGTTCCCACGTGTGTCCAAGCGATATAAGGCGGAGAGAGATGTCTGAGGCTGTTCTTTACTCCCACACCAGAGGCCTCCCCAAACACCTGAGGAACAAAGACTGAACTGGGGGAAGTGTGTGCCCCCAGGCTAATGGGCTTTCTAGCCCGTGTATGAAACCCTGAGGATTCCAAGCTGCAAAACTAGAGAATATACAGCCTGGTTCTATCCTCAGCCAGGGCGAGAATTTGCTAATTCATATCCTATCGTTCCAGTATCCTAGGCCTGGTTTGCGTTTTTATTTACTAAGTGATCTGCTTTGATTTGTTTGCTGTCACTTTTACTCCCTTAAAAGCTTGGGTTTTAGTCATTAATAAATGTATATGATGTGTTAATCCAAACCAGTACATTTGGAGTGAAATGCTGGGAAATCTGAGCTCTGGGGGGCTGTTGCATTTTCTCTCCACATTGGGAGTGGGGGGAACTCTATGAGCTGACACGGTACAATTCCCTGTGTGGTGCCAGATGACATAATCTGGGGTCTATACTCCAGTGAGGGGTCCTAAACTGGGAAGTTGTAGCCTCTCTATTGCCGCGTGCAGTGACTGGTCAGGGGCCTGTATGTACTGCAGCTGGGTGTGCCCCTACCTGTGTGACTGCTGGAGGACATGTAGGGCCAGGAGCAGATCTGCAGCTTTTCACAGCAGCACAGTATGAGAAGCAGCTCGGGCTGGTGGGTCAGAGGGCTCAGCAGTACCCCAGTTCCTGGTGGCACCCTGAGGCCAACCTGTCCCAATGGGCACCTACCTGCAGCCCAGCCTAGGTGCCATACTCCAGGGGAGGGCAGAGTTTAGCACACACCTGTCATTGGCTGAGGTAGCCCCCTCCCCAGCATACTGGCTTTGGTGGGTCCCATTCGTAGGTGCCTGTTTCTTCCCCATGAACTGAGGCCCTAGCTCAGCTTTGTGGATCACGGAATGTTGTTCCTGTGATGGTTTAGGTCTCACGATGCTGACTCGGGCAATGCCAAAGTCCCTTTGTGGATCCAGGCCCTAATTCCTCAGTGGCAAAGTTCCCCCCCACCTAGGGGTGCTGTGGAGACCAACAGGTCAAGGCGTGCGAGGTGCCCAGATATTCCGGACACGGCAGCCGTGCAGTGAGCTAGAATGCGGGACTTGGGGGGAGGAAGACAAAAGACTGAGGGGGAGTAGGGAGAAGAGTGGGGCATGCTGGAGAAGGGGTAGAGAGGGACTAGACGTTAGCACACAGCCGTGTTGCTACGCTATAGGTTCTCTGACTGGGAAAGGGCTTAGCATAGGCTGGCTGGAGCCGAGTGGCAGCCAAGGGCTGCGCAGCAGGAATGACAGTGAAACCGCCCAGAGCCCTTCTCATAGCCTCCAGGAGACACGAACCAAGCCCCCCAGCAGCCAAGCCAGATAGGGGACCATCTGCTGCACGTCACAGAGCAGGGAACTGGAGCGTAGAACAGCTAAGTGAGACACACATGTCCATGGGCACTTGTCCTGGGACGTATTAAGCCAGATCCTAGATCAGTAAATCACGGCGGCTCTGCTGCAGTCAATGGAGCAGTCACTGAGGATCTGGGCTGGTCAGGGCTCCATCCTGCGGGGTGCTGTGCGAACCCACACCGAGCCATGGTCCCTACCCCGAGGGGCCCAGATCAGCAGCTCCCAAACTTTTTACGAGGGCGACCCACAAACTGTTTTTGTTTTAATCACCCCCATCGCATATCACTTCCCCAGAACCGCAGCCCTCTTCCTGGCCCAGTCAGAGGGGAGGCCACGGGGTGGATTGGAGACTGACCTCACCCCACATACAAGCCACAGCAGCAGCACCCATCCTGTGGGACTGGGCCCAGGTCCTGTTTCAGATGTAGTACCAGGAAGTGCTAATGCAGGATGAGCGTGGGCCAGACTCGCTCTTCAACTTACCCCAGCCCAGAGTAGAGGGAAGGGGGGGTTAAGTGTATGTTTGCCTAAGTCAGAGCCCAGGGATGGGGTAATCTGGTCTGGACTAGGGATGTTAGATATCGGTTAACTGAATAGTCAATTAACCTCATGAATTCTTATCGGTGACACGGCTAGTCGACAGCCCCCCGAGGCAGCGCCAGCAGCCAGTGCGCTCTGGCCTCACTCCCGAGGACACCCTGCCACTCGGCGCTGCTGCCTCCATATCAGAGGCAGCAGCGCAGAGAGCCAGGTGGCAGCTGGTCCGGGAGGGGAGCCGGTTTAAAAACCAGCTCCCCTCGCAGACCGGCTGCCTGTCGCTCTGTGCTGCTGCCTCTGATAAAGAGGTGGCAGCGTGGGGTGACAGCAGCCCCTGTCTAGGCGGGTGCCTGATCTCCTGGACCCCGCGTGAGCTAGGACTGAGCCGGGCTGCCTGCCCACCCAACTCCCAATACACTTTCAATGCAGAGCTGCAGTGGGGGTATGTCCCGGACCCAGTGCAAGCTGGAACTGAGCCGGGCTGCTGGCCTGCCTGCTACAAATGTACTGGTGGGGGAGGGGAATGTGTGTTGTCTATAGCATTAACCTATAAGCTTTTGCTTATTGGTTAATCGGTTAACTGAGTGCACGATTACATCCCTAGTCTGGACGTGGCAAACCGTCTAGCTCCTTCCTGTGACCCACTGGGACTTGGCCTCACCCTTTGGGAAACAGTGGCCTGCAGCCTGATACAGGACACCTCCAGGGAGCGTGACAGCAGGTGGAAAAGGGCAGAACTCTGTGCATAAAGGAAAGGCCTGGGAGAGGACTGGCAGTCGGTGGGCTGGGGGAAATGCAGGCAGCTTGTGCAGCCCAGAAACTGTACCTCTGTGTGTTGGGGGGGAGGGTGACACTGGAGCTGCAGCCTGATGACTTCACGCTGCTCTTACTAAAACAGGAAGCGCGACTAAAAGACAGGCAACATTTTCCAGCGGGAGCGGGCTGATTTGTTGTAAGATTTGCTCGTCTACATACAGGCGCTTCCACTCAATGCCATACCTCAGAGCTGGGGAACCTATGGATCAGGGCCCGCATGCAGCCCCCAGCTTGCCTGGATCTGGCCCCCAAGGCCAGAGCCCCCCCCCGCAGCACACAAAGTCTCTTCGCTGGCCCCCCCAGGCTCTGGTGTGCGAGGGGACTATTGGGCCACGGGAGCGAGGGTTGGTTTGTTTTCCCTTCCCGGGGGCGTGCAGCCCTGACGGATTGTTCTGTGGGTGGGCGGCCCGCGGCCCCCCCACGCCCCCCCCCGCGCGCGGGCCTGTCTACGGGGCCCCCTCCACTGACTTTTCCTGCTTTTCCTCACCGCTTCGCCCAGCGCTGAGCCCCCTTTGCACGGGACCCGGGGCCACGCGCCGCTTCCAGGGGCTCGTCCCAGCAGCGCCCAGTCCCGAGGCGGGGCCGGGGCCGGGATCCGCTCGGCCCCTGCAGCAGGGGCAGAGCCGCAGCGAGCCCCCGCCCCCGCCCGGGCCCGGCTACCACGTGACCGTCACCGGATCCCGGCGGGCGGGGGCGGGGCCGGGCCGACAGGCGGCTCCGTTTCCCGGATTCACCCGCATTTCCTGCCCCGCTTCCACCTCCGCAGCGACGGGGCCCGGGGGAGGGGGAGGGGCCGGGCCCGGGGGGAGGGGCGTACAGCGGCCGGCCCCGCCCTCAAGGCCCCGCCGCACCCCGAGCCCCGCCTCCCCATGGCGCGTCGGGCCCGGCCCCGCCTCTCGCTGTGATGTGCGGCCCCGGCCCCGCCCCCGAGCCCGCCGTCACAGCGGCGGCCCCGCCCCCGCGCAGCCCGGATGAGGCAAGCGTCGGAGCCGGGCGGGCAGCGGGGAGATGCTGCCGCCGTGACAGGGCTGCGCGCGGTGAGTGCGGGGGGGCTGACGGGGAGCGGGGCTGGGAGCCGCCCTGTGGCGGGCCCGGGGCTCCTCAGGGAACGCGGCGGCCGGGGCGGGGTACGGAGGCCGGGTGGGGCCCTTGGCGGCCGGGCGGGCGGGGTACGGAGGCCGGGTGGGGCCCTTGGCGGCCGGGCGGGCGGGGTACGGAGGCCGGGTGGGGCCCCCGGCGGGGCCCGCGGTTTCCTGCTCTGCAGAGCGCACGGGATTGGATGTAAACTGACAACGGGGCAGGTCCCGCCCCCGCCTGCCATTGGCCGGAGCCGGAGCCCTCGCGGGCTGCGATTAGTGGCGGGGGCGTCACTCACCGGCGGGGTCGGGGCAGCGGGCGGGGAACCCCCTCCCCCCCCCCCGGCACTGCCGGCCCCTCCCCGCGCCTCGAGCCGGTCCCTCGGCTGGCGCGTGGCAGTGGGGGCGGTGGCGAGGGCCTAGGGCCCCAGTGGGGGCGGGGCGGTGAGCGGTGGGGATGTGGCAGCTGAGGGCACAGGGTCCCCGTGGGGGGGGGGTCCCTGGGCTGCCAGGCGCTGAGGGCACAGGGTCCCCGTGGGGGGGGGGGTCCCTGGGCTGCCAGGCGCTGAGGGCACAGGGTCCCCGTGGGGGGGGGGGTCCCTGGGCTGCCAGGCGCTGAGGGCACAGGGTCCCCGTGGGGGGGGGGGGGGTCCGTGGGCTCCCAGGTGCTGAGGGCACAGGGTCCCCGTGGGCGGGGGGGTCCCTGGGCTGCCAGGCGCTGAGGGCACAGGGTCCCCGTGGGGGGGGGTCCCTGGGCTCCCAGGTGCTGAGGGCACAGGGTCCCCGTGGGGGGGGGGGGTCCGTGGGCTCCCAGGTGCTGAGGGCACAGGGTCCCCGTGGGGGGGGGGGGTCCCTGGGCTGCCAGGCGCTGAGGGCACAGGGTCCCCGTGGGGGGGGGGTCCCTGGGCTGCCAGGCGCTGAGGGCACAGGGTCCCCGTGGGGGGGGGGGGGTGTCTGTGGGCTCCCAGGTGCTGAGGGCACAGGGTCCCCGTGGGGGGGGGGGGTCCCTGGGCTGCCAGGCGCTGAGGGCACAGGGTCCCCGTGGGGGGGGGGGGTCCCTGGGCTGCCAGGCGCTGAGGGCACAGGGTCCCCGTGGGGGGGGGGTCCCTGGGCTGCCAGGTGCTGAGGGCACAGGGTCCCCGTGGGGGGGGTGGTGTCCGTGGGCTGCCAGGCGCTGAGGGCACAGGGTCCCCGTGGGGGGGGTCCCTGGGCTGCCAGGCGCTGAGGGCACAGGGTCCCCGTGGGGGGGGGGGGGTCCCTGGGCTGCCAGGCGCTGAGGGCACAGGGTCCCCGTGGGGGGGGGGTCCGTGGGCTGCCAGGCACAGGGTCTTCATGATGTTCAGGGCCCATAGAGATGGTGCAGCGGTTGGAGGAGCTGGGGGCTGTGCTCACATGACTTCAGCAGTCTGGGCAGCTGAGATGATGCTGACTACAACTGACTGGTCGGTTTGGACAGAGGCTCGTGGCAGCTGTCTGTAGAGAAAACCTGCTCCTAGTAGATTTTTCTCAATGGTTGTCTTTTATGATGATCAGTGTGGTTTGTCCCTGCTGGTTAGTTATCTTCATGTCCACTAAGCCAATGATTAAAGCCCACTTTCAGGATGATTCCTTTTTTTGGTGATGGCAATCTTTAGGGCCTGGAAAGCACTGTTGGGTAGTAGGGTTGGATTGCCTTTCTCTCTTTGTCTTTCTCTTCCTCTCTCGCCTATATATTGCTTGCCAAAAGTGGTAGTCTCACTGAGAATGAGGTGGAATCCATCCTCACTGCTGTGTTTGGAAAAAGGGAAAGGTCTGCAAAATGTTTGCTGTCAGGTGGTTGCTAGGATACATAAATATGCTCATGATGTCAAATGCACTTAACTCCAGTGAGTCATTGAAAATACTATTTCTGTTCCTGCAGAGAAAAGGGCAGGTTTAGGAGTTAGCTTGGTCCATTCTTCAGGAGAGACTTTTCACCAGGAGAGGGATGCCCTGAAAAGCTTAAACCAAGTATCCCAAATCTGGTGTGAGGCAGGTGAAGGCAGTGGGAACAAGCAGCACTTTGCTGAAACCCCAAGGAAGGATCCAACTTCACAGCTTCTTCCCACACACACATTGTGCCGTATTCCAGCAATCATTCGTCCGCCTAACTAGGGCTCTTGCAGTCTCTGTCACCGCTGTTCCTTAATGAGAGATTGCTGGTGAGTGAAACTGCCACTTGTCTTCCTCCTCCCCTTCCCTTTGCATGCTGGAGCATGCTGCCTCTGCAGTGCATATTACACTCTGCTAGTCAAGGCATCTTGTGATTTCAGAGAGATGAAGAGATTTCTGTGCCCATCTCTGGGCAGAATGTTTGTATGTTGTAGTATGCGCTTGTGGTTAGAGTTGTGTGTCTGAAATGGTCAGTTATAATAGTTGATTTCTGATCTCCATTCTTTAATTTGTCCTTGTTCCGTTTAAAACATGTAAAATTCCCCTTTTGATTTGTGTAACTATATACTTAAATTGCACTGACATAACTAAAATAGACCTGTCACCTTGGATGTTTCTGATCTGAACACTTTAACTATGCTATTAATATGAACTAGAGGATGGTCCAGCTTGGATAGAATGAAAATTGTGCTTTAAAGGTCCAGTTCACCTGATGGAAACAGATTCTGGAGTAGTCTGGAAAATAGCTCCTGACAATAGCAGAAAATCTTCATTGTTGCAAAAAGGGATGTCTTGTGTCCACAGTTACCTCTGTGTTCTCTGTCTCTTGTAAATATTAGCTGCATAAAGATTGACTTAGACTCGTGGGTAGAAGATCAACAACTCTTTAGCCCCCAATAAGACAGTCACATGTTTCTTGCTACAAAATAGTTAAGAACCCCTGGTGTACTTGGCATAACAAACCATTCTACCTCCAACTTCTCAAGGTTGGAAAAATTGTTCCCTTAATAACTTTTTGGTATTGATATCCATTTGTGACATTTGGGAGGTATCAGAGTCCGTTCTGGGTGGTGCTTATGGCACTGATACTTGGTCGCGACCCTTCTGCCATACATTTTAACTTTCTAAGGAAAATGCTTGTTCATCTGGGATAACAGTATACATGATCCCAGGAAGAAGTTCTCTGAGACATACCTGAAGAGTTCACTTTGGGAAGATGTGGGGAGAGATCAGTCCCAGAAAGACATCATGTTTAGGTAACAAACTTTCCCTTCTGAATCCTGATCTCATTCCCATACCGAGATATGTAGTGACCAGTTTTTTAAAAAAAAAAAAAAAGAGTCAGGGAGAGAGCTGAATAAGACACAAGAAGTTCTCTCTTCCCTAGAATTAATCTAATTAATATTAATCTAATGCTACAGTTGCCACTGTGCTGCTGTGGAGGTTAGCAGGTTGAGCTTGTAGTGCTTTAATAAAGGATTTGGTGAGTGCCCTTTTACAGAGTTCTTCTGGCGACAACCAGTTTTTCTGACCAGAAGGCTGCTGGAGAACATATGGAGCAGGCATTGTCCCTTCTGAGACCACTTTGGAGTTGAATATGTTTTGCTGATGCTGCTCTCAGTCCCCCTAGCTGGTCTTGCATGTAGCATGCCACAGTTTCATGGTTTTCTTATGCTTGGTTAGGCTTTGGGGAAAACTCAGGAAGAATGATCTCTTGGTATGTGTGGAAGGAAGAATATCCTGGGTAATGAATGAGTATAAAGACCTACCTTACGCTCTAGTGATGCCCAGTAAGGCTCTAGTCTTATTTTAGTTGATGGGATTTCAACCAAGAGCTATATCTTCATGAATCTAGAGTACAGGCCCATAGATGCCATTGTTCCAATGGATTACTGTGAGAGTTTGTTATTTTGGTGCAGGTTCCAGGCTAGGCTGATAGGCCTCACTGTTGCTTTGGACAGAGATCCTGCCACCACACAGGAATCCTAATACCATTGGTCTGCTACAGCCTTGGATCAGCATGGCACTATTTAGCTCTGAGATGTCAGATGCAGTGTGCGACGGTCTCGGCTGTTCTGTAAGAAATCCAGCAGAACCAGGATGTTTGGTCTCTTGGATCTTGACATTAGTAAGAGAGATTTGTCCATAATCTGTGAGGTTCAGGAGGGTAGAGAGTTCGGAGGGTATCTATTACACTGGAATAATATCCCATCTGTTGCTGCTCAATAGCCGATTGTCAGACTTGTGTAACCTGATTTGGGATGCAAAAGCCAACTTGGGGATAGAAAGTCCTGTCAGCTGGAGAAATAGGTTGGAAATCTTTGATAGCTCCATTAGGCATGAGAACTTCAGTCTCTTTGGCCAATTCAGCATGACTAGAATGACCTCGTTAATTTCTTTTCCTTGTATCCCTTCTGTCTTCCCATACAAGGAAGGAAAGGATACATATGAGATATGTCCATTTGTGAACCAGAGCATCCGTTCCCAGTGATGTTTGCTCTGGTGAGCAGGAGCTTAGATTTTGGGTGGTGGGTCCACATAAGAACAATTTGGTCCCTTGGATATCAGCTGGAATACCACTTTGTTCAGGAACCGTTCACAGTTATTTGTCAGCTGATGGGTTTTGCCAGTTTGCTGAAGTGTTCAGTGTCCCTTCTGTGTGAATTGCTGTGGTGGAAGTGACTCCAATCAGGAGAGAATCTGCATCACTTTGTTGATGAGCTTTTTGTGTCCTTTTACTAGTTTGTGTCCCAAGGTCATCATCTGTAAATAGCTAAGGATGTGCACCTTCCTCAGTTTTCCTGGAAATCTTGAAGGGCCAGCCCAGACACTTTCATTTCAAGGGAGGTGATGCTCTGAACTCTCTTAACCTTGATCATGATGGAGAAAGAACTTGGCAGATAGTTTTGTTTGGGGAGCAAAGCTTTGGGCATGTTGGACCTCCAAAAAGGAAGGGGACTCACTGCTGCCTCCTAGAAACATTAAAAATTGGAGCGTCAGTGATTAAGCATGTTGAGAGTCCTGGAGTCTGCTCTGTTTGCACCACTGGATGCAGAAATCAGATGTTTGGGTGGGGCAGGTGTTATGGCCAAGCCCTGGAGCTCCACTGGCAAGTCTGAACTGCCTCCAGTATTTACTAGGAGAGAGGTGCAGCTCAGATATCTTGGATGGATGGCGAGACCAGGCTCCAAACTGGACAATTTTCTCTCCATCGTCACAACAACGGTTTGAGGGGCAACTTTCTTATTGTTTGGAGAACTTGCACTCGCTGCCTGCAGTTGGAGAATGCCCTCCAACGATGAGGCAATGTTTGGCCTCAGCTTCTGCCAGTCAGAAATGGACTGTGTTATAAACCCAAATTCCGATCCAATTGAGCAGCCCAGTGCCTGTTGGGTTAGCACATTTGAAAATGCTGGATTTAATCTGATGGGCTGAAGTAGTCACTTTCACCTGTGTTTGTCTCTGTGTGCAGGGAACAGTTCTGATCTGAGTGGACTCAGGAAGCGTTGCCAGAATCACAGGTTGCTGTTGATGTGCATACCCTCAAAATTCAGGTTTCACACTTGGGTGCTTAAAGGTAGGTTCCAAATCAAATGGTCTGTGAAAAGTAGGTCACTTCAATTTGGAGACAACATGGATTTTTAGGAGCCTAAGTTAAGGCAGCCAAGCTTCAGAAAGGTTGTTTTTGAATACACCAGGGTTGCATCATGTAATTGATGGGGAGGGCTGCTGCTGGAGTTTGGCTGGTTTTCATTCTCCCTGTGGAAAAATCAGAGGAAACTTTGAAGCTCTGAGGACAATTAATTCTGCCCTAACTTGCAGAGCTTATGAAACATGCGCTCCACTGTTAATACCTGAGCATGTATACATTTCATATGTGGCATCAGCAGGCACTGATTTTCATATACGTAACTTATTTTGAAATAACACTTCCAGCAGAACCCAATACACTCTTGTGACTGTGCAGTATTTTCTCAGCAAATACTGTGGGAGGAACATACAAACTATTAAATATATATTTGTACAAGGCAATTTCCCTTTATTACACTCATTCCCTTGACATTGATGTTTGACAGGAATAGGCATACTGATAACAGGTTCTTTATGAAAGTGCAGTACTTTAAGGGTGTTTTTTGTTTAAAAGTGCCACACTAATATTCTGGTCTGTTAGATAAATGGGAACCTCTCCAGAATTTAAAATTTATCCATTGAAAACAGCTGCTAATTTATGTGCACTCAGCATCTTTGCACCTGTTCAGAGGCGACGGGTTTTTTTATTGCTTCCATTATATTTTACTTCTTGCCACCTCTTTATAAAATTGTTTTTAGGAATCATTCTGCAAACATTCTTCACCTTGATTCTCTACCACAACATGTTCAATTCAGACATCCAGTAGCTGGTAGTAGGGGAAGAAAGTCTTCATTGGCAAGGGAGTTCATTGATTGGATAGAGACTGTTCTCTAAGGCCATAATCTGCAGGTGAATGCCTGAGTGAGGAGCAGGGGTGTGAAAGATTAACCCGTGGGAGCTGGAGCATCTCCCTGCCCACCATGGACAGGGGGGCTGCTCCAGCCAGTGCTTTTTTTGTGACGGTACTGTCTGGTACGCAGTACCGGCACCTCCAGACGCAGTACTGGCACCGTCAGTCAGAGCTCAACAACTTTTCCCCTGGAGTCCAGCACCTTTTTTTAAATAAACAAAAAAATCACTGGCTCCAGCCCTGCGGAACCTGCTGTGGACAAGGTCTGCTCCAGGCATCCAAGCAGCCCCTGTCCATGGCAGGCCCAGTGCATCACAGGCAGGGGCTGCTCTGGATGGCTGTGGTGGGCCCAGGGGGGTGCAGGCAACAGCTGCTCCAGCCTGGCCACAGTGGGGGAGGTGCTTCAACCCAGCCCAGCTGAAGTGCCTCCTCTTAATTGGTTAACCGGTTAAATTTCAAGTTTAACTGGCTAATCAGTTAAATGGGATGCTACATCCCTAGTGAGGTGTGCAGGATTTGGATTTACAGTTGTGTAAGCCAAGGATTCTCAAACTTTTTAGTAGGCTGGAGCACATCTCAGTCGAGAGCTTGTCTCTTGGATGCCCTTCTTTCCATTCACATTTGAGGGCATCACTTCTCCTCCCATTGCTGATCACTTATCATGCCTCTGGCAGTTGTTTCCATAGTGAAGTGACATTAGGAAAGCGTTCAGTGTATTTTTGGTGTCATTAGTGAAATAAGTATTTTGTTAAAATCAGACTGGTTACCCAGGCTCATCTTTTTCTCTGTTGCCCATGCTTCTTTGCTGTCTGGTACCTTTCCCTGATGCTTGGTTCCCTTTCTGCGGCTGCACTCTTGTTCCTAACTCCTACCGGTCCCTGGCAGCTGCAGTTTCACTGATGGTGAAGGTAGTTCCTTCACCTCATCCCCCTATATAGCAGAGGGCCTGCGGGAGACAGCTAGGCTGGCTGACGATTCCTGTTGCCTTTGGCTCTTCCTTCCACTTGAGAGCCTGGATGCTCACAGAAGCAGCTGGAGACAATGAAAGCCACACAATGTGATCTCTCAGCACTCTGAAGACTCTCAGGGTCCCATAGATGGTAGGTCCACAGGCATTCATTAATTGAGCTAGCATGCTAGAAATAGAAGTGCTGATGCTGTGTACAGGCAGCAGCAGGGGTTAGCTGCCTGAGTTCAGACCCGGGGGTTGGGTGGGCTTGGAGGTGGGATGTGGGAGTGGCAAGCCTGAACTGCAACATCCACACTACTACTTTTACAGTAGTGAGTGTGGAGCTAGTGCATGTCTGTCTGCCTGGGTAGGGAGGCATGATTCCAGCCGAAGGGGAGAGACCCTACAGCCCAGAGTTGGGGAAGCACCGGCATTAGCAGCAATTCTGAGGAAGAACTGATTAGTGTCTGCTGACAGCAAAGCCAGTTGTAAGTAGGGGGTTATTCATCATTCGTGGATGGGCTGCTGTCTCCCTGGACATTCCTGCATAAGTGCAATCACTGTTGGAATAGTTACTCTATACGGATTTCATGTAAGCTAGTTGATAGATCAGATGTCTTTTAAATAATTATTTTTGTCTGTATTTTGTGGCTCTTCCAGAGGCCATCAAACCTACCTTTCAGCTTACTTGGTTTGATGTGCTGCTTAGTGCTCCTAGTGTGATGTGTGAGTGTCACAAATTGCACCAGGCATACTAGTCAGGAGTAGCAGAGCAACACAGGAAATCAATGGCTACAGCTTAACTTTCAAGGATCTCTTTCCCTTCTGAGGTGTGGCTAGACAAGCTACCCTCATCCATTCATGCATCCTAAGAGGCATCCCTCTGTCATTTTGTATCGGGACTATTCATTGGCTGTTCGAGGAAATTTTCAATTCTGTGTGAAATTGACAAGCTAATTAGGTCATGGGAGGTGAAGAGAGCTGTGCTGGGACTGTGGCTGGGAAGCAAAGAAAAGAGCTGAGTAAACATGAAAATCTGCAGCTGGGAGTTGCTTGGCTGCATTTGGATTGGGGAATGGGCTTGCGGCATACTGTAAGGAGCCAGGAGCAGCTTGCTGCCAGGCACAGTGGTTTGTTGGATTGGTGTATAACAGTAGGAAGGAATTGAAACGGGGAAAAAAAGGGTCAAAAGGGATTGTTTTCAGTGTTTGATGCATTGATGATATTCTGTGCCTGTGTATGCAGATGTTCTGAACTGATAGGACTAATTAACCACACCCATCATAATTAAGAAATATGTTCCTGGAGCTAACACATCAGGTCTACCACGCATGTGAGCCTTGGTTCGAACCTTGGCCATAACAAAGGCCTTTTCTTTGCCACCTTGGGGTGACATGCGTGAGCTGTTCTGTGATAAAAACACAGGGAAAACAAGGTGCTTTAGCTCCACTGTGAGGTAAACTTGCTGAAGTCTTGCACAATATCTCCACGTGGGTTGACCTTGGTGGGTTTACCTTGTGGTAGCTGCATTAGGAGCACTGTGCTGAATGGGCTGTACTGATATACTACACTCCCAATGTGGATGCAGCTTATACTGGCAAAACTGCTTGTTAGCTAGCACAGCTTATTTTACCATCCCAAGTTAGGATGTTAAATGGTTAACCGGGTAACCATTTTAACCTCATGGCCTGCCACTGGCTGCCGCCTGCCACCGCCAGAGTTCAGCAGTAAGCGTACTGGTAAACCTTATGCTTATCAGTATGCTTATCGGTTAACTGTTTAATCCCTCTAAAATGAGCTATGCAATACTGACAAAAGGACACCTCCCTGACCAGTATGTCAGTGGAAATGTGTAGTGTAGACCTGGCATCAGTGTAGTTTTAAAAAGGCCTGTGTGAATAGGGTAGATCAGTGACATTTACCATACTAGAGGTTCTGGAAGGCAGTGCATAAACTTTATATGTTTCCATTCCCCAGCATCACTAAATTCCATTGGTTGTATATGGAGTTTTGTCTGTGTAGATGTTGGAGACAATTGCCAGCTTAATTAATCTGTGACTGCACAGTAAACAGTTCAATACTGTCTGCATGGCAAACTGCATTCCACTTTATCTGGTCATTTTGCAGCATCCCTTTTTCCAGGCTCAAAGTGTAAGAGTAACGGCCCGGTCTGGAAGTGGAAACAAACCATGTAGAGAAACGGAGGGAGAACAGCGCTGTTTGGTGCCTTTTCTTTTCTTGAGTGCAGTCTCTGAAAGGGAAAGCTGTTCTGTGCCCTTTCAGTCCACACATCTGGTCCTGAAAGTTTATGAAAAGACCCACAGTGTTTTCAGATTGAAAGCTGACCTGCGCCTGGCATCCTGCAATGTTGTTTAGAGAGACTTCTCTGCTACTGCTTCTGTTAGGCTTTTCTCACGAGGGCTCCAGAATGTGAATTCGGGGAATTGAACCGTTCTAGGGAGAGCAGAATGAGATGCAGTAAGGTGTTTCTGTCTTTAGTGTCTCTTAGATTTGTTTTGCCATTCATCAGCCTTCAGTATCCAGGAAATTGTCAGTGGTCCAGGCACATACCTCTTGAAATGCAGTGACATCACTGAGAAAGTATAGGTTGCTGAGAGATCCCAGTGGAGGTTTGAGGGATCCAAGCATGGATTTGTGGCTTCCTGAACTTCAGTCCCAGCAGT
This sequence comes from Pelochelys cantorii, assembly GCA_032595735.1. NCBI lineage: Eukaryota > Metazoa > Chordata > Testudines > Trionychidae > Pelochelys > Pelochelys cantorii. The sequence goes on along the minus strand of CM064344.1, from coordinate 28,847,404 downwards.
TACTCATAGCCTGATGCTCTTTACGAGCTTCTCTAGCGGCTTTTGTAATTTTATTTCCCCATCTGATCCCAGGTTCTCTAGTCCTGCTGTCAGAGAAACTGGCTTTGCTGCACTGACTGTACATGGCCTTCCTAAGGAGGGCCAATACCTCTTGGATAAGAAGTAATTTTCTAGCTTCTTGAGGCAACCAGATCAGCTGTTTGAGCTGAAATTCATGAAGGCATGAGCTTGGTGAGCTGTGTATGAAAGCTGTGAATCTGCAGCTTGTTCAGAAGCAGGGGCAGTAATTGCTTTAGAAGATATGGATTGTTACAGACCTCTTATCAGCATCGCCTTCTGTACTGGCTTTAGCAATGCTTGCTTACATTGGGCCCTGCTGAGAGCAAGTGGCCCTTTCTGTTGTGAGGTGCAGAGTAGGGTTGTACATTCCCATTTAGAAAGTCAAGCTGTTAAACAATGTTTAACTGTTTAACTGATTGTGTGGGCGAGGTGGGGGGCTGCACCAGCCAGGCTGGGCACTGGTTAACCAATGACCCTGGTAAGCATGCTGGTAACCAAATACCCCTTTACATCCCTAGTGCAGACGCAGTCTCCTGAGGGTGAAAACCAGATTACTTACCACCAACTGCAGCTCTGGGTTGGCACAACAGCTCAGTACTAACCCCCTTGGCTTCTTCAGAAACACCATTTCCCAGAGAGATGGACAGAAGTTAGCAGAGAGGAGCACATCTTTTTATAACGTCTGTCTCTGTGCTTGATTGTGTGCTCCCCTACACTCCACACTGGCTGCTTTGAATGGATCTCAAGGATTCCAGGGGAGTGGATCCGTAGAATGCCAGTTACTAGTTTGTTCTTAATGGTCTCTACTTCTGTGAGGCTTTTATTTCCTGTGCCTGCAGGTTCAGTTCTTGGGTGAGCCTTTTATCTTTCTCTTTGAAGGTGCTTTGGCACGTGCCGTTTGGAGCTGGCAGAGGCAGAGTCTATGTTGTAATTCACTTATTTCACCATACCAGAGTCTGAAACTAAGTGAGCACCGGGAAAGGATGACTCCTTGAGTCTCTTGTCACACATCAACCTACAATTGCTAATGGATCATGCATTGGCAACTGTAGCTTGATTTTGTGATAAGAGACTTCTTGCATTAGTTTGCGCCTAGCTGGTTGCAGATACATAGTGTCTGAGCTTATATTCTGGTGCTGCTAAAGCTGCAAGTTACATGTGCCACAATCAGCCCTCAGATTTGACAATTGTTTGGTTTGTTCCTCACAGGGAGGCTCCTGGGAAATGCATCAGGCTAAGAGACCTGGGCTTCATTTGGATAGCTTATATCGTGCTCTTTTCTGCAGGCAGGATTTAGTCAGGTTCTGCAGACTGCCTGGCCCAAACTTAGAGCAGGATTGTTTAGCATTGGCCATTATGAGACAGCAGTTTTGGGGCAGTGGCATCCGTTCTGCTAGAACCCATGTGCTGCTGCTGTAAGAGGTATAAGACATCTGTGATAGTTCACCGGAGAATATTAAATACACAGATAGTATTTCAGTAAAGGATGTAGGTGCACTTGCTAAAGTGATAGTGAAGTGGGCCATCTTCCAATCTGTGTATGAAAATGCTTCCAGCCCCTATTTCAAGACAAGGAAAGCACTAGTAAATCGATGAAAGAAATGTAATTTGTTTCTCAAACATTTTAATAACTAACCAGCTAAAAAAAAATCAGTGTTGATGTGTTGGCTCTTGCCAGCTGTTTGCTTCCTAGGCCTGTCCTGAGAACTTTGGTAGGGGAGCGATCAAGAGTCTGATAGTCTAAATGTAGTTATTGCTCAGTTAGTATTCTTGCTGGGGGCACAGCAGGTACAGCCAGTACAAAAAGGTAGAGAATGGGAAGGGTGTGAGTGAGCCTTGTGAGCTTTCTTACATTTTTACCAGTGTCTGAGTGGAAAAAGTAGCAGATAGACTGCCCAGAGACGTTGCTAGAGTCTCATTCCATTCGTGCACTAAAGAGGCTCTCCCTGTCACTCTAACTTTTTTATCAATGGCAGGGGTTGGAGGAGGTCATGAATCAGGCTAAGTTTCAGGAAGATGAGGAATCTGGCAGCCAGAACAGGTGATGATGGGGCTTGTTTATCTCAAGATGCAAAGGCCCAAGATTTGTTCCTTGCCATGTGTTGTCTTGGCCAAGTATAACTCTGAGCCATGGGGTTATCAGCTGACAGTAGGGACACCTTAAAGAGTGGGGGTGCAGGCCAAGTGTCCTTTGGCAGGTGATAGGGAAGGGAAGTCTGTTGTCACCCTAGATTATAGAGTCAGGTTACCTAGTCTGGCTGCTCTCCACCCTTCCAGAAAGACCAGGGTAACAGGCTACTTCGACGCTATGAGCTCAGGGTGTGATTGCCAGTTTGCACACACATCATTGTGCTAGCATGATGAGAGCACAAACATGAGTACCAGGATGGTCACAGTAGCATGGGCAGCAGTGGCTGAGTTTAGGCATGCCCGGTATGTACCCAGGGGTTCAGGTGGGTTTGTACTTGGTACAGCTAAGCCATACCTCCACTGCTGCTAGCTCAGTGAGAAGTACTGCAATTATGTATACATGAGCTGGAAACCACATCCTTAATGCATAGTGAGTCGTAGACTTGCTTTGCCTCTGCTCTGTGTTCTGTTCTCTGGCTCTTGGAATAATTTGGGGGATAAAAGTGGTGGGTGGGCGGGAAGCCAGTGAGATTCTCGTGTGGCGTGGCCTACAAGAAGCTATTTAAAACCTACACAAATGACCTGTTTCATGGGCATTAAATGCACTAGTTAGTTTTATTTTCCACGTGAAACGATAAACTTCCTTTTGATGGGAAGATGAGGAATGTTTCAAATCAAATAGGCTACAGGAATGACTAATGTTGCATGGACCCTTACCTTGGCTGAGTCGTGCCTGCCTCTGACAGCTACTTGAGGGGTCTGACTTTTTCACACACCCAGTCTGAGCTCGTATAGCTTATCCTGGCAGGGAAGCGTCGCTGAATTGGGCAGCGAGGGTGGATTCTGTGCTCCCAGAAAGCTGCCCATTCTAAATCCCACATTCTGTGTTCAGTGTTTCAGGTTGATACTCTGTGAGAGCACTAATAGTAGCACATAGTCACGTGAGCGAGGGCCGGGAAAGCATTTCCAGGTACTCTGTTACATAGTGAGCTGTGCTGTGTTCCAATAGCTTAGTTGAAGAGCAGCTTCAAATGGCTTTGTTCTATAAGTGCTGTCACACATCTGCCATTAGGAGACAGTATTTTAAGGCTCTTCCTAGCACCAAACCTGTTCACTCAGGCTGTGCAGTGGGTTCATCATTTGACTCTGAAATATTCTAAGTTTTATATACCCTATTCCTAAACCTCTCCGAGGCAGGAGGCCAGCTGGTCCCATGCAGAGAGAAGTGTCTTCAGATAACTTCACCTCGAAGATCGTGAGCTGGTAGGTTTTAAAATGATCACAGCTGTTAAAACATGCACTGTTTCAATCTGGGATTCCCTTCTACTAGAAGTGTGGTCCTGTTCACCTGTGGAATAAGGGCTTGGAAGGAATGAGCCCATTTTCAAATTGGTTCTTGTTCTAGAAATACTTTGGATTCTGGAGTTTTAGCCAGTTAGTTGGGTTCTCCTAGGGGCAGCCAATGAATACTGAATTGTGGTGTTGCCCTGTGTATTCATACTGTGAATCCTGCTTTGATTTCCTTGCTCAAAATTACCTCTTTAAGGAAATGCCCTGGGAGAAGCCGATGCAGTGTCTCTGCCACACTCTGACAGTGTTAAAGCTCAGTACTACAAATGTTCCATGTACAAAACTCCCATTGAAGTCCATGGGTGAGGGCTTGCCGTAATGGCTTTGAACTCCCATATATAACTAGTAGAGCGAGGAATTAACCAGAGATGAAGTAGAGCACTCTGTTAATTAATTGTTACCATGATTGCACTGGCATATGCCTTACAGCTGTGGTGGCCAACCAGTTTTGAAGCAATAGCCACTATAGTGGCTACTGCTGGTGGTTAACGTGTTGGACACACAGTTTTACAACAAACTAGCCTCTTCTTCTTTATGGGTATCACGACAGTGCCTCGGGGCCCCTCTTGTATAAGATACTGTACAAATCAGCCCTGCGCTCTAAATAGACAAGAAAAAGTCTGGGAGAGGCAAAGGTCACACAGCAGTTATCCTGCTGTTCGTAGGTGTTCTGTTGTTTTGTTTAAAACTATCTAATAGTTAAATGCCAAATAAAGGAAGGTGCAAGCTATAACTTAATTATGAACAGAGATTCTCTGTTCAAATGTAGACTCAGTAAAAGCCACCTACAGAGCAGGCCCAGGAGTTATAGTTAGGTTTCTATTGGTACTGAACCAGATCTACCTTGTTGGGGTATAAGTGAAGTTCCCCGGCCATGCAATGTGAAAACTGAATAAACTGGTGCAGAGGAAGTGGGTGAGTGTGATTCTAGATTCTGTGCTGTGTATTTAATACTGTGGATCTTGTTGAGCCTCTAGGTAACAAGATTGGAAAAATAGGATAATTTTCATGCCATCTGGAATTGGAACTATGGATAGTTTACAAATGACCATTCTTAGGCAATTCAAAAGCCTTATAAACCACCCTAAAAATACAGAACTTTTTAAAACTTTCCCTGTCACCTCCCAAATGTTGGGAAATTGCTGAGATGATGGTAGGCCAACTACAGCAGGCTCTGAATTCCTCCAGTTGTTTTGGACATCAGACAGGCATCAGTATGGGATATCGCTGGCAGCATTAATATCCGGGATCAGGTATCTCGGCCGGGCAATAGGCAGATCAGATGTCCGTGCCGATAATGCTGGGTCTGATCATAACCTTGAATACATCATAAGATGTTACTGACTCAGCAGTAGGCCCTGGCAAGGGATGGTGGACTTGCTTTGAAGAGCTGGTGCTCATTGCTTGCAGAGAGATTCCAATGGGTGGAATTGAGGAGATTCGTTTCTTCCCTGAAACTTCCCACCCAAGGGTCCTGCAGGGGATTTTAGGCTGACCTAGTCTCCTATCATGCCTAGAAACAAGTTTGTCCCAGCAAGGTAGCTTGACTGGGCTGGGTGCTGCTTATAGCTGGCTGGAGTACCCCGGGGCAGGGAAAATGTGTATAAATACATGTTGTACAGTAAAACTGGTAAAGCCTTTTTCTAAGAAGAAATTCTCGCTTCCTCCCTCTAACCACAGCACAATCTAGAGAGCTGGAAAAGCTCTAAGGTCTCCAGTAGCCTCTCTGGTCCATTCCTGATCCTGCAATTGGCAGGGCTGCCTCAGGTGTGTGTTCCCCAGGGTGTAGCTCGGCTTGAATGGTTAGGGAGGAGAATTGGATGGATGCACTACTAGAAGATGATGCAAGATGCCTTGTTGTCCAAGCTCTGCTCTGTGTGCACGCTGGACTTTCCGCGTATGGTGCTTGCTGGCTGTTTATCCTTAAGATGAAATATTTTGGAGCTGCACAGGCTAAGCATTGTGTATCCTGTATCTGAGGGGAGGGGGAAAGAGTTTACTCTTGATCTCAAGCATGCCACATGTGCCAGGCTGCAGCAAAGGGTTCCCTGGAGCCACAGGTCAGAGTATGTTAACAAACAGGTTCTCTGATGCAGTCAGATTTTGAGCAGAGTTGTACTCACTCCCCATAGGCCACTGCATGGAAGCTTAAGCTTTTGTACTTTCACGATGCTAAATTGCCTTGGTGAGAGATGACAGGTGGAAACAGTGCAAGGAAATGTACTGTAGCACTGGGAGATATTCCCTCTACGCCTCTTTTCGCAGAATTAAAAGTAGCTGTCAAAATAAATTTACAGCTGGTGCTTTTTGCTGAGAACTCCTGTGCTGCTACAGCCTAGAACATGCTGCAGTGTGTTCACACTGCTGTGCCAAGCCAAAGGCAACTACCACAGCTCCCCTCCTCCTGCAAAAATAAACGGATGTACAACCAGCTCTGTCCTGTGAAAATTAACGGACACCAATCTGCTACTGCCCTGGTGCTGGTAGGACTGTGTTTCAAGAGGGATTATAGTGAGGCTCAGTGGGATTCTCATGTAAGCTCCTCCTTGGCATGGTGGACACCAAAACACTACTTAGATGGGAAGCTCTTGGACTGTGTCAGTGTGGCACCTAGCCCAGCAGGGCCCTGCTTCATGAGAGCGGCAAACACGTGATTCTAAAGGAAGTGCATTTGAAGTGACTCTAGGGGCAGGCTGGGAGGAGTTTTTGAGGTGCTTATTGTTCTTTGCATGAACTTGGGTCTCCTGACCTAATTATAGCAGCTGCAGGCTGAGCTGGAGAGATGCAGTGACAGCTTTCCTTTGCATTATTTATGGATTAAGTCCTGCTGCCTAAGGTATTTTTGTGTTTCCCCCTTTATTGAATGCAGGACGGTTGTGGTGTGCCACGTTTACTGAGCAAGGCCAGGTCTCTAAAATGTGAGTCCTGGCGATTGTTGCTTGTTAAAGCCCCAGATGACAAGCTGTGTATGGCTGATTGAGCTGACAGCCGCAGCAATGAGGAATGTTTAAAGTATCTGTCTTGAAGGGGGAGGAGGGTGAGAAGCCAGCCTATGCCTACCTACCTTCATGGACTTAGCAATGACATCTGGGAAACAGGCTTGAGGAAGAGACCAGATGCCAGGATAAAAGATGGAGCCTTCCTCAGAGGGAGTTCAGAGACAGCATCTTGGTAATTTCCACCCGGGCTTGTCGTGTGCTTTCTTCTACTAAATCTTTCACATTGGAGGAGCTCAGACGGATCCTGTGTAACAAACATCCTGCTGTTGCTCACAGCTTTTTCCAGCAGCAGAATAAAAATTACAAGATGGGTCAGTTTCATTGCTTCTGCTATTAGCTGGACAACTGTGAAACTGACCAAATCTAGCCACTAAGGCCTGGTCTACTCCTAAAATATATGTCCACCTAACTATGTGTCTTGGGGGTGAAAAATTCACAGCCCTGGGAGAAGCAATAAAGTTGACTTTAGCCCCAGTGTAGACTCTGCTGGGTTGACAGAAGAATTCTTCTATCAGCCTAATTATCGCCTCTCAAGGGGGTGGATTTACTACGGTGATAGCAAAATCCTCTCTCTTACTATAGTATCTATACTACAAGTGCTACAGCAGCACAGCTTGGAATGTAGACAAAGCTGCTCTAAAAAGTTCTTGCTCATCATTGTTGAAGTGATGGGGGTGGAGGATGAATTCTCTAAGTCTTTGTGCTCCTGAGCAGCTCTGGGGTATAAGGTGCACAGATATGACAGAAACAAGGGCCATATAATAGTGAGATAGGTACTGCTGCTCAGACACAGACTTAAGTGAAACTGAAAAGTCTGGTAAGTTTTGCTGTGCTACTGCCAAATCCTTTCTGTTTAAAAAGTGATTTTTCCATGCCCTCTCTGCCATTTAATCATAATCATAGACTCTAGCCAGCTCTACCTGTTTTTCATTTGACTTGGGAAAATTGAGTGAAATTAATTCAGTAACTTCCTCTGTTACTTGAAAAATGTAAACTAGACCAAACCCAAATAGAGCTCAAATTATTGAAAGAAAAATGAAGTGAATTTTCTTTCTATATAGCATGTGATTGGGCTGTCGATCCTTAAAGGGGGAAAGTTTCTTCGCTAAGTGTGTCACTCTTAATAGCCCTATTGGAAATTATACTCTGCATCAAGGAAGATGTTACTAGTTCTAGACACAGTACCTGTCCTTTTAAAAACACTTATTTCAGTTGGATTCATATTACAATGTTATGACTGCTGATTTAAAATCCAGGCTTTGTGGAAAGATGTGCTAGATGTGTGTGTGAAGCTATTAAGTTTTCAGAGCTATGTTCAATTTCTGATCTCCCAATGTACAGTGCTTTCCTGTGAGCTTCCTGTGTTGTTGGCTGGTGCTGGTCTGTTTACACTGTGCTTGTTTCTTGTCAGGGATTATTGGTGGCTCTTTCATGAATGCTGAATTCACTTGTCATTCTCAGCCAGGCATAAAAGCTCAAGAAAGGCCACCAAAATGGGGTCTCTCCAGTATTTAGAAGTAATCCCACGGATGTCCCATTTGTCTTTTTCATTAGCTTATTCCTGTGTTTGCATTTTGCAGGTTTTGCTGATCATGGACAGTGAAGAAATTCCAGATTTTTCGAGTCCGAAAGAAGAAACTGCTTATTGGAAAGAGCTTTCATTGAAATATAAACAAAGGTATCATTTTGGGTTAATAGCCCAGTACTTACTGTTACTTCTACCAGACCAAGGTTGTCTTCTCAAAGTAAAACCCTTAGAGAAGTGCCAGCGTGTCCAAATGGATTTCTTCATTTTCATCTTTACAAATGCCATGTCAGTGGGTAGACTCCACCACTGGAAGCAGAACATCCTCTGCGTGGGCATCACCAGCTTGAGAGTTCTAGGCTGCCATTGGTGTTAGCAGAGGTGGCTTTGTGGATTGGTATCTAACACCCTGGAGTGATATTCGGCTTGGTTCTGTGTTGTGGGGCCCTCTGCCTGTTTTGCTCTGCAGTGTTGTCTTGTTCTGCGTTACTCTTGGGGTTGCACAGGTGCAGCAAACAAACCTTCTTCCAGTCCCAGAATGTATGTCAGAGCCCAAGATGCTAATGAATTCACACTGCTTCCTCAGCACAGAATGTGTCAGACTGGGGAGAGAAACACAGAAATGGCCTGTTTCAGAGGTAGTGTCAGAAGGGATCTGATGTTTCCTGGACTGTTCTTGAGTGTCAGAAAATGTTCAGGGCCTGGAGGGGTTGAGGAGAGCTTTGATTTCTGTACCCTTTATAGTTCACTTTTCTGTAAACTTTGTGGCTTGCTGAGAGCTGAGCTATTAAGCACGGGGCAGATGCAGACATGTCAGTGACGTGTGTACAGTGGGTGGTGGCTCCATTTAGCAATTTAATACCTTGCGGTGGTATAAGTAAGTGCTGGCTCTCTGCCTAAGTGGTTAATAACCTTATGTTCTAAGAGTCTAAAAGAGTTGAGGTGTAAAGTTACTGTGGTGTGACTGTATGGGTTAGCAATATAGTTCTCTATTGCTACACCACATTCAGACTAATATTTTTCAGTCAAAACCAGGTTAAAAATTCACTGGCTAATACCAGATCTGCCCTTGAAACCATTTAACAAATGCTACTGTGACAGTTAATGAGGAATACAACATTTTTGTCAAATTCCTAAACATCACACGAATGACCTTGACACATGGAATTGTATTTAATACACCAGCTTGTGTGCTACACAGAAATGAGTTTCCTTTGGTGGTTATACTTAACCTTATTGCAGTTCCCTTCAGCCTTTTCGAGAGACACTGTTCAAATGAGTCCTGGAGAATTTCTGGGTTTGTCTTCAGAGAAGATCAATGGGGTTTTGTTAAATCTTGACAGGCTAGTGCCATGACTGAGTTGAATCCTCTGCTTACAGTTTCCAAGAAGCACGTGAAGAGCTGGCTGAATTCCAGGAGGGAAGCAGAGAATTGGAAGCCGAATTGGAGGCCCAGCTAGTGCAGGCTGAACAGAGGAACAAAGACTTGCAAGCAGATAACCAAAGACTGAAATATGAAGTGGAAACATTAAAGGTACAGCAGTGTCTAATGGAATGGCCTCTTCTTGCAGCTAATAATAAGTGTGGTCCTAAATTGCCATTCAATCTGCCTGGCCTATATAGGTTTTCTTGGTAATTCAGTATCTGAGTCCAGCTATATACCCAATAGGTAAGGCCAGGTATTTACCAGCCACCTTATATGTCAGGTACGTTAATGAAGGAAATTGCCATGCTTTTTGGGCAAGTCATAAGAGGGACAGGACTTGAATCCTTTTGCTTCTGAGCTTGATCTTGAGTTTTGTCTGAGAGAGGGCTGCAGATCTGGGTTTTTAGAGACTTTGGCAATTGGGGGATTTACGTTAATGTAGCCATGTGATGGACATGCTACAAATCTGCTTTGCTAGGCCACTGTATCATGTTGTTCATCATTTCAGCATTTGGACTTTGCATCTAATTCAGGGGTGGGCAATAATTTTTGATGAGGGGCCACTCCAAGAATTTGGTAAGAGGTCAAAGGCCGTACTCTTCTATGATATTAATGGAGGATGTGCAGAGTCTGTGATGGAGGCTGGGTGCAGAAGGGAGCTTGGGGTAAGGGACTGGGTACAGGAGGGGATGTGGGAGGGAGTTTGAGTGAAGGAGAGGATTCTGACCTGGAGGAGAGGTATAGGAGAGGGATGGAAGGGAGGGGGAGGAAGGGGCTGGTGTGCCAGAGGCAGGCTCTGGCCAGGAGATGCTTACCTGGGTGGCTTCCACCTAGCAACCCAGCAGGTTCCTCAGCCAGGCTTCCTGCATTCTGTGCCCTTGTGCCACTCAGGGGGCCATGTGCTGCTCTGAACGTTGTGATCTCAGAGGGGGGAGGGTACTTTGCTCGCTGCAAGTCCTGCAAACAGGCAGCTCCCATTGGTCAATGGGACTGTGAGATTGTGCTTGGGGTGGGGGTAGAGCGTGAAGCCTCTCCTCCTTGCCTTCCCTGGGCTTGCAGCTTTCAGAGTCTGAGCAGCGTGTGGGACTGGGCAGGCAGGGAGCCTGGCTGAGGCTCCCACTGGGCTGCGGCCAGATATGGCCCGCGGGCTGCATTTTGCCTGCCCGGATATAATTTCTGTCAATCAGTCTTTCTTGCTCATAATGTCTCTGGCTTTGTGGGACTTGAAAGGCGGCGGAACACCTCTGATTTGTGCACATCCTTCGTCAGGGATTTTGATTGCATTGGTATGTTCTTAGTCTCTGGACCATGCATGCCTCTAAATCAGGGGCATGCAAAATGCGGCCTGTGGGCCAGATCCTGCCCAGTAAAACTGTCCAACCGGGATTCAGTGTGCTGGGGCCATGTCCATCTCTCTCTGCAGCACATGCCCCTTATCTCAGTGCATTGTCTTTGCCCCCAGCACAATCTTTGCAGCTCCCATTTTCTGGAAATCGGATAATGCGGACTGTTGGGCTGCGCTTGTGGCGCATGTAGTGCACAAATTTCCCCCGACTTTCTCCCCAAGGGGTGCATGGTGCTTCAGCAGCTGGAGTAAGCACCTCCTGGTCAGAGCCTGCACCTGGCACCCCATCCCCTCCTGCAACCAAATTCCCTTTCCCAGGTCACAATCCCCTCCTGAACACCAATCCCTGAGTACCCTTCTGCCCCCAACCTCCTGCCTTAATATCATAGAAGAGTGTGGCCCTTGACCACTTTCCAAATTCTTGGACTTGTCCCCAGTCACAAATTATTGCCCATCCTTGCTCTGGATAGACAAGACTGTTCTTATTAATGCACCTTGGGCCAATCTGTTCTCACCCTGACCTGGGATCTTGGAGAGCACCATGATTGATCCTGCTCTTGGAATCTTGATCCAGGGCAGCAGATGGGAACAGAGCTGGAAGCCATTGTGTTCTGAGCCAGGCAAACAGGCTCTGTAGGCCCGTTTGTCATATCCATTTCCCAGGTTTTTCAAGGAGGGGTCGCTGAGTCACAAGACAATAGGAACTTCCCTGTGCAGCCAAGAACAGATTCCAGTGGCTCTGATTTTCACTCACTGGTGCGGTTTCAGGCTGGTTCTTCTCATGGTATGCTTATTGTCTGGAGTGTGGGAGATGCTAGGCCATGTTTGTGGTTGTGATGGTGACATTTAAAAGCCTCCTGGACCTGCCATTGCAGACAACGGAGAAAGGAAGTGTTTTGGGAAGAATAACTAGCGGGAACCTGCTGTGCATGGTGTTGGCTTTCTTTTAATTTCAGGTTGCCCAGTGCTGATGCTTGGTAAATATCCGTGCTAATACTTCTGTTTCTGTGTGCTGTCTCCAGCAAACCCACGTGATCTAGCTGACTGCCACTGTGCGACTTTGCTCCCTCTTATGTGCTTCAGAAGTCTGTTTGTGCCCTTAATCTCACTCCCCCTCTTATTTCAGGAGAAACTTGAACACCAGTATGCACAAAGTTACAAGCAAGTGTCGGTCTTGGAAGATGACCTGAGTCAGACACGGGCCATTAAAGACCAGCTGCATAAATACGTGAGGGAGCTGGAACAGGCCAATGATGACTTGGAGCGTGCTAAGAGGTGAAGGCTACAAACCTCTGTCTTGGTAGATTTCCTCTAGTCATTTAGCTTCACAGCTTTGGACTGTCTCTAATGGATGTAACTTGCAATAAGGAGAGACCCTAGATATTGCTGCACTCGTGCATTTAAAGCCGTATTGAGGCTCCAGCCCAGTCCTGTGTCCAAGGCAGTTAGGCTCACTCACTCATTAGCCCTACGGCATGATAAGAAGTCCTAGAATCCCAGAGTGTGAGGCCAACAGGATCTCCGATCATCTAGTCTGACCTACATCTCCCCGGCCATTATAGCCCACTGAGTTACTGCTGTGTTGGGCAGTACTGTGGGTTGTTGGAGGACTCCGACACCTTCCCTGCTTTGTGTAAATCAAGTGAGAAACAAGCAGTAATTTCCACTCTCCTTATGGGTTCCTGGAACATGGGAGCAGCGCATAAGAGCAAGCCCAGCCAGCATGCCGGACTTGCCGTCAGCAGCTGGTGACTCTTCCCGCAGGCTGTGATCCTTCAGCACAAAGCCTCTTTCTGATAAGAAGCTAATAGCTTGTGCAGTCCCTCGTAAATAAAACGAGCCTAACGAGTCTCGGCTTCCCTTACATAATAAGCAGTTTGGCAGCCTCCACGAAATGATTTGGTGCTGCAAGAAGTGCACAAAACCCATGCTGTAAGCAACACTCTGTTTGGAACGTAGCAGAGCCCCTGCCTGGGTTTAACTAAATGGGACCATTGCCCTTGAGTTTAGCAGGAGCTGGATTGGGTCCCTGGCTGTCTGGCATGGCAGGTCCAGGATTTAGCAAGATCCTTGAGCACGTGGCTCACTTCGTAAGCATGTGAGTTGTCCCGCTGGAGTCAGTGGAGTGACTCGCAGGCTGTGTTAGTGCTTAAGTACTTCACTTGACCTTGAGTTCATATCGCCATCTCTTGGCTTGCTGAGTCGTCAGCTGCTTGGAGCATGGAGGTGGTAGATTGGGCTGTCCCTAGGCATATGCAACATACGCAGTCGTGTAGGGCACCAGAAAATTTGGAGCACCGTTCCCTCCCCTCTCAGCCACGTGTGCTGTGTACATGGGTATTGGATGATAGCCCAACTCCAGCCCTGCCCCTGGAGCCATGCTCTGCCCACTCCCAGCCTGATCCTTCCTGGCCATGGGGCAGCAGTGCTGTGGCCCCAGCCTGGCCCACCCTGGTGCCTGGGGAAACTGGGCTGCTGTACCATGGCCTCATCCTTCCCCAGCAGCTGGGCTGCCTTGTCCTGCGGCGGCCGGCAGGCGTGTAGACCGTTACGTTCCCGACCACCCATGGCTGTGTGTGAGGGGCTGCTCTCAGCTGGCCGGAGGTCTGCCTTCCTGCCCCCTCCCCTGCCTACTTCCTTCTCTCACCAGCGATGGGGTGGAGAGGAGCCCGGGCAACGTGAGCCTCAGCAGCTGCACGCTGGCCCCATCTCTCCCCCGGTGGCTCCTACCAGCTGCTGGTGCGAGCTGAGGTGGGGGAGAGGGAGGCTTGGGGACTGGCCCAGGAGGTTCCTGGCTGCTGCATGCTGTGGACAGCTGGCTCCCCCACGGCACGGCTCCTGCCTTCTCCCTGCGCTTCTGGGCCCCTGCCAGGCCTGGGGGCAGCGCTGGTGGAGGGTCCTGCATGTGCAGCCTTCCCCCCGCACTGTGCGCTATTCAAGTGCAGGGGCCAGGGGGTGTGGGGGGGCAGGGGGCCCAGCACTCTGTGGACAGACCCTGACCTGTGGGTGCCTCCTGCTTCAGGTGAGCCCCCTCAGCCCAGGCCCCATGGAGCAACTGGAGACCCAGGTCCCCTTGCCACATCCCTTTCCTCCAGCACTCCTGGGGGGAGCCTCTTTCCCCACCATCATCACCAGCAGTGCCCCTGAGGGGAGCCTCATTTCTTTCCCCGCTACCACCACCACCAGTGCCCTGGGGCGGAGCCCTGCTCGCACCCCCCTCCCCCCCAGCAGCGCTGGGGGGAGTCCAGGTCAGGGGGTGAATAACACTATAAATGAAAATAATGAAAAATGAATAATTGTATTTTTAAACGTTTTAAAGAGGGTTTAAATTTGCTGCAATTTCATACAAAAATGTAATTGAAGCCCCAGTAATTCATCTGAGGGGCTCTGCCTGTGGGGCAGGCGAGTGGGCAGGCTGGTGTGGAGCTAACTGGCCCCCACGCAGCTTCTGTGCAGGGTTTGTGCCCCCTCCACACACTGGGGTCAGGGGGGCACCAGTTTTATGGCCCTGGCCTTGCGAGTCTTCTCGGCTGGTGGAAAGTGCTGCATTGCCTGGCCCTGGCCACTGCAAAGAAAGGAGAGGGAGTGGCTCTCCGGGCTCCGTGAGCTCTTGCGTGGCTGCGGTTTATATTGCTTGAAGTCCAGCTGCTCGAGTTCAGTGCTGTCCAGCCCACACGTCTGGCTTCAGGGGTGGCACTTCATGGTCCTTTCCAGCACGCTCTGGCAGAACTGTAAAGTATGGGGCTGTACCAGACACTGCTAACCTTTTCCTTCTGTCACGATGTCGAATGTGCTTCATATCAGCTGATCTGAAGAGCCTAATATTCTGGATTTTGTTTCTAGGGCAACAATAGTTTCGCTGGAAGATTTTGAACAAAGGCTGAACCAGGCCATTGAGAGAAATGCGTTTTTAGAAAGCGAGCTGGATGACAAGGAATCGTTACTAGTTTCTGTCCAGCGATTAAAGGATGAAGCGAGAGGTACAGCTTGATTGATTTAATTCTTTGGGCTAGTACGTGGTTGGTTTGTTAATAGAGATGTGAGCTAACCAGTAAAGCTCATGTTTGTGTAGCAGCTAGCACAATGGGGCCCAAGGCGCTTGGCCCTGTAAATCTTAATAACAGTAATCATTTCTACACGGTTAAGGGGGCTGGTGAGGGGAAAACTGCCATAACGTCCATTCAAGACTTTTAAATATGCGAGCGCTGCAAGAGAACTGCAAATCCCAAATGAAAACTGGTTAAGCACAGATCTAGGTGTCAAAGGCTTCCCTTCACCAGACTCTGTGCACGTTGCTGGGGAGACTTGAGGATGAGATTAGACAAGGAAATAAACACAAACTGACACCGTGAAATTCTCTGTCCTCTGCAATCCTCTTGGGAGTTGCCTGGTTGATGCACACTATCCCAGAATGGTTTGCAGTGGGACTTGTGGGATCAGTGATGTTACTTTCTGGACCAGCTGCAGTAACCCAGGAATTCCCAAAAGGGTTTTTCAGAGAGGAGGTGAGGGAAGAATTTCCAAAGGCCAATTGAAGTTAATTTCTCTGATAAATGGCACCCCATAGCCTGGTTAGTAGGGCCACACAGTTCCCAAGTTTGCGTTCAGCATCACTCAAGTCCTATTATAGAAACATGGAGTTGTGTCTCACAGCAAAGAGAAAATAACTTACAGTAAGGGTATTTATTAATAATGAAACTTAAAGCAAATTTTCAGAAGCATCTCAATGATCAACATTCTTTACCCTGGTGGTGAAACGGGATGTACAAAATGTTCAACATTATTAAAATAGAAGAAGAAAAACAAGCAAACAGACTTATTGTTGTCTGTCTAGCAATCAGCTACCTTCACCATTGAGAGAATTGCAGCTCTTACACCCAGATACAAAACTTTTGACTTTTCAATTGCACCTTTTCTTCAATGTATCTGAGTAGGTTTTCATTTTTGCTTTGCGGTTTGCCTTTGAAAACATCTCTAAAAGTGCATGGTATTTTACAAAACTCTAATGTGCAACACATGTTGCTGTGGCTTTTTCTGACAGCCCACCTGAGAAACCAATAGCCTTTTAAAAAATCTAATTGTTTTGTCTAAAATAAACATGGAAAAGTAAGTTCACACTTTATTTAAAAACACTCTTCCATTTATTTATTAATTTGCATTATTGTAGCATTTTTAGCTTCTTACTGATTTTGATGACCCATTGGGCTAGGCACTGTTTGCATGTAGAACAAAAAACTAAAATCTAAATAAGGCAGAAAGAGAGTGGTAGAGGAAGCTGAGGTGTGACACAACACGTCATTGGAAAAGTTGGGACTAGATCCAGATCTCCACTGGATTACACTGCCTCTCCAATCCACTTCCAGTTTATGCCCAGACATTCTCAATTATTTAACTCTTTTGTTGGGGAATGGGGGGGTTGCCCACATGGCAAGATCATGCAGTAAGTTAGATGCCCAACTTTCTTGTCCACTCCTCTTTAAAATAACACCTTTGATGTTTTTAGCTTGATAATAGGCAGGTGGGGCATAGGAACATGTGCAGGGACACTCTGCCCTGGTTGTTAAAAGAATAGTAAGGCTGTGAGAGAAGTCACGTGAAGGGTGAGACAAGCGTTCTGTTTGTCATGTGATATCTAGGCTGCAATGGAGACCACTTAGGTGAAACCATATCCAGGCCACCTAGGTAGCACTGTGTTGTCTGCATGGGGCTTCCTGCTGGTCCAATAAGGAATGGCCTTTGAGTTTCCTGGCTTGCATTTATCTTCACTGTCACTGTTAGGGTCACAGGTGGGGCTGTTGGCCAGAAGCACCCTTGTGTCTGAAGCGATGACTCTCTCCGGCTCTGGCACAGCTGGTTCCCAAGAGGTTATAATAATGCACTCTACATGGGACCCCCCCCCCACCCCCTCCGACCACACACAAGCTGCAGCTGGCGCAGAACACCGGAGCCTGTTTACTCAGCTGGGCTGGCTCTTAGGAGCATATTCCATTGTGGTGTGAAGACTCCGCCGGCTGCCTGTTCGCTGCCAGCTGCAATGAAAGGGGTTGGCTTGGAGCTTTCCACCCTTTGCAGTGTGGGTCCTCACTGCCAGAGAGGCCCTTTCTCCCTTGCAATGCCGCAGCAGTTGATTGCTTTGCGCTTGCTGAGGGTGTCATTAGCGTTTCTAGAGTTCAGTGGCCAGAGGGCGTTTTCAGCGGAGGTCATGTGACAGAGGAATTTGCTCCCTCTACCGCCTTGTCTGAAGGGCTGGATCTGTTGCCCTTCAAAGCACAGTGCGAAGCCCAGCTGTTAGCTCAGGCTCTCAGACGAGATGCCGATGGTGAAGTACGTTTGTTTGTTTGTGTGAGGGCTGAGTCTCTATTTAGCTTGGCCTTGGGGAGCTCATGCTGCAGTGGGTTAAGGCTGTACACGTGCCCCCAGCAATGAGCACAGGGCTGCATTTTTAATCCTTTTTAACCATCAAGCCGTAAGTACGGAATGTTTGTGTGTTTCCTTTTCCAACCTCTAGACTTACGGCAAGAGTTGGCAGTGCGAGAGAGGCAGCAGGAGGTCACCAGGAAGTCTGCTCCCAGTTCTCCCACTATAGACTGTGAGAAGATGGATTCGGCTGTCCAGGCATCTCTCTCTCTGCCAGCCACACCTGTTGGAAAAGGATCCGAGAACAGCTTTCCTTCCCCAAAAGGTATGCAGGGCGGGGGGGAACAGGAAACTGCTGACAAATGGCGCTCCCACCAGCTCAGTTCCACTGTGGCACTCTGGGAATGGATCGGCTCTGGCACCCTGCAGCAAGTTGGGTCTACGAGCTGCCCCTCCTGCCACATACTAGAAATTCTCTGGCAGCTTCAGGTAAATTCAGGAGTCGATTTTTTCCGATGAATTAATACGGAAGCAAATCCGCCTCGCCGTGGGGTTTGATTGGGCGGGGTGTTCGCGGACTTTGCCCTGCCTCTGCGTGTTTAGCATGCTGGCGATCTTTGCAGATAATGCGGAAGGAAGAGGCAGAGGCTGGGTCTTGTGGGGAGATGTCTGTAGCAGCACAGTCACTGGGCCGTTCGTAACCCTGCTGCTGACCTCCAGTAGGTCTCAGAGTGCCTGTGCTCACCGCTGAGCTCTGGTTTCCATCGCCGCTAGTGGGAGACAGCGCTGCGCTGGTTTGCGCTTGCTTCTCGGGAGGAAAGCTGGCACACGGCTCCAGGCTGCTGGTATAATTCGCCACAGAGAAAGGACGTTGATTCCATGGCACAGCTCTGTGCGCGCCACGGCCTGTGCAGCCAGCTCACAGCTGGGCAGTGCACAAACCCTTGTTACAGGCGGAGTGTGGCCAAAGCAGTCCACTGGTATAAATTAAGCTGGTTATTGCACAGTGTGTGTGTTGGGAGCCGAGCTGGGTTGGACCCTCGGTTTCCCTTTTCACGCAGAGGGTAGTTTATTGAATGCATCCTTTGAAACGTCTGAGAGACAGACCAGGTAATGAAGTGTGTTTCTGTTTGCAGCTATACCAAATGGATTTGGTACCAGCCCCCTAACTCCTTCAGCTAGAATCTCTGCGCTGAACATAGTGGGGGATCTCTTACGGAAAGTCGGGGTAAGTGCCTTGTCCTACAGGACCCTTGGTTTGCTGTGATAGAACCGAGCTTTAGGACTGTCTGCTGCCAGGTGCAGTTGTCAGACGTGCCTCAAAGAGCTTGTGGGGCCATGCTTCTGCACAGTCCTGCTTTGGTCGTCGAGGGATGTTTCGCATCACGCCTGGGACAAGGTGACTTCAGTCCGAGTCCCAGGTGTAAACAAGGCTGAAGTTCCAAGCACTGCAGTTGGGTTCTGAGGTTGGTGTTTGAGCAACATACCATGTGGGCATCCAGTCGTGGGGCAGGGCATCCTAACCGGGCTACTTGCCTTTGAGTATCGAGCCCACAGGGACACACCAGCTCTCTCAAGGGTCTACAGGTCTCATGCCTGGGCACGGGGCAGACTGAGCTTCCCTAGTGTGGTGGACGTAGGGTGCATCCTCGCTGCCTGAGCCTCTGCCCCTCTCTCCCACCCCCCGCAGCTGATTGAAAAGACCCAAATCACCAGGAAGCCCTTAGGTAAGAGAGTGGCCATGCACAGAGCAGTTTGCAAGCAGACGCATCCTATGGGAGGCTGGGAAAGAGGCAAATGAAAAAGCCAAGTGAGCCGAATGTCCCCCGTGGGGCAGTCGATAAGGAAGTGAAACGTGGGAGCTGTTAAATGGATTACGTGTAGAAGTGGAGGGGAAATGCTTCAGAAACATCTGCTGCTTGGAGCACCGGGCTCACCAGCAGGATGAGGACGTGTCCGTGCTTGTTTGGATAGTTGTGCCTAACGTACAAGCAGGGCTGGACTAAGGGGTGGGCAAGCCAGGAAGCTGCCCAGAGCGCTAACCTATGGGAGGAGCCTGATGGCAGTTGTAAGCGGTGTGCAGCGTTCCTTATAGTTGCCATCAGGAGTCACGCGCCTGGCTCCCACAGTGCTGGCCCCGTGGCGCTGGCCAGCAGTGCCCTTCCCCCCATGGCTACGGGGCCCTGCACGGCCAGGTGCGGCCCATGCTGGGCTGCGCGCCAGCAGCGCTGGCTGGGTTGGGCTGGGCAGCGCATGCACCGTGCGCTCTGGGGGCGGGCCTACGCACCCTAAGGGGATGGGCCCGCGCCGGGCGCAGCGCCACGTGCCCAGGCCCAGGGCGCCAAAATGCCTTGGGCTGGCCCTGCGTACAGGGTCAGGGTTTCAAGCCACAGTGAGGTCCTTTTGCGTCTGAGTTTAGAATCTAGCCTGTGGGGCTGATTTTCATCCATTTCTTGTGCTCAGAAGCGAATTTGCTCTGGACTGAATTAGCCACAACCAGGGAACTCGGTTTAGCAAAGATAAAATTACAAATCCAGTTGTTGCCCAGGAGTCTCTGGCGAGTTAGGGCAGGCAGGAGTGAGCAGCAGTGTGGGTCATAGAGGAATTGAGTCACAATCGAGGAGCTTCCTGATCTGAGAGCCCGAGAGTAAGCAGGTATTTCACTCAGCCCGCTCTTAGAAACCCTGCCCACCGGCTGTTTAAAGTTCCAGCTCCCCCGTCTTTATGAACAGTAGGACTAAGATTGGCTCAGAACTTCCTGGGTGTGGCAGCTGCTGAGCGGTTCCTCCTTTGGGACTGCTCAACCCACACTCTAGATCCGCTCTCACCTCCCTTACGGATGGGTGGTTCTGATTCACTTGCCTCAGAGAACCAGCCCGTCCCGTGCTGAATGTGCCCTGCAGTGGGGCTTTCAGCACCTTCGCTCTTGGTGTTACTGCTCCCATCTGTGTCTTGGCTCGGTTAAGGGCCCAGCTCCCCCAGTACCACACTCTCCAAGAAGGCTGGAACTGGCAGTGCTGGCGGGAGCCTTTGTGGCTAGGTTGCCAGTGTCCCTACATCCATCCAGCTGTTCCTGTGCTTCCTGTGCCAGCCTTTGAGCTACACAGGCAGGACTTGTGCATCTGGCCAGACCCATTAGCCAGAGGCTGTGGGAAGAGCAAGGGCAGAAGGTGCGTCCACAGGCAGTGTGCTGCTCAGAAGCCCAGTTTCCCTTCCCGTACAGCTCCTGGGGAAGGGAAACTGGGCTGGTGCTGGGATTTCTCTCACGGAGCTGTGCTGGACATCTGCTCAGGAATGCTGCTGCTGGAACCACACCCTGGCCCACTCACACTGCAGGCTAGGCTGCATTTTCTGTTCATTGCCCCACCCAGAGGTTTCCTAGTTGCTGTGGTGGGTCGGTGGGTCTGCTCCTGACAATCCTCACCCTCTGTGTTCTGAATTGTCCTCACGGTGGACAGCTAAATGTACACAAATCCATGGGTCCGGACTTAATGCATCCGAAGGTACTGAGGGAGTTGGCAAATGTCATTGAGGAGCCTTTGGCCATTATCTTTGAAAAGTCGTGGAGATTGGGAGAGATCCCAGATGATTGGAAAAAGGCAAATGTAGTGCCCATCTTCAAAAAAGGGAAGAAGGACGATCCAGGGAACTACAGGCCGGTCAGTCTTACCTCGGTTCCTGGAAAAATCATGGAAGGGATCCTTAAGGAATCCATTTTGAGGCACTTGGAGGAGAGGAAAGTGATTAGGAATAGTCAGCATGGATTCACAAAGGGCAAGTCGTGCCTGACCAATCTGATTAGCTTCTATGCTGAGGTAACTGGCTCTGTGGACATGGGAAAGTCAGTGGATGTGATATACCTTGACTTTAGCAAGGCTTTTGATACGGTCTCCCACAATATTCTTGCCAGCAAGTTAAGGGAATGTGGATTGGATAAATGGACGGTAAGATGGATAGAAAGATGGCTAGAAGGCCGGGCCCAGCGGGTAGTGATCAACGGCTCAGTGTCAGGAGGGCGGTCGGTTTCTAGCGGAGTGCCCCAAGGTTCAGTTCTGGGACCGGTTTTGTTCAATATCTTTATTAATGACCTGGATGAGGGGATGGATTGCACCCTCAGCAAGTTTGTGGATGACACTAAGCTAGGGAGAGAGGTAGATACGCTGGTGGGCAGGGATAGAGTCCAGAGTGACTTAGACAAATTGGAGGATTGGGCCACAAGAAATCTGATGAGGTTCAACAAGGACAAGTGCAGAGTCCTGCACTTGGGACGGAAGAATCCCAAGCATTGTTACGGGCTGGGGACCAACTAGCTAAGTAGCAGTTCTGCAGAAAAGGACCTGGGGGTTACAGTGGATGAGAAGCTGGACATGAGTCAACAGGGTGCCCTTGTAGCCAAGAAGGCTAATGGCACGTTAGGGTGCATTAGGAGGAGCATTGCCAGCAGATCCAGAGAAGTGATTATTCCCCTTTATTCGGCTCTGGTGAGGCCACATCTGAGTATTGTGTCCAGTTCTGGGCCCCCCACTATAGGAAGGATGTGGACGCATTGGAGAGGGTCCAGCGGAGGGCAACCAAAATGATTAGGGGGCTGGAGCACAGGACCTATGAGGAGAGGCTGAGGGAGTTGGGTCTGTTTAGTCTGCAGAAGAGAAGAGTGAGGGGGGATTTGAGAGCAGCCTTCAACTTCCTGAAGGGAGGTTCCAAAGAGGATGGAGAGAGGCTGTTCTCAGTAGTGACCAATGGCAGAACAAGGAGCAATGGTCTCAAGTTGTGGTGGGAGAGGTCCAGGTTGGATATTAGGAAAAACTATTTCACTAGGAGAGTGGTGAAGAGCTGGAATGGATTCCCTAGGGAAGTAGTGGAGTCTCCATCCCTAGAGGTATTTAAGTCTCGGCTTGACAAAGCCCTGACTGGGTTGATCTAGTTGGGATTGGTCCTGGTTGTCTAGCTGGTGAGTCTTGCCCACATGCTCAGGGTTCAGCTGATCGCCATATTTGGGGTCGGGAAGGAATTTTCCTCCAGGGTAGATTGGCAGAGGCCCTGGAGCTTTTTCGCCTTCCTCTGTAGCATGGGGCACCGATCACTTGCTGGAGGATTCTCTGCATCTTGGGGTCCTTAAACCATTTGAGGACTTCAATATCTGAGATATAGGTGAGAAGATTATTCTAGGAGAGGGTGGGTGAGATTCTGTGGCCTGCATTGTGCAGGGGGTCAGACTAGATGATCATAATGGTCCCTTCTGACCTTAAAGTCTATGAGTCTATGAGCTCCAGGATCTGCCCCCGCTGGTTTCCCAAGCAGCAGCAGCAGCAGAGTGAAATGAATCTGATTCTGGTCAGTTTCACGGCTGCCCCAGAGCTCGGGGAGCCTGGTAAGCTGCAGGGGAAGCTGGGAACAGCATCACAGGCAGGGTGCTGCTGGCCTGTTCAGGAACATGCAGCTGCAGCAGTTTACATTCAGGGAGAGAGTTTTGAGAGCTGAGCACCCAGCTGCTCCTGTTGGGAACAAACCCGCTTCAGGCTCAGTGGGAGCCAATCTCTTCTGAAAATCATCCCCCTCCTAAGGTGGCTGCTGAGCACAGTGAGCGCTTGACCCAGTGCTCCCCCTCGGGGGGTCTCTGCAGCCATGACTGCGACAAGCGTTGGCTCGGGTAGCATGGAGCTGAGTGTGAGCTGATGTTGACTCCCCTCGCCCTTGTGGCTCTCTCCTAACAGCTCTCTCCTTGGTTCCTTCCACAGGCCTTAGAATCCAAATTAGCTGCTTGCAGAAACTTTGCAAAAGACCAGGCTTCACGGAAATCCTACATTTCAGGGAACGTCAACAGCAGCATGATGAGCAGCAACGGCACCAAGTTCTCTCATTCAGGGCACACGTCTTTCTTTGACAAAGGGTGAGTTGGGATTTGATTGGTTTGGGTTCAAAGCAGATGGCTCCCAGGTCACTTTCTACACAGACGTTTTCTCCACCTGCTTTTAGCCCTACAGAGCTTCTGTTTTGTAGATAAACTAGAATGTGGGTCAGAGTCCCGCAGGGACAGTGGCAGCCAAGGTTACAGTGCGCCAGGTGAAAGACACATTTACTGCTTAACCCCCTTCTCTCGGTGCTCCTGCTGTTGCTGTTTCTCCCCTGCCTGGCTCCCTGGCCTGCTGGGTCCCATGGCCAGTCCAAGCCCTGCTAGCCAAACAGTGCCAGTGAGCTGGAATGGGAGCTTAAAAGGAGCCTCAAGTAACTCTGACTGGAACTGCCTGCTTTGATTTCCTTTTCCAAGGGGAAAACGGAAATGGCTTTAGCCTCGGTGCCAGCTGATTCTGGGCTCCAGCCATCCACTTGTAGCAGTGTGGCATATCAGCCCCTGGAGCCCAAATCCTTCTGTTCTTTGTTCATGCAGAGCTCCCTTTGGCCTTTATGAAAGCCGGCCTGACGCCAGGGAGCACCTGTTCATTTCCAGTATGTGCCATTGACCCCAGCACTGGGTGCCAGGCAGCAGTGAGCGGAGGTGCAGCAGAGAGCATTTCTCCTGTGCGTGGGGAGTGCTGGGCTGAAACCAGCACCATTGCTCACAGCCCTCCTCTCCATAGCCCTGTGGCACCTGCTCCTCCGCCCGAGCACTTGGTGTTCCACTGTGCAAGAGTAAATTCCTCGGAGGGCATTAAAGCCACTTAGCACTCTAGAGAGTAACCGCCGACCGCTCCGTCTCTGCAGCCTGGGCTCAGCGGCACGGTGTTGCTGTCTGGCCAGAAGAGCAGGTCACGTCCCAGAAACTTGCATGTGAAACCTTTAGCAGAAGCTGGTTGCAAAAAAGAAAAAAATAACAGTTCAGTGTTGTGCAACTCGCAGAGCCTTCCGCTCGGTTTGCCCCTCACAGGCAGACTGATTAGCAACCAGCCCACAGTGGTGCTCACGCTAGCAGGTCAGAGCCGAGGTTCCCGGGGCACACTCCTAAGAGAGCTGATGGGGGAAGGGTTGTGTAGGATCCCAGAGTTGCTGCGTGAGGGGGGTGTCATTGCTCATGATCCAGATCATTGCACTGCCTAAGTGGGCAGTCGCCTTCAGCTAGGAGCAGGGTGTCTCTGGACAAAGTTTAAAAATCTGTGGTGTAAATAATCAACGTGCAAGGAGGCTAGGCGCATCGCAGAGTGAGTGTAATTGGCAGATGAGCGTGCATGCAAGACAGTCGAGTTTTCTACACTGCCCTCTCCACCACCTCCTCCTCTCGCCCTCTGTGCCACATATCTCACTCCCAGAGTGCTGTACCCTGGCATCCCACTCTTCACACCCGCTCCCTCCCCTCGAAGCGGGCGCGGTGAAGCGTGGCGGTGAGTCTGTGCCCCTGCCCCACCGCAGCTATTGCTATGTCGACCCTGTTTTTTTGTGTACGCATTGAACCGCAAAGTACTGTGAAATGAATGAGGTCAGCCCTCTTGTGCCTACACTGCAGCGCACCATTGGCCTTAGCCACCTCCCTGTGCCCCCCTCCCCCCCCCCGTGGTGTGCAGCACCCGCTGGGGCTTGGCCCGTGGCTTGCTGCAGTAGCTAGGCACAAAGGGCTGAGCTGAGGCATGCCCTGTCTTCTCCCCTCTTCTCCTCCTTTCTCTCCAGCCCCTGTACTCTTCTCCCTGCCCCCAACTGTCGCTGGAGCCTGAAACAGCCTCGTGTGCCCGTAGACCCGATCCAATCTGCTGCTGCTGCCTTATGAACGGCCTTTTGTTGGGTGGTGGGATTGAGACAGAGGTAACTCAGTCAATCGTTACAGTGTCGTTTCCTTTGCAAATTGCCCTTCTGTTGGTTACACTGTTTGACAAGTCCCTGGCAAGTGGCGCTGTGCAGGCGTCTGCAGAACAGGATGGGGGGCCCCGGGCCCGGCCAGCTCTGAGCTTTCGCACCAGTTCACTCCGTGGTATCGGGTGGGAGCAGCTGGGCTCGTTTTCTAGCCACGCATCAGCATCAAGAGAGCTAAGAAGGATCCTTATGTGTGTGGAGTTTCAAAGGCTCCGAAGAGCAGTAACCAACGTGCTGGCCTAAGACTAGACCCTGCGAATGTCGTTCCTTCACAAATGCAGCGTCCTGTCTAGGGATGTGACTGGCTAACTGGAAAGCCTCGCCCTTCCTGGTCACGATTAACTGGCAGGGCTGGAGAAGCCATACGGGGCCCACTGCGGGCGGGGGGCACTCCACCTCGGCCAGAGCAGTCCCATCCGGGGCGGGCCCGGCCCAGCATGCCACAGGTAGAGGCACCCCAGCCCACAATGTTTAAGTGGTTAACTAACGAGGATTTTACATCCCTATCCAGCACCAGGGTTAGCAGGAGAGCCTATGGAACTCCATAAAGCCTCTTAGCCAGGGAAGTGCAGCTGGGGACCCTGCTTGCTCAAATCCAGGCTGGGAAACGATTGAGCACAACGGTGCGCAGCCTTGCGGTAGGGGCCTGAGAACAGCAGGCTGGCGGCACTGGCAGAGCTTTGTCTGGCACTTGTCTGGATCCCTTGGCGTGATCTCGCCGTTCCCCCTCCCTTGCTTGAATGCTAAGCTCACTCCGCTAGCCGACAGGTTGTTTAGCCCACAACGGGAGAACATCGTTAACCAGAAACGGGTTTCAATTGGAAAGCCCTCCTAGCGCAGCCTTAGTGAGGCCATTGCCACCGTCCGTGCTGTGGAGAGCCTGCAAATCCACTCCAGCCCACCCGTCTGCAGAGGGACCGTACCTGGGGAGTCAGTGTGCGGGGTGAGGAGGGCTGGTGTTCCTGGATGCTCCCTAGTCCAGCTTTAGTTTTCTGGATGCTCTCCCAGGAAAGGAGATCCGAGTCTCTGGAGTCTGCTTCCTGCCAGGTGAGTGGGGTGCAGCCCAGGGGCCTCGTGCTCAGGGAACGGGGACTTGGACATGGGTTGTCCCTGAGAGAGGCCCGTGAAGCTGTGCCTAGAAGAGCGAGTGACTCCATTGCCTCTCCCCGTCTCTCTCGTCCAGGTGCCGTCTGAGAACTTCCCTTGTCCTGTGATGTAAACTGTTTCCATTTCCCTCCCCCAGGCACGAGACGGTTGTGTTCCCCACCCTGTTCCTGGGTAATTGGATTCATGTGGAGTGATGAGCTGCATGCACTGCATGCTGGGAGCTGGGGAGGAACCAGTGGTCAGTTCTACTCCCTGCACGGGGGGATCTCTTCTAGGATAGATGGGCTAATAGTCCAGCAGGGAAAGCTTAAAGCCACAGGTTTGGCTGATCAGTCTCCTGTTGTTCCATCAGAGAGTGCCCTGATCTCAGGGGAGTTTTCAGCCTCAAGAGCTGGGGAACTTGGACTTGAATGCAGCTTGTGCTCTCAGTACAGTGTTAGGTGCAGGCCTTTGAGTGACCCTCACACACGGGTTTTGCTTTCTACTGCCCCGTGTCGTATCACGGCTGGCAAAGTCCCCGCTCCTGTAGTGTCCTTCCTCTGGGGGTCCTCAGGCACTGTGGCTCAAGTATCCGCGCAGGGCACCCTTGGAGCAGAGACGCAGTTACCTGGTGTTATGGGTGAGGACGCTGAGGTGAAGTGACTTGCCCAGGTCATGCCTCAGTGGCAGAGCCAAGATTAGAACCTGCCTGCTCCCTGTCTCTGTAGCCCTCCTGGCCTCGATGGGCTGCCGGACCCGGAGTGCCGTGCTACCCATAAGGTCTCCCAAGCCGGACAGGTCACGCCAGGCGCCAGGCTACGGAGCGGGCCGGGGGGCCTCCTGGTTGGGGAATGGGGGGAAGGTTCGCTCCCTTTCCTGTAGACACCTCCAGGCTCATGGGGCTAAGGGAGCCTGACTCCAGCTTTGGGTGTCCCCGGTGGAACGGGCCATGTGTTGCCAAGAGCTGGGCTCCGTGCACGCAGCTGTCTGTATGGACCATGGCACGCTGCAGCAGGACGTCTCTGGCAGACACCACGTGGGAGAAGCTGCATTTCCCAGCTGCTGTCGCTCAGCCCATCCAGCGTGGCTGGAGGGGAGCTCTCGTGTTTGACCCTTGTCCTGCCAGTGTTTTCCCGATGGCAGCCTGACCCCAGAGCACCCTCGTACACCAGCCGTTCTTGGGAGCATAGTTACGGGCATGGCATAACTCCCTCCAGGACAAATGTGCCTCACCAGAGTCAGGTGCCTATGTGTGGGACAGGCACAGAGGCAGCAGGATTGAGTGGTTGGAGCAGAGACTGGTACTGCAAAGAGCTGACTTCTAGCCCTAGCTGCTGCTGACTTGTGAGACCTGGACCGTTCACGTTCCATCTGGAATCCGGCTGGCTTCTCCTGTGAGCATTGCCTACCGTTGTCCCCCTCTGCTCCAGGCTCCATTGCTTTGCGGGGGTCGCTGTGGAGCTGACGGGCTCGGACAGTCCCTTTGCCGCTGGAATTTGTGAGCCTGACTTGGCTGGACACCGGCTCCGGTATAAAGGGGAGTCCAAAGCCTGCACTTGGGGGTCGGGGGCCAGCGACCTGCCAGCGCGTTGAGAGCATTGGTTGTGCTCAGTCAGCAGGCGGCACGTGGCCAGTCTAGGGCGGGAGGCGAGGGCCGCGTCGACGTCCCACCCGGGAAGGAGGATGCCCCAGGAGCCTTGAGGCGCTGAGCAGGGGACCCTGGA
Source organism: Pelochelys cantorii (assembly GCA_032595735.1). Taxonomy (NCBI): domain Eukaryota; kingdom Metazoa; phylum Chordata; order Testudines; family Trionychidae; genus Pelochelys; species Pelochelys cantorii. The sequence continues at coordinate 28,819,623 of CM064344.1, read as the reverse complement.
AACGTTTCGATCCTTGGTGTGTCCCCAGGAGTGGCCTCCGCCCAGTGATGAGCCTCTAGCCACACTCCAGCTCCTTTTACCTCCAGCAGGGAAGAGCAAAGTCCCCATGTTTCTAGACCTTTGTCCTTCCCCTGCTGCCCTAACTCAGCAAGGGGAGGGGTCACTTCCCGTCCAGCAGTCGTGTGGAATCGGGTCGGTTTATGGCCCTGCAAACCGGAAGGTGCTGTGAAGCTGTAGCTGCCCCTGCCCTGCCCTGCCAGGGGGGTTGTATCTCAGCCATGGTGAAACTGCATTATGGGAACGCTAGGAATGTGCAGCTCACAGGTCAGGCAATTAAAATGCAGGGTCCCAGTAACGGTCCCTCGGCTGCCTATTCCTGTTGCATCCTGGTGTATGTTCATGTAAATACCCACCTGCTTACCCAGCAGCCTGGCGACAGCCCCGATGGGCCCGGTTGCAGCAGGGTGCATGTGACTAGGAGAACTGCAGCCTTTTCTTGGGATTTTGTACTTTGCTTTCCCTGGAAGCTATTTGAAATGAAGAAAGCGGCTCAGGGCCGATCACGTTGCAGTCCTCTCCAGAGGGCTCATGAGAGCAGGGATGTTTCTAGCCGTGGCAGTGGAAACAGGAGGGATGTAAAATCCCATTTAACAGATTAAAGGGTGGGGGGGGGGGGCGGGGCGGTGGTTCCACCCTCCCCACCTGCTGGGGTTGGGCTAGAGTGCCCAGTTGCTTCCAGGCACCGCAGTTCCTGGCCCCCCTGCAGTGGCTGCTGCAGCTGCCCCCCTCATCCCCTTGCGGGCTGGGAGCCGGCAGGTTAACCATTACCCTGTAAGCATCACACCTTAAGGGCGATGCTTTCCAGGTCACCATTCAGCCGACTGCCCAGTGACATTCCTAGCGCACAGGCCCAGCCCGGGCTTTGCAAGGGATCGCTGTCTGCAGGGCTGTGAAGACTGCGTCTGTGCGGATTGCTGGGCACGGAGGCCCTTGTGTGCGTTGCGAGTGTTCCAGGCACATGGTGGCTACAGGCTGACTTGGGGTCACAGCTGGCAGACAGCGCAACGCCCACAGGACTCACCGGGGCCCCCACTGGGCTCAGTCCCCGCCCTTGGTGCTGAGAGGAGCCCTGAGGGAGCTGCTGAAAGCTGCTGCTCTTGCAGTGGATCCTGGGCAGCGACACCAACCCCCGGGACTGCTAGGAACGGACTCAGCCACTGGAGCAGGCCACGGCCCGGCGGGTCCCTGAGAACAACTCTCCAAACAGTGTCTCCTCCCTCCCCCCCCCCCCCCGGCAGCTCCGCGACGGTCCTCAGCGGCGCCTTCCAGAAGCTGCCATTGCCTGTGAACCCCCAGGGTCTTCAGCAGTGCTCTAGCCTGGCACAGAGTCCCAGCTTCCGCCCCGCCCTGCCCCGGCCAGGTCTGCACTGGGAGATGAGGTCACTAAAACCGCGCCAACGCGAACAACCCAGGTGCTGGAGCGACAGTGTCAACCCTCCCTCGCCCTGTGTAGACGGCACTCGGCCGATGGGAGTTCTCCCACCTGTGGGGAGGTGGAGTGCCTGTGCTGACCAGCGATCCTCTCCCAGCGCTAAGGCAGCAAAGCCCCCAGATTTCCTGTGTGACCTGGACAAGCTCCGTTCCCCCTTGATAGCGGGGCTAGTCCCATTGCCCTGTCTCCTGGGGATGAGCATGAGCCCAAGAAAGGCAGCGAGGGGCGCAGAGCCTACGAATCCCGTAGCTGGAGCAGGATGTTGCGGGGTCAGCCCCCGTGAAATATTTGCTGCTTTCCGGACGATGTGTAAATGGGACCAGGAGCTCCACGTAGAACCTCAGTCAAACGCCATACATTGATGGAGATGCAAACGAGGAGAGATCTGGCAAATCAAAGCCACGTCCAGGGCACGTGTCAGCCTGGAGCAGTTCTCACGGGAAACCTCCGTGGCTGTTTACGGACACGCCCAAGAAATGTGCCTTCCCACGTCCCTGCCAGTGTCGGCTTTGCAGCAGGAAGCCCCAGCTTATTAGCGCTCGCAGGCAAGTGGCTGCCAGGACCCCCGGCGCCGTTGGGCTTGTCTGCACAAACACCATGCAGTGCCCGGAGCGGCCTCTCCGCAGCGCCAGCAGGCTGGGCTCTGACCGACAGGGTGGCCCTGCTGCACACTCACCAGTCCCTTGGCCTCCCCTGCTTTGAAAGAGGATGGAATAACGCTCAGTGAGTGGCAGGCAGGGACAGTCAGTGTGTGGCAGGCTGGAGCAGGGTGGATTTACACCCTGGCTTGTCAGAATTCAAGGGTTATGCAGGCAGGTCTTTTCACATCCTGCCCTGTCTCCATAGCGGAGAGTCCAGCCAAGAAGAGTTTGCGCATTGTAGCCAGCAATAGTAAAACCATCTGCCCTTTTAACAGCATGGCCCAACTGCTACCTTAACTAACGTGTGTGTGTCTGTGTGAGTACACACTGCTTCGCATTACTGCTCTGCTGTGTCTCATATACCCTGTACTGCTGAGAGAAATTCTTCCTTCAACCCAGGGAGCTCTGCGTTCTAGTCCTCTGCTCTGTGCATTTTGGGGTGGCCATGGCAGGCAGCACATAGACCTGGGGCACCAGATGTGTTACATGGACCCTTGAAACAAATGCTCCTTAGAAGATACCTGCTGTATCTCTGGGCTGTTGGGGAACTAAGAATCTGGCAGCAAGAGCTCAACCAAGGGGCAGGTCTGTCTACAGGCCTGAGCTGCCCTGGCCTGCTGGCTCCAGCAAGCCCATGGGGAGGGATGGGGCTTGAGCAGATGGACAGATCCCTCGGTTGGGAGGAGGTGGCCCAGTGAGTGTGCCTGGGAGTCTGTTAACAGTGGGATGGCGCATGTTCCTACTGGGCCAGGAGAGTCTGTCAAAACGCTGGGCAGGCACCCAGCTGGCTGGCGGCAGCTCCTGTGTCTGCTCAGGGCTCCCATTCAGCGCAGGACGGGTCCGTGTGCAAACGTGAGTCAGCCCATTGAGGCTTGGCGCTCAGGAGCATGTGCCGAAGTGAGGTCTGAGCGCCAGGGAGGCCCTGGCTTGCAGAACACCCCCTGCTCCTGCCTTCGCGGGCTAGCTCCAGGCCTGGCCTGCGGTTTCCGTTGTCCTGAGCATGGCGAGGAAGGCAGCTGCAAGGAGTCAGGCCTCCCCTTCCAGCTGTTGTGCCGGGTGGGGATGCAGGTACATTGGCCACAGTGCCCCGGTCCCTCATTTACCAGCTGTTCTCGTCTTCTTGCTCTGCAGGACAGTAAACGGCTTTGACCAAGGCCCCCCTCCAGGCATAGGATCCTCCAGAGCCTCTTCGGCGCCAGGCATGCTTCCTCTGAGCGTGTGACCAGCCAGGAGGACTGTGAACTGCTTCTGAGTCCTTCTGTTAGTACCCCCTGCTGGAACCGGCCTGCAGCGCGGCGTGGAGCAGCGCTGGAGCCGGCCCGCTGCCTGGAGGAGCCCCAGCACACAGTCCTTCACTCGCTGTCATACAGTTTATTTTCTCCTGTTGCTGTAGTGGACGTTCTCTAACATGGTTGCACTCTGTTGTGGGTCACACAAGCTGATTCGTGTGGTGTCTGTCTCATGGGATGCAGGGGGTCTCACTAACCCACAGCTGATCTCCGCCCTTCCCGTTGGCTGACTCTCTACTTACCACGCCTCCTCCCCTAGCAGCCACCACGGTGTCCGTGTGGAGGGAACCATTTTCCAGGGATGTCAGGTACAGGGTTAGTTGTGTTAATCCCATTGGACAAGTGCCCTGGCAAGAGAGTCCTGGCCTCAATGACTTTAGCGGCAGGTCAAGGAGAGCTAAAGAGTCTTGCTCCTGAGACTCTGAGACGCCACTAATCACTGTCAATGCCATTGGCCCCCTAAAGTGTGAGCATTTAGCCAGCCTTCAGATCTGTGTAATATGTAATGACTGGACTGCACAGTGCCACCGAGGGGCTTGTGTGACGGTTTTGGGCCACCCTGTACCTTGTGGGTCTGCAGAGCGGTGTGTTTGTGCGATTTCGCTGTCTCTCTGTGTGCCTCAAAGTTGTTGGAATTTTAAAAAGGACAAGCGAAACTGCCAGTGATTTTGTCTGTGGGTTTAAAAATCTTCCTCTCCAGTCTAGTCCATCCCACTTCATTTGGCTTTGTGAATTTCATCTGTAGGAGCCATGTGGTTTCTTTACAAATGGCAAGTGTAAAACTGGTTGCCCAAATGGAAGGGAAGGAGTGGAGGAGAATCACCACTTAATCTTAGGGGTTTGTAAGTCCCTTTTTCCTGTGCATCCTTCGCTGCATTTGACTGTTTACATTTGTTTTATTGTATATAGGTTTGTAAACATAATATCTTTGCCTAAGATATTTGTACAGAACTTGGGCTTTGTAGCTTTATTTATTCAGAATCTATATGGCATGTTGAAATAGGACAGTGTATCATAATACAGTGGCGCTAAAGATCATGTTGTCTAAACAAACAAAAGGAAAACTTCTAAAAAATAAAGCTCTTTTAATGTGGAACCAGTGGATTTTGCAGAAAACCAAGTGAAGGCTGTTTTGTGGGTGATTTCATGGCAGGCAGGTTTCTCATGGAGATGCCTGCTTGGTGACCAGCTGGGGGAAGTGAATACACGGCCGTTTCAGAGGGGGGTTTGTGCTAGAACAAACTGGCTTCATACATGTTCTTGGAGATGCTTGTCACCATCATTGTATTTAAAGGGTCTTCTCAGCAGCAGGTCTGAGCAACTTTTGTCCTACCCTTGCTGCCGCCTGTCCCTCTGCATCCTTCAGCAGGGTGGACTGGACCATGCAGGTGCCTAAGCTCAGGGCTGGTGCGCTGGGCTCTCAGGATAGGAAGGGGCCTGGCACAATGATCTCTGGGTGGTAGGAGGTAGAGCAGGCTTAGCAAATGGTCCTTTAGCAGGTCTCTGCTGCCACTCATGGTAGCTCCTGGAGCCCCAAGCCTGAGTGGGCCTGTGCCAGATACCTGGCAAGCTGCTGCAAGCCTGAGCTGCCTCTTCACTCACACAGAGCTGGCTGCATCCAGCAGAGGACAGCAGGTTTGTCTGGCAAGCCTGCTGCTGCTCTTGGCTCCGGGGTGAATGCAGGGGCTCAGCATGTCAGTCACTCAGTGTTAGGCTGAAGGGTGAGGAAGGCACCAGAGCCATGCTGGGTGCATGAGGGACTCTATGCTGCGCTCAGCTGATTATCTACCCCCCTAAAGTGACTGGGTGACATTCATCCCATAGGGCCTGCAGCTGTGCCTCAAGGGGGGTTTGTGGGGAGCTCTGGGTGCCCCTGACAGCCTGCAGGGAGGAGTTCTGCCCTGGGGCCCAGCTTCACTGGGAGCTGTGTCACTGTTTGATACTAACAGCAGAGTGGAGCCAAACCTTTGTGCTCAGAGCATGTCCTGAAGCTGGGTTCCTGCTCTCCAGCACCGGTGCTGGTCTGCCTCTCGGCCTGGCTCCTTGGCCTAGCTGGGGTGTGCACTCTGGCTTTGCCTACAGCAGCTCTGTGCTGAAGCCAGATACTCCTCCCCTTCCACTGGCCCCCACCAGCTCCCACCCACCCTTCAGGCTGGAAAGGACCCTGGCCCAGGGCAGGTGACTCTTTTTTTCACCCAGTTCCCTACTTCCATAAGGGCTTTGCTGTGTGAGGCAGGGTGCCACAGCTTCAAGGGCCCAGCTCTTGCCCCCTTGCTGTGGAGCCAGGCTTGACACACTGCACTGCCAGGCACTAGCCAACATGCATTTTTCTGCTGCTGGGGGTTGGCAGGTCCTTGTAGCATGTCTGCTCCTGGCAGCCTCTGCCAAGCCCTAGATCTGACCCAAGCCTGGCACATGGGCCTTCCTGCACCCTGCAAACAGGCCATGGGGCTGTGTCTGAAGCTTGCAGGGTGAGGTTAAGGACGGTTATGGTCATCAAGCAGGTGGGGGCACAACTCCAATGGGGTTTGATGGGGAAGAGAGTATCACATTTCAAGCTTTGAACTGAGCTTCCCCTTTCAGCCACCCCACAGAGCCCCCAGCCTGGGCCAGGCCAAGGGCATGGGTCTGCAGCCTCACAGGCACTGGGCCCACCCACAAGCATTCCTGGTCCACCACCTCCCCACCCCTTGAGGCCAGCAGGTGGTTCCTAGGAGCGAGCAGGGTGCTCCCCAGCTCCTGGGGTCTATGCTCTTTCCATTTTTTGGGAGGAAGGGTACGTGCAGGGTAGCCCATAGAGGTGCCAGGCTGTGCCCCCAGGGAGGTGCTGCTGCTTCTGCTTCCAGCAGCTTAGCCCTGCTGTGCCACCCACAGGGCTCCCTTGTGAGTGGATGTTCTGGTCAAGAGCAAGGCACAAGGCACGTGGCAAGCCCAGCTGGCTGGCTCCAGGCCTGTCCCCTCCCCCCTGCCCCACTGTAGAACAAGAGGCAGTTCAGAAGAGAGCAGCTTTCCCACCAGCAGGTTTGTTGCAGGGCCAGAGCCAGACCTAAAGCTTCCTTCTCAGGGCAGGGCCACAAGAGCAGGAGCCCAGGCCAACCAGCAACAGCTCCCCCCCCTTACCCCCACACCCTTTGGAGACACTGGGGCTGCAGCTAGACTGGTATGATTTTCCACAAATGCTTTTAATGGAAAAGTTTTTCCATTAAGCATTTGTGGAAAAAGAGCATCTAGATTGGCACGGACGCTTTTCTGCAAAAGCACTTTTTGGGGAAAAGTGTCCATGCCAGTCTAGACGTGGTTTTGTGCAAGAAAGCCCCGCTCGCCATTTTAGCCATCGGGGCTTTTTTGCGCAAAACAAATCTGAGCTGTCTACACTGGCCCTTTTGCGCAAAAGGACTTTTGTCTGAATAGGACCGTCAAAGTATTTGCACAAGAAGCACTGATTTCTTACCTTAGAACGTCAGTGTAGACAGCTGTCAAGTTTTTGCGCAAAAGCGGCCACTTTTGCAGAAAATCTTGACACAGCCTGGGGGTTTGCCTCAGGCTCTGGAGCCTGGGATTTGAAAAGGGCCAGCTTGAGTCTCTCAGATTCTACAACTCCCAGCTGGTGCTCCTGGGACACTCAGCACCCGCTAGGAATGTAAGCAGCTAGTCAGGTGACTACTCACTCCCAGAGGCCGTGGGGGGTGAGATTCTGGTGCAGCTAGGAGCCAGTTTAACATCAGTTCCCTCCAGTATTGTCTGTCTCCATGGTAGGGGGCAGGGGAGAGATAGGCAAGGTGGAGTTGCAGTGGTCCCAGAGCCAGCACAAGCTAACCCCACTGGAGCTCTGCCCTTTAGAGAGCAGCATTTAAAAATGCAGAGCAGCCACCACCACCAGCACCCTCCTCCATTAGCTAATTAGCCCACCAGGGAGCATGGCTGTTCCAGGGGTTTTACAGCCAGCTCTGCCACTCCTGTCCCTCCACAGCAACTCTACCACCCTCTCGTGGCCTTGTTAGCTACTGCACAGCATCTGGCCGCTGAACACTACAGAGCCCTCCACATAGGAATGGCCAGACCACAGCTGCCCTGTAGCCATCAGCACCTGCTGCGGAGGGTTTAGCAGGCAAGCCAAGATCCAGGGCTGGAAGCTGAAGCTAGACAAAGGCTGCGTGTTTGTTCAAGGAGGAGGGTAATTTACCACTGGACTAGCTCACCCAGGCTTGTGGGGATTTTCCAGCACTGGCGCCATTTCAATTGTATCTGTTAGAAAAAACAAACCAACATTCCCTTCAGCTTCCAGTTCAGTCCCTGCGAGGGGGCTCAAAGCAGGAATTAGCTGTGGAACGTTCTGGGTTTGTGTTATGCAGGACAGGATGGAGGGTCACTGGTCCCTTCTGGCCTCACAATCCTGGGTGGGAAGTCACTCCATCTCTAGCTTGTGCCCCAGGCAGCAGACCCGGGGTGGGGTTGGACGGCCTCCGAAACCACCATCAGAGCTCTGCCATAGCCATCATCTTCCCAGCCAACTCCAGATCCAATCAGAGCCAACGGCTGGCTAGTAGGGGCTCAGAGCGCAGGCAGCAGCGCTGGGCTTGGGGTTTGGGCCACACATCCTTTAAATCAGCAGGCTCTTCGGTCTGATATTTGCAGCATGGAGCTAAATCACTGCAGCAAGAGCAATTTTGTTCTCTACTGTGCCTGTGCCAGTAGCTTGTACTTAGGGTTCACTGTCTAGATTGGCCAGGGCTCCAACGGTCATACAGGCCCCCTTCCCAGCTGGTTTCCCCCAGGAGCAGGAAGTGTTGAATTCAAGCCATGCACCTGCTCTGCGCTCAGGGACAGGGCCTTCTGACAGAGGAGACACCCTCAAGCCCACATGCTGAAGCATTGTAGACGAGTCATCGCTGGATGCCAATTAGCCTTCAAAACAAGAGGTAGGCCAGCGCCAGAGACTGGGGAGGGGGGAGAACGACCCTGAGCTTTGCCTTCCCTGTATGAATTGGCATGTTGCTGGCCATATTATTACAGGGCCTTAATGTAATCTAAGGGTTTGTATTAGAATGTTTAAAGGACACCAGCTGACAGCAGTAGAAGGATCCAAGGTCTATTTTGGGTAGACAAGTCTACACAGCGCTGTGGCTTGCATTGCTGTTGCAGCACAAGTGACGTGCCCATGTAAATGGGCGCCCAGCACTGTTAACGACTCCTCATGGAGATTTCCTTCAAGCATGGGGAGCTCTCTCCCTGGCACTCCTGCTATGGCCACACTTTCGCTTTAAAGCACTGCGGCAGCACTCTCAATTCTAGATGCGCAGACAAAGGCCTAAGCTGATCAACCGCAGGTCCACCCAGCAGGGTCAAGGGGAACTCTTCCTTCAGAAGCACTCCTCCCAAGCGCTCAGCGCCAGCCCCATCGAGCACACAGCCAGCAGCTAAACATCCATGGGAATTCCCAAGGGAATCCTAATGTGCAGTTCACACAGACTACATCTGAACTTGGCCACCCAAAGGCCGGAGTGGAGACAAATCGTCACAAGAGCATGAAGACCCATGTGGCTGCAAAGCACTGTGCATCTCTCCCTCTTGTATTTCAGTTTAAGTTCAGTGACAGGGCACGCAATGACAAGAACATGCCAAAGCTGGATTGGGAACCATGGCAAAGCACAGAGCCCTGGACTGGCCCTTGACACGAGTCACAACAGACCAGCTAACAGTAAGAAGGAAAAAGCAACTGCCACAGTCATATTCTTGTTTATTAGTCCATGTAAGCCTCAGGAGATAATTTTTCTTGTAAGTAAATGGAGCAGGCATCAGTATCTATAATGAATAAATTTATTGTCTTACAAAAATCATTGTCTAGAAATATGGGTGTACAAGAAAACAAGATATTTGCAGTCAGATGCCTGGTGGTCAACAGCCAGTTCAATTAAAAAAAATATCCAAACGCACAACAAAACCTTTGTAACAGATGTTAAAGCTTTTAACCCAAAGGAAAATCATGTTTCCAAGCACATTGCAGAGGGATGAGATTTCATAGTTAACACTGATTCATTATCACTGAATATCAAGAATACCACTTTGACTAGAGAGGTACATGATATGAAGCACAGTCAAAAATTAATACAGTAAATCAGTTATATAGGCAAATTATATATGTGACATTGTCTTAGTACTGTAGTGTCTAAGGCACTTTCTGTAATGTCAGTTTTTCAGCTATTTAAACAGAGAGTGTAACTACTTGGTGTAACACTGTTGAAAATAAAAAACCAAAGAAAGAATTCACATCCACTGGCGCGTCAACGCTCAGCCAGGCAATCTCCAGCTTTCACCTCTAACTACAGAGACTCCAAACAAGCCCAAACCAGGCAAGTACAGATGGTTCTGCTACTTTAGGCTCAAGAGCCTGCGTTGGACACTAGGCTGGCTCAGGAATTCATTACACTTCATCTCACGGCTGTGAAGCTTCCTCACATCAAGAGGAGCTGCAGCTATTCAGCTCCATGTTCTGAAGACTCAGCCACTGGTTCATAAGTTAATTCCCATCCTGAGCCTCTGTTCCATGTTTATTTTTCCACATTACTGGTGCTCCTATTTTACGCGTACAGATATCTTGGGATTGATAGAGCAGGTCGAGGTATTGTACAAATTAACAACAGTGACACTTTGATTTACCTGTAGTGCACAAGCACTAATTGATGAAGCAGATGCCAAGAACACTTGAAAACGATATGGCAGGTTAACAATGGATATTCCTCATTCAACCCTAGATCTCCCCCAAAACCTCCAAGGCCTTTTCACAGTTTACTTGCTGATTGTGTGCTGAGCACAATATTTAGGAGAAAAATAAGAAATATGGGAGCAGTTTGGTCTTCACAGCGTGCCACCAGACTTCTTACAGCTGAGGCCATGTGAGCGCAAAAGAAATGGAAGGGTGTAATCTGTACAACAAAGCATGCAAAGTGACAACAGTGGGTCTGCCCCAACCAACTACTGCTTGGGAATGAAGTTTCTGAATTGATAAAAAAGTCGTATCCTTCACATGATGCTTTATAAAATGGCTTTACAATGAAGATCTGGAAAAGATGCACTGAACAGTTACTATATATAAAAAAGCAGATGTACCTATACTGAAGCAGGGTACAGGATGGTGAGGCTACAGAGCCTTAAGACATAGTTGACCTGTGATAAGTAACCTTGTAGCATGCCACTCGTACATAAGGCAGATTCACGGCCACAAGGCAATTTGCTGGTCAGGTAAGTCCTTTGCATTCCACTCTGTGTAAAGGTCTCTGCATGCTAATGGTGTGACCCGGCTCTACTCGGTTTGGGCGGGCTGCGTTTCATTGACGTCACTGCCTTTGCTTTCTGCATCATCATCAGACAGTTCCAGAGACGCACCTTCAATATGCAGCTGGCGTCTACCAGATCGACTTGAAGAGAAGGTGATAGGACCACCCCTCCTAGGAAAAAGCCACCAAACAATTCCTAAATGCACACCTGCATTCACTGTCTAGCCTGTGGGGTGAGTGGGTCACCTGGAGAGCCACCAAAACAGTGGTGAGCAGCCCATCAGGGTTTTACGTGTGGCCCACGAGACATTTTGTTTACTGTTGCCCTTGCGCGGGGTTGCCGGAGTCTGTCCATGTAATTTTTCACTACTGGTATTACTACTGTGACACGCATGTACAGCAAGGGCACGTGAAGCGAGGTGCGTGCTGGTTACACACAACACAGAGCTGTGCGCTCCCCCTGCATCCAATCCCAGCGCTGCTACGCTAACCGGCGCCCCTCACAGATTCTAGATACACAAGTGCAGTGAGCAGAACTGCCCTCCCTCGGGACAGCATCTTGGTTATGACAATCTTGCGGCCCCCTAAGATGGGGGAGGTGGGCTCGCATGCGGCCCACTCGCTAGCCTAGGGTGCTCATCACTGCACCAAGTATAGTGGGGAGGCCAGGAGTCCGATCATGTCATCAGTCCTTCTAGTCACCCTACACCCTGTTTCAAGGAGGCTCTTGAAACAGTCACTGGGGCCAATAGTTATACCCCCCCCCAAACACCTGGTATTGAAGGGGTTATGAAGGCATCTTCCCAAATGCCCTGCTTCTGCCTTTCATGACTAGTGCTAGACTCAGTTCCCCGAGTGGGCATTTACTGCACCAGACACAGGAGAATCTGACTCCAGCAGGAACCAGGCTCAGTGCCATGGCGCACTGGCTGATGTCTGTTGTGTGGACGAGGCTGTGGACTCCGGCAACCGACCGGCCCCAGAGGGGATCCCACGTGCCACGCTTGGACTGGCTCAGAAAAGGCTGGTTCCCTCCCGCCCTGCTCTGCAATGACTGTGCACCTCACGGCAGCCAGATGTCTGTACCTCATGGCCCTGCGCGGGCAGCAGAGGGTGGTGGGTGGCACAGCTGGCATGCAGCCACTGCACATGCAGCCAGGCCAACCGCCAGTTCAGCTGTGTCTGCCTCTCCCATGCTCTGCTCTGCATAGCTCACTCCACTCTCCCCTCCAACACTTCCCCACAGGTCTCTTGGCGCCAGAGAACCCTGCCCACACAGGGACTGAGCTGGGGTCCAGCCAGGACAAGGCAGAAATAAATGATTACCTATCACATGAACCAGGAGCTGAACCCCCACTCTGATCCTCCGGAGGGCAGATGCAAGCACGCTGAAACCAGCCCACCTGCCAGAGTGCTGGAGCCCGGAAGGTTTGGCCTGGACACGGAGGCTCTTTGGAGCATTTCCCAGCATGGACCCCGGTCGGCTGGACTCCGGGGGAATTCCTACACGTGGCTCCGCAATGGCACTTCCTGCCTGTTTCTAAGAGGCCTGGCATCAGGGGAGCCTCCCGCCCCGGGAGCTGCTTTAAGCTTCCCCGGGCTAGTGAAGACCTAGGTAAGATGCTGCCTGTGCTGAGAGCCCCTGCCAACCAGCCTGACTTACCTCAGCCTGTTTTTCAGAGTGCTGACCTCCCGGCTCAGGCCCTCGTTGGCCTCCGTGGCATCGTCTAGCTCTCGCTGGAGCTTGCGGCGGGAGGCATTCACACGGGTCGCTTCCTCCTCAGCTTCCTCCAGCTGGCGCTTGAGCTGCTTCATCCTGGCATTAGCCTTCTCCATCTAGGAGAGCGCCAGGCTGTCAGCGGGCAGCCCCACTCAAGAGTGCCGAGTGGCTGCACCCAAGGGAAGGTTTGGGGTAAAGAGGAGAACTCAGCCCTTCCCTGTCTTGTACCTTTAGCCTCACTGGGGAGTCAGACAGACAGGCTCAGGTGTAAAAGCAGAACGCCACCCGCCATGTCTCCGGAGCGAGCCAAGCTCCTTCGAGGCATCCTGCGGAGCTCCAACTGCCATGCTGTGCTAACCTCCAGCTCCCAGAGCTGCTGCGACACTTGAAAGGCAAAAGCGCTGCAGGGAACACAAGGCCAGTGGGGGACTCAAGTAGTCCCCCACTGACCCTGGGCTCCACACCGCGCTGCCGCTTTGAAATGCCCAGCTGCGGCCTTTCAAAGCAGCAGACCCTGGGCTCCACACAGCGCTGCAGCAAGGGAGGAGGTGGAAGCAAGGAGTCGACTAGTCATTCACATCCCTACCTAGTACTGGGACTTGCAGCAGGTAAAGGAGGGACAAAAGGCCCCTTGCATGGAATCTGTGTTGCGAAGATCACCCACACCTGCCAGGTCCACAGTCCTATCCTGGCAGGCTAACCTGCTGTACCACTTGTAGTGTAGGATCCTAGCTGGGCTGCGGCTAGGTGCAGGCGGTTACACCCTGGAGCTCATGTAGAGAGGCTCCACCAGCCAGCAGCTGCTGTGGTGACCGTGTCCTGCCAAGCACTCAGGCACTGCTCGTGGACTGGTGAGCACTTTCACCAGCCACATGTAGCTGCTTCTGCTGAGGTAGGTTGGGATGGGAGTCTGGGCCACAGTGAAGGCCCCTCTCCATTGGCTGGGAGGGGTGGGGAGGGAGGGGGAGGAGATACACCACAGAAAACACTGGCTGGGGTAGGAGGAGGAAGGTGAGAAAAAGCCCCTAAGTTCCCAGCAGAAGCCGGCAATGTAAAAGCTGTGCAGCTGGAGATAGGGAGCGTGACGCTACCCGCAACTCTGCCTGGATTTGCTAAGGGCCACGCCGAGAATTTTGACGTTGGACTACAGTCTCCCCGGGGACTCCTTGTTCTCAGCGTGCATTTGAACGGGGTGTGTTTTATGGCTGGTGCGTGGCTTTCAAAGTAGGATTTTCTGGGGAGCGACTTTCCTCCAGGTCGATAGTAAGCCCTGGTCAGTGGAGCAGCGGTTGTACTGGAGGCTCTTCCTGGAGCACGTCTGCAGGAGTTGGGTGTGGAGCACGACTGTGCACTTTGCTTACCTGTTCTTTGTACTGGTCTGCATGCCGACGCTCATCTTCCACCTGCATGAAGACTTCTTTCAGTTTCTTCTCTGTACGACGCACCAGCTTGTTAGCAGCTGCTCTTTCCCTAAGAAAGCAGAGGGCCGGTTACCCCAAGATCAGCCAGCCTGGGAATTTTGCACACTGGATCACGTGTAGCAAGGTTCTCATTTCAGAGCACAATCATCAGGCATGTGGAGTCTGGTGCTAGTGCATGCAGATCGGAGTCACACTTGGAAGCACAGATGGGTTTGATTTCCAAGTGCCTTGCTAAAATATGACCTTGTAATCACACGGTTGTACCGGAAGGGCCTAGACCATGGCTACGCAACTTTGGAAGCCCCAGGGGCCACAATGACATTCACAGCATATGCCCTGGGCTGCCACTTATGAGTGGTTGCATATACATGCAGATAGCTTCTGTCACACTGACGGGCACGAATACAAAGATTAAGGCAAGAGTACACAACACACAGGCCCCATTTAAGTCAGTTCTGCTGATATTAATAAAATGCGACATTTACCCGCTTTCCACTCAGCACTTTGAATGAGCAACGACAGTCCAGGAATTTAACTACTAAAACACGTAGCAACAGAAGACTGTTACTTTTTTGTTTTGGCTCCCACCCACGGGCCATGTGCTGAGCCCCACGTAAATCCCAACCATACTGTGGGCCGCAAACAAATGGGCCATATGAGACCCATGGGTTCCCTGTTGAGTAGCCCTGGCCTAGTCTGTCAGCACAGGAGTGGGATGGGCTTGGCTGTCCCATACTAAAACCACAGGGGCTTGGTCACTGTGGTGGTACTCAGCTGTGGTGCTTTAACAAGGGCATCTGCTAGCCAGCTGCAGAAGATAGATGGTTTATGGTCATCTCCCACAGCTAAAGCACAGCAGTGGATGGCGGGAAAGGGCCTGCAAATACAGAGAGGGTCCTACCACAGGGAGGAATTACGGTCCTAAAAAGGGAAGGCTGCTTTCCCCCCTCCCCCCCAGAGTCAGCCAGTACAATGTCCTGCAAAGATACTTCGCATGGCTGTACCACACTGGGATCCAGTATACTGTCCAAACAGCATCACAAGGATCCTCGCCTAGCTACTCCGGGAAAAGAACCAGTGCAGCAGTATCGTCTGTACGGCTAACCGACCTGAAAACCCAGACAGAGTTAACATAATTTAAAGCCTCAATATTTATGCTGTTCAATCCAAGAGTTTCCTTTCATCAACTGTGCTCTAGCTTTGAAAATCCAGCTGCTGGGACTGAGCTGGGAACCTTTGGTACCTATGGGAAGTCCTGCTAGGGCCATGGATGGGTCTCACAATCAGTGTGGCCTGTTTGGTGTTTAGAGGAAATACAACCATCTTCTTACTTTGCTTCCTGCTCAAGCTGCTCCTCTAGCTGTCCAATCTTAGCTTCAAGAGTAGAAATGGTTGCCTTGAATTTAGACTTCACAGATCCCTCCAGCTCCTGCAGTTTGGCTTTCAGCTCCTTGTTCTGTCTCTCCAGCTGCTGCCGTGCGTTTTCACTCTTCTGAGCAGCACTCCGCTCTCCAGCCAGCTCAGAGTTGAGCGTATCAACCTTTGGAAGGGCAAGAAGAGTCAGCCATCAGGCAACATCCGACGCCTTCTTTCCCCTTTCATACAGTATACGCAAGCGTGCCCAAAGTAGCATGTGCCCACGGTACTTCACCTGCAGTGTGGTCTTCCGAAACCGGTCATTGAGGAGTTCCATATTGCTCTGCTCCTCCTCCAGCTCCTCCTCCAGCTGTGCAATACGGGCTTCCAGACGGCGCTTCTCATCCAGCAAAGCTGATCTGGGGAGAGGGGGAGAAAGCGGGGGGACATTACATAGTTATGCAGTAACTTCCGAACTCAGCATGCACCCCTCCCCACATGGTGCAGTGCCTATGGCAGGAACTCTACTAAGCAGAGGGCAGCGTAAGGGATGCAAAGGCATTAGCAGCAGCCAGTCACTGCTGCACTGAACAGGTGCCCAGTCAGTTTGAGGACTCACTTTCCAGAAGCGCTGTTTGCAATCTCATCGGCTAGCTCATCTCTCTCTTGCTCGGCGTGGCGACGCGCCCTTTCAGAGGCAGCAAGTTCCTGCAAGGGGACACGAGAAGATTCGTTTGCTTATTTAATATGCAGACAAATAGCACTGGGTGAGTCTGGAGCTCTGCACACGTTAACCCAGCCTCCCAATTCCACTAGGAGACAGTGAAGTGTACTAGGTGACTTGCACAGTCCCAGCCAGCCAGCAAGAGCTGGGAACAGAACAAAAGCAGCTTGACTCCCATGTTCTAACCGCTAGCTCACACTCCCAGTCTGTCACTAACCGCTTCTTCATGGCTGCAGTGCATTTGTTCCCTTAAATGGAAAATGCTGCAGTATTTTAGACTGATCTCCAACTTTTTCAATTGCCTTCCATCTCTTGTTAATGCATCGATATCTTGAATCGACTGTATTATTCATACTGCATTACTGGTTTCTCTTCGTGGAAAAAAGTTGTAATTTTTGAAGCTTGTTAAACAGCCCCTAAATAGTCATTTACAAAACTACAAAGAGCCTTTGTTTGCCAGAGGTCATACTAAGCAGACACAACCATGGCAAAACGAAAGCTAGATGGAAAAACTTTAGGTTCTCTATGGCCCCCAAAACTTAGCAGTTAGCAAACCAGCATCAGGAAAAACTTCACATCTATTCTACAATGCTGCATTAATGCATTTTCTGTATCCAAGTTACAGGGCATAAAGAGTGTCCTATGCATTTGCTGAGCCAATTCTATATTCAGAATACTGACACATTGAATTTTCAAGCACCTTCAATCAGAGACAAGTGTACAGAACATGAACATACGTGCTGCTCACAAAAGGCGCCATGGAACTAACTCATACCTCTTGGAGCTGTAGTATTTCTGCTTCAAGGCCTTTCAGCTTCTTTTCATTCTCCTTGGACTGAGCAAAGATCTCATCTCTGGATGCACGGGCCTCTTCCAGCTCCCGCTGATAGTCTTTCATCTGAGCCTGGAATTTAAGAGAAGGAAAAATTACCCACTAGAGAAAAGTTCTAGCCCCTTTGAGAGTTCAGCATTTAGTAAATGAGAAGACACACCCCACAGTAGGGTCCTAGTTCTACTTATTGAGTTGTAAATCAATTTTCATTGTAACCCCAAAACATGAACATTTTCGGTGTTTTACTCCTTCACTGGATTCTATCCAACTTCCCAGGTTTATTTTTAATCAAGACAGACAGGGCTACAGAAAAAACCCTAAGTAAGCTTGGATGATAAAAATGGCATGAATCCTATTGAGCTCTCATGCTGCGATGGCTTGGAGGGAAAGGTTTTGATGCAGGTACCTGTAGGTACCTAAATTGATTGAGAAAATGTATAATGAACACTGTAACAGAACATTGTCTTCAGGATATAGCTGCACAAAAAGATCCATTTGTACCTCACATATTCAGACTCATTTCAAAACTGTATTTTGCTAAATTTAATGTTCTGAGCATTACAGCTACTAGCTACTGATAATATTTTCCATAATCTTGGCTTGACTCAAATATCAATTTCCTTTAAGAAAACCTGTTGTACTAAACTGATGGAAGCCAAGATCTGAAAGCCAGAGGACTACTTAGTTTAGATATACCTAAAAGAATCCACAGCAGCACATTAGGGTATGGAACTTTACATTTGGCTTGCCCTACTGGTTCAACTTGGATGCTGTCCTCTACTTGTTTGTCACATAAAAACCTAAGATGTCAAAACTTTACATTCTTGGGGGTCTGAAATTAGGAAATACCCAGGCAAGAAAGTTGTGTCTGACAGCAGAACCAATGGTTGAACTGCATGCTCCTCAATATATTGGAGCCGTGCACAAAATGCTCCGAGATTAGAAGTCTATAGCTATATTACAAATAAAAACACATTAAAGAACATTAAGGTTGAAAGTCACTCAGGGCACATCTACACTAGCTCGTTAGTTCGAGCTAGGTAGGGTAACGAGGGCAACCGGGGTTGCAAATGAAGCCCGGGATTTAAATATCCCGGGCTTCATTTGCATGTTCCCGGGCGCTGCCATTTTTAAATCCCCCTTAGTCCGAACTCCGTGCCCGCGGCTACACGCGGCACGGACTAGGTAGTTCGAATTAAAGATCCTAATTCGAACTACCTAGTCCGTGCCGCGTGTAGCCGCGGGCACGGAGTTCGGACTAAGGGGGATTTAAAAATGGCGGCGCCCGGGAACATGCAAATGAAGCCCGGGATATTTAAATCCCGGGCTTCATTTGCAACCCCGGTTGCCCTCGTTACCCTACCTAGCTCGAACTAACGAGCTAGTGTAGATGTGCCCTCAGTTACCAGAATTGAGGCCATCTGGACCCCTTATGCACATGCATGTTAGTGTGTAACTGACGCCTAAGCTACTGCTTTTCCATGCCCATCTCATCTCCATTCCTCTTCATCTGCTCTGCCTTCCCCACAGCCCATATTCCCTGCTCCGACTAGCTCCAAGTCCTCTCTTTAGCCAGTGTGTTTCCCCACCTACCTCTCTGCCCAGCCAGTCTCCGGTCTCTGCTCCCACACCTTGGCTCTGTCAGAGCCAGAGCCATTCCCCTTTCCCCCTCTCCACTCTACTGGGTCCCAGTCCCGTCCCCCCTCAACCAGCTCCTATGGTCTTCGCCTCCCACCAGTCTGACAACTGTCCCCTCTGTATTAGTTCAGGCAGCTTCCTCCTCCACAGTGTGTGGGTTCAGCAGGCAGCACAGAGCACAGGAGAGACAGGCGACTTGCTCTCAGTTCTGGTGCCTGGACCCGGACCCAGCACAGCATGAAGCAGCTGGGAACTACAATTGCAGAGGAAGTCCTGTTTATACCCCTAGTGCTCCCGACAGGAACAAGATAGTATGGACAGAATCTTCGGGGAATTAAGCTGTGAGGCTCTAGCTAGCCTCTACTGAGCATGTGAGAACTGTGATGTTTGAAGAGTTTAAATTTTGGCCAAATTTGGGTAGATTTTCACCAGGGATGGAAAAGACACATCCCTAACAAAAAGGTGCTGTCTACCCTCCCTCCTCCAAAGCCTGACTCATAGAATGAGGGCACTAGAGCTTCACAAAGATTTAAAAACAAACAAACAAACAAAAAAAACCCCACACACCACAAAGAAAACCAAACCAAACCAACCAAATATGGGCAAACTCTGGTTCTTCTCCTACAAGTTGGACCTCACCAGTCTGGAAAGAGAAAATTTGCCAGACCAGGTGAGGTCTCCTGCCACCAGCTCCCAAAGCCCATCACCTGCTGCTGGCAGGCTGCCCGCCCCAGCA
Source organism: Pelochelys cantorii (assembly GCA_032595735.1). Lineage (NCBI taxonomy): Eukaryota > Metazoa > Chordata > Testudines > Trionychidae > Pelochelys > Pelochelys cantorii. Next base: position 28,800,500 of record CM064344.1, on the reverse strand, counting down.
GGCATCTTGTCTCAACCTCCCCCATCCCTAACCTGTCTGGGCTGCTTGCCCAGCTGCTGCCGGCTTCCTGGGCAGCAGAGGCTCCAGCTCCTGCTACGGGGCTCCAACCCCATGCATCCAGGGGCTGCTGTGGGGCTCCAGCCCCACCCTCCAGGAAGCTGCCAGGGGATTCTGGTCCCATGCTACTGAGGGACTCTGACTGGAGCCCCAAGCTCCCATGGACTGTCACGGTGCTCCAGCTCCGCACCACCACATGCGGCCGGGGGGACTCCAGCCCAGCCTTGCACTGCCGCAAGCTGCTAGAGGCTGTCATGGGGCTCCAGCTCTGGTCTTGCACTGCCCCCAGCTGGGCTGCTGACCCTATTGCCCCAGCCGACCCTCCTACCCTTAGGCTCCCAGCTCTCTGGTCCAGGAGCATCTGTGGTACTGCCAGATGATGGATGTTGCCAGGTCAGAGAATGTCAGGTTTTGAAGGTACAACCTATAGTCTCATTTCTGGAAACGGCTGAACAATTTCATCTGAAATTTCCCCCAAAATGGCTCAGCTTGAGACACCCAACCTGGAAAATTTCTGCCCAAACAGTTACAGTGTGTCCAAGTGATAAGCAATTCAAAAACAGGACAGTATAATGAGACATGTCGAGCAACCTTCATCGGCAGTGTGACAAGCCCCCCTTTGAACATCCAAACATACGTTTGAGCAATTGCTCAGTTAGCACTTACTGGGACCTTGCTGCTTTGAGGTCCTAAGGGGGAAGGGGAGGAGCTTTCACCATGTATTCAACTGAGTCCCTCACACAAATGCTGAAGCAAGGCAATTTTAGCCAGTTCACTGGCAAACACACCCAGGAACTGAAATTAGACAGGAAGCGGCCACCCAGGCCAAGAGACTAGGGAGGAATTCTCACTGCTGGACTGCAAGGAACTTGACCGAAGCAGCACTCTAAAGCCAGAGACCTTCCAAATTCATGCATGGACTGGCTTCACGCACCTGGAGTTTGCGCAGCTGTTTGATTGCCTCATCTCGAGCCTTGTTCGCAGCTTCTATCTGAGCCTCAAGATCTTTGAGATCCATCTCCATTTTTTTCTTGGAAGCCACAGCAAGAGCCTTTTGTTTGCGCTCGTCCTCCAATTCGGCTTCAAGCTCCCGCACCTGTGAAGTTACAGTTTGAGAGGCTGTGTTACGGGAATGGATGAAATGGGAAAACTCAAAATCTTGGACTGAATCTAAGAAGGGTAAGAACCAAGAAAGGCCTTGGTAACAACACAAGGGTGGCATGAGGAAAGCTCAGCTCTTGATCACTATCCAGTTGACAGTAGTACAATAGGTAAGTGAGGGAGCTTATGGAAACCTTAGCATAAATCTCAAAGCAAAAGGTGACACTCAGGGAACTTCTGCAGTACGACTGAAAATTCATATGCTAAACATCCCATGGACTAAAAGAGTTTTATCTATTCGACTGCTTCAGGATCAACTTTCCGAGAAGTACTTCTGTCTACCTTCACTCTTCAGTGCAGAAGCTAGTATTTCAGCTTATTAAATGGCTCTTACTCAAAACAATAGAATAACCTCCACATCTTTAATACCCTATTATAATTAAATGGTTACTTCAGACACATCACGTCACCACCACATACAGTAAGACATTGTATCCCAACCATAAGTCTTCAAAGCAAAAATGAAGAGCAATTTAAGTTGTATCAAATGTCTAAGCAAACAGCCAACAGGAAGCCAAAACAGATTAACAAATTATGGAACAATGTTCAAGTCGAGCCAGAAAACTTGGTTGTTACACAGAGGCTAGTGAAAGGAAACACACAAATCTGACTTTGCTGTAGACTGAATCAAATGTAATTACTATTTTATTAGACTGTCAAGGCTTTTATCCAGTAGTGATACAGCAATTTGTACTCCTACTTCACTGAGGTACATGGAGCTTTAAAAAAAAAAAACCCACCCAACCACCTTTATGTCCATTGTTTATAACATGTCCATAGAAGCTGGAATCAGAGCGTTGCCAACTCACCCAATTTTATCAAGAGTTTGAGGCTTTGACACTTTTAAGTCTTGAGCCAAGCGATTATGGGACTGCTTTAATTTTAAAGCAAAAATAGCACGATTCTAGTCCTCATGGTTCTGGAGAAAAGCTCAAGGATGAAATCAAAAGCCTCTTACATTAGATGACATAAGAATGGCCGTACTGGGTCAGACCAATGGTCCATCCAGCCCAGTATCCTGTCAGCCGACAGTGGCCAATGCCATGTGCCCCAGAGGGAGGGAACGCAACAGGTAATCCTCACGTGATCCCTCTCCTGGCATTCTAAAACTTCTTTAAAGTCTCATGACTTTCAAGCCATCTCAGTGTTTTGGGCCATGTCATGATAGCTGAATGCTAGGAGTTGGCAATCCGGTGACCCTTTTCCAGTTTTCATTAGAGAAGTAGTGCATTTTGTGGATTATCTACCATATCTGTCAGCAGGAATGGTCCAACTCTGAAAATCCAAGCACTACATCACACAGTTTTACTTGGAATAAATCCAGGTAGCAACTACTGCTACACAACAGGAGAAGGAACACACCAAAAACTGCATTTTTGCAAGTGACCTGTTAGCAGTTTTACGTTTATAAAGACGTTTCCAGTCACTGTTTTAAAAGGTAGTTCAAATGGAAAGAACACCTACGTAGAAAGTGCTCCCTTAAGAAATTCAAATCAAAACACACTATACGTGTCAGAAGTCTTGTGCTAAACTGTCCTGCAGAACATGTAAAGATCAGTGCTTAACCACTATGTAATAACAGAAACATCATACAAGCCTTGAGGGACAGTCCATCTTTTGGGTAATAAATCAATTAGCCATGTTCTTTGTTTCCTACAGTTGCGTTCCAAGCCATGCTTAGTTCAGAATACCTGTTTAACCAGCATCCTCTTCTTCTCTTCATTCTGCTCATCTCTGGCCTGCAGGTCTCTCTCAAACTGGGCCTTCATAGCTTGCATGTTCACTTCCAGGCGAAGCTTGGCATCTTCTGTGGCCTGCAGCTCATCTTCCAGTTCTTCCAGCTGAGTCCTCATCTCTTCAACTTGCTGCTCTAAGGTTCGCTTGGACTTTTCTAGTTCATGGACCTAAAAACACAAGTACAAAGCAAACATCATCTTTGTTATTCTGATAACAGTAATTGTATGAGAACAACGACACTGAATCCTTTGTTCGCATTGATTTCATTCTGTGGTTGTCCTACACTAAACCAGAATAACTAAGACACTCATTCCTAAACCTGTATTAAGAACAACCCAGACGTGAAGTCTATGCAGACAGTGTCAGACTTGATCTGTCTGATAAACAGGAGGAAACTACCAACTGCAGAGTCAGCAATTCCGAGTATCCCAAAGAAAACAGAGCTAACATGTTTTTAAAGTAGCAGAAGGTTAACAATCTATCATTTGGTCTGTGTTTCCTACCTACCAAGTCTGTGAATGTTGCAGAGATGCCTGGCATTGGTGAATACTGATTAGTTGCCAGAGTAATTAAGTTCTTCAGGCATTTTAAAAGGTACAACGCTTAGAAGTCAATGTTTCAGACTTGCAAGTTCTACCACCTAGTCTTATTTTCCCTGTACAAATGGGCTTTCCTACTTCATCTCCTTCATGGAAAGCAGCCCAACAGAGAGAGGTGGAAAAATACTTACATTTTTGCCCACATCATCTTTGGAGCTCATTAAGTCCTCCATGTCTGCACGCAACTGCTTATTCTGCCTTTCAAATTCTTCTTTAGCCTCCAGGGCTTCTTCCAAAGCTCGAGCCAGAGAGAGTGCCTTGGTCTCCTTCTCTCTAGCCTCTGCCTCTGCCCGGTCCCGCTCCTCTGCATAGCGAGCAGAAATGTTCTTTTCTTCTGCCAGCATCTGAAAAAATCAATATAGGTTTCAAATACAAATCTTAAATTCTGTCAGAAGGACACTTAACTCACTGAAATGTCAATGACCAGGTTAAGGCTCTCCGGTTACCTGGCACTTTTATTATTCTGCCCACAGTGTCACCTCTGGGTCAAGAGGCTTCGGCATGAGATAAAATAGGGACCATCATCCAAAACATAGCAGCTTGAAAGGGAGCTTCTATCCATGCTCTGTGCACCAGCTTAGAACCTCAGTTTTATAGTCCTTCAGTCTTCATGTCCCTTCTCACAAAATCCATCAGGGTCCCCCAAGACAGTTAAAGTCAAGCCAAACTCTCGCATGGCTATAAGCGCTTACTAAAAAAGAAATTTAGCTTTTTCACAGTTCCATCCAACCAAGACATGAAGCACCATGGTAAGTGCTTGGCCCTCAGAAGCTATTACAAAAGTTGTCCCTTGAGAAAAGCCAGTATTGCAACAGCCAATCAAGTCCACATAAAATATCATGTTTCCAAGTAAACATCTCCCTTAAAAAGTCTGTAAGGGTGGTTAACACATGACTGAGGCTTTACATACATACATACATACATTTCTTTGCCCTAGTCAACATGGCATGAGGTCAACACAAAACAGCTTATGTCAACCTAAAGTTGTCCACACAAAGTTTCGCTACCACCAACATAACTTGCTTGTTGCACTGACCAACTCCAACTGCACGAGGGCCAGGAACCTATGGTGCTATAGTTGGGTTGAGGCAGTGTTCGTGCAGACACATATTGCTTACACTGAAGGTTGCTGGCTTTCAGAAGCCCTCAATGCCCCAAACTTTCAGGCCAGTTCACACAAGTGCTACTGGGGAAGACACTCACTACCAAAAGTGCAGACGTACACTGGTGATGTAATAACTGTGGCAACAATATGCTGATGTAACTTAGTGCAACATAATTTTGCAAAGTAGTCATGGCCTTGGTGCTGAAAGCAGAAGTGGGATGACAGAAGTTAAAGTACCTGATCAAACTTCTTCTGTTTTTTCTCCAAGTTGGAGACAATTTGGCGCTGATGATCCAGGTCTACCATCAAGTCATCCAGCTCCTGCTGCAGACGATTCTTTGTCTTTTCCAGTTTATCATAAGCCATTGCCTTCTCCTCTAGACGCTGGCTCAGAGCCTCCATATCCTTTAGTAATTTCTTCTTATTTTCCTCCAAACCGTCAATGGTTCCTAAGTCATCATCTACCTTCTTCTTGGCATCAGCCAGCTAAGTTTTACAGAAGACAATAAAGTGGTTTCTTATAATTTCTTACTGGTCACAGCTATTAACAGGATACAATAAAAAAGCAGTTATGCAAACATGATGCAAAGAAAGTAACATTGGGTATTACATTGGGGAAACCCAAAAGAACAAAACCAGCTATTTCTTATTATACAAGGTACAAACAAAATGATAAGAGAACAATGTATTAAAGGTTTGAAGCTTTATAGGATATAACAGTTAAATCTGCCTAACCCAGGCACTGAAATTTCACTGCTATTACAAAATATTTATAACACCTCAGTGGAGAAAGACCAGTGAAGATATTCAAAACACAACTCAGGCAGTATTTCGTTCTCAGTTGGGGCAGAAATTAAGCTGACAGAAGCTGTAATACAGAATTAATGAGCCACACTAAAGTCCCACCATTTCCAATAGCTTCATACCTGTGACTGTAGGGCAATCATCTGTTTCTCCAAGTTCTTTCTGGCCTCCTCCTCCTCTTCCTGCTGCTCCTGAAGATTGTTCTTTTCTTCCTCCAGCTGCCTAATCCTACTGCTTAAGTTCAATTTCTGCCTGGTTTCCTCCTGAAGAAGCTCCTGTCGGCAAGAAAATAATTTATCTTGAATTTCACCTTTTGCTGGCAGTAGTTAAATTTGGCCTTACACTGAGCTGCCCTTCAATACTGTATTTAACAATTCCTGTGTTTCCTGGGAGGTAGGGGAGGAATGGGTTAGGGCTGAAAGGAATAGGAAAATATCAAACACACAACCTGTTTGATCTGAAGGTATTCAATCTCTCTCTCATTTGCTAATATCAGGTCCATCACTCACATCTCCAAGAAGTTAATTAAATGCTAGTCTCATGACCAAAAGGTCATCTTAAATTGGTACAACTTAATAACACACAGTGGTATGCAGAACTAAGCCATCTTCCCAACAGGAAAAAAAAAAGTTACAAGAGATAAAAGGAGAACTGTTTTAAAATTGCAAGTTCTGGTTATGCTGCTTAGCTGGCAGTACCCAGCACCTGCTAGAATATCATTACATCTATAATAAATTTCCATCAGAACCCACCGCTTCCCTTGTGGGGGAAGGGTCATTTGTGTTGTGCTTTTTACTCCTATATTTCTCTTCCTATTAAAAACACATTTTTCTGAACAGCAAAACTGACTTAACAACTGGGACCTAAAAAGATGAGAATCCTGAGAAATTGCTTAGTTCTGCGAGGTGGGAACCAACTCCACTAGGGGCACAATGGAAAGCCCGCTGGACTTCTAAGCTCTGGTGGTTAGTGAGAGCTAGGCTAGTCAAAAGGTTTGATAGGATATCAAGCATCGTGGATAAGGGAGAAGCGGTGGACATGGTATTTAGTAAGGCATTTGACATGGTCTCGCATGACCTTCTTATCAATAAACTAGGGACATACAACCTAGATGGGGCTACAATAAGGTAGCTAGATACCTAGCATAACTGGCTAGATAATAACTACTCTGAGAATGGTTAACCATCCAAAATCATTCTGGAAGGGCATAACAAGTGGGGTTCTGCATGGGTCTGCTTGTGGGACTGGTTCTGTTCAATATCTTCATCAATAATTTAGATGATGGCATAGAGAGTACAATTATTAAGTTTGCAGAGGATACCATGCTGGTAGTAGTTGCAACTGCTTTGGAGAATAGGGTCAAAATTCAAAATGATCTGGACAAACTAAAGAAATGGTCTGAGGTAAACTGGATGAAGTTTAATAAGGACAAATGCAAAATACTCCACTTAGGAAAGAACAATCAGTTTTACACATTGGCTACGTCAAGACTACACACCTTTTTCAAAAGATACTTTCGAAAAAGCCTCTTTCGAAAAAGAGCATCTAGACTACAATCAGTACTTTCCAAAAGCAAGCCGCTTTTTCAAAAGAGAGCACCCAGGAAGTCTGGATGCTCTCTTTCAAAAAGGCACAGTTTGCATTACATAGTGCCTTTTTTCGAAAGAGCACTTTCGAAAAAAGGCATTCTTCCTCGTAAAACGAGGTTTTCCGTGGTCGACAAAACCACCGCGTTCTTTTGATTTACTGTTGACAGAACATGGTGGCAGTAAAACAAGGCCACTTTTTTCCAAAAAAATTCCTGTAGTCTAGACACACCCCTACAGAATGGGAAGTGATTGTCTAGGAAGGAGTACTGCTGAAAGGGATCTAGGGGTCATGGTGGACCACAAGTTAAACATGAGTCAACAGTGTGACACTGTTGCATAAAAAGCAAACATGATTCTGGGATGCATTAACAGGAGCGTTGTGAGCAAGACACAAGTTATTCTTCCGCTCTACTCTGCGCTGATTAGGCCTTAGATGGAATACTGTGTCTAGTTCTGGGCACCACACTTCAAGAAAGATGTGGAGAAATTGGAGAAGGTCCAGAGAAGGGCAACAAAAAATGATTAAAGGCCTAGAGAACATGATCTATGAAGGAAGACTGAAAGAATTGGGCTTGTTTAGTTTGGAAAGGAGAAGACTGAGAGGAGACATGATAGCAGTTTGCAAGCATCTAAAAGGGTGTCACAAGGAGAAGAGAGAAAAATTGTTCTCCTTGGCCTCTGAGGATAGGACAAGAAGCAATGGGCTTAAACTGCAGCAGGTTTAGGTTGGAAATACTTCCTAACTGTCAGGGTGATTAAGCACTGGAATAAATTGCACAGGGAGGTTGTGGCATCTAAGAGCAGGTTAGACAGACGCCTGTCAGGGATGATCTAGACAATGCTTGGTCCTGCCGAGAGGGCAGGGGACTGGACTCGATGACCTCTCGGGGTCCCTTCCAGTTCTAGGATTCTAAGTGAGGAAACACACTCACAGACAAGGTCTAAGACTGTAAAGCATCATAATAGTCTAGAGAGGCCACCTGCCCTCTGACATCATAACCATACCTTCATAAATGCCATGGGAAGGCCAGGAAATGGCTGGGATAGAGGAGTAAAGGCCATCTGACGTCAGGAAACTTAAAGGCATGGCTCTACTGGGTCAGGCCACTCGTCTCTCTAGTCCTGCATCTACCAGTGGCAAATCCCTGGCACTTCAGAGGAAGGTGCAAGGAGCTCCACAGGGAGAATCTGGAAGTGTGCCGCTGCAGGAAAGGTCTTCCTATTACCACAGAGTGAAACCTAAGCACTTACTGATCTCATATGGGGTTGAAAATGCAACTGTGGATGTTTTATTTACATAAAATGTTCATTCTTGTTTAAATCTTACTTAAGACAATCCACTGTGATGGTGCCCTCTCATCTTGTTCTGTCTGAAATTCCTCTGTCTCTGATCTTGGCTAATAAATTCTGTCATTGGTAACTTGACACACCATTTCTGACCTTTTAAGGAAATTGACTGACTGTGTGATCTGGAAGTTTCACTCCAATTACAACTGATCATTTTGATTTTCAGTCTCAACCAGTTTTTTATTTTTAACAGCACTTCACACCTTGTCTCCAAGGCCCATGACTACTTACCGTTATGATGGATTTCTGATAAGGGTTTTTTTTTTAAAGTTCAGATTCTAAAGAAAGTTTTTCTTAATCGTTATTTTGGTGAGATGTTCAGAATTCTAGAAGAGCAGCACAATTCTCCATTACAGAGACCATGCAAGTTTATTCCTTAAATTATGACCATTTTCACCAGCTGATGATTTGCATCAATAATTTGTCCATGGGACAACAACAACAGGAGAGGAAAGAGACAGGAAAGAAACCCCCCCAAAATTCTATGATTTCAATGTTGTGTTAATTTTGAAATTCAAATTTATAAAATGTGTCAGGGGCCCTCCCTCACCCAATTCACCTCAAAATTTCAAGTCTAACTGTAATTATTTAAAAGTTAAAGTGTATTTTCCCAGGAGAAAATTAAATGCGAACAAACTTTCTGGACAATGGGTGCAAAGAATGCCCATCACCTTTCATGGTGTATGTATACATTGCCCCAAAACACACACACATTAGGGCTAGCTCATTTTAAGATCTCAAGTTACTAGGACAAGGATTAGGGTGGAGGGGAGCGAGAGAGACAGAGACTCTCCTTTATGCCTTATACGTGCCTCAAGAGCCTGGTTTACTTACTGGCTCAGCAAAGCCTACAGAATCATACTGAATGGAACATAAGAAACATTAAGTGAACCTTACTGAGAGAGCAAAGACTGGTAAGTAGCAACTCCAGTTTGCCTAAAAAAAAATCAGGCTTTTTTCATAGATCTGAAGGCCAGAAGGGATCTCTGATGATCAACTAGTTTGAGCATCTGTGTAACAGACCATTGGACTTCTCCAAAATAACTCCTTTCGGGCTGGAGAATTCCCTTTGAACTAGAGTTCCCACTGCAGCTGACCAGTCAGCGACGAAGTGCACAATTCAGTGTGCTGCATCTCATCCAAGCTAGTGCAGTGATTATTTGCATAGGCCCAGGACTGCTGACCCTGGGGAAAGTCACCAATAGGGGGGGAAACACAGTGATTGTGAGATCAATGCCATACCCAATTCCAAAAGCTAAGCAAATGTGAGCACAAGGGTCCCTTAAAGCCTCCTAGAGAGGGGCTCTGAGTGTTGCTGGAAGAAGAGACAGAGACCCAGAGAGTTTTCAAGTTCCGCAGCTGAACGTTTCTATGGATGAACACATGCTCAGTGTTAAAAACCGGGTTCTTACTACAACTGAAAACACACCTGTGTATCTTGAAGCTGAGACTCCAGGCCTGCTGCATCTTTGGCAAACTTTATGCCTTTCTTCTCGGCTTCCTCCAGGAGGCTTGAGACATTGTCCAACTCATTCTGCAAAGCAAGATATCTAAAAGTAACACCAAGCAGCTGGTTTGCTGCAGAAGCTGTACTCTGTTGGGAGCTGTGGGTGCAAAAGACCATAACACTCAAAATAGCATGAAAGCTAAGGGAATGAGAGCTCTAGGCACAAAGATACCCCCAAAGTATAATTTTAAGCTAAATTTAGCTAAGTTTGACATTCAACTTAAAAATGTAAGTGATAGCTTTAAACACTACATCTCAAATGCATGCTTACCTTCACTTTTACCACCCTAGTTGTGGGCTTAGCAGTGGAACTGTTTAAAAAGTTAACAAGCATCCACTTATTGGTTTCTGTTTCGGTTACACCCTGGCTCCCACTCCTAGGGAGCCAGCTGTCAGCCCGCACTGTGGGCTCTGCAGGATAACTTATAAGTATAAAGTCAGCTCCCAGGGTATACTGGCTCCCGGCTCCTGGCCCCACTCCCGGGAAGCCATCTGCGCTGTGACACAGCAGCTTTATACTGCAGAGCCTGCAGTGCGTGTAACCGCTAGGATTTTTAATGGTTACATTTTAATCAATTTTCTACATCCCTACCTACCACCACTGTGGTGTTCATATTTTACTTGTAGTACTATTGCTATTAGTATTTTAAGTGGTATTTCCATTACAATTCTGCTTTCTGGGGCCTGCCTAGTTCCATGGATTCCCAAGTGACAGCAGAGGTTGCAACCTTCCTGGTTGGATGTGATCCCTGCCATCTGTCATGCTATTTCCAGGAAGTTCTACTCTAACACAGCCTACTGGGGGCTACTTAAGGATTGCTTGGGAGCTTGATAGTATGAAATGGAGCCACTCACCATTGAGAAAGTTGAGTTTGATTTACTAAATAAAGACGACCCTGAATTCTACTGGTTCTGAAACAATGACAACGAACTCGGGCACTAGATTTTGTAGCGAGAGCCGTAAATTGCTTGGAAGCATCTCTCTCAAAGACCATTTCTTCCCTTTGCCATGGGGTGGAGGCAGGAAGGAGGGGTTCAGAGTGTACGAGGGGGTGCGGGCTCTGGGGTGTAGGAGACTGGAGTGTGGGTGCAGGGCCTGGTAGGGAGTTTAGGAGAGGGAAGGCGCATTTACCTCAGATGGCTGCTGGCCAACGGCGCACCAGACCTAAGGAAGGCTTCCTGCACTGCTCCCAGAAGCAGCTGCCATGTTTGGCCCCTAGGCAGAGAAGGCAAGGTGGCTCTGCATGATAGATGCCCTCCCCCTCAGCTCCCTCCAGTAACCCCTTCCTACAGCTCCCATTGGCTGTGGTTCCCAGCCAATGGGAGCTGTGGAGCCAGCACTGGGGATAGGAGCAGCACACAGCTTCCCTGATGTCACCTGTAGTCAGGGGCTACAAGGACATGTTGGGGCTCCCTACTGACTAGTTGTGATGAGCCGGACTTGAAATCCTGGCAACTAGGTACTTTCACTACAGACACTTATGCTTTGGACTTAACTCTTTTACTGTCCAGCAGAAGCAAGACTGGCCTCCAAGATACAGCCCCAAACAACTGTTCGATAGAGCTTTTTGCAAATGTGAATCAGCAGCTATGTTTACAATCATTCTGCCAGGGGTGATGCCAAGTGTGTGGTTTAACAATCAGCTGCTAATGATAGTTAATTTTGTAACCAACCCCAGGTAGCAACAATATATATTAAAAAGTTAAAGTTGTACCTGTAACTAATGGAATAACGTTAAAGTTTTATACTGGTAAAACATTTCATATTTTTAACATTTAGGAAATACCTAACAATGGTCTTAAATAAATATAGGGAAAATAATCTATTTCCCTATAAACGTCTCTTGTATGCTGTACAAGCTTTACACATTTTTCATATATTTCCATGTTACTGAAGTCAGTTTCATCAGGAGAAATTCCATACCTGGATTTAAAAAGAAGAAATAAGCTAAATAATTTTGGACTCTACTGGTAATGTCAACAGCACCTGTGACTAAGCAGGATGATTCGAGGAGTGGATTTGTAGAGTCAGGTTTCACGCTGACCACATACTATGCACATCTAGCTCAGTCATTGTGAGATATGGTTTTGCAGAGTCCTTGATTTTAGCAGATGATATAAGGCTAAAACGTTCAATGTTTTAAAAGTTTATCTGTGTTCTACAGTCACTTCTCCAGATGCCTGATGTTAATTCCCTGCTCATTTGCCAATTAGAGTAGGATTTTGTGGTTATAAGAGCATGCCAGAGAAGGGGGGGGCTGGACTCGATGACCTCCTGAGGCATCTTCCAGCCCTAGAATTCTATAATTAAGTCATCATTGTCAGTCTTACCTGCAAAAACAAGTAGTCCTGTAGCATGAGCTTTTGTGGACAAAACCCACTTCCTCGGACGAGCAGAGTGGAGAGGAGAAAGAAAGAAAAAGAAGGGGCGTGGGGGGGGAGAGGGAGTCTTACCTGCAGTTTGTTAGCCTTTTCTGCCAGCTCTGCCCTCATCCTCTCTCCTTCTGAGACTTTGGCAAATAGTTCCTGTACCTGAGCATCTAGCTTCTTCCTCTTGTGCTCAGACTCTGCTTTGACCTGCTGCAATACCTTCACCTCGCAGGCTAGTTCCTTGTTGTCAGTCTCAAGGCCTTGCTTGTTCTTTTCAAGATTTGCTTTGAACTGCGAAAGACAAAACAAAAGTTTTAGCACTTCATGTGATTCTCCATCAGGCACTTTCCTACAAAAGTTCCAGGGTTAGTATTGATGTGAGGTGCCCTGTGGTTGTCAGTAAGTATCTTCCTGAGATTAGGTGGTTGTCTTTAGGAGAGCTATAGTTATACCTCAGGAAGATACTTACTAACATCCACAGGGTACACCACATCAATAACTAACCCTAGAACTTTCCCTTGCAACAAACCCCGTTGCCAACTTTGTCCACATATCTACTCTGATGACGCCATCACTGGACCTAACCATGTCAGTTATATGAGCAAGGACTCATATTCCTGTTCATCCAGCAATGTGATTTATGCCATCATGTGTCAGTGTCCCTCTGCAATGTATATTGGACAGACTACTCAGTCACTTCGCCAAAGAATCAATGCCCACAAATCAGAGATCTGACATCTTCAAAGAAAAACCTGTTGGTCTACATTTTAATCTACCTGGGCATTCCCTTGAAGACCTGACAACATGCGTCTTACTTCAAAAAGACTTTAACACCAGATTAGAGAGAGAAACTTCAGCACTTTCATTCATGCTTAAATTCGACACATTACGAATGGGCCTTAATAAAGATGCTAATTACCTTACACATTACAAAGACAGTTTCCCCATCTATTGATAGTCCTAGTAACTCCAGATTAGCCACTCATTGACTTACAATAAGCTATTTCCTCCTTCCTTCTCCCTCACCCCACCTTCTGTTCCAAAATCTGATTTGTTAGTTTATAATGTGTTCACTTTCTTCATTGTATTCCTTTGTTATATATGGTCATGCCAATTCTCTTTCAGAATATGATCTGAAGAAGTGGGTCTGGCCCACAAAAGCTTATCACCTAATAAACTATCTTGTTAGTCTTTAAAGTGCTACATTCTTTCTTATTAAGACTAAAACAAAAGGAAAGTGTTAGCGAGAACATGCTACATGATAAAAGAACCTAAATGCACACTAACAAGATCAGCAGAGATCATCCCCCACTTCCAGCAAGGGTTCTGGTTGGTTTTTGTCCCTCAAACCCCATGCAAGGCTTTTCCTGTGGTCACAAGTTCCACAGAGCTTCAGCTAAGAACCAGCACATTCCTGGCTGCGAAAGCCACTTCTTTAACCCATCTGAGGGTACGTCTACACTGCAAGTTTATTTTGGAAAAAGCTATTCTGGAAGATATCTTCCAGAATAGCTTACTTCAAAATACAGCATCCACACTACAGAGAAGCCTCAAAATTAGTACAAGGCAAGCTCCCCTAACGTGGATGCGCTATTTTGATTTAGAGCCCCAGGAGACTCAAGGGAGGAATAGCTCTTCACCAGGGCCATTCTAAAGTTATTTCAACATAGCAGCAGTGGAGCATACCCCCCCACCCCCTCCCGATGTTAGTATTGTTTTTCTGGAGTAATGGCTGTTATTCCGGAATAATGGTGAAGTGTAGACATACCTTGAGTATCTGAATCACCATAAATAGGTCATCAGACAGACAATGCTCAAGGCCCCGCTCCCAAAGGGGGGGATGCAGAGGTAAGTCATCTGCATTGCCCTCCTTCCAACTAATTAGGGACCCTCCCCCCCAATTTCTTTGTCTAGCTCATCGTCCAGTCATTTGAAGCATATAACATGACGTGGGCTTTTACATTAGCCACCCCTTCTCCTTTAAGAAGTTACAAACAATCCCCTATCAAATATTATCAGTCACCACTGTGCAATTTGGCAGTTTGAATTGAAGACATCTAGGACCAGAGCAAAAGGGACATTTGGATCACAACTCAAGCACATTGTCAGAATTGTTCATGGAAGCATCTACAATACCTTAATTTAGCCAAATAGGATTTTTTTCTAAGCCCCAAATTACCATCACTTTCTCTGGAAATAGTCTGCAGTGTACACATTCTGAGAAGAGCGTCTCAAATGAGCTTGCAGACTGTTGTACCTTGTATGCAGCTAATATCACCTAGTACAATAGACTGTCTCTAATTGTGTTACTTCCAAGTTTGTCAGGGAGATTTCAGATGGACCTTGGGAATGACCAACTGGTTGGTATCTGAGCTAGGATTCTAGTTTCCTGTTATTTTGTAACAGCTCTAGGGACAAAGGGAGACGAGCGCTGGTATTTGACAGAAGTGGATTTGGCTCTCACCCTTTTGGCCTGTTCAAGTTGTTCAGAAAGCTCCTCCAGGGCAGTAGCATGTCTTTGTCTGATTTCCTGTATTTGAGCTTCATGATTCTTGGTTTCTTCTTCAATAGCTTTCTTCAGTTCAGCCACTTCCTGTTCACGCTTTGTTCTGGAAAAAGCATCAGAATACAGTGGAACCTCAGAGTTACAAATACCTCGAGAATGGAAGTTGTTCATAACTCTGAACAAAACACTATAGTTGTTCTTCCAAAAGTCTACAGATGAACATGCACTTAACAGATTTAAAACTTTACTGTACAGAAGAAACATGCTGTTTTCCAATTTTTTAGTAGTTTTCTGTTACAGTACTGCAATTTTTTTCGTGTCTGCTGCTGCCTGATAGTGTACTTTCAGTTCCAAATGAGGCATGTGGTTGACTGGTCATTTCGCCACTCTGGTGTTCATAACTCTGATGTTTACTATATATTATTAAAGCTCAACATTTTACAGGCTAGTTTATGCCTCATTTCCATCAATTTTCTTTTTGAACTTTAGTCTCCTGCTATCTACATAAAGTGTTCAAGTTGTTTCCCCAGCAGCACAATACAGCAGTTTTCACAATACACATCTGTGATAGGGTGGAGAGGGAGGGAAGGCAGGGGAAAACAAAGAAATGGTTTCACAATTAGTCAGCTGGAGTTGATAGACCTGGATTTTATTTCCAGCTCTACCGGACTCACTGTAGGACCTTGACAAGTCACTTCACCTCTCAGTTTCCCATCTGAATTTTTTGCAATTCATGTTTTCCTTCCTCAAAAAGAGTACTGATTAGTTTTGGTAGACCACTCTGCAATTGTCAGCTGGTAAGAGCTATATTGGAAAAATATTAAAGCCAAAAATCTTTACTGAAATTAGCTTCAAGCTAAGGTTACTTCATAAAGATATTTCATGTAACTTTTTTCTCTTTAAATGAAACCTAGACTTTAATTATTGTGGTCTTAAATGGGCACATCACCCCACCTCAATTCTTGCTGTGCTGCAGTGGTATCCAACGTATCTTCTAGCTCAGTCTTCAATGCCTCCAGCTCCTCACTTAGGTCTCTCTTCTGTTTTTCAGCCTTGTTGCGTGATGCCTTCTCAGATTCTAGGTCCTCCTGGAGCTCTGCAATCTGAGCTTGTAGCTCTCGTATTACTTTCAGTGCATTGTTTTTCTGAACTGCTTCTTCATCACCTCTGTTAAATACAAGCATAGGATAAAGCATGGGCAAGAAAAAAAAGCTGAGACTAAAGAAGATGTAATAAGACTTATTGACCATCAGTTCTCATAGTGGAATTGGAATTAATGGGCCAAACAGATGTTACTTACAACATCAACAATCAAAACGCACCTTTAATCAAACACATGTTTTCTGTATTGAGACTGGTTCCTCTATTAAGAGACACACTGTTAGGGATGTTGGGCATTAAAGTTACCTTATGTCCAATCCTCCAACTTATTCTAAATTCCCCCTCAAATTCATCTCTCAATCAGTATACTAAGACTTCTAAATTATGAGTCATAAAAACAATCTATCTATATTACAGACTATATTTTAACAGTCCTGTGGCACCTTAGAGACTAACAAATATATTTATATCATGAGCTTTCATGTGTAATATTTGTTAGTCTCTAAGGTGCCACAGGACTGCTCGTTGTTTTTAAAGTTACAGACTATTAAAAATGTATCGAGGGGGAGCTGTGTTAGTGTGACTAAGCTATGAATTTTTGGTAAGAAACTTCACCAAAACATCAAGATTATTTTAAACAGTCACTTCAGTGAGGAGAGCCAGCAGAAAGTTGATTTTGAAGGCCCAACAGCCTGGAAGGGGAGAAAGCTGTTCCATTACCAGCTCTTCTGCCACGTTCAAGCTCAGGCAACTGAATGGGAAATTGAGAGATTTTAAAACAATTCATCCACTTGGGCAAAACAGATTTATTTTTACCTGATTGTTTGGTAGAACAATGGAGCTGGAGTACATTTTGGTGCTCTGGAACCCATATCAATAATCAGAAATTAAATTTAGAAAGTAGTCAGCCACCTCAAAACCAGTGTTTGTTAACGTCACACACAAACAAGCACTCCCAAGCCAATTTCTTGTTGTGCAGAATTTTACACAGCATCAGAGAGAAAATGCAAACTCATGAACATTTCCTAAGGAATGGTAAAGCCACTGGCTGACTTATGATTACATTGTTTTGCTCTCTTGATACTGAACTGGAATGTGCCAACTGCAATCAGTTTAAAGTGACGTGGGTTGGTAAGTTAAAGGTTCTTTTGCAGAGTAATGATATCATAGAAATGCAAAACATCTTGCTCTTTTGCAGTTTGCAGTAACGAGAAACATACTGGCAAGACCAGATTCTCATTTACACTAAGGCCCCTTTATGCTACCCTGGCAATCTACAATGAAGTTGTAGCTCGGAACAGAGCTCTGTCTGGAGGACTCACTGCTGCAGGCTGTATAGACATGCCATAGGTGTAAAGAAAGAACCAGTTTGCAGCCTTTAATGCTTTCCTGGCTTTGCAGTTAGTCTGTAATACAGGAGCAACTTACTCAGATAGGAAATTGCAGCAGTCTCAAAATAAAAATCAGTAACTGGTGCTGTTCTAGCTTTCCCTACTTCCAAACTTAATCAGTATAATCTTGTAAATGGATGAAAGATAAATCTGAGATAAAATCCCACTGATTTTATCCAACCACAAACCCCAACAGCCTCTACCTGGCAAGAGCAGCCTGCAGCTCCTCTTCTTTTTTGGCTAGTTGGATCTTTAGCTCTTCAATCTGGGCTTGCAGCTCAGCTATTTGGTCCTGTAGGTCTGTTGTTTCTCCATCAAGCTTTCTTTTAGCTTTTTCCAGTTCTTGACGGGTCTTCTCTTCCTTTTTCAGTCGCTCTTTAGAAGGATGAAAAGATATTCAGTATAATTCTTTCAGTGCATCGTATAAAAAGATGGCAAAAATCCTACAGCTAGCAATTTTATTGAAGACAACTGAATGATAAAACTATTAATTTTTAGCATCTGTACAAGGATCATTTTAATTCTCTTTTTGTAAAAGTCTGCTTTGCATAACTAGGTCAAGACAGCAGACCGCCTGGCTTTTTCCCTTTTCTCTGGAACAATCAGGTAGGAGAATTTTGGTGCTTCTCCATTTCCAGTTTTATTCCTGATTAGTAATCTATCGTTAGACTAGTCTGCTTCCCTACTCTGAGGAAATAATACATTCTTTTGATCCCATTCCCAAGTTCCTCTTGGTTAGCACTCTGTTGAGTTTTCAGGCAAATATAATTAAAGTTTGCGGTCGACATCACAGAAAACAACAGGCTGTCTGGTCTTTAACTTTAGAACTACTGGAAACACTTTAAAAGGACAAAAGTGGACATGTACTTCAGGGCCCTATAAATCACCTGTTGGAGGTGCGGAGGAGAGAAATATTTTCTCCCTTTTTCAAATTTCCAGAGAAAGCTCTCTGACAGAACGTCATTCCAAAGTCAGAAGCCAAAGCCCGTGTGCTCATCCTAGACTTACTTCAGCTAATGTATGGAGAGTGCCACATACACAAGGCTTAGCCACTACTGATGCTTGCTCCTCCTCTGACAATATGGGGACTGCAGTGGGTTTTGACTCTACCTGGGCAAGGGGTCTCTACTATTCTGTGTGCTTCCTGAATGCCAGCTTTGAGCCATTTTCCAATGAATGTTTTAAGGTCCTTTGAACGCAATGAATAGGGTATACCACCCAAGTGACACTGTTCTTGATAGACAGACTTCTGAGGGACTTTGAAACACTAACTTATGTGTCAGCTTCTGTCCTCTAGCTATAGCCTGGGAAAGAGAAGTAGAGAAGGGCTATGATTTAAAGAGAAATCAAGTCCTTTCAGCCTTCCTTCTCAAAGTCATAACAAAAGGACAATCTTGCCCTGAAGGAAAACCAGGAACAGGGTCAGATGCAAGAGAACTAAAATTTCCACAGCCCTGCTGGAAAAGGTGATCAACAAAATGCATCCAAGATCCAGGAAATGAAAGTCAACTGATGACAGGAGGTCAAAAGATGGTATGTCTTGCTTTTGGAACAGCAGGCCAAAGCAGTGCTGCTTTGTGAAAACCATCTCAGATTTCTTAAACACTTATGTCAATTTGGAGCCCAGTCAGTGAGACAGTCACTTTTGAAAACTACCACAGAAACTAGTTGTGCTGATCCCATTATCTTCCCATCCACAAACACCCTTAAAGCAGTGAGGAATGAGGTTTGGACCTTGAAAGGAACTGTAAGCCAACCTAGATTTTTTCCAAGAGGAGTTAACTATGATATTTGTTCTTTTAGTTGAATTCTTCCTGCCCTGAACCATGTGATGAAAATTGAACAACTGAATCTAGCAGGATAACGCTGAACCAGGACTAATAAGACTGTTTTTAGAGATGCTAGGTTGAACTGTAGGATCAGATTAAGCATTTGAAGGCTCTCCAACCATGCTGACTCTGCCCTGCTGAGTGTTAGTGCTTGTGCTAGTCAAAGGCAGTCTCTCTCAACTCACAGAAGGCCTCAGAAGTCTCAGGTGCTGTCCCCAAGTCGCTATCAAGACATCTTAGTACTCCATCTTGCTGTAGGATGGTAAGCTGCACCGAGGTAATCTTTTATTCATTCTCTCTCAAATGCTCACTTTTTGCCCACTACAGGGATCCCCCTGAGCAGAAATGAGAGCTCAGAGATTGATTTTCTTGGGGCAGGGCATGACTGAATCCATGTGAAGGGATAGATGCTCTATGACAGTAAAGCGGTTAGATTTTCCAGGCAGCCTTGAGAAGCCAGGTTTACTATCAGGAGATGAGCAAGCTGTCTCTAAGACCTTTCTGCAATGAACTGTGAAACAAGGAGGGACACCCTCCAGGAATAAGAAAAGATCACTGGTGCTCAAAAATCCTCAGGAAATAGTGAACTTCACTGCTGTAAAGACATTTCTGGTCTGAATCCCAAACCTGCCCTAACACCCATGCAGCAGCAGTGTCCAAAGGACAATGTTGTGGTTCCAAGTCAGAAGAAATATTTCGCTTCCAGACAAGTTATGGAGCAACAAAAAGGAAGCAGTGGAGCCCAAGTAAGGTCTGGCAATTACAGGAGTTGGGCTTCTTGGGGGATAGAGCTGATTGCTATGGCAAGTTGCTAGCTTGAAGTGATAGACACACAGTAAGACAAAGCCTGTGGACACAGATTCAGAAATACATTAGAAAGGCCCTTGAAGGTTTTTCTGCGGGGAGCTCTGCCTCCATGAAGATTTGGTTAATTCACTTGAGTATTCACTTGGGAGACACTGTTTAGAGATTGAAAAATCCCTTCTCTCATGGAGCTCAAAATCCTCATCTCCCCATTCTATGCCATCCTTCTATGGATAGTAACCCTTTCCTTATACTGTTGCATCACCCTATTTAGCCATTGTCTACGTCAGACCCCACTCCACGGTCTGGCCCAATGACAGAGGCAGAAGGAGGTCATGATACGAATAGAATGCACAGAGCAGCAACTTACAAACCTCTGTGGCAAGAAGCACAGCGACTAGGGATTTTCTATTTAGAAAAACCTCTCAGTGATTTCATGCAATACTGCAGCATCTTGGGGATCCTTAAGTCACTTCCCTGCTGCTGACTTTGAGAAGTGACACTCAGACTGAAGGGTCCTCCATGGCAGGGAGGGGGAGGGCCAGAATACTAAACAAGTGAACAATTGGTTTAAGGAATGCAGATAGGAAGGAACTCCAAGGACTGTGCTACAAGATGACAATCATACTACAAATAATGGAAAAAGACTCTGTCTGAAGCGTTTAAGTGGCACCCATTTTGTGATGAGGGAACCTAGAGTCATCAGAGTTATATTAGCCTTCTTAAACCTGTAGTACTGCTCTCACAAAGAGAGACTATAGGCTATTTACTTAAAGGAAACAGCTACACTTTCCTTGGGCAAGGGAGACAAGAGTGCATACTGCACATCAACTTTAGCTTTCCACGGTAAAAAATGGTCTTTGCAGTGCCCCCTACGATCCACCAATGGCCAAAACTGATTTACTCTCACGTTTAAACAAGCATTCTTTTCCGCTGAGTTATTAGTAAACTCATGTCCCTCCTAAGGCCTCTGAGTATCTCCAACTTGGCACAAAAAAGTCAGCTGCTAGCCATATTAGTCCCATTTTTGCCCAACTGGAGAAGATTCAAACATTGCAATTCTTGCATGATCAGGTCAGCTGTAAAATATGTAGCAAAGCTGCCCATAGTACAGATGAGGAGAAATCATTTCCAAATTTGGGTGCAGAGAGCAACACAGACTTTAAATTTTGCACATTCATTAAGTGCCATGTTAAAGTTGCACAATAGCCAGATATTTTACAGCTAGAAGCTGTTTTGTATAACCAAATACAAGAGGGGATTATACAAAGTTGACTCGGTAAGTCGCTGCTTAGAAAACATTTTATGGTATTTCTTATAAAAGCATTATATATGAAACAAGTGTCAAGAGCAGAAAGGGAACCATTTTAGACCAACGGAGCATCAAGACAAGCAAAAGTTATTCAGAATTGGTTATTCATGAATGATTTCCAATAGCCAAAATGAAGAACCTCAATTTTATGAATGACCATGTTACACAACCACTGCTCCCCCTGGGAAAAAAAACCATTAAAAAAGTGATGCTGATGAAGAACAAGTCAACATTCATTCACATTTCAAAGCCTTCAATGAACTGGAATTTGATCTGTAGTGGTTTGAAAGACAAAATGATGAAATATGCCATACTACAACTAAGCACTGTATCCACTCTAATTCTGAGATGTTCAATTTTACGAACGCCTCAATCCCTAATCAATTTATAAAACAGGGGTTCTACAGTAATCACATTTACTGTAAGTGACCGATTAACTTTCTATCACACATTCCAAGTAGTTAGAATGCATATTCAAAAAGATCTTTAACCTTCCAAATCGGTGATCATCATTTCCTGTTTGTTCTTGAGTTTGGCCAAGTTTTTGGCTTTTTCTTCTTCTTCAGCCAGCTGAGAAGTGCACTCAGCAATTCTATCCTCCATTAGTTTCTTTTCCTAGTTGATTAAAAAAAATATATTGACTGTTAGAGTACAGAAAATGCTCTGAGGCACCAATAAAGAGTGAATGTAGGAATTCTATATAGAAGTCATGCATCTTTGTACAAGCTTTAGTTCAACTGCTTACAAGTTAGCATTACTAATCAGTTCATTATTTGGTAACTATTGGAAAGACCTCATTTTTAACAGTGATTGCTGATTTGAGATGCCATGCCAGATACATATTTTAGGTAGTACGTGCTCTGCACTTTTCTGAAAGTGCTGAGGGAAAAAAGCATACTTGAAATTGGAGCTCCCATAAAGATGCCTCAAGTTGGGTACTGAAAAATAGGGGCACTCGAAACCATAAGCCACTGTTGACAATTTAGGCCACAGATAGATATATACATATATATATATATAGAGAGAGAGAGAGAGCGCAAGAGAGAGACAGACAGACAGACAGGCAGAGATTGTTCTTGAGCAGCGCATGAATGTAAGTATGATAAATACTCCCAAAGATTCTTACTAAAAAACTTTGTATTTTTCAGTCAGCCTGTAGGAAAGGCAGCAGTAGTCCAGGCTAGGGATGATGCTTACCATTAACTGGTGGCCCAACTAGGCTGGAGCATCTCTCTGCCCGCAGTGCAGTGAGGCAGGCACGGTCCCCCGCCTGCATTGTGGTGGACTGCTCCACACAGTTAACTGGTTAAATGATGTTTAACCAGTTAACAGCCCTAACTCAGACCTGCCTCCAAAAGGCAGTCTTGGAAGGAACGAGAATACATTGAAAAACATGGTGACACTATCAGAAAGCCTGAAGTGTCCACTGAAACCTGACATTTTCTTCTAATGGGAAGGGTTTTACTTACATCACATACAGGTTTCTCACCTTCAAAAATTTGGAATTTTGGTCCTCTAGAAGTAGGATCTCTTCTTCCATCTTCTTAATTTTAGCTTCAGCAGTTACCTTTTCAAGTTGCAACTTCTGCCGAGCTCCCTCTTCCTCATCAAGTTGCTCTTCTAGGTCCTAAAAAAGCAAGTACAACTGCACCATGGTTTCCATATTCCCCACCTACTTCACGTCAATGGAAGCACAATATGGTTTGCTATCTCTGAAGGGGCCCCCTCACTTCCTAGAATAAAGCACTAACAATGAAAAGTGGCTTCAACTATAGGAGCCTTAGCCTAGTATAATGCAACTTTATACTAAACAGTCATGATCGGATGTAGTACGTGAGTACAAAGCTGTAACTGTAAATCTCAATTATAGTTAAGTCAGAAAGCTCAATGTCTGCTTTCCAACACATTCTGCACTGCTGTATGGTATATTAACTTTAATAGAGGCACCCAATGTGGCAGAATATATGGCTCCCAGGAGGAATGCAAATCACTTGGACTGTGAAATGACAGCCATAACATTGTACTTTTTTTTTCAAACCCCCCCCCCCCCCCCACACACACACCTTTTTACATCCCCCATTATATTAGGCTGAATTGATATCAAAGCTTCCACAGAGAGCACTGCACACAAGCAATCGTGTAACATTTGACACGGGCATAGCAGAAATGCTACTTCAGAGACACAAATGTAGATAGGTGGATGGGGAGGGTGCGTAAAAAGATGCAGAAACAGGAACAGTGAAAGGAGATTGCTGGACCTCAAAGGATCTAGACTCCTAAGAGGGTTTCTGGAGACTGCCATGGACACCTAGATATACATGTGAATAAGCTGATATTAAAACCACTTGTTGACACTTCAGTTGTAGTCATGGTAACATTACATTATTTTCCATTCATTTAGGCTATGTCTACACTGGCGCGATCTTGTGCCAGAAATATGCAAATGAGGCTAAACGTGGAATACTGCCGAGCCTCATTTGCATATCTAATGAGTCGCCATTTTTGCGGAAGAGGCTCTTGCGCCAGAAGGAGCTGTCTACACTGCCCCTTCTTGCGCAAGAAAAACCCTC
Organism: Pelochelys cantorii; assembly: GCA_032595735.1. Classification (NCBI taxonomy): domain Eukaryota; kingdom Metazoa; phylum Chordata; order Testudines; family Trionychidae; genus Pelochelys; species Pelochelys cantorii. The sequence continues at coordinate 28,776,711 of CM064344.1, read as the reverse complement.
TTGTGCAATGCCATTATTCCTGAAAATAATCAGCACAGCCTTACAGTATTTTCCCAACCACTTTCTCCCACAAGACTTAAGAGCTTAGGCAGTCTAAGGATGAACGTGGAAAATTTTCAAGAGCACGTCAGGGTCTTCAGGTGGCGGGTGTTCCTTTTACACCTGAAACGAGTCCCCACATCAAGTCTGGCACACAAGACAAACCACACCAAAATGCAGCCAGGAGAGTGCAAAAGAAAATCTGAGCAACTTGAAGTTAACAAGAGACTGACTTGGCACGCTTTGGTAAGATCTGGTGAATAGATTTCTCTATGATCACGAACAGGCACAAAACACTTATATTTCCATATCTGAGGCAATCCCATGTGTTAGTTCCCAATCCCCACATCACTTAAGGTAGTAAAGCTCCCTCAAGAGCCATGCTGCCATCAACTCTCCACCTGCACAGGGTGCAACTTCCATGAGATCCTTTTTATTCTGAGTCTGCATACATATCCTCAGAGAAAATCCATGTTTGTTTCAAGAAGGATGATGTTACAACCCTTACCTACTCCTCTCTCTTTTTACCAGCTATTCATACCTGTGAACATCACAGAATTTGTCCAACATGGAACCAAGATGCTAGGATATTGTTTTTCACTCCCCCGACTTTTGTCCCAAAGGAGCAACCGTCTCCATTCCTTTCATCCATTCCTTTCATTCCCTCCAGGTGAAGTTACTGGCAGTAACAATATAACCCTCATTATTTTAGTATTCTGGTCACACTTTCTTCCAATTGCATTTACTGAGACAAGTACCTGAATATGTGCCTGCATTTTTTTCTTTTCATTTTGCAACACTTGATTTCTTTCCTCTTCCTCCTCAACCCTGGATTCCAGATCATGCAGAATTTCTTCTAACTCCTGTTTCTTGGCCGCCAGACGAGCTCTCATCTCCTCAGCTTCAGCAAACAGCTCTGTCTCTGCCTGCAGCTGCTCTGCAAGAATGTTCTTTTCTTCTAAAATCTACAAATGTTCCAGAAAAATGAACACTCAAGCTTCTCTACTACACGACCAGAACACATCACATGAGAACATAGACATGATAACATTTTACAGAAGAAGTTGAAAACTAACATCTACCCTTCTCTGGTAAGTCACAGAAGTGAAAGACCTATTCTTGATCTGGTCCACCCTCTACCTCACAGTACTAGACTCTCTCCTAGGGGGTATTTTCTAAAACTTTGTCCTGTTCAGTTTTTCGTTATTCATGTGATGTCTCCTCAGTGGGAAGCTCCATCTGGTCTGCCAGGATGAAATGGTCTAAGATAATCTGAGTAACCTATTTTACTTTGAATTTTAACTCACTACTTGTAATTCCCACCTAAATGATCTTAAACAATTTACATTAAAGACATTTACATCCTTTCAATACTTGTAGACAGTCTGTCTTACACTTTAGTTTCTGCAATCAGTCTGCCCAGCCTCTTGTCAATTGTTGCTCCACTCTGAATTTCTTCTCAGTTATCTAATGTGCAGGTAACTATGCAGCTCCTTTCTATTTTCTTTTTACACTGCATACATCATCTTAGTACACATTCCTTATTTTGGGTACTTCATATGGGTCTAAGACATTGCCCATAAAGTTGAACTCTCACTTTCTTTTTCTAGGATAGGATTCTTCTACTTGGCCAAGCAAATTCTCTTTTGCATTTTTACTGCGTTTTCCAAGAGCAAGCTCAAGCCTAATTTGATATTCACTACTTCCTCCGACTCTCCTGAAATCACTATAGCTTGCACCTCTATAAAACCAGAATTTTTGACAACCAGCACCAGAGTATCCCAGCACACCCCCGGGGATAGGGGGAGCCAGGAACCCTGTGTGATGCATGGGGGGAGGCACATGGCTGAGCTGGCTGGCGGGGGGGGGGAGGGGGGGGGCCTGGAAGCCAGAGAGCCCAGTGCATGGCTCAGATGGGCTGCGGGAGTGAACTAGGAAGCCTGGTGGGGCTGCAGGGCAGGGGATAGGGCCGGCAGCAGTGGGCAGGGGTGGGGCAGAAATGATCTCTCACGGTCCAGCACAATCCTTCCTCCAGGACCAGTCAGGTCCTGAGGGTGCCAGACCAGGGAGATCCAACCTGTACTCTCATCTGGGTTTGAATGATTTTCCCTAGATTTAAATTCATTTTACTTCCTGCTCTACAGATTCTGCAATATTAACTCTTGTCTTCAGAACAACGAACAATTAAGATTTTAAAAGAGTGAGACAAACACTAATCTATGACATCATACAACACTTCTGTCCAATATGACATGCTTATATTCATCATTACTCTGATCCAGTTCCACTTAGAAACAAAAGACTTCATAAACTCCTGTTTCCTCACAACACGGGAGTGCTACAGAAAGTTTCCTGGTCTAAAAATTACTTAAAATCATACTGTTGTCACATTTTTCTGTGTTTAAAAATAAAAAGACTCCAATCCCTGCTCCTCTGTTCTGGAACAGCATGATGTGCCAAGTTTGGATCCATAGGTAAAGGAGTGAAATCAACAAGTGGTCTGGTCTCACATTGTTGTCAGTTAGGCAGGGTCATCCCAGTTTTGCTTTATATTAGCCAAGTGTTGTCCATTGTTAGCTAGGCCTCAGGCCTCAAACCAGGCCTGTGCTACATGGGCTTTTGTTTTAGGCCCTCATCTTACTACAAACATAATAGTGTTAATCACTTGCTTTGTAATGCCCGCTGTCCACAGAACTCCCACTGATGTCAAAAAGGTGTTCACACAAGAACCTAGGTCAGTACCTGACTATTAAAGACGGATTTGTAGCACAAACTTACCTGTTGATGTTTCCTCTCCATCTCCTCTAGTTCTGCTTCCACTTTTGTCTGTTTTTCTTTCACCTTCAGCAACTCCTCATCCTTGGCCTGAAGTTCTTCTTCCTGTCGAGTAACCTGCAGAAGAGGCTTCACCTGCAATGGAATCAGAAAGTGAGTTGTATGTATGGAGGAAAACGTGTAGCCTCATGTGCCACCTACTAAACACAAAGTTAATGAAAGTGACAGAAAGCAGCCAACCTTTGTGAAGACTCTCCACCACTGCCAGTGTCTTAGTTTTAGATATGCTGCACAATTCCTTTGCAGGACTTTTAATGCACTTAACTGCTGCTGCTTCTTTGCAAAGGCCCTAAAGGCAGAAAGACAAAACAAAGTATGTTTGTAGGTAGGTGATCCATTCTGGAACACTTTTAAACTACGTGCTTAATTGTCAGTGGCTAACTCAATTTATGGGCAACAGAAGGAGTGATCATTCCTTGTCTAGAGAATCAAGCTAAAACCTGTGATCAGCATTCACATTACAAAAAGCCTTTGTGATAGTCAACCCTCTGTGCCCAAAGTCCCATGAACTGCCTCAAAGACTGAATTCTCCCTGACTCCTAGAGGTGGGTCCCTCCAAGTTAGGTCTGAGACATACTGGTGAGGCAGGAGAGTTTTCGCTGCCCTATCCAGGCTATTATTTTAAAAACCTACATTTTTAAAGCTATCAATACATCACCATAGAAGCGGTAATTAAGATATTCAATTTTTCATTGTATTCCTTTGGTGTATATATAGTCATGCCAATTCTCTTCCAGAATATGATCTGAGGAAGTGGGTCTGGCCCACAAAAGCACATCATCTTTTAAAACATCTTGTTAGTCTTTAAAGTGATACATAGTTTTTCCTTTTGTTTTAGCAAGATCAGACTAACACGACTACCTCTCTATTAAGATATTCAATGGTACTGAAGATAAAATTTCAATTTCATATTGATCGCATAACTTATTCTTGGGTATTTGATGTGTCCAAAAATAAGCCAGCTGACCAAATATTGGTTAAATATTTCAAACCACTAATACAGCGGTCACCAACTAGTAGATCAGGATCCACCGGTAGATCTTGGAGCCTCTGACAGGTGATCCTGACTGGTTTGGCCAGGAAGCTATCAAGCACTGGCACTTCAGTTGCCCCTCCTGCCACTGTCATGCTGCTCCTGCCTTCTGCCTTGGAGCTGCCCTCCTGGGAGCTTCCTGCTTGCTGTGCAGGGTGTGGGAGAGAGAAGGGGGGCACTGATGTCAGGGAGTCCCTCCTCCCTCCACTTCTGTACTCTATCTCCACAGACAGAAGGGGATGGAGGGAGCTTGGCAATGCAAATCTCTGTCACTCTCATACACAGTCCTTCACTCTTATCTTCCAACCCAACACATACAAGGGGGATTGTTGTTACTACTTGCACTGCTTGCAAAGTGTGTTATTTTTGTTATTTGACAGTCTCCGCCCTGAGCCTCCATCTACACCCAACCTCATGTCCCCAACGTGTGTCCCCCTGCACCTAAACTCCTTCCCAGAGCTTGCACCCTGAAACCCCTCCTGGACCCCAATCTCCCACCCTGGGCTAAGCCCGGAGCCCCTTTCACACTCCAAATTCCTTGGAGTCTGCACCCCAGCCCCCTATCCCAGCCTGGTGAAAGAGTGAGGATGGTGGAAGAAGGGGGGGATGGAGTGAGCTGGGTGAGCCTCGGAGAAGGGGTGGAACAGAGGAAGGGCCTCAAAAGAAGGGGGAGAAGGAATCGGGACAAAGGTATTTGGGTCTGAGGTAGATCTTACATTGCACTTAAATTGAAAAAGTGATCTTGTATTTAAAAAGGTTGGAGACCACTGCACTAATATATTAGAACAGTAACATAAAGTCTTGCTCTTTTGGTCTCCAGTAGGCTTAGCCTTAGCGAGAAGGCAGGCCACCACCTCTGTCAGGACATTGTTACTGGACTACACAATGATGGTAAATCATCGGATCTTCAGCACACTTGCAGGACTGTCAATAGATATTATTTGACCAGTTTGTCAAAAAAACAAACTATTACTGCAGATTGTACCATTCACCATGAACACACTTCTTTGGGTTAAGTCTTCTTATAAATATCTATGTATTAGAACTATAAAGGGTTATGTTTTGACTTAAAAAAAAAAAAAAAAAATCTTACTACCTGGTCACTTAAGTTGCCCATTCACTCACTTTCTAGCCAGGTATCCTCTGCAGACAGCCTGGAAGAAGATGATGATGTCTGTGATTTTCAGATCCCGTTCTTCTTCTAAATGTGCCAAGACACCAGCTCGAAAAAAAATCTTACTCTGTCCAATTCTGTACAAGTTGGGATCCAGCTCCAATGCTCTGATCTAAGTGGGAGGCGAATTATTTATTTACCACAGAGAGGAAACACACACACTCATGGCTGCCAACGTTAAATGATTTACATCTAAATATTACTAAACGCTTACCATTCGTTCACATGCCTGCTTGCCATCCATAAATCCCTTAGGAATTGCATTAGGAGTAAGGATCTCATATCTGTAAGTCAAGTAAAGGACAAAGCATTGGACCCAGTATTAAATCGCCACTAGCACACTAGCAAAGTGGTACCGATTTTCTCTTTATTTCTAAAGTCAGACTTTCCTCAAAAAAAGGGAGAAGGAACTGTCAGACCCAACATTTTCCCCCAGCAGCCTGTGACAAAAAAGTGAACCATCACCATCATGTGTACAGTTTGGAGAGAAGATATTGTTTGGAGGCAGGAAGATGTTAAGCTTCCAAGAAACCAAGTCAAGGAAATCTGACATTTTAGACATTTAGATACTTTATTCTTATACTAGAGATGTAAAAATGCTTTTAAAAATGTAACCACGTAACTGCTAAAATCGTAGCAGTTGGGCCTTATGGGTGAGGCTTTTACATTCCTATCTTATACCTGTGAATACCCAGTGTTTCAGAACTAAGTACACAAAAAGAGGTGTGGGAAGTCTTTCCCTTTCCTCCTCCCCCAAAAGCTATGTGTTCAAAGTACTGATTTTTGGAAGAAAGACCAAAATAGGCCATTTACCCTGGGAAGCTCTGAATATCCAAACCCACTGGGGAAGAGCAGTGGAGGATGACTAAAAGTTTCTCTAGACAGTCTTTCATTTCAAACAGTCCATTTAAAAAAATGTATACCGCTGAAAAAGAAAGCTATACCAAAGGCAAGATTTAAAAAACAAAAACAAAAGCCATGACTGCGGGGGCAGGGGAGAGTTTAAAAGTTTGAGTTCCATTTTCAAAAGTAGCTTAGGTATCAAAACTCCTCAGACATTTTTGAGAAATGGGGCTCTGGTGCTTTGTTACAGTTTTGCCACAAAAGGACAAGATGTACTCTTATTATCATTTCAGTTCCTCTATTCCTATAATATAATCTGCATATTATAGTCAGCAGGCTTTTCTTATTAAAACCTATCTAAAGTATAGAGCCTTTGCACTCACATGCAACAGTGGTTAACAGCACTGGGCAAAGTGACAAACATGACCAACCCTTGTTCACCTTCCTACTTAAAAATAAATAAATAAACCATTTTTCTTTATGTAATCTTATTTTCAATATTAAAAAAAAAAAATCATATTCTAAAGAAGTTCCAGGAGAAACAGTGTCTCTGCTGTTTTTTAAAAAGGTCTGCATCTTGGTGCCTGTATGGAGAATGGCTGGTAGCCACACAGGAAAAGACTAAAGATAGCAAAAGAAAGATGACTAGGTTTGGGAAGGGGAAGTAGGAAGCATCACAAACACCCTTCCTTTAACACTTTAGCCTCAAATCACCCCCAGATCTCCCCGCCCCATTCCCAGTAAAGTTTAAACTAGAAAGATAACTGTAGAAACCCAGGCTGTTCATACTAGTACCTCTGTCTGAATTCCTGGAACACTATCCTGTTTGGAAATCCCTGTCGACAAATCCTTATTCCTTCTAGGACACCATTACAGCGAAGCTGATCTAGAACCAGGTGCGGATCCAGTTTTCCAGCCTGGATAAGGAGACAAAGAATACCTTGATCCTCTGAACTCACATGAAGGAAGGATAATTATTATAATTGTTCAAGACTGACTACACATGGAACACAGAAGAGATATGCTGCCTATATGAGTATCTTAAATTCACTGCCTATTTGGTAAGGAGAATACAGCAAACATAATTTATGAGGTCTCCATCCAAAACAGAGACAGTGATTTTCTGTGCAAATGTGACTAAGATCACAACACTGTGCTCAGCCCATACCCTCTTCTCGTGGTTTGGAATGATGCAGCGAACAAAGTTGGGATTAGTGTTTCGGAGAGTTGCCATGAGTTTTGTGAGAGATTCCTTGTACAGTTGCCCAACAGTACGAAACATGCCCTTCTTGGTCTTGTATGCAGAGCCAAAAGCAGTCTCTGTCATACCAGTGACTTGATCCAGGCCCACAATACGGTCCACTGGAAATGACAAGAAAATAAAATTAAGCAGATCTTAACATTAGTCAGATAAAGATATGCAGTACACAGGAGTGACAGTGCAGCAGCAAAAGCTTTGTGTAACAAATGGTAGAAGATGCTATCAATAGACAAGGCAGTCACAGCATGTATTTGGGACACTACGCAGAAGCAGTGGAATTGAAAGCCACAGGTTTACATGGCAGGATATTGTAGCTTTGACAACATCCAGCTCTTTATTTCGAAGTTCTATAGGCACCAATAAAGCCATTGTCTTTATTTTAAGTGACCTTTTTTGACTGATGAGCAAAAGAGAATTATTTGGAAACTGCAGATTATGAATGATGTGAAAAACGCTTAAGTAAGGCAAAATAATTTAAGCCTGAAAAACTGAAACTGAACTGCATGGACTCTACACATCTCCTAAATGAGAATAGTGATATATATGTTCTATACAGATTGATATAATTAAATAAAAGCCCTGATGTATACTGGAGACTAGCTGAAAAGACATTTCCTTTCAGCTGCTCTAAATATGGGCATGCTTTCAGTGAAAGAAAGGGGAGATGAATATACCAGAGTTTTGCAAGGCCTTAGTTATTTTACCAGGTTATGTCAACTTGCACAGAATTCCTCAGCAAAATGTGCAATAGGCTTAAAGTATAAGAACTGCACAGCATTTCATAAAAGTGTTCAAATATTGCAATAAACTATCAAAATAGAGACTTCAGATTAGAAAAAAATTCAAAAAACATTCAGTATCTTAACTTTCTACTAGGTATCACTATAGCCTTTTCTTCATGAAGTGTAGGTCTGAATGTAACTCAAAAGCTAAGTTTCCAAAGTGAACTAACTCTAGACACCCTTTCTATTCTTATTTCTCATCCAAAAAGGCAGCTCAATACCTTAATGCTGGGAGCTGGCATTTCTTATTATTGAGCTCTTATATAGTATGCATTCTTAATTAACATCAAGTCCAAGCTAACCATTTAGAAACAAGTACTTGGACTCTGAAAAAATCTATTTAAAAATAGACATGTAGGTTTTAACAAAACAATGCTTGCAGAATTGGTTCTGTGTACTTATTTCATAAAACACTGTCATTTATGAAACGTATCTCTTTCAAATTTCTCATTTTCATATTACATAGGTTCATACATTCCAACCTCAGATGGGAACACTGATCATCTTGTTTGACTTCCTGTAGATCACAGGCCACAGAACTTCACCAAAATAATTTTTAGAGCTGATCTTTTAGTAAAGCATCCAAAATTTAAATAAATAAAAGTCGCCAGTGTTAGCGAGTCCACCATGGCCACTGGTAAATTATTAAAATGGCTAGTTACTTTGTTAAAAAAATTATCACTTATATCCAGTCTGAACTTGTCTAGCTTTAGCTTCCAGCCATTAAATCATGTTATACCTCTGACAGGCCTGCTGATGGAGGAGTGGGAGCAGCTACCCAGCTGTTTAAAAGGGCCCAGGGCTTCCAGCCACTGCCTCTACAGCTGAAGTGGCAGCAGCTAGAGTCCCAGGCCCTTTAAATTGCTGGCAGAGCCTTGGATGGTGCATGCCAAGTGGCACTGAAGAGCTTCCTAGGGGAGATTTGTCCCCAGCCCCACCCTTCTGTCTGAGCACTCCACCCCTTCTGGGGGGCCTGGAACCAGCCACCCCACCATGCACAGGGCCCAGTAAAGGCTGTTGGCCACCCTAACCTCTGACTGATAGGCTGAAGAGTCCAATATTAAATATTTACTCCCCAGGTAGTATCTGTAGCCTTGTAGATCGAGTCACTCTTCCCTTTGTTAAGCCAGCTACAGAGATATCTTTGAGTCTATCACTCCTAAGACAGGTTTTCTAATTCTTTAATCATTCTTGTGGTTCTTCTCTGAACCCTTTCCAGTTTATCATCAACATCCTTCTGGAACTGTTGACACCTGACCGGGATACAGTATCCAGCAGCAGTCATATCAGTGCAAAATACAAAGGTAAAATAACCTCTCTGCTCCTATTTATGCATTCCAAGATTGCATTAGCCTGTTTTGGCAACAACATCACACTGAACTTCTGTTCAGCTGATTACCCTGTGAAGCAGTGACTCTGAAAAAGATTTGTGGGTCATGGTGGATAGACTTCTCCATTCTGCAAGTACCATTTACACTGTTCTATTGCTCAAGTTGAAAGTAGAATCTGAATGTTTATGGCATAATGAGTATGGACAATATGGTCACCATTTAGAAAGTGCAGCTCAGTGACAAGCAAACAAAGTAAGTGGAAACTAGAGCCCAAATCTTACAGCTAGCTATTTAAATTAAGCATGTGGTTTAGTTGAGTAGTTCCACTAGAGTCAATGGGACTACTCCTATATGTGAGCAAACATGCATATAGAGGCTTATGTCCTAAACGTTTAGCTGAAAACAGAATGCACACCTAAACCAGAAGTGGGATTCAAAGATCTCTTTAGCCATACAACAGGATATGCAAGAAACCAGCAGTTTTTCAAATATTAGAAAGATACTGTGTGCAAATGAACAGCAACAACTGGACACACAAACTTGCATTTTGTGTGATTATGATAATTGAAAGATCTAACTTGGGTTATAGCAACACAATTTTAATATCTAGTTACACCTGAAAACTACAAAAAAAAGACTGTTCTTCAAACTATTAAAAAAAGACACACAGGTAAAATAATGTCAAATGACCCATGAAATACAGTGGTAACGTAAACATTTCAGTAGCCTTGGAAAACTCTACAACAGTGTCTCTCAACCAGTGGTATGAGTACCCTTAGAGAGAAGTCTGAGGGAATACGTCAACAACTGAAATTTGGAGAAAACTGAATTTTTGTTTTAAGTTTTACAGCGTTTTATTATTTTTTGTACTTTTTACACCCAAAAATTTCAACGCCCACCTGCTACAATTAAGTTGCTTAACAAAACAGTAGAAAAAAAATTGTGTGTGTCTGAAAACTGTAGGTATTGGGGGCACTTACTACTATTTTTTTAAAAGGGGTACTTTATAAAAAAAGGTTGAGAAACACTGCTCTACAACATAAATTCAGTCTTACTTAAGGAAACTGAAAACAATGAGAAGTAATGTAAAGCAAAACTTCAACATAAGGGTACCTATTGTAAGTGGGTTTTTGTTTGTTTTTGGTTTAACTTTCACAAACTCTCAGGGGTAGAAAGTACTATTTTAAGTGTTCTGGATAAACTTTCTTATAAGGACAAACTGCAAATATTCACTCAATTCCTCAAAAAAAAAACAACACACACCACCACACACCGAGGGAGAATTTGTAGAAAGAGAAAACAGCATTATCGAGCGCTATAAAGTGAAAGCAAGTTTAGAGGTTTGAAGTGAGTCCCTTGCAATCCACTGTCCAGGTGAACGTGTGAATATTTACATAAATGGTATGTGTCAAATTACTTTAAGCACGTAAGTGTTAAAATACTTTAGTATTTTTCTCAAAAACTGGGCTGTGAACAAAGATGAAAATACTGAAAAGCTTACAAGTAATTTCAAATATCTGAAGCTATCAGAGTATTTTTCTATTGGGGAAGCAAGTAAGCATCTCAAATAAAACTAAGAAACAGTAATAAAGCATTTCAGATTAAAAGGTTTAAGGATAGTGCATAAAATAGAAGCTGTTATATGTATGCAATAGCAATTGAATAGGTATGCACTCAAAGTCACTTGCCTTATGGAGGCATCTAAATTTAGCATGAAATGAATGGATCGTGCAAGCCTACAAGCAAAAATGGTTTTCCTGTAGGTACACTCCTGCCTTTAGGAGACCTATGATTTAATATACATTCACCTGGTGCATCATGAAGACCAGTTACATTGTCATAGAAAGATGCTCTTTGAATATTCTGAATCTCTAAGGTAGAGAAACAGCAAAAACAGAAAGACAGAAGAGCAGATACACAAGACACTTCAGTTAGTACACAGAACATATTTTAATGCAAGCAAACTTTAAATTGTGCTACAAAAGCAATTAGGCAACACATATTCCATGCAATTTAAGTAATCTTTAGATTCAAATTCTGAATATTAGAACTGACGTGTTTTGAGGGGAAGTGGATTTACTTGAAAGGAAAAAAAATTTAAGACGACAGATTTCAGGCTAATATATACACTTCATCTGTAGCTGAATCACAAAAAGTGTTCTTCAGCCTATAGTTAAATGGGAAACTCAGTACTGAGCATATTGCTTAGGTGTCTTCTGTTTCAAAACAGACAATGGTTTACTCCCAAAAATGAAAGTGTAGCATAATACATACTAAAATATATATAAAAAAAATCACTGTTCTTGCAAAGTGTTTATATGGTTAACTGTGCTTCCTTATTTTAGTGGGAATTCTGAAATATGATGCTTCATCTGATGTGCAGATAATTAGCTAAATGGCAATGTCAAGTCCACGGGGATAATACTGCTTAAAGTGTTTTAATATGATACTTGCAATTTGCTTGAAAAAGATATAGGCATATGGTCCACTATTACTGACACAAAGCCCAATACAATGTGTTTTCATGAAAACATTGTTAAGCAGCAGCACAACCAAAAGTGGCACCGCCTGTTGCTCTTTATAGCAACTCTGAATCTAACGCCAATGAAGACTTTCAGATACGACTCTCAGGCCTGGTCTAAACTACATGGGAAGGTCAAAATAAGATACACAACTCCAACGTATCTTAAATCCCCATCCATATGGCAGGAGGTCAATGGGAGCAAACGCTCCTGTTAGCTTCCCTTACTCCTTGCGAGGAGTAGGAGTACCAGCATTGACGGGGGCCCCTTTAAGTTCGATCTAGTGGGTCTCTACTGCACCTGTTAAATCAAACCCCAGAAGATCGACCGCAGCAGCATCAATCTTCCATATAGTGTAGACAACCCTCACAGTAATAGTCAATATATGGCAATGAAAAAGCAGCTAAATTAAGAGATCGTATATGCGCACGGGACTAAATTCAGGGTCTAGGGAACAAATCAGCTCCCTCTGCTTATAATTTTGGCTGTTTGATCAGGATAAAGCAGCTATTATTTTCAACTACAGATCAGGAAAAAGAGTATAAAAACGAAACCCATCCAAACAAGAACACACTTCACATTCTAATGAAATCTGAACTTAAATACAGTATATTCTCTTACCATCCTTCCAAAGCTCTGCAACAAATTTGTCAGAAGACTGATGCAAAAGGGTAGCCACATTGTCATTCAGAGGGTCCATGTTCTTCATCAGCCACTCATCTGCCTTGTAGTCTACCTGTAAAAAAAGCAAGCAAAGTTACCCAAGGTGAGTTACTGGGACACTGCTAATTTGGGTTTTGTTAAACAGAAAACGAGAGAGTTTACAAAAAGCGAATTGCTAAGAAAATACCCTGTAAACAGTGTTCTCTGAATTTTCCTCTTCAGTACTTTCAAGGGAGTGTTATAGCCTTTTTTCCCCCTTCAGTTGATGTTTATGTGGCTGAGTGTGCTGTCAAAGGAGAAACAGACTAAGTGCTATCAAATGTAGGGATGTTGATATTGGGTAATAGAATAACTGAGTAACCACATGAATTCTTATCGGTTACTCAACTATTCAACAGTCCCTGGGGTGGGGCCAACAGCCAGCGTGCTCCAGCTCCCCTACTAGGGAGCAGCCTGCCACCCCACACTGCTGCCCCTATATCAGAGGCAGCAGCGCAGGGTGCCTGGCAGGAGCTGGCTGGCAAGGGAAGCCAGTCTAAAAACCAGCTCCCAGCACAGACCGGCTGCTTACTGCCCTGCATTGCTGCCTCTGATACAGAGGCAGTTGCGTGGGGTGGCAGCAGCCCCTGCGTGCAGGGAGTCAAAGCTCCCCACAAACAGTGGCTGCTACCACGAAGCAGCCTCTGCCTGTGATGAGCCCAGGCTCAGTGCAGACAGAGGCTCTTCCAGGAAATGCGGAACAGCCTCTGACCGTGTGGAACTCGGACCCCCCACAGACAGGAGCTACTTTGTGGCAGCTTCCCTTGGGGCAAGTGGAACCACCAAGGCGATGCTGGGGGAAACCAGCTTAAGCCTGCTTCTCCCTCCCTTGCTGCTTCTATCAGAGGCAGCAAGGGAGGGGAGAGGAAGAAATGTGAGTAGTCGACAGGATTAACCGATTAGCCTAGGCTAATCAGTTAATCATCTAGTCGACTACATGTTGATATCACTATAAAAGGCATTTTCAGACATTAAAGTTTGTTTTTGTTTTTTTTGAAAAAGAGAGTTTGCTTTTACTCTCCACATTTTTCCATCTTATTTGCTGGTTAGAGACACAAAGTGAGTGAGGTCAGTGTCAGATTTATGCACAAGCTAAGTAAAATACAGTTCAGGACATCAGATTATGAGGGGCCTCTAAATACAAAGAGATTACCAGTTTTTAGTTGCATTGTCAACTATATACTGGTATATATGCAAATATAAAACTTAATTATTCCTATTTTCATTGTCCTTTCTGTTGGATTAATACACTTTTTGGCAATGCTATGGGGCCTCCTAAATATGAGACAGTTTAGGGCCTCAGCATGTCTTAATCTGGCCGTGGGTGAAATAGTATCTTTCATTAGACCAACTTCTTCTGATGAGAGCCAAGCTTTGATGCTTGTAACAATGGTATGTAAAACGTTTTCAGACAAGTTATTGTTAAGAAGAGGGTTTACTGTGGAAACATCAAAATAACTAATGTAAAAGAAAAAGATTCCAATTAGTGCAACTAAATTACAAAGACGAGTAAATTAAGTATTGGTTGCAAATAATTGATACTTTTAGATTTGGATGACTATTGCAATTAGACAAACTGTTATTTAACAATACTGTAAATAAAGAACGCATACATCTTGATAGTCCCACAGAAGACTGAGGTGATATTAGAAGTACAGCTCAGCAGCCGAATACCGTTTTCCAGTTAATCTTTCAAGACCACAATTTCAGAAGTTAGATGCCCTAGATACCTTTACAAATTTGAGCATCAGCTCATAGAAAGATATCAGTCTCCCAAAAAGGACTTAATGCTGCCAAGATTTCACCAACTGTGAGACTCCATACATTTTTTATTCCATAATTTTGAAAGTTTAAATCTCTTCAAGTGAATCTGTTTAATATCTTCTTGCAGTTCTGCCACTATAGCTTCTGATCCAGTAACAGGGATTTTAATACAGCTTTCACAAGTATCTTTTTAACAAGAAAACTAAACTGTTCCTCTATTTCAGCTTGTATGCATGTAGCTGAATATTGATGAAGCTTAAGCAGATTTTCCTAAAACTAATCTATTTACAACACAACAGTACATGTTGGTCAACATACAACCCATACCTTCCCTGCATAATGAATAATACAGAAGTCAGCCTTGTCTTTTAGTTGTCTTGGTTTTTGGAATTTGGAGTGAGTTCCTTGTTCTTGGACCAATTTTTCCACAAATGTCTTGTCAGTTGCTTTGGGGAACCAACATTCTTCATCCAGCAAAGCCAGCACACCAGGAGGGTTTGCCTAATCAAACAAATAGTTGATGGATTTAAACAAGAATTCACCACAATTTCTGGTATTATACTTTTAATGAAGTCCTTTTAAATAATCTTATACACCACCCCTTTACAGTTCGAGGGGAGGAGGGGAGAACGAAAAAAGTTTGAGATTTCATTTGCTCAAGTCCCATTTTATTTAAATGCACTCAACCAAGGACAAACATAAGACAGACTGTAATGAGTTCAAAGAAATTAATTCCATATTAGACTATCTACACATACTGTACATACTGAAAAACTTGCTCACTTCTACAGTAATCTCTCATACTTTGTGTACAATAGCGGAGTTACAGAACTCAAATAAAAGCCTTATATGAACAGCAAAGTTTTACATAAGTATATATGGTTTTATGCATCCTCCTTACCCTGGTATCAGAACACTTCTCAATATTTAGCAGATTTATTCCTCAATGTTTAGCATATTTACCCTCACCATCTTTATGAAGCAGAGAACAACTATTTTTTCATTTTACAGGAGCTGATTAGTTTGATGGTATCAGTTCTCTTTCCCAAGGGAACCAGATTCCTACATACAAGTCTTAGGGTACGGGGGGAAGGATAGAGGAACTAATTTACAAAGGGTTACACTTTAAAACAATTCATTATGAATTTCCAACTCTCCACATTTTACAATATATGACTGAGGCCATTCCATGTCATGTGCCATGCAACTTTGTTACTGGAAGATTGAGGAATTTTGGCTCTTAAACATGAGAAGGCTTAGCATATATCATTCTAAATATTGTTTACAGTGAAAACGTGCACATTTCTTCCCTCAAACTTTACAACAGGCAAAATTCCAAGGAGACAGAATCTGAATTCTCTTTTTGGATCTGCACAATCATAGTGAAAATGTTTTTTTTAAGATTTCCCTCCCTGCAAACTAACTTTTAAAGAACTGGTTTGTTGGACATTTGCTGCTCTGGATACAAGCATAGCATTACATGCAGCAAAGGAATATTAAAATGAGTTAAAAAATATAACTTCTAACAATTGCAGCTCAAGTTAGGGGAAAAAAGTCAGAAAACTGACTCAGATGAAAACACTCATCACAACCTTCATTATTATGCCACTGATCATGATTTTTGTGCATGTCAGCCTGCAAACTAGGTTCTAGGTAGGGATGTTAAGTAACGGTGAATTACCATCAACTAATCAGGTAGTCGATGGGGAGGGGGCACTCGCTACCACCACTGCAGATCTTCACTTTAAATGTGCAGAGCCACAGGCGATTAGCTCCCAGGCCGATGCAAGCCATGACTCAGTCAAGTACTCACTCAACTAGTCACTTACATCCTTAATCCTGGGATTAAAAAAACATTTTCTTAAGCGGAGGGGAGGAACTCCTTAGCTCTGTTTTGTACTTCCTGTGAGGATGGTGCTCTAGAGATGTTCCATAATGATGCCCTATCTAAAAAACAAGTGTATGTTGAGCATTATCCAGATGATCAAGTAGGGAAGTGGGAATAGCTACTCAAGATAGGTGCTCTTTTCCTGGACTCTCATGCTCCTTCTCATACCATCTGTAGTTAATTGGAATGGTCTACTGTTTCCCAAGATTAGGGAACAGGAAGGGTCCTTTAGACAATTGCAATTAGAAGACAGTGTCCCAAAGGACACTTCTTCAGTTTCTTAAAAGACCCAATCAAACACAAGGCAGATTTATAAGGTGAAATTCTGGTCCCATTGAAATTGATGGGAATTTTACCACTAACATCAAAAGGGGCCAGCGTTTCACCCTAAATCTTCAAGAGTTTCAAGGTTGAGCCACCACATTAAGCACCATAACACCATGACATGATTAGGCTGGAAGATGAGCAATGAGGACTTGGCTGGTATTAGAAACAATATAAATAGTAGATCAAGGTATTTAGTTCCATACGACAAGAACAATGCACTCTATTCCTCACATACAAACGGACACAGGATTACTTGACAGTGGGCACAGGTCACTAAAATTAGTATAAAAATAATGGGATTCGGTCTTCAAGTTAATCCAGGTCCTGAGACTGTTCCACAAGAGGGCCTGTACCTGGTCCAGAAATCAATCAAACAAACAAAACCAAACCCCCCAAACTTACAGGTCTTTCTATTAAGTCAATGCAGGGTTGCAGATCAAGTCCAAAATCAATGAAGTTCCATTCTATGCCCTCACGCTGGTACTCTTCTTGTTCCAAGATAAACATGGTGTGGTTGAACAGCTGCTGCAACTTCTCATTGGTGTAGTTGATACAAAGTTGCTCAAAAGAGTTCAGCTGCAAAATATTTAGAGAGTTAGAAGAATAACTTGATGGCAGAATTTATAAAATATCATCTGTTACATTTGTGAGTAGAATTGGTAGGGCAAAAATCTGATCGTATTGGGGGCTAATATGCTAACATCCAATAAACAAAATGTTTTTAATATATTAAGACCAATTTTTATATAATTTCAGACCAAAAGTTTGATTTACCCACAAGATGTTATTCTTATCTGCAGTATGCTCTGACTGCTATATTACAGGAAAAATCCACAACTGCAGACAAATGGTCACACAGGGGCATGCAACTCTGATTAGAATAGAGACCTGTGGCTTTAAACATTTGGAATAAAAAATTAGCCTAGCCAGAACCTTAATACATTGCCAACTAATCAAATCTGTCTATAGATTTTAGAAGGGCAAATCTGTCTGTCCACCCGTGAATCGGTTTAAGAATTCCTCCTAACCAGTAAGAGCTAGGACCACCAAATTCAGTATGCCACTTCCTCTTCTCCTAACTTAAAGGAAGATCAGGGTTTGGCTGTGCTAGGGAAAAAAAAGGAAGTGCCTGGAATGGGACTGTTTTCCCTAACATGGAAAAGAAGGGGACTGTTTGGAGGGATGCCATACTACAGAGTGACCACTGGGGGCAACTGCACTACCAAGCTGGGGCTAGGGCTTGTCAAGGGGCCAGTTAATTTGCTCCTACCCCAACCTCCATCCCCCTGACCTTGGCCACAGCACTGCAGGGAGGGAGCCCGGCCACAAAGGGGTGGAGGGGGAGAAAAGGCCCCTGCCGGACGGCTCCCTCTTATCCCCCCTCAGACTGGGAAGGAGGAGTGCCACCAGGGCTGGCCTGCACAGCCTCCTTCCTCTGCCCTGGGAAGTGCTGGTGGGGCCAGCCTACAATCCCCACCGCCCCAGGCACCTGAAAACAGGCCACTGGGCAGGGTGTGCAGCCCCCGTGCACCCCAGGGACAAGCCGGTGGGCAGGATGTGAGCCTCCACCCCACCCCTGGCCAGCCCTGAGAGAAGCTGGGGGTGGGGACAGCCTCCGAGCCTTCCTCCCCTGAGCCTCCCACCCGCCTCCTTTCAATCTGCTGCCCAACTCCCACAGCCCCACACCCTATCCCCGAGTCCCTTCATGCCCTGAGCTCCTCCTCACCTTCCCTCTTTTGCACCCCCCACATCCTTAGCCCCTGCCCTGAGCCTCTCATCAATACTGCACCCGGACTCCTACACCCCCATGCTCTCTGCCTCTAGCCCTGAGCCCCCCACATCCACAAGGTTCTGCCCTGACTCGTGCACCCGCCACACCACTAGCCTCATGCTCTGAAGGACCTGGGTAACACTCAGTAAGTCTTCCAGTGCTTTATATAATTTTTACAGCACATTGCTTTACAAGTACTTTACAATTTGATTGTTAGCAACAAAGGCTATGTACAAAGTGACAGATGGAAACCAGAATTTCAAACCATTTAGTAGTTTCCTATAACTGGCTCTTTGGCATACCTCAAAGATTTCAAATCCAGCAATATCCAGAATTCCAATGAAAGATGCACCCTGTCGTTTTGTCCTATCCAGGGCTTTATTAATGCGGTGAACAAGCCAGCGGAAGAGGCGCTCATAGGTGGCTTTTGCCAAGGCTTCCACTGCAAAGTCTGCCTAACAAAGTTACAATGTATTAAACATTTATTTCTTCTCAAGGAGCCATCAAAAGAACAAGGAGATAGCAGTTACTTGTAATAACATCTAAGTGAACTCAGCAAGTTTACTGCAGTTAATTCCACTTACGAAAGAAAACAAGAGCAGAAATACTACATGATTGATTAAAAGTTACACATTTTAACCCATTGTCAACAACAAAATGGCACTGGAATCAAGATCAGTGGAAGGTCAAGGAAAGGGGAAAAGTTGTTACTCTCTACAGAGTCTTAGTTTTTTTTGCCATTGAAGAAAATACTAAAACAGAATAAGAGGCAACAAAGAACAGATTTAAATAGGAGCTAGCCTCAACAGAGTTTCCTGACCAAGCTGAAAAGTTATTTTGGATTAATTGTAGCTTCATTTTATTTTTATACGACAGAACTTACTTGTTCTTTGGTTTGAGCTTTCTGAACGTAGTCTCTGCCAACTTTAATGCGTGGTGTCAGTATAGCTCGAGTAAATTCCATTACATTCATTCCCAGTAGATGGCAGAGTTTCTGTGCAACTGAGGTTGAAAGTAATAAAGTTATTCACTTAAATACCCCATACTCTTCAGAGCAACTGGCCAGAACATTAAGGAAACAGGCCGTAGAGAACTTGAATCAATAGCTGTTTCAAATGATTCTACTCAATACTGAAATCAGAAAAAGTACTCAACCTCGTGACAAAAATAAAATGTCCCTATCATTACAACTAGTGTCTATAAGGAATCCCAGAACCTGGAGGAGTACATATAACATATTAGTGAATCCCTGTTTGAGTGCAGCAAATACCAGTTTAGCTCAGAAAATTGTTAGAAAGCCCTGAGCTGAATATTGTTGGTTTTTAATGAAAGCTCATTCATTTGTCTGATTTAATATACCAGATGCCAATGAGTGTACGTCTACGCCGCAGCTAGTAATGTGCATCCCTCTTTGGGTAGACAAGCCTGCTCAGACCTCCTAAGCATACACTTCGGTGGCGAGCCAAGTTGTGGTTGGCTACTTGGGGACAACCATTGGCTACCCCACTATTTTAGTGGATTTGCTCAAGCAGAGCACTAGTACTCATATGCCTACTCAAACTGGGAAGCAGGCTCCATGCTGTAGTGTAGACACATGGCTGATTAGAGAAACTGCTATGTTTCAGTGCAGGCAGGCATACCAGTGCCATTGCAATGGCCTTTTGGTGATGGGCCACATCACAGCAGTCACTGAAACAATGCTTTCACCTAAGCAACTGGTATAAGAATATTGGAAGCAGAACATCAAACTGAAAGGACCAATGATTTTTCCTAGGTTGGCAACACATACACTACTTCTACTTTATTTTCTTTCAATACCAATCCTTTTTCCTATGCATATTTTCTATTAATAGATTGGGTGTTTGTGACTTAAGAGTTCTAAAAATGAATCTGACACACACTACATTCTTAGCCCTGGGGCTAAGTGTTCTCAAATGTGCCAGCTTCTACACTTTCTCAGAAGGAAATCTAGCAAATGAATACTTTAGTCCCTCTCATCTTTCCATTATGATGATTTGGCATCTACCCCAATTTTGTCTTAAAAAGAAAAGGAAACCCTTTTTCTGGGGTAATCTTAGAATGGGAACATCAGAATCAATACTAATGAACACACCCTTTTCTTCCATTCCCTTTGCTATTACAGAAGATATTTCCCAACCCCTAAAGCCCTAGATTCTGTGCTTGGTCATGTACTTTTCCACATGGGTTTACATCAAACATTCAGAATTATGATTTCAGTCTACTGCAATGCAGGAGAAAATGGATGTTGAGTACAGCATACTAAACAATTACTTGAAAATACAAATATGGGTGTCTAGAGCTATGGTATTTCATTACAGATACATGAACAACATGATGAGTAACTAATACTCAGTTAAAAGCAAAAATCACACGGACAGCCTGGATTCCAAAGAGGTTAATCTCAATGTTTTAGAGGAGCTAGGTTACATTTTGAGAGAACATATGCATTGACTCTTCTACAGGTTGAATCTCTCTCAACTGGGACTCCCTGGTCTGGCAGGACCACAGATGTTGACAGACTAAAGAGACCCAGAGGCAAGAGGCCTGTGGGGGCCAGGAACACAGCCAGGCTGGCTTCAGGGAGACCAGTAACAGGAGCCTGGCTGAGCCTGTAGCAGGGTGATCAGAACGTCCGTGGACTCCGATAGGGCAATAGTCTGCTGTGGTGGGGCCAGAAGCCCCTTCAGTGGGACCACAGGGCTGCCACAGCAAGGCTGGCAGACCCAGAAGCCCAAGCAGCAGGGCTGGTGCTGCCCCAGTGGGGCTGACAGGATCAGGAACTCTGGCAGCTGAGCAGCAGTCTGTTAAGGGGATGGGAGGGGAGGTGGCGGGAGTCCTGGTGGCAAGACCATGGGCTGGCAGGGCCGATGCTGCTGCGGTAAGGCTGGTGGGGCCCGGAGCACCAGCAGTGGGGAAGTGGTTTGCCACAGTGAAGCTGAGAGCCCCAGCAGTGGGACCGTGGGCTTCCGTGGCAGAGCAGCAGGGCTGAACGTGAGCGGGGAGCCAGCCAGGAGGCCAGGCCAAGAATGGAACCAGGCTGGGGAGGCTGGTGGCAGGGGAACAGAAATGACCTCTTCAGTCTAGCAAAATCCCTTCTTCAGGACCACTCAGGTCCTGAGGGAGCTGAATCAGGGAGATCCAACCTGTAGGTGACATGAAAGGAAGGTGGTGTAGCTGTAAGCTTGATTAATAGATTCTTGTCAATTGACAGGACTATCCTACCATGTTTTCAGCCTGTTTCACCCTGAGAGTAAAGGAAATGCAACCATCTTGCTTGCTTAAATAATTTTATCCTTTAAGAGAATTGGGGGAGAGGGTAGATTTACAGCATACCCACAGTACTTGCCCTGACCAATCTGCCTTCCTCAATGTAATTAAGATGTGCTTGTTTTCCTCCTCAGTCTTATTTTAAAAATTCTCTTAATCCTTTAAGGGCATGTCTACACTACCAAGTTTTGTCACCACCACCACCCCCTTTTGGCGACAAAACTACAATAGCATTCACACTGCCATGCAACAAAAGTTGAAAAAAACCACACAGTTCTGGCAACAAAAAAAATTCACTTTTACAAGGGTCTATCAAATACTGACTACCCTCTGAAGTATTATAATGAAAAAAATAAATAAATCACTGTGATACCACCCTGTCATTTCAGAAATAATACTGTCTAAATTCTATGTTTCTTATATTCTGCCACTTCACAAAGGAAGTTTGCCTAGCTTCGGGATTCTTTTTGTTGGCAAGATAACTACTGTCAAGAACCAAAGATTTAAGGACACCCTTTTTTCCTCCTGGGTGTTTAAGTCTTTGCTGAGATGCAATTAATGAGGCTACAACAGAAATGATTGTTCAAAGTTAAGGAGCAGTATAAAGAGCTTTAATAGTTTATGGACTTCAGTAGACAGAAGTTGCAATGCCTGTGTGAAAGAGTATAAGATGAGTAGACGATGGGAGAGTTTTAGTAGTTCCAGTTTACTAATTATGGCCTCTCTCTGGCAGAGAGCTTTATAGAGGAAATTCAGAAAAAGAGACTGACTTTAGAGGATATATAATGCACAAATTATAAACAGAAACCTACAACTAATGTCATTAAATGGCACACAATATAACTAGTTTACCTGTATTTTCTGGCATGGAGGCCTGATCAGTGTTTCTTTCCTTCTTGAAAGAAATGTTACCAAATTGGAGTACTGAAGACACCACTTTCAGCATTGCTGTGTTAAAAGAAAATACCATATCTTTCTTTTAAATTCACCCCTCTCTCCAATCTTCAGCATGCATTCAAAACTAGTTATTATTGTACTACGTAGCACAATTTTTCTTGCTTCTAAGCCAATTTCAGTTTAAATTGGAAGATTTAAGTTTGGTTGTCAACATTTGCTTTTTATTTTTTGTAATTTTACACAAAAAGCAAATACACTGAAAAATTTTTTAAAAAGACTTAACTTACACAAGATTTCCTCATGAGAAAACCCCATGATGTGCATGGCTTCCATAGTTTCTTGAAAGTTATCCTTATCTTGCTGTCCAGGAATGGGAATATAACCATTGGACAAAAATCTGTAATTGTTAAATCCTTCAAGTAGCAAATCAGCTGTAGTGGAGGAAAAGTAAAAGCTTTCTGCACAAGGCCAATATTTAAACAAAACAACAACAACAACTTAAACAAATGGCTACCAGATGCATAAGCATTTAAACAAAAAAGGATTACAATCAGTTATCCCAAGTTAGGAACTAGTTCTTCAACACACTTCCATTTTTTGTAGAGTTCCAGAAGCCTGCTTCCTATGATCTTTAATATAAAAGCCCAGTAACCAACAGCTTTAAGCTGCCTTTGTAAATTGTTGGATTAGCTCCTTGCATTGGGCATGAACAGGATCCTGTTCTACATAGGGGTTACTGCATTACTGCTGTGATCCTCCATAGAATCACAGAACTGGAAGAGACCTCAGGGGGTCATCAAATCCAGCCCCCCACCCAAGGCAGGACCAAGCCCAACTAAATCAACCCAGCCAGGGCTTTGTCAAGCTGAGACTTAAAAACCTCTAGGGATGGAGATTCCACCACCTCCCTAAGTAACCCATCCCAGTACTTCACCACCCTCCTAATGAAATAGTTTTTCCTAATATCCAACCTAGACCTCTCCCACTGTAACTGGAGACCATTGCTCCTTGTTCTGCCATTCATCACTACTGTGAACAGCCTTTCTCCATCCTCTTTGGAACCTCCCTTCAGGACATTGAAGGCTGCTATCAAATCCCCCCTCACTCTTCTCTTCTGCAGACTAAACAAACCTAAACCCTTCAGTCTCTCCTCATACGTCATGCGCTCCAGCCCCCTCATCATTTTGGTCGCCCTCCGCTGTACCCTTTCCAATACATCCACATCCTTCCTATAGTGGGGGGCCCAGAACTGGACACAATACTCCAGATGTGGCCTCACCAGAGCTGAATAAAGGGGAATCATCACTTCTCTGGATCTGCTGGCAATGCTCCTCCTAATGCACCCCAATATGCCATTAGCCTTCTTGGCTACCAGGGCACCCTGTTGACTCATCTCCAGCTTCCCATCCACTGTAATCCCCAGGTCCTTTTCTGCAGAACTGCTACTTAGCCATTCGGTTCCCAGCCTGTAACAATGCTTGGGATTCTTCCGTCCCAAGTGCAGGACTCTGCACTTGTCCTTGTTGAACCTCATCAGATTTCTCTTGGCCTAATCCTCTAATCTGTTCAGGTCACTCTGGACCCTATCCCTGCCCTCCAGTGTATCTATGTCTCTCCCTAGCTTAGTGTCATCTGCAAACTTGCTGAGGGTATTATCCATCCCCTCGTCCAGGTCATTAATAAAGATGTTGAACAAAACTAGTCCAAAAACAGATCCTTGGCGCACTCTACTAGAAACCGACTGCCAACCTCACATCGAGCCGTTGATCACTACCCATTGGACCCGACAGTCTAGCCAGCTTTCTATCCATCTTACAGTCCATTTATCCGATCCATATTCCCTTAACTTGCTGGCAAGAATACTGCAGGAGACCGTATCGAAAGCTTTGCTAAAGTCAAGGTATATCACATCCACTGACCTTCCCATATCTACAGAGCCAGTTACCTCATCATAGAAACTAATCAGATTGGTCAGGCACGACTTGCCCTTCATGAATCCATGTTGACTATTCCTGATCACTTTCCCCTCTTCCAAGTGCTTCAAAATGGATTCCTTGAGGATCCCTTCCATGATTTTTCCAGGGACTGAGGTAAGGCTGACTGGTCTGTATTTCCCTGGATTGTCTTCCTTCCCTTTTTTAAAGATGGGCACTACATTTGCCTTTTTCCAATCTTCCGGTATCTCTCCCAATCTCCACGACTTTTCAAAGATAATGGCCAAAGGCTCCGCAATGACGCTTGCCAATTCCCTCAGTACCCTCGGATGCATTAAATGGATTTGTGTATGTTTAGCTTTTCTAAATAGTTCCTAACTTGTTCTTTCCCCACCTAGCTTTTCCCACATCATCTGTCACTAGGTTACCTCCCTCATCCAGTAAGGGCCCCACACCCTCTCCGATCACCCTCTTATTGCTAACATGCCTGTTGAAACCTCTCGTTATCCTTCACATCCCTTGCTAGCTGCAATTCCAATTACGCTTTTGCCTTCCTGATAACTCATTCTCAAGCAATATATTTATACTCCTCCCTAGTCATCTGTCCAAGTTTCCACTTCTTGTAAGCTTCCTTTTTGTGTTTAAGCTCACCAAGGATGTCCCCGGTAAGCCAACCTGGTCGTCGCCTAACATATTTGCTTTTCTTGCTGCGCATCGGGATGGTTTCTTCCTGTGCCTTTAATAAGGCTTCTTTAAAATACAGCCAGCTCTCCTGGACTCCTTTCCCGTTCATGTAAGCATCCCAGGGAATCCTGCCCATCACTTCTCTGAAGGAGTCTAAGTCTGCTCTTCTGAAGTCCAGGGTGTGTATTTTGCTTTCTTGCTTTGGTCAGGATCCGGAAATCTACCATATCATGATCATTGCTTCCCAGGCTGTCACCCAACTCTACTTCCCCTACTAGTTCCTCCCTGTTTGTGAGCAGCAGGACAAGCTGCGCATGGCCCCTGGTCGGTTCCCTCAGCACTCGTACCAAGTTATCATCCCCAACATTCTCCAAAAACTTCCTGGATTGTCTGTGTACTGCCGTATTGGTCTCCCAACAGATATCAGGGTGATTAAAAAGTCACCCATGTGAACCAGGGCCTGCAATCTGGAAGAGTCTCTCAGTTGTCTGAAGAAAGCCTCATCTACCTCATCCACTGATCCAGTGGTCTATAGCAGACACTAACCACAACATCACCCCTGTTGCTTCCACCTCTAAACTTAACCCGTAGACTCTCAACAGTCTTTTCTCCCTCTAAATACTGGAGCTACGAGCAATCATACTGCTCTCTTACATACAATGCAACTCCTCCTCCTTTTCTACCCCACCTGTCTTCCTGAACAGTTTATACCCTTCCATGACAGTGCTCCAGTCATGCGAGTTATCCCACCAAGTCTCCGTTACTCCAATCAAATTATAGTTCTTCAACTGGGCTAGATGAGGTACTGACACAGACATTCTTTCTGCCCATGCCATTTAAAAAATTGATAGTGCCCAGGAATCCTAACCACACAAATTCCACTTTAATATGAAAGAGAAGGCAAATATAGGGCCAATTTTTCAAAAGCATCTACTCTCACACAGCATATCCAATCATTCTCCCTGGAGGGCTTGTATATCTAAGGCAAGTAAAATGCTAAAATGCATGCACGTGCCTGAAAATTTGGCACGTCACATATACGAATCTGACTGGAAGCCTACTGCCTGTTTTTGAATAGCCATGGTCAGCCATTGTTAAATATGCACAGTTCAAGCAGTAGTTATACCAGATACTAACAGATCTTCGTTTCAAGGAACCTAAGAACGGGGCTATCCAGCATAACCATGATTTTCTATTAACGGTGTATGCCACATTTTGGGTATATATATGCAAGTTATATCAACTATATGGAGTAAGGATGTTAAGTATCGTGTAATTATTGACTACAATGCATTTTTGCATCAACTATTCGATTAGTCAATAGGGCAGCACTGCCCCTTTGAAACACTGCAACAGCATTTCAAAGGGGGCAGCTAGGGTTACCAGATTTCAAAAAAATACCGGACACACTTGATCTCAGATGGGGGTGGGCACCAGCTGGGAGGGGAGCAGGGCTGGCCAGGAGGAGATCGGGAGGAGCGGGGCTGGCCAGGAAAGATCGGAGGCAGGGGAGACAGCCGGCAGGAAGTAGGGCTGGCCAGGAGGGGATTGGGGGGGAGTGGGGGGCTGGCCAGCGGGAAGTAGGGCTAGCCGGGAGGGTGTTGGGGGGAGCAGGGAGTGTTTTGGGGGAAGTGGGGAGGGAGAGAACCAGCTGGTGGGGAGCGGGGTGCTGCCAGTCCCATGCACAGTCCCAGCGGGGCACAACATGGGCAAGTCCGGCCCTGGAGATTCCATCCCACTCCAGCCCCGCCCATGTCCTCTCTACTGCATAGTTGCGTACTGCCTGGCTGGTAGACATAGAATCATAGAACACTAGGACTGGAAGGGACCTCGAGAGGTCATCGAGTCCAGTCCCCTGCCCTTATGGCAGGACCAAGTACTGTCTAGACCATCTCTGATAGACAGACAGTGTGAGCATGTCTACCAGCCAGGCAGTACGCAACTACGTACTGAAACTCATGATAATAAGACGACTTAATTAAAAGATACTGGACATTTATATGTCCGGTATTTTCTCAATTTGTTTCCCGGACAGAAAGCTCAAATACTGGACTGTCCAGTTCAAAACAGGACACCTGGCAACCCTAGGGGCAGCACTGCATGGAGCCCAGAACTCTGTGCACTGCTGGCACTTTGAAGTACCCCCCCCCCTTTCTCCTCCCCCACTTGCTGCCTCTGATAGAAGCAGCAAGGGGGAGAAGTGACTAGTCAACTATCCGATAAGCATTTGCTTATCAGATAGTCGACTAGTCCTTAACATCCCTAGTATGGAGAAGAAACAGGGCCTCACTCTTGGAGCGAATTGATATTCACTCCGGAAGTGTTAACATTACACTGAGACTGTTTTCTTCAGTCTTTTATTGTGTGTTGTTTGGGCCAATGGTTTGGCATACTGCCCAGTTTGAGATCATGGTCTAGTATGGGTCTGACACTTCATGCCAACATGCTCTGTGACCTGCAAGTACTGCCAGTTTACCTACTGATTGCCAACCAGGGACTCAATTTAGGGGCTACAAAATTCTTGGCCTGTATTGGTCCAGGATATGCAATCTGGAAGTCTTCACCTGAAATACTGCAGTTATGCAACAGTTCCAGGACCAACATTCCTGCTGCAGTATGAAGAGTAATTTCAGAATAAAGCTAACTCTTTCAGTAATAATTAATTACTCTTTCAAGCCCAAGAACTGGTGGAACTTTGCTGCTCACGCATTAAAACTAGCAAATTCAGAAGCTGTAAGAACCAAACAGGCTGATAAGATTAGGTTTGTAACTTACACTTTAGGTGTTCTCCTGCCCCAGACAGCAGCTGATAGAAGATATGAAATGTCCGTTCATCTTTGGCCTGACGAACAGCGCGAGACTTTTCCAACAAGTCTGATCAGGAACAGTCAAGGATCTTAAATTGCACTGTGCATCTTTTCATGAAAAATTCTAATGAAAATTGGCAGCGTGGAAGGAACAGGAATCAAGATCTCCTGACAGAATCTGAATCACTAGGCTTCATATAACAAAAGCTTTGCCTGGGTATAATTAACAAAATGGGACAGAAGTTGGTCTGAGTTTCAACTGCTGCTATGTTCAGATGACTAAAATACAGCTCTTCTCCCCCTTCTCCTGGGATGTGCTGCCCATCCAACCCAAACAAAACTAAAATCATACTTGTTACAATCGTGTATATATATATATATGGGACAGATCAGTTGATTACAGTGGTGCCTTTTCTACAATGCAGAGTCATAAGAACATAACGTAAGAACATAAGAATGGCCACACTGGGTCAGACCAAAGGTCCATCTAGCCTAGTATCCTGTCCGCTGACAATGGCCAGTGCCAGGTGCCCCAGAGGGTATGGACCAAAGACAATGATCAAGCGATTTGTCTCCTGCCATCCTTCTCCAACCTTTGACAAACAGAGGCCGGGGCACCATTCCTTACCCTCTGGCTAATAGCCTTTTATGGACCTAATCTCCATGAATTTATCTAGCTCTTTTTAAACTCTGTTATAGTCCTAGCCTTCACAGCCTCCTCTGGCAAGGAGTTCCACGGGTTGACTGAGCCGTGTGAAGAACTTTCTTTTATTAGTTTTAAACCTGCTACCCATTAATTTCATTTGGTGTCCTCTAGTTCTGATATTATGGGAACAAGTAAATAACTTTTCTTTATTCACCCTCTCCACACTACTCATGATTTTATATACCTCTATCATATCCCCCCTGAGTCTCCTCTTTTCTAAATTGAAAAGTCCCAGTCTCTTTAGCCTCTCCTCATATGGGACCTGTTCCAAACCCCTAATCATTTTAGTTGCTCTTTTTTGAACGTTTTCTAATGCCAAAATATCTTTTTTGAGGTGAGGAGACCACATCTGTACACAGTATTCAAGATGTGGGCATATAAAATTTTAATCCAGGGGCAGTAAGATATTCTGTGTCTTATTTTCTATGCTTTAATAATTGCTAGCATCCTATTTGCTTTTTTGACTGCTGCTGCACACTGCGTGGGTGTCTTGAGAGAACTATCCACGATAACTCCAAAATCTCTTTCCTGATTAGTTTTAGCTAAATTAGCCCCCGTCGTATTATATGTATAGTTGGGGTTATTTTTTCCAATGTGCATTACTTTACACTTATCCACATTAAATTTCATTTGCCATTTTGTTGCCCAATCACTGAGTTTTGTGAGATCTTTTTGAAGTTCTTCAGTCTGCTTTGGTCTTGACTACCTTGAACAGTTCAGTATCATCCGCAAACTTTGCCACCTCACTGCTTACCCCTTTCTCTAGATCGTTTATGAATAAGTTGAATAGGATTGGTCCTAGGAACGCCACTAGTTACACCTCTCCATTCTGAAAATTTACCATTTATTCCTATCCTTTGTTTCCTATCTTTTAACCAGTTCTCAATACATGAAAGGATCTTCCCTCTTATCCCATGACAACTTAATTTACACAAGAGTCTTTGGTGAGGGATCTTGTCAAAGGCTTTCTGGAAATCTAAGTATACTATATCTACTGGATCCCCTTGTCCACATGTTTGTTAACCCCTTCAAAGAACTCTAATAGATTAGTAAGACATGATTTCCCTTTACAGAAACCATGTTGACTTTTGCCCAACAAATTATGTTCTTCTACATGTCTGACAATTTTATTCTTTACTATTGTTTCAACTAATTTGCCCGGTACTGACGTTAGACTTACTGGTCTGTAATTCCCAGGATCGCCTCTAGAGCCCTTTTTAAATATTGGCATTATGTTAGCTGTCTTCCAGTCTTTGGGTACAGAAGCTGATTTAAAGGATAGGTTACAAACTACAGTTAATAGTTCCGCAATTTCCCATTTGAGTTCTTTCAGAACCCTGAGTGAATGCCATCCGGTCCGGTGATTTGTTACTGTTACCTTCAAAACAGTCAGAATCTGGCATATTTCAAACAAAATACTTCTTGTGAAAACTTATTTCAAAGGAAATTTTCAGACTTCTTGACATGTGATAAACCGTTTTGAAAGAAAAGGAAGGACTGAGTTAAAGAAAGCATTCACATTATACCTTATATGCAACCTGGGGGTTTTTTTCCCCTGCAAATGTCCTAATACACACATTTGGTGACAAGGTTGAGTGAGCAACTCCTTATTTTCACTGACATTGCACTGCTGAAGCAGGATACAGGTCTCGATGTTGGCCCCAACAATATAACCCGTAACATCAAAATTAATTCTAATGAACTTGCCCTGGAAAAAAAGATAAAAGTTTTTAGCAATTGCCAAAGACATTAGCTGTTCACATTAAAACATCTTTCCCATTTAAAAAGGTCGCACAGTAGAGCCTCAGAGTTACAAACATCTTTGGAATGGAGGTTGTTCATGACTCTGAACAAAACATTATGTTTGTTCTTTCAAAAGTTCACAACTGAACATTGACTTAAAACAACTTTGAAACTTTCCTATGAAGAAGAAATATGCTGCTTTTTCCTTTTTTTAAAATAGTTTATATTTAAACACTAGTGTATTTGCTCCCCTTCTTTCTCCAGCCTTCCCTCCTCCCCCACTGCCTGACTGTACTTTTGATTCCAAATGAGATGTGTGATTGACTGGTAAGTTCATAACGCAAGAGTTGTATGAACACCCAAAGTTCTACTGATTTGGTAACATTTGCATCGGTCTTGGGTGATAAATATTTACTACATATTATAATGACAAGATAGCCATTCACACCATTCATACGCTTTCATTTGCATTCGATTAAAATGTCACAAACTATTATAAGGCGAGATGTACTGTAAAAAGAAACACTGTAGTTATCAGAGGTATGTGTATAACCCAGATAGGCATCTTTTATATTCTTATGAAAGAAAGCATTTTCTAAAAGGACGTTTAATTGTAATACTGATGAGAGCTGCTAAGTTGACAGGTTAGCAAGAGCAGTATAAAAACTTTCTCCAGAATGTGTCTCCATACTGACTTGAAGGCACACCTCCAGTGAGAAATTCATTCTCTGCAGCCATTCAAGTCCCTCTGACAAAGTCATGTCTACAATAGGGAAATAAAAAGGTGTAATGTTTAAAAACCAAGATTTTTGTTCACAAATCACTAAATTAGACAAATGATGGTTTGACCTCTATGCAACTGTCAAAAATGAAACCACCGCTCGCCTTGTCTACACTAGTTTTACAATGAGATGTGATACCTTGTTGGCAATAAATACAACACCTAGCACCGGGATTCAGGACACGTCTACAATAATCAGTAAAGAGTGCTGAGTGCAATGTAGAGAAGTAGCAAGTAGGGGCTAGATTAAGATGACCAAATCCTTTGACACTGCATCTGCTATCTGTCATTTTCTTAATCTGTAAGAGACTGATTCAAGTGTGGCCATCCAGTACCTGAGCCATCCAGTACCCCTAATGTTGTGGGCTGCTTAGGAAGCCCAAAGTATGCAGACAAACATGCCTTGAAAACAATCCCTTGCTCTCACAGACCTTGTGAGACAGACTAATCCTCACCTACGGATAACCCCCTAACCTGAAGTAAATCCTTTTGAGCAACTGCACAGCACCCCTCAGGAGACACTCACCCAAGAACGTACCCCCGCAACAAGTCTTGTTGCCAACTCTATTCACACATCTACACAAGCGACACCATCATAAGATCTAACCACATAAGCCACAACATCAAGGGCTCATACAACTGCACATTCTCTAATGTGATCGATGCCATCATGTGCCAGCAATGCCCTTCTGCCATGTATATTGGCCAAACTGGACAGTCTCTATAACAAAGGATAAATGGACACAAATCAGACATCAGTAAACCTGTAGGGGAATATTTTAACCTGCCTGGTCAATCAGTCATGGATTTTAAAGTAGCCATTCTTCTACAAAGGAATTTCACTAACCAAATTACAGAGACTGGAGAATTGGAATTCATCTACACATTTGACATTTACCTTGGCCTTGAATAAAAGGAATAAACTGCATTACAAAGTCAGCTTCTCCTGCCTCCAATATCTGCATTTTCACATAAAATGCTACGTATGAGACACATCCAGCGCACTTAATTAGCGCATATATTTCTGTTATTTCTACTCCAACTCACCTGATGAAGTGGGTTTTATCACGAAAGATCATGATTCTATACATTTATTAGTCTAAGACTACACTGCAGTGCTATTTTGGGATACTGGAGGCATCCCGAAATAGCTATTCCATGTCTTAACAGCAAGCCCGTTATTTTGAAATAACACGGGCTCGCTATTTAGACATCCCTGTAAACCTCATTCCACAAGAAGTATGGGAGTATGGGACATTTCGGAATAACGGGTTATTTCAAAATTACAAAATAAGCTATTTCGAAATTTACTCAAAACAAGCTATGAAATTTGCACAGCTCAAATTGTGTAGCTTATTTCAAGCTACAGGTGCAGTGTAGATGCACTCTAAGGTGCCACAGGACTACTCGCTATGCTTATGTGCAGTTTCTGATTGCTCTATTGTACAATTTAAGTGGTTACAGAAAGTTATAGCACTGAAAGTAAATGATGCAACTCCAATTAAGGACATACCGGTAATCTTCAAGTTGATTTCCTCAAGTGGTGCCTAAATCTGGTTTCAAATATCTAACTTTTGGACAGCTATGCATAAAAACTGGGCCTAGAAAGAGGTCCTATTCATGTTTACGTTTACTTCAAAGCTCTGAAAAATATGGTACTGTGCTCTGTTATTCATAGAAATTTTTTTAAGTTTTGCCTTTTAGGGACAAAATGTGCTTCTGTATCCTCTCACAGGGTCAGAGAAGCCAGTAGCCCTATTACCGCCTCCCAAAATGAAGATGTTCCTCATTGAGCCTGCCCTGTAGTAGATGGCTTCTGGATATTCATCTGGCAAAGTCACCTACTGCAGGACAGGTCAAACAAGGAAAGTAAAGAGACCACCACCGGTTATTATCCACCACCCCCAGCTCAAACTCCTCCAGTGCATCACTGACAATCCACAGCCTATCTTGGAAAATTACACTTCATTCCAACAGGCCTTGGGAGAAAGGCCAGTCCTCACCTAGAGACAGCCCCCCAACCTGAAGCAAATACTCATGAGCAGCCAAACGCCATGCCACAGAAATACTTACCCAGGAACCTACCCCTGCAACACCATTGCCAACTCTGTCCTCATATCAACATAAGCAACATCAGCACAGGAACTAACCTCCTAAGTTACACCATCAGGGCTCATACGCCTGCACATCTACTAACGCAACATATGCCATCGTGTGCCAGCAGTGCCCCTCAGCCGCGTACACTGGCAAACCGGATAGCCTCTGCACCAAAGGATAAACGGATACAAATCAGACCTCAAAAAAGGTAACAAACCAGAAGGGGGGGTGGGGGACATTTTAACCCCCCTGGACACTCAGTAATGGATTTAAAAGTAGCCTTTCCTCTACTACCACGAACAAAACAAAAACATCAAAACCAGATTACAAAGAGAAATAGCAGAATTGTATTACATTTGCAAATGTAATACAACCAAATTAGGACCGAATAAGGATTCGGATTCGTCACCTCACTACAAAGGCAATTTTCCCTTTCTTGATATTCACACCTCCCCATCCAGCTACTGCAAGTGAGCCACATCCACCCTGCACCCTGACTGGAATGGCCTCGTTAATACTAGTCCTACACTTGATAAATAACTCCCTTTTATTATTCTAGTAAAATCTGACCCCGGGCTCCAGGGCTATTGATCAGTAACGGGGAACCGTGGCCAGCAGAAGCTATGGGCTCAGTGCCTGTAGATGAGGGGCAGCATATGGTGCTATGGAGCCACTGCTGTACATGCCAGCTGCTTTCAGGAGTGGTGCAGGGCCAGGGCAGGAGTAAGCCGCCTTAACCCCACTGCTCGACCACCCGGAAGCAGTCTCAGTTAAGTGGTGCCTAGCCAAAGCCTGCTCTTCCTGAACCTCCTCCT
Organism: Pelochelys cantorii; assembly: GCA_032595735.1. Classification (NCBI taxonomy): domain Eukaryota; kingdom Metazoa; phylum Chordata; order Testudines; family Trionychidae; genus Pelochelys; species Pelochelys cantorii. Next base: position 28,742,687 of record CM064344.1, on the reverse strand, counting down.
ACACCCAACCTCCTGCTTCAGACGCGAATCCCCTTACACCCAAACTCCTTCCCAGAGCTTGCACCCTGAAACACCTCCTGGACCCCTATCCCCCACTCTAGGCCAAACCCAGAGCCCCTCCCACACTTCAAATCCCTTGGCCCAAGACCAGAGCCTGTACTCCAATCCCCTACACCAGCCTGGTGAAAGTGAGTGAGGATGGGAGTTGAAGAAAGTAAGGGCCTTGGAGAAGGGGTGGAGCAGGGTATTTGGTTTGAGGTAGATCTTACATTGAACTTAAATCAAAAAAGTGATCTTGTGGTTAAAAAGGTTGGAGACCACAGATTTGGAACAACACTTTAAAAACAGCTCCAACAATAACATCTTCTATGAGATATTACCAGTTCAGTACATTATTCAATTATTTATACCACACAAGCAATAGTAAAACTATAAACGCAATTTAAAAAAATGCTGCCAACATTTAGTTTTGAGCACTGTTGTCCAATCCTGCTACAAATAAGATTAAGACATGGTTGTAAAAAGATCTGTTTGCACCACAGAACTACTTGAGAATACGGATTCCAAATTTTGAACAAGAAGCTGGCTTTTGAGCTTCAGTCTGTTCATTTTTGCTTTGAGAAAAAGCATTGGATCACATTACCAAGGACCAGTAATTAAAAGTTAAAACCAGCAGCAGTAGGCAGAAAAGCTGCTACAGGAAAGGAGAGTAAACTGAACAGATTTCTGTACTCCACATCCACCAGTAGAGACTACTGGGTAGCTGTTCTTTATGCAGATTCTAGGCAGGTAACCAGTCAGCAAGTCTGGTTTTGGTGACCTTGTGCCATACAAGGTCTAGTTTTCCTCCTCCCTCATTACCATCTTGTATCTTCCAGAGCCACAGTTCAACTATTTATTGACACAACTCTGTGACTTTAGCCACATGAACATGCGACTGAGCTCCAGCGACAGACAGTTGAAAGGAGAAAGCTACCTCCCTACAGGACAAACTCAGAGCACATTTGCATGATATTTAGAAAGACTTTTAGACCCCTCAAACTATTCATGTTAGGCCTTTCCTTTTCCTGTTCTTTTTGACCATGCATAGGAAAAAAAAAAAAAAAAAAAGATAGATTTTAATTAGCAGGAACCAAGAGAGATGCCAGAGGCTTCTTGCATTGATGTGCTTTAGAGAGAGAATGGAAGACTGCAGAAAAAGGCCCTCATTGACTGGCTGAAGGGTGCAAAAAAGGAGTTACTCACCTAGTGCAGTAATGAGTGTTCTTCGAGATGTGTGCCCCCGTGGGTGCTTCACTCTAGGTGAAGGCTCGCCCTGAGCTGCAGACCGGAGCCTTGCAAAGCAGTTTCCCCCTGTTGAGCCACGCATGCCCAGGAGGCGTCTCGAGCTCTTCCCACCTTCTGCAGCGCGCAGCTCAACCCCCTCCCTTTCGGTTCCTCATCTCCACCCGAGTAATTTAGACTCCGAGCAGAGAGCAGAGGGGAGAAAGGGAGGGTTGTGGAGTACTCACGGGGACACACATCTCGAAGAACACTTGTTACTGCACCAGGTGAGTAACTCCTTTTTCTTCTTCGAGTAGTGTCCTCGTGGGTGCTCCACTCTAGGTGACTACAGAGCAGTATTCAACATATGGCTGGAGGGAACCGGAGACAGTGTTTAGCGGTGGTAGAGAGCACCGCTGTAGCAACTGCTGAGTGATCTTTAAGTTGTGGTAGGATAGTGTAATGTCTGGCAAAGGTATGGTCTGAAGACCATGTTGCTGCTCGGTAAATGTCTCTTAAGGGGACATTGTTCAAAAAGGCTGTAGAAGCAGCCGAATGGGATGCGCTCGTGGTGGGCACTGTAGTGGTTTATTGCCCCGGGTGTGACTTGACTATGCATGTCGAGATCCATTTTGAGATTCGTTGTGATGATATGGGTGTTCCTTTGGAACACTTGGTGATGGAGATAAAAAGTCTTTCGGATTTACGAAATGGTTTTGTTCTTTCCAGGAAGAAGGCCAGAGCCCTCTGAATGTCCAGAGTATGCAGGCTGGCATCCTTCTGTGACGCGTGCAGTTTTGGGAAAAAGGTATGTAGTACGATCGGTTCGTTGACATGGAATTCTGTACAGACCTTTGGCAGTAATGTCAGGTGAGGTCTAAGTATGACCCTGTCCTTTATGAAAACTGTGTGTGTGTGTGGGGGGGGGGGGGGGGGGTTCTGCCATTAATGCCCCGAGTTCACTCATCCTCCTGAATGATGTGACAGCTGACAGGAAACAGACTTTCATAAAAAGAAAGGGGAGTGGTACCGTAGCCAGTGGCTCGAAAGGAGGTCTGGTGAGGTGGTCCAGAACAAGGTTTAGGTCCCATAAGGGGGGTGGGGCCTTATAGGGCGGGTATACGTTGTGGAGTCCCTTAAGGAATCTTTTAGTAATAGGATGGGCAAATATGGAGAAGCCATCCACCGAGGTATGGAATGCTGCTATTGCGGAAAGATGGACTCTTAAAGGAGAGATTGACAGTCCTGAAACTTTAAGGCCTAGAATGTAGTCCAAGATGGTATTTAGTGGGGTGACACGGGGTTCTACTTTGGCCCGCTGGCACCAGTGGGAGAATCGTGACCATTTGTGCAGGTAAGTTTTTCGAGTGAATTGTCTCCTACTATGGAGGAGGATGTCCTTCACTTGCTGAGAACAGTGATTTCCTATCTCCGAGAACCAGAGAGAAGCCATGCCTGAAAATGTAGGGTATGGAGCTGTGGGTGTAGTATTCTGCCATTGTCCTGAGATAGCAGGTCTACACGGTGTGGTAGTGGAGAAGGAGGCTGAACTGCTAGCCTGTGCAGGTATGGGTACCAAGTTTGGCGGGACCATGATGGAACAATCAGGATGACTAGGGCTCCGTCTCTGCAGATCTTGCGTAGGATTCTTGGGATGAGTGGTATGGGGGGGGGGGGGAGGACATAGTGTAGGGGGGCTGTCCATTTGATTAGAAAGGCATCCCCCAGAGAATGTTTGCCAAGTTCCGCACGTGAGCAGAATTGGGTGCACTTGGTATTCTGGGTAGAAGCAAAGAGGTCTATAGATGGCCATCCCCATTGCCGGAAGATTGAGTTTGTGACCTCCATGTGTAACTCCCACTCGTGGTCCAAGGTGAAGTTGCGGCTGAGGGAATCCGCTTTGGTGTTGTTCACCCCGGGCAGGTAGGATGCTATCAGGGTGACGTGGTTGTGGATGCATGAGTTCCACAGGCAGATAGCTTCTGCGCAGAGGGAGCGGGCTCCGCCCTGTCTGTTTATGTAGAACATTGTGCAGATGTTGTCCGTTAGGATGCGGACTGTCTGATTGGCGATGATGTCGGAGGCAAAGTGTGCACAGGCATTCCTTACTGCCCTTAATTCGAGGAAGCTGATGTGTAGTAGTGTCTCGGATGGGGACCACCTTCCCTGAACCCCTTGATCATCCATATGTGCTCCCCAGCCGAGGAGGGAAGCATCCTTGGTAATCTGTATAGTGGGTCCGATTTGTTGGAATGGAACCCCTGCCAGAAGGTTGTTCGGTACCGTCCACCATCATAGGGATGCAAGAACGTTTGGTGGAATGGTCACCCTCTTGTTCCGGGGGTGTCGTGACAGGATGTAAACGGTTGCTATCCAAAGTTGGAAGCATCAAAAGTGTGGTGGAAGCCATGTGTCCCATTAGCTGGAGACAGGTAAGTACTGTGGTGGTGGGAGTTGTAAACATTATGCTTATAATTTCTTGTATAGTTATGAAACGTTGTCGAGATAGGTATGCTCGAGCTGTGATTGAGTCCAGGTGCACGCCAATAAACTCTATATCTTGAACTGGGTGCAACGTTGATTTGCTTTCATTGACTAGAAGGCCTAGACGATTGAGGGGGGGGGGAGATGTGGTCGTACTTATCATGGGGGCGGTTTCGTCCTGCGTCGAGCCCTTTATAAGGCAGTCGTCTAGGTAGGGGAATATGATGACATTCTGTCATCTGAGGTATGCAGCCACGACTGCTAGTACCATCGAAAATACTCTCAGAGCTGATGAGAGGTCGAAAGGGAGAACGTTGTATTGGAAGTGTTCTGGGCCAAGCGTAAAGCGTAGATAGCGTCTGTGGGCAGGATGGATAGTTACATGGAAATACGCATCTTGCAGGTCGAGGGCTGCGAACCAGTCCCCTTGATCCAGCGCAGGAATGATCGTTGTAAGTGTGACCATCTTGAAACGTTGTTTCTTGAGAAACTTGTTCAGTTTGCGGATGTCTAATATAGGCCTCCAACCCCCGGTTTTTTTTCCCCCCTCGGTCAAGAAATAGTTTGAGTAAAACCCTTTCCCGTGGAACTCTTCTGGTACCCTTTCTATGGCTCCGATTAAAAGGAGTCGATCTCTCTCTTGTTTTAGTAGAGTCTCGTGAAAGTGGTCCCTGAAAAGGGACGGGGTAGGGGAAAGGGTAGGTGGGGTAGTGTTAAAATGGGATTGTGTAGCCTACCTCGAATTATGTCTAGAGCCCAGCGGTCCGATGTTATAGATTCCCATTGTGGAAGGAACGGCCGTAAATGGTGGGTAAAAAGGTGGCCATGTTGTGTTGTTGCTAGATCATGAGGGAGGTCTTGCAGACCCTCGACCACATCTTCAAATTTGCTGCTTGGAGGATTAAGCAGTTGGTGGGCAGCCCTGATTAGGGCGCCTCCTCTGAGGTCATTGTCTTAGCCTAGCGTCTTCATAGGGCCTCTGTGGTAGGTTGTATTGTCCATATCTGTAGCGACTGTATGTATTATATGGGGTGTACTGTCTGCGTTGGTAAGGCGGTGTGTACATGCCCAATGTGCAAAGTGTGGTTTTTGAATTTTTACTGTTGTGTAGCATTTCATCTGTAGAAGCTGCAAATAATTTTTGCTTGTTGAATGGCAAGTCTTCTACTTTGGGCTGAAGTTCCTGGGGAACTCCGAACGACTGTAGCCAGGAAGTTCTGCGCATGACTACCGCCATAGCTGTAGTTCTGGCTGCAGTGTCAGCGACATCCATCGCAGCTTGAAGAGTGGTGCAAGCGATCGTATGGCCTTCACGGACTATTGCTTTCAAGATAGATCTTTTGGAGTCAGGGAGATGTGGTATCAGTTCTCCTAACTTCGAATAATTGTCGAAATCATGATTCGCTAAGAGGGCAGAATAATTTGATATTCTTAGTTGTAGGGTAGAAGAGGAGTATATTTTCTTGCCAAAGAAGTCTAGCTTTTTATGGTCCTTGTCCATATTGCCAGTTCTGTATTGCGGCAACTTTGCTCTTTGCTGTGCCGATTCAACAACTAAAGAGTTTGCTTGTGGATGTGTAAACAAAGTCGTCGTCTTTTGGAGGAACAAAGTACTTTCTGTCAATCTTACTAGTTGGTTGGATGGATGCAGGTGTCTTCCACAGATCCTCAGAAGTTTCCATGATTGCCTCCTCTATTGGTAGGGCAATCTTACTATGCAATGTAGGATGCGGGTTCTTTAACAAATGGTGCTGTTTCTTTTGTACTTCTTGGAGGGAGACATGTTGACTTGTCTCTACTCTTATGAATAATTCTTTAAATTGTCTGAGGTCATCAATCGCTATGGTATCTGATGGTATAACTGCGTCGTCCTGTTGGGCACTTAGATCGTCAGAGTGGATATTCAATCAATAAACATCACACAATTTGTTGTCCAAAATTCGTTCCTCCTCCTCCTCTGCGTGTGTTGCAGGAGATAAGGGCTGTGGATGAGGCAGGCTCCTTCGAGATGGTGTGGAGTGGACTGAGGACCGGCGTCTATATGGGTCCCATTGATCCCAGGGCCCCCAATGCGGTGGGTAAGGTGGGGGTGGGTAAGGCCAGTAGGGGTGCCATGGGCTTTGTTGTGGTCCAGCCCTATAGTAGTAGGAGCGAGACCTCCTTGGCGATGTGTACCGCGAAGAATATGTCGGGTGCCGGTCATCGTCAGGTAAGGGAGCGTCTTGAAAGGACACTGGAGATATAGACCTGGGAGGGGAATGTCTTGCAGAGGACCGCCCAGGTGAGTAGTCCGTGGGAGGCAGGCAGGAATGCTGGTGCCTGCTGTGAGTGTCAGACACTGCCTGGGGCTGTTCTGTAGCAGCCTCATGAGGATGTTTCTCGCTGTCTGCTGCCGGTGGCAGTGTGGAGATCTGGGGCGCATTTGTAGCCGGTGCCGGCTGAGATGTATGGGGTTTCTTGTGCTGTGGTGCCAAGGCTTTGAAGCAGCGCCGCGCTTTTCTTGCTGCCCCGGGTGCTTGGAGCGTTCCTGGGACGGCTCAGAGGCGGCGCGCACCGGTCGTGGTGCGGAATGTGAGGATCTTCCCGCTGCTTTATTAGCAGGGGTCCTCGGACTTTCATGCACCTCTCCCCGGCTTTTCGGGGAGGAGGAAGGTGAGAGAGCGCGTGAAGGTGAGGCTCTCTGCCTTGTTACAGTTTTGGGTGGCGGGGGGGAGAGGGGGGGGTTCATGCTGTGGTTCCCCCTGTTGCTCTGTAGGCTGTAGAGCCTCTTCGAACAAAATCATCCTCAGGCGGAGCTCTCTATCCTTTCTAGCTCTCGCCGTGAGGGAAGCACAGTGTGTGCAGCTGTGGGGTGAGTGACTTTCCCCCAAGCAACGAATACATTTTGTATGGCCGTCAGAAGCCAGCATAGGCTCACGGCACTGCTCACACTTTTTAAAGCCTGAGGAGGCAGACCTAGTCAGGGAGATTTTTCCTTCCTTAATCTGTTATTCTCGTTGTTTTATTTATTTCTGGCTGTTATGGTCGTTTTCTTTTGTTTCTGTGATGTATGTGTTTTCTTTAGCTGAACAGCCAGGAGAGCCCCAGTTCACCAGGGCTCCGGTCTGAAGCGAGTTTCAGTCCCCGAAGGGAAATTTTGTTACTAGTTTTGTTCTTATAAGTATTATTATTTTTGAAAGAGAAAGAGACAAGGGAAACTAACTTGGAAGTATAACAGGGGAAAACGGTGGTAACCTAACTAATGGAAAAAGCAGTCTGAGAGACTGAGAGGGAGCTCCTGCTCGCTCCGTCCGCTGATGAGGGCGGTTGAAGAGGAACTGAAAGGGAGGGGGTTGAGCCGCGCGCTGCAGAAGGCGGGAAGGGCTCGAGACACCTCCTGGGCATGCGCGGCTCAACAGGGGGGGAACTGCTTTGCAAGGCTCCGGTCTGCGGCTCAGGGCGACCCTTCACCTAGAGTGGAGCACCCACGGGGACACTACTCGAAGAAGAAACAGGAGTTTCTGAATGTCCCTTAAACAGAGTTGGATCAATTGGGCAGCCAGTGTCTTATATGGTCAGTAAAGAACCACATACATTTTTGCACTGGTCACCAAAAGCACTAGTGTGTGTTCTAGATGAATTGCTCAGGAGGAATTATTTGTAAAGGAAAGTAAAGTCATTCATGTTTCCAGTATTTTGTACCCCAGTTTACATGTCCATTTCCCTACCACCTCAGCTGCCAGTTGGCTCCCCTAACAGCTGTTGCTGGTAGTGATCACTCAGCAGCACTGCAAAGAGTCAGGTACTCATGTCACAGACTTCTACTATCTGAGTCTTGGAGAAGATTGATACTTATGGAGGGGTTACCAATTTCTCACTCCTAGAAGTGGCTCCTTTACATCAGTCTGGAAAACACTTGTGTGGCAGTTAACGTAAGCCCAGGGGTTACCTACTTCGTGGTTAAAATGGGAGGACTTTGGCCTCAAAAATCATGAATCTGGCACTGAAGCTGATTTTAAAATGTCTGAAAGACGTGCTAGCTGTTAAGGGCCAGAGTTTGGTCTCAGACTTATGGAGTATTCTAATCTGTGCAATGGTATCTGGCATAAGTGCTCTTTGAAACAGGCAACGGGCATGATGGATGGTGAACATATCTTTATTTCTTTCATTATGAAATCACACTTTTCAATTAAAGAAAGCATGAAGATAAATTAAACAAGAGGTCACCTTAGTTATGCCAAAACAGATTAGATAGTCTGTACTGCATTAGTATGTCTATGGTGACAGTTTTGTTTAAGCTGTAAGGGCAGATTCTACCATCTGCTATGAGAACAGAATATTCCAGAAATGCAACTTAAATATCTGTAATTTGACTCTGCTCAAAGTATTTTTGTGTTTTCAAATTTAAATTTAAGCAATAACTGAAAAAGCAGAACCTTCAAACCCATGACTGGATTACAGACTCTGCATTGCTAAATTTATCAGAACGCTAAGTGAACAAATAAAAGCTATTTGGATCATAATGTAGTCTGACAACTAGTTTAGTTCTGTTCATAACATACACAAGAAAAACAATGACAGGAGACCTGTTTCTGTGGTGTCTGCAATCCAAGCTGTGATCAAAATACAACAAAAGCAGTGTTCCCTGTAAGATGCGCACTTGTGCAGCCACTCAGAAGAGATTCAAATGTTACCCAGCTGATTAGCAGAGTGCCCACAACTAGGTGTTTATTTCTGCTAGTGGCGCACATCCACACAACATCTATTTTCCATGTGAATGGAAAAGATTAGCGGGAACATTGGTACAAAGAGAGGAATTGGGATTTTACATCATGGAAATAGCATCTAACATGATAACTGTATATTTTGTAGGAGTCTAAACCTGACACACTCACTACAATACTCTCTATTAAATAATTATAGAAAGAGGAGAGGGTCTGCTGGCTTTTGTGCTATGTAACAAGGCACTGCACTTCAAATGTAGAGATAAAAATTCATACGGCATTTTTCCTTTTGTCATTTCCTTTTAAATACTTATTACTGAAGACTGCTGAAGCCACCATCTGGAGCACATTATACTTATTCCTTTATAAAAATAATGCCAGAGCCACTATGTTCACAATGACAAGCAGAGTTAAGGGGGGGAGGGGGGGGGAAAAAGAGAGAAACAATGCAAAACAGACGCTTTACATCTTTTATTAAACAGTACCTTAATTAAATGAGTAGCATTCCAAGAAATTAAATAAAAAATGCAATTACTGGGCAGCTGAAACCTGTTGACATTATCCTATGCATATGAATGAATACCAATCATTACTATAAATAATGTGCCTTGAAGAATTTTTTATCATGCATTTTTGTGGCACCCTTCCTAGCTTCATTAATGGGAACTATTTAAAGGATCTAACCAAACAGTAAAGGCCATAAATTGTTCAAATTGAATTCTCAGTCCACAAACTTCATCCATGGTTTTGTAAGACAGCTATAAAAGTTCTATTTGTTCAGTAAAATTTAGTTAAATCTTTAGCAAGAGCACCACTTCTTTAATTTTATCCAATCAAGTTGAGTAATATTAAAGAGTGATGTAATCTTGTCAATTTAAAAATACATGAGAGAGTTAAGAAGAGTTACTATCCATTCCTTAAGCTTGCCTTCTGCTCTGTAAAGTAGAAGTGCTTTTCCTCTCCCCATTGATATCTGAAAGACCTAAACAAGCAGTCTAAATCATTTCCCATGTTGCATCAAACACTTGTGCAGTCAGAATGTATTTAACAATACAGATCTTCAATCAATCTTAAATGTTGTTCAACAGGAAGTGAAAAATCCACACAGAAGTATGATTTTTGTTTAAGTTGATATTCCTTTAAGATTGATAGAAGTCCATGAAATTCTAAACTGAGTTGATAGCAAAGCAGGATATTCAGTCAAAACTCACTGGTTTCTAATAGATGTTCCTCCCCTTCCCTCAACTTTAATTTGGCATGGGCTCTCAAATGACAGGCAGTTAGTGAATTACCTAACTACTGTGCACACAAACCACAAGTTAGGTCTGTTGTCTAATTATTAACTTGTGTCACGGGCTATGTGCAGAACACACTGCCATCTGGGGAAGATTTACCACTACACATCTCATGTAGACAGCACAATTGTCTACTCATGAATAGATAAACCTAGGAGTTTGGTGATATAGCAACTGTTTGCCTAAGACCGCACAATTACCATAGTATCTCTAGTAAGTTAAATATGATGGATATAGCATTAGAAGACGACTTAAAATGTTTCAATATACAAACTAAACTTGAATTCAAGAAGGTAGAAGAAAGGAGACTACTAATACCAATAAGGTAGGTTCTCACAAACAGAGTTATCATATGAGGAGGTAAAATGTATATTTCTTTAAACTTACAAAACGGGAAGAGTTGTCATTTTTCACAGTCTTTGCATTCCCAAAGGATTCCAGAATGGGGTTTGCCTGAAGAAGCTGGCGTTCCAGTTCCCCCTAAAAAAAACAAAACAAAACAAAAAAAAAACAAAACAAAAAACACAAAACCAAATTTATCTGAAACCCATGTGTATGTCAGACTGTCCCTATTTCCTTCCTGCTCATTTCTCCTCAGCTGCCTGATAAGATCTTCAAAACACATTGCCTCTCATCTGATTCCTTGCTTTGTTGACACTCTTCACTGGAATAGAGAAGATGACATCTATGGTACAGAAAAGTGACTGAGCTTAGGTGGGCTGATGTTAAAAGACACTTAAGATAGAAAGTGAATTCAAAGTTCAGGGCTAATGAATTAAGCACGGAATTCAGAGTAAAGCCCATATGCTATTTTTGCAGGGAGAAAACAATTTGACCAAGTAAGGAATAAGCTTTGGATTTCTGTGTTAGAGTCGCAAATTAGATCTTTAGAACTGTTAATGATCAGTATCTAAACAAGAACTGTATAGTACAGCAGGTGCTTTAACCGATACCATCGGTCAGCAAGCTGTTAATTCTCATAGCTAGCTGGAGATTTGGAGCAGAATCTTTGGTATATGAATACCTTTTGACCTGGAGAGAGCAAGAGGGAGAGAATATGCCACAAATGAAGTTGAATAATGCCAAATGGCAAGATTAATGATTTTCAAATTTACACAGCAAGCCAACATAATTATACAGCTATGCACAGAATATTTATAACGCCCAATTTTTTAAATAACTTACTGAAGTTTAAGAGATAGTGAATTTAGAATTCATATGGAGCAAGAACCTTAAAAGAACTGCATAAGAGCTTTTAAAATTGCTGCCCATTAGAATATCTGGCTAGTATAACAAGGTCTGTGCTGCATCCATGAGCCCATAAAAGTAGTAAGTGTGTGGGAAGATGTGATACTATTTCCTTGCCCTGAAGCATGGTAACAAAAAAATGGAATTATGTCTCTGGAATGTAATCAGACTTAATGTTCACAAATCTGCTTTTTCCAGTCATTTACCATTTATAGCACATGAAGGAATAAAACTCCTGAACTGACAATGGAAGACATCACACACCTCTGTTAGTCCTTACATATATTAATGATTACAAACTTTTTTTAGTCATTTTGATTAATGACCACTAGATGCTTTTATATTTAAGTTGTAACATATACCAGATTTGTTGAGAATTGATTCCTGCTCATTCCTGACCTTACCTGACCTCGGGTAAACTGCTCAAGATTTAATTTACTTAAAAAAACCCCAGATTTCCTTTTAAACTATGTCTCTCAAGAATTATGAAGTTCCCCAAAAAAATTCAGGGTAGTCTCCAGAGACAGACTAACAATTATAGAGGACCCACACCATATTGTACACAGCTCCCACCTGGTGTTAAAAAAAAAGTGTTCCACAACACTATACCAACACAATAGAAACCAACTTGGAGACTTTCAGCACTTAGTGTAAAGCGATTGTAATATCAGTCTCTTTTATATAGTCTAAATTGCTTGTTCAGAATCTTGATCCATATAAGGGAGTGGATAGTATCTCGTTCATGTTTTTGCACATTCATTACTGGCAGATGTCAGGGATTGTTAGAGAAACTCGCTCACCATGAAACAAACCAACATCTTCCAAAAAAGGGGGGGGGGGTCACCTAAGTTGTTCATTGAAGCTCACTGATATTTAAGGTTCTACTTAACCTTGAAACAGATATTGGTTTCAAAATTTTGGCCTAACAGCAGCACACTATTACCACTAAAGAGCCAGGCACTACAGACCTGCGCTATACATGCATCAAAGTCTACCTAAGAGAGAAACCAAAGTAAAAACATTAGAAGCACAACGAAATGGTTTGGTCTAATAAGGGGACATATTTGCATTTATTTATATTTTCAGATTAACCTGAAATGTAATAGTCTCCAATTTGGAGACACTGACACTTCGGGTTACCAGATGATTTAAAAAAAAATAGCCGGCCACACTTGATCTCAGATGGGGGTGGGACCGGCTGAGAGGGGAGTGGGGCTGACCGGGAAGAGGTCGGGGGGAGTGGGGCTGAGCAGGGGAGATCGGGGGGGGGGGGCGGGAAGAGACACGGGGGACGGCCGGCAGTAAGCAGGGCTGGCCGGGAAGGGATTGGGGGGAGTGGGGTTGGCTGGGGGGTGGGGGGGGGAGGAGACACTGGCCGGCGGGGAGCAGGGCTGGCAGAGAGGAGCAGGGCTGGCCAGGAGAGATCAGGGGAAGGAACTGGCTGGTGGGAAGCAGGGCTGGCCGGGAGGGGCTTGGGGGAGTGGGGCTGGCTGGGAGGGGGGGAGGGAGGAGGGGAACCGGCCGGTGGGGAGAGGGGCTGGCCCGGGCGCACGCAGATCCCGGGGTGCTGCCAGTCCCACGCACAGTCCCAGCGGGGTATGCGAGCGAGTCTGGCCCCAGGGATTCCACCCCGCTCCAGCCCTGCCCCTGTCCCCCTCCTCTCTACTGCGCAGTTGTGTACTGCCTGGCTGGTAGACACACTCACGCAGTGTGAGCGTGTCTACCAACCAGGCAGTATACAACTACGTACTGATACTTGTAAGTTATGATAATAATAAGACTTAATTAGAAATTATCGGACATTTATATGTCAGTATTCTCTCAATTTGATTCCCGGACATAAAGCTCAAATACCGGACTGTCCGGTTCAAAATCGGACACCTGGTAACCCTGCTGACTCTTACGGAGAGTGTTGATCTCTATTCAGGGGATTTTGAACGTTTGAAGTGAACCGAGATGGCAAGCTCTTCACTAGAAACAAAACTTACTTGTCACTGCTCTTTAAAAATCAGGATGGGAGTGGTGAGGAAGGTAAAGAGGAGAACCTTCATTACAGCCTACCAAGCTACAGCATTTCTTCCTGATTGAGATTTTTAGCATCCATGTCTAGAAAATGACCTGACCAGAGATCACTAAACTTACTCTACATAAGTATTCTCTTCAGTAACTTTTAAAATAGTTTCCTTAGTTTTCATAAAATTATTTTAATCTATAAATTAAATCAATTATTCTCAAACATTTCCCAGAGATTTTAGAATAAAGGCAAGATTGGGATAGATTCCCCTTTTTATATTGTCAAACAGATCTTGGAAAAAGCAGCATCAATATTGTGAGAAGTGAAGTCATGCAGTAATTCATGCAGATCAATACAGCAATGTTAGAACAATGACAAGAGATACTGCTATCTCAGTTTTAGAAAACCAGCATCCCCATGATTTGGTTTGTGAAATCTGTGTGAGAGACAGGGAGCTACATGCTACTCACATACAACAGGGATCCACTCTGTAGTTCAAAATGATAGTGAAACAAAATGTTAATGATCATGATCTATGCAATATACCAACACTTCCGGATTAGAATTTAAAATACTCCTACTGATTCATTTAAAACTATGAACATAATTGGAAACATTTTTTAATCTTGATGTGAACAGGTCTGTTTGTAAAATAAAGCAATCCATCTAAATATTATTCATTAGTCTCTCGTTTTACAAAGAAGCATTTGAGTATAAGACTTCAACAGGATGTAAGCAATTCTGATTTTCAATGAGATTTAGGCACTTAAATACGTGTGTATTTTGAAAGTGGGGATTTAGGTGCTTTTGAAAATGTTACTTTTATCTAACCCTGCTGACCATGACAAAAAACACTTACCTCCTGAAAGTAGTGACTACAGTGTATACTTTGGTACGCTTTTCCTTCCATGTTTGGGAGTCCTAATTTTACCCTTAATTTCCCATTTCCTCTAATTACAGCCTGTTCTATAGGTGGGAGTCCAGACAGTCCTACTGACATCTCAGCAGTGTTTCATTATGTCATAAGAATAGGGAAGGGTTAAACTCAGTAATTATTGCTACCCCACCGCCCCCCTCCTTTGTCCCTCACAATATCATCTTCATGACAATTCCAGAGCCAGAGAAATAAGAATAGCTCAAGCACACACTGAAGATTTCAACTCATACAAGACAGAGCAGCCACTAGGCTGCTGGGACAGATTACAGCAAATCATGGAAGATTTTGCACTTTACAGGAAGTCTTGGTTTTCCCAAGCCCTGTACTGTTGTGAATAACATATCCATGTCTAATCTGAGCACCTATAAAACATTCAGGCATCCAATAATTTAGGATGATGTGCATTAAAGTTTCCATTTATTTAACTTAAATAATTTCTTGAGTACATCACTTAATGCCAAAGCATTCTGCATTAAAATCTCAACAGTACATTTGCCAATGGTACACAGTGAGTTGGAGGATTTAAAACTGTGGTAAAGAAGGCATTTTTGCTTTAGGACAGATAGATACCAGATTTTTATCTTGGAGCACCTGCTAGGTAGTTTAATTCAAAGTCCGTTAATAGTCAGGGCCTTTGCACAAATGAATACATTTCGCTAAAATTATTTGGCCACATACTTGTCCTAATCTGTCACCACTTCATGTTAAAATGCCACCACGTTAGGAGTATACATATTTAAAATTGATCACTCGCCTGGTCATACAAAAATAGTTGGAAAAATACAAATTAACCCATATAAATTTAAAAGCATAAAGAAACACACTTGCCTGATGTTTCACGGGTTTAGGTGATTCGGGCTGTTCATTGCAAACAAACAAATGCAGGTGTTAGCAAGTCTGCGTTTTCCCAGCTGCAAGCTATACCTCATATTAATGATACGTGTTAGTTTAACCAAACACTCAGTTCATGGAAATGGTTTTACCCAGTTATTGTAGCTAGAAGCAGAACTATTCTATTTCATTTGTCATTTCATACTAAAGTTATTTATGCATATTCAAAGAACTAACACAATATAAAGTACATTTGCCAGAGACAGTAAGTCTTTCTCCACACATTCTTGCCTCTGCAGGCTACTGCAGAGGCAAGAATTTAACTAGCTGATGTATGCATATAAATTCTCAATGTCAGCTAAAAAGTATCTAAAATAAAACTGTTGTTTTTTCCTCTGTTGGCTTAATCACTGGACATTTTAATTGTTCAGCAGTATTGCATTCAGCATTCTTCTAAAGAAATTAGCCAGGTCCTGAGAGTCACCAGCACGCAAGAGGTCTGAGCACTTGCTTCTTCACCCACCTCCCCAAACAGGATATTTTAGCAATATAGGTCTGGATCCTTTTTGGAAATAAATGTGCAACCTCCTGTCTTGATCTCACACTAGAAGAGCAAAGGGAGCTGGAGGGGAGTGGGAAGGGAGTCTCAAGAGTGATTTTTCTCCCTAGGAGAAAGTGAGTGTTGTTGGACTAGAAAATACTTAATTGGACTTAAAGGGAGAAAATGCTGTTAGAGTGTGAGAGTACTGTAGAGAAAGAGACATTTTTCAATTTTTTATTTTGACCAATAGCAAGATTAAATTCTTAGGGAAGTTTTTTCCCCAGACAGCTCCCAAATGCACCTATGTCCAAAATTTATGAAGCACTGAAATTATTTCATAGCAAGGGAAGAGGTCTCTAAAGATGTTCTTAATCAAGTAAGCAAACTGCTCATTTGGTTTGTGGTTTTGTTAAAATTAAAAACAACTAGAAATTCCTAGGAACATGCCTCATGATGCAATAGCGACACTATAAGCTAGTTTAGACATGCTCTTTAACTGAAATACATTAATACCCCTTTCTCTCTTATGTAGTTATCAGTAAGTCTCAAAGGAACTAAACTATGTTAGTTATTTAGACACAAATATAAGTGAACAATTATTTTAGAGTAAAGGTGGCTAGAGTGTGTTTGTTACCAGTTTTACTCTCAAGCTGGCAACAAATTGACTTTAGCTAAGTCAACTTTATTACAAAGTGTCCACTGAGTTACAGCAACAAAACAATTTAGTAAAAACCACTGCAAGCTTGTGCGAGGACCAGTCCCATATAAAGGCTTTTAGACTTTCAAAAAAAAATTGACAATCTAAAATTTTTTTTTTGCTAATTTTTCATTTATAATGTTACTGTACTACTTACATAAAATATTCCCAGTTGTGAGGCCTCCTGCCCTTGTCATCCCCACAAGACTTCCTGGTTTGGTCAGCTGTTACAAACATATGTAGTCCTATGCCCCTAATTCTGCTCCATTTCCCTCCCTGCATCACAAGTTTATAATCTTTGCACTGGCTTTTTAAATCATGGAAGTACACAAACATTCTACAAAAGGTCTTCTCCATTTTTTTGGAATAACATATCAAAAAGCTACATTAAGAGAACATTAGTGTTCCAAAAATAAACCTTCTAAAAAAGTTAGGAAATGTCGGTATTCAGGTTATCTGTGCAATCTTTCATTACATGATCACTTGCTCTTCCTGCAATAGCTCGGTGTGAATTCATTGCATGGAATGGAGTAAGGATGTGAAAGGTTAACTGGAAAGCATTGTCCTAACAGGGAATGCTTAACAGTTCTGGTTCACTGGTAGGGGCTGGAGCAGCTCCCCACCTGCCCTGGACAGGGAGCTGCTGCAGCCCTACAGGGCCGACTGCAGGCAGGGGTTGCTCCGGCAGGGGTTTGAATACCAATGCAAGCCATGTGTCCCAGGAGCCTCATACAGTTGTGTACTGTAGTGACTGGGCTTTGACGAATACCAGTGATGACAAATATCATGACCTGGAAAGCAAATCTCAGGTAGGGAGGCCATAGAATCAAGAATGGCCCCAATGAAGTCAATTCTTTGAGTATGAGTCAGTGTGGATTTGGGCACATCCAGAATGAAGCCCAGATGGGAAAACATGGACTTGACCAGCTCCCTGGACTTGCCCTTGATGAGCCAGTCAAAGATAGGAGAAGGCTTGCACCCAGTTCCTGTGCAGGAATTCAGCAACCACTGCAACAACCGCTGCCTTGCATTTCATAAAAACGCGAGGCGCACTGCAGCCAAGCTGAAGGGAAGCACTGATTGGTAATGGCGGCCCATCATTACAAAAATGGAGAAATCTTCAGCTGGCTGGAATAATGGAAATGTGAACATACATGTCCTTGAGGTTGAGGGCAGCATATTAGTCCCACAGATCCAAGAAGGGAATTATAGAAGCCAAAGAGACCATTCAGAACTTGAGCTTCCCTATGAATTTGTTCAAGTTCCAGAGGTCTAGAATGGTGCAAGGGCCCCCTTTGGCTTTGGGGATAAGGCAGTAACAGGAGTAATCCCCCCACCCCACCCCTGAACCCCGAGGTACCTCCTCTATCACCCCCCGAGCAAGGAGCAATTGAACCTCCCTGATAAGGAGTTCCTCATCAGGGTAGTACAAAATTGGATAGAATATCCCACTCCCACTGTGCTCAAGACCTAGCAGTCTGAGGTGTTCTGGGTCCAGACATGACAGAAGTGAGAGATGGCTCTCAAAGGGTGGGGAAGGATTGATCTAGGAAGTGGTGGCTCGTCCTCAAGTGCACCCTCAAAAGTGAGGCTTTGGGCTCAGTGGCTGCTTAGAAGGCTCCTGTTCCTGAGTGGATGAGGATCAAGGAGGGCCCCTTTTATTGTTCCATCTACCCTATGGCAGCCATGCTCCTGTCTGGATGGTGCAGAGTAGAATCGCAGAGGCAGCGGAGATCTAAACGGCCATTGCTAATGAATCAGCGTGTGGATGCCCAAGGACTTCAGGGTGGCTCTGGAGTACTTTAGACCAGTGGTTTCCAACTGCCAGTCCATGGACCGGTGCTGGGCTGTGAACCATTGGCTGCCAGGCCATGGCACACTGTCAAGCCATGTTCCCAAGGCTTGATGATTGGCTCAGCAGGGTTCCTTGTGAGCTGGGCGGCAACGTGGCCATGCAGCAGCTAATTGAGCCCCGCCTGCAGCGGGTTTCTTAGCTGGCGAGGGGCAGAGGGGCACTCCCTCAGTAGTAGAAGCTCCCTGCTCCAAGTCCAGACAAGAGCGTGCTGATAGAGAATGGGACATAAGAAGGAAGGAAGGGAAGGAGGGAGTAAGGACATGGCTGGTACAGGAGGGTGAGAGCACCCCTGCCCTCTCTCCAATGACAGCCTCATGGTTTTGTTGGGCTGCTTTAATAAAATACTTTGGGTAGCTAGTGATGTGTTATGATTTGAGATGGAAAACGAATACTTTGGGGGGAAATAATAAAAAAAATCCATTACAATGACATGTATTGTGTGCGTACAGAGGCAAAATAAAAAAAAACACATGACCATTTAAAATTAATTCCAATAATGAATATGCAAATGTTTCTATACCGGTCTGCCAGAAGTTTTTGAATGAGTTTGCCGATCTGTGGAATAAAAACAGTTGGGAGCCACTGCTTTAGACCATGGAGGTACAAATTGGTCTTTTTGGCAAACAGGCCCGCAGCATCAAACAGGAGGTCTTGGACTGGGCGCTGTGCCTCTGCTGTGCGTCCTGACACCTGTAGCCAGGAGCTACAGTGCACAGCTGATGGTCCCTCCACTCATCCAGATGTGGTGCTGAGGCCTCCCCCACTGAGATTTTTTTTTTTTTTTTTTTTAAAAACACAACTAAGGACTACTCTGAACTGCAAAGAACTAAAAACACTGAGGACTAATGACTTACAAAAGCCAGAGGTCAGAAATTCCAACAACCCTCAATGGTGGAAAGAAGGAACTGAGGGGGAGCAAGGATATTAGGGGTCTATATACACACCACCCTGGAGGCGCCACTCCAGGGGGTTCCACAGCTGACCCACTGAGTCCTGTTAGGGAAAAATGAACCCCATGAAACACACCACACACACACACTGGAATGCACATGAGCAATCACTCAAAGAAATACTTCTGCTTGTAAGTAGAACAGACACTAAACATAGCACATGGAGATTAGTGTGCTACATAAAACATAGGAGTTGACTCTAGGTGCTCCATGGCTAGAGCACCAATGGGAGAAAAAAAAAAAAAAATAGTTGGTGCTTAGCAGATCAGCTGTTCCCCTGTACACAGGAGGTGCTGGGGGGGACAAAGTTTGGACAGGGAGCACTCAGGAAGGTGGCAGAACTGGGTAGGAAGAGGTGGCGTAGAAGTGGAGGCTTAGCAGAAGCAGGGGCAGGGCCTAAGGTGGAGTAGCAGCAGGAAGAGGAGAGGCAGGGACAGGAGCTGAGCACCCCTGGAACCTAGAGGAAGTCAGACCATGTGTACACAAAAGCCTTGATTACAAGCTCATGCTTTCATCATAAGTGCACAACACATTGTGCACAGGGTAATTCTGCAAAGCCAGTGAAATATTTGGTGATGTTGGGATCATAATGTAAGTCTTCCCCCCCCCCCCCAGACCTATTAAAAAGACTTCCCCAACAGTCCACGTTAAGATAGTAGACTCCCCCCCGGCTCTCCCATACCCCACATTCTTCCAGATTCTCCTTAATCCTCTCCAGCATTGCCAAGTTATGTATAAAGTAGTGTATCATGCAGTTCTGACTTCTGCTTTCCTGTGATTCTGAGCCTTCATGTGCTCAGCATTCAAGTCAAGGGACAGGTCGGGGTCTACTGGGCAACTTATAATGGCAAACTAAACCCTAGGGTTCCTACTGTTTCCCTTTAACAAACTGCTCAAGGCACAGACCGTTTTAGCTCTTATCTGGTATACAAGGTGGGGTACCACTGTACAAAGCCTACAAATAGCAGTACTTTTGGTCATATGCACTCATTTGCATGTGCCGCACTCATTTGCATTTCCTCCTCGGATCCCTTTTGCGCAAGAGCCGTTCCTCAAAAAATGAGGATCCAAGGAAGAAATGCAAATGAGCACATGACATATGCAAATGAGCACTCCATTTGCATTTCCTCTTGTGGAAAAGGCTCGCAGTGTAGACGTAGCGTATGAGGTGGCATATCTATCCAGGTCTGTTCAACAACTCCTAAACAGTAAGAACTAGGATCACCAAATTCAGTATTCACCTTCTTTTTATCCTAATGTAAAGCAAGATAAGGGTTTGTTTGTGCCAGGAATGGGATTGATTCTTTTAAAACCATACAGAAGAGAGAATCACCAGGCAGGTTAAAGGCGCTGGCTAGGGGTACACCCCATTTCCGGATGTACCCCAACCCCTAGTCTCCCAAACTCAACATACTCTTTAGGGAGAGGCTGAAATTCCTCCCTGCCCCCCCCAAAAAAATAGCATGGGAACATTGCTGGCTGTTCTCTTATTAGGGAGCAAAGGGAAAGTGCACAATTTGCTGCATTCATCCCTCTGGCTGGGAAGCGCAGGGCGCAGATGACCCTGGACTTAGGGATGTAAAATCCTGTTTAATTGGTTAACCAGTTAAATGTAGTGTTTAACCAGTTAACCAATTAAAGGGAGAACATATGGGGGGGAAGGGACAGCACTCCAGCCTGGAAGCCCTCCATGGGGACCAGGACAGGCTGGAGCAGCCCTCCACTTGTAGTCAGGTACCAGTTAACTGGTAACCCGTTCACATCCCTGCCTGGACCTGTCCTAACAGGGGGACATACACCCCTCTCCCTGCTGAAGCTGCAGTGGCCATGGAGAGGCACTCCTCACCTAGCCCCAAACTGCTGCAGTCAGAGAGCTAGGGCAACCCTCTCTCCCCAGGGCAGCCTGCATTCTCAACCCCTCATCCCAGAGCAATGAACATGTACATGCTTCATGTAAAACGTTAAAAAAAAAAAAAGTTAAGGACCCAAATATATCTTCTAGTGTTGTATAAAAACAGAAAAGATATCAATCATAGCAAAGCGCTCAGGTGTTTTATTACCTTTCCCTAGCAACGGGCTTCTAGCTCTCATCATTGCAAAAGGACGGTGTATATTATACACTACAATTCTCCACATATCCTGTCAGTTTCACAGTTAATGTTTGTTTTTTATTCTATGAAATAAGCAATCATGATTTTCCAAATTATTCATTTCAGTTGCTAGATAAAACAAACTTTAAGGATATCTTAGCTAACAGCCATATCAACTTACATTTATATCTGAGTCAAAAATTTGTTTGTAATCATTTTAGCAGTACCAGCACTTTAGGATATTTAGATACAATAAAGCCTGATCCTGGAAAAGTGAAAGATAATTGAAAATAAAGAAACACTTACTGGAATATTATGGTCCTTTCTTCCTTTATGGGAGGAAGCAACATGAGCAAGGTACTGAATAACTTTCTTGGTGTTTTCAGTCTTCCCAGCACCAGATTCACCTCTGCAAGACACATTTACACAGGTTTCTCCCAAAATTCAGTTTTAAACAAGCATAGTCTTTTATGGTAACTACCTAACTTCATTACCCAAATAATATTTTATTAACTGTCTGAACAAAAAAGCACTAGGGCTTTAGTTTGTACACAGTGTACCACCCCAGGGTATTAAAGAGATATGGTGGTGACTGTTGGTCAGAAAGAAAAGCTTTCAAGCCACATAGAGCGCTTCTTCAGAAAAAAAAAAAAATTCCAGCTTCACAACAGAATGCATTTTCCTTTCCCAAACCTGAAGAGCTCTGTGTGGCTCAACAGCTGTCTCCATCATCACAGAAATTGGTCCAATAAGAGCCTCACCCATTCTTGTCCCTCTAACTTTAAGGAAACAAGTAAGGTGTCTGTTTAAATACTTCCCTTGCCAAAAAATGTTCTCCTGGAATATCACTTTATTATTGGTGCAATGCCAAGTATCTTTATTACATATTTAAGCATACTATTTACCACAGTTTACCATCACCATACAAACTTTAATCTTCAATTCTTGTGGGAAGCAAGTACTCTTACCTCTTCTTTAAAGAATAAGAAACAGAAGCAGAGAGGTTGGCTTGACAAAGGCCATGGACTGAATTTCACAGAATAATAAAAATATAAACATAATGCCACCGTGCCACTTCACGCTTTAGGTTCTGGACTTGCAGCAACACTGAGCTCCCACAAGTCCCACTGAAGTCAGTGAGACTGCAAGTACTCAGCATTTTTGAAAGTCAGGCCCTACGGGTATCATTAGTAAAATACATCTTAACATATTGTACCAGTCAGATTCTTGGTGAGACTAAAGCATAGGACTGTGAGGACTATACATACATTACAATTTTAATTTTACTGCTGTAAACAAGTACAATTCACATACTCAAAGATAATATACATTATTTTAATGAATGCTCAGCTTGGTTTAAAGTAGGATATGCCTGGATAAGTCTGACTTATTTCAGCACGTGCCTGTAGGACACAGAGTTGTAAACCAGTTTTCCAAGGGAGACATTTATTAAAGCTATATTCTCTTCACATAGAACAGGATGGGCACCACAAAGTTATTTCATAGTGCTAATTTAATTTTCAGACAATTCTACACTATAGCTCTATTGATGTATATTTCAGTAATGAGACTGCAATACAAACTTATCCACACAACCCAATCATAGTTAAGTAGGGAGAAATTGCTATTTGCATTTATGAAACACATGAAATTAGGAAGTTTCCATTACTTAAGAGTGCAAATTCTCTCCCACTGTTAAATATTCATTTTCAAAATTAATCTTCACATAGTTAACTGTGGGACCGTTTTAAGCCTGCTGGGATGTCAGTTTAGCCAGTTGCCATTTCTCTAACATACAGTTTAACTGAAAATCTGTGTGTGCAATGTGGATTAGCAACTTTTGTGGAAGTTTCCAAGGCTACACTACCCTCCATTGCAATAAATGACAGATTTGGTAGTTGCCCAAAACTGGCCTTCTTATCTAATACCTCTGCAAAGCTATGTTTTGTGAAATTGAGACTGCTAAAGCTTACTGTTCCAACCTTTCAATTAACAGTTCTGTTTTTGCCAATACCAAGTGTAGTACTTTAATACGGATTCAACTTTATAAAGGAGAACTGTGATGCTGACAGACCGAGTGAGTCTAGGAAGGAGTACTGCTGAAAAGAATGTAGGGGTCATAGTGGACAAGTTAAACATAAGTCAACAGTGAGACAGTTGCGGAAAAAAAAAAGTGCAAATAATTCTGGGTGCATTAATAGGAGTGCTGTGAGCAAGACGTGAGAAGTCATTCTTTCACTCTACTCTGCACTGATTAGACTTCAGTTGGAGTATTGTGGCCAGTTCTGGGCACCACATTTCAAGAAAGATGTGGAGAAATTGGAGGTGGCCCATAGAAGAGCAATAAAAATGATTAATGGTCTAGAAAACATGACCTATGAGGGAAGATTAAAAGAATAGGGCTTGTTTAGTTTGGAAAAGAGAAGACAGAGAGGACATGATAGCGGTTTTCAAGTATCTAAAAGGCTATCACAAGGAGGAGGGAGAAAAGTTGTTCTCCTTGGCCTCTGAGGATAAGACAAGAAGCAATGGGCTTAAATTGCAGCAAGGAAGGTTTAGGCTGGAGATCAGGAAAAACTTCCTGTCTGCCAAGGTGGTTAAACACTGGAATAAATTGCCTAGGGAGGTTCTGGAATCTCCATCACTGGAGATATTTAAGAGCAGGTTAGACAGACACCTGTCAGGGATTGTTTAGATGGTGGCTGGTCCTGCCATGAGGGCAGAGGACTGGACTTGATGATCTCAAGGTCCCTTCCAGTTCTAGTATTCTATGATTCCAAGGTCCCTAAGCCTCACGAATGCACAGCTGAAAACTAATTTAACTCACCTATGCATCAGTGTTATAAAAACAGGTTTTAGATTTCTAAAAAGTGTGATTTTAAACTGTGTGAAATGTTTGTAAATTACTGCATGCATTAATCTTACTTACAGTATTTGTATCCCACCTTACAAGGCAATACTGAAGGGTTTGCTCTGTAACTATAGACATGTTTTAAAGAGCAAACTAAGAAGAGACAAGTATTACCAAAGTGTGAAATACAAGTTTACGACAAAACGTGTCATCTCTTGCTCAACAAAAGATCCACAGATGCAAGAGGAACCACTGTGGAACAACAGTGAACAAAAGTGGATTGTTCCTCTACACCCTGAAAAGGGGACATCCACTCTTTTCTCATCAGCTTGAGCTCTGGGGAAAGGGAAATTGTTATGTATTTCCCTTCAAGGATTGGTTCTAGGGCTGATTTTGTTCAGCATCTTTATTAATGACCTGGATGAGGGGATGGATTGCACCCTCAGCAAGATTGTGGACGACCCTAAACTAGAGGGAGAGGTAGAGATACTGGAGGGCAGGGATAGGACCCAGAGTGACCTAGACAAATTGGAGGATTGGGCCAAAAGAAATCTGATGAGGTTCAACAAGGACAAGTGCAGAGTCCTGCACTTGGGACGGAAGAATCCCAAGCATTGTTACAGGCTGGGGGCTGACTGGCAAAGTAGCAGTTCAGCAGAAAAGAACGTGGAGATTACAGTGGATGAGAAGCTGGATATGAGTTTGCCCTTGTAGCCAAGAAGGCTAATGGCATTTTGGGATGCATTAGGAGGAGCATTTCCAGCAGATCTAGAGAAGTTATTATTCCCATTTATTCAGCACCGGGGAGGCCACATCTGGAGTACTGTGTCCAGTTCTGGGGCCCCTACTACAGAAAGGATGTGGATGAATTGGAGAGGGTCCTGTGGAGGACAACCAAATAATTAGGGGGCTGGAGCACATGACCTACATGGAGAGACTGAGGGAGTTGGGCTTTTTTAGTCTGCAGAAGAGAAGAGTGAGGGGGGATTTGAGAGCAGCCTTCAACTTCCTGAAGGGAGGTTCCAAAGAGGATAGAGAGAGGCTGTTCTCAGTACAGACAGAAGGCAGAAAAAGGAGCAATGGTCTCAAGTTACAGTGGGGGAAGTCTAGGTTGGATATTAGACAAAAAAAAACTATTTTACTAGGAGGTTAGTGAAGCACTGGAATGGGTTCCCTAGGGAGGGGGTGGAATCTTCATCCCTAGATATTTTTAAGTCCTGGCTTGACAAAGTCCTGGCTGGGATGATTTAGTTAGGCTTGGTCCTGCTTTGGTCAGGGGGCTAGACTCGATGACCTCCTGAGGTCTCTTCCAGCCCTGGGACTATGATTCTAGGATATATGACACTTGAATTTTGAGGGGTAAAGACAAGCCTTGTTCATAAGAGGGATGCATTAGATACTGTATACCTAGACTTTAGTAAAGCATTTGATACAGTCCCAGATGAGATGACCTTATCCATAAACCAGGCAAATGCAACCTAGATAAGGCTACTATAAGGTGGGTGCATCTCTGGTTAGATAACCATTTTCAGAGAATAGTTATTAATGGTTCACAGTCATACTGAAAGGGCATAACAAATGGGATTCCACAGGGAACTCCCTGCAGCTCCTTGTCAGGTCAGATCCCAAAGATGCTGGACCAGGGAGGTCCAACCTGTAGAAATATCCACATTTAAGAATATTAAACACAGATAACGCACTGAATCTAGTATCTTGACATCTTCTTTTTAATAATCCCTGGGAAGAAACCAGTGGCCACACCCCAACCCCTGGCTCCTCAACCCCCACTCTGACTCCCATACACCCCCAGCGTCCTGCTCTGAGCCCCTTACATCCCCAAGACCCTGCCCTGATTCTTGCACCTCCCACAATGCCAGTCCCCATCCCTGAAGAACCCAGGCAATGTCAGGTAAGTCTTCAAGTTTATAGACAAATGCATAGAACATCTAGAATTCAGTTCATTCAAAATAGTGGCTCTATCCTTCTAGAGATCAAAAACAGTCAGAACACATTCTTCCTGAAGTTGCTGTGGCTACCTAACAATTTACATTGAAGCACTTCAGACAAGCTTCTTTAACTCAGCAACTCACATTCAGAACAGTTAGTCATAGAACACTAGAACTGGAAGGGACCTCGAGAGGTCAGAGTCCAATCCCCTGCCCTTATGACAGGACCCAGTACCATCTAGACCATCCCTGACAGGTGTCTGTCTAACCTGCTCTTAAATATTTCCAGTGATAGAGATTCCACAACCTCCCTAGGCAACTTATTCCAGTGTTTAATCATCCTAACATGCATGAAGTTTTTCCTAATGTCCAACCTAAAACCTCCCTTGCTGCAGTTTAAGCCCATTGTCATGATCAGAGGTTGTGTTCTCTACTCCAGCTTGGATTCAGAATGTAAAGTTAACAACTGTTATTTAGCACCCCAGCACTTGATTTCTCTGCCTAGCAAGACCAAGCTCCTATGCTGATCTTTGATGGCAAACTACCCAAACAGATTGAGTACAGACAATTCTACTTTGTTGGCACATAAGAGAAGACATTACTGTGAAGAACACATTATTCCACCTTGTGCTGTAAAAGACCCTGTGTAATCTGCAACTGACTTGACTTAAATGCTGCGTTGGGTGATCCAGCAGCACCCAAAAGCCCCTCACTGAAATTCCAGTTTCATTACACAAAGTACTGCATGTGATGGGTATGATCACAGAGGTCCCTTTGGGGCAATCTTCCCTTGTGCTGATCATACCACTGATCTCCCATCCATGCTCCTTCTTCCCAAGCTGTAAGCCCTCAGCTTGTGATTTTCCCCTTCCACGTTCTTGGGATTACTCAAGCTGGTCAGCACAGCCAGCAAGAACTTCCACTTATTCCACTGTTTTGTCCCACAAACACTGCTTATCACCATTAGCCATAGTCAGGAACAGTTCCTGAACCACCAAATCACATGGGCCTTCAAAGATTAATTCCTTTCCCTCCGCCCCACTTATCTAGCAGATTTTATTTGATTTACATAAGCCACATTATTTAGCCCAGCACCTCAAAGGAATCAAAGTTTAGCCCCAAAAACTTGCAGGATAAATCTGAAATGGTTTTAAAACCAAATCCTTGAATTTACCATAGTGTTTGAAGCATCTCCAATAGGCATCTTGTTGAATATGCCTAAGACTCTCACAATCAGTTTTGCAACCAGAGTGAACATCTTCTGATCCGCAGGAATGGAACGGATGGCGCACACTCTCAAAAGGTGATGAAATACTCAGCAATGTCTGTAGACTCATAATAAGCTGGGTACAGTCAATTCCACTTGTGGATTTTTGGAGAGGTGGATCTTGCTGCATTGGGACTCTGTTTCTTCCAGTCCTGTACAGCCAGTTCATTCTGTCTCTCTCCCCCTCTGTTCTTGTTCTGTTCCAGATCCAGGGTGCTCTAACGAGCAGCTTTTGGGGCTTCTCTCTGGGCTTCCAATTCTTTCTCGTTCAGAGGTCCAGGGCTAACCCTCTGGGCTTCCATGGCTCTCTCAAGCACCTTTTTGGGCTTCCATGCCTAATTTCCATAATTCCATGTCTTATGTTATTTTTCCTTCTCTGCTGCTTGGGCCCTGTGAAGCTCGAATTTCTTTTGAGCCCCTCTCACTCATTTTGCTGATTTTCCTGCCTCTATTTCCCTTGCCCACAATAAGGGAACAGTAAACAACAAACCAGTAACTATTTTGTCTGTTCCCCAGTCACCACACTTAGCACACAAAAAGCAACCAGCTGCGCACACTATCCTGCCAACTATGCCACTGTGACTAGTTCAATCACAGGGGGCCTCTTGAGGCTGTCACCTGGTGTGCTGGACATACCACTGAGCTTGCCTACTGCCCTCTGGGGTGTCCAACCACCCTGTCCTGGTCTCTCCCAGCTGGAATAACAGCCCCCTGCTCCAAGCTGAGCTGATTCAGTGTCTGAGTTGCCCCGCCTGGGGGGGGGAGAGGGGGGAGGGGAGGTGCGGTAACACCGCTGGAAGTAGAGTTGCCAGATGGTTTCAACAAAAATACCTGACACACTTGACATGACAATCTACATTACATCTTATTTAGAAAATACCAGACATTTAGATTCTCAATTTGTTCCCCAAACAGAAAGCTCAAATACTGGACTGTCCGGTTCAAAACTGAACACCTGGCAGTCCTAGCTGGAAGAGTTACAGTCACACGGTTCCCCAGAAAATATACACTTCACTCAAACACTGAGGACAGGAAGCACCTTCTCTCAGAGATGATTGGATCCCCTCTTCAAGAGCTGAGGAAGTGAGTAGCTCATAAAAGCTTACGCTCTAATACCCAAATAAATCTGTTAGTCTTTAAAGTGCCACTAGAGTCCTACTTGTTTTTGCTGAAACAGACTAACGCAGCTACCTCCTCTGAAACTTACTAGGTACCAAATACATGGAAGCATATCCCTAATGTCTGCTGGCGCAGCAAATAAACTGCAGAAACAATTGCAGCCAGAGGGGCTTCTTTAGCTTCTTCCTTTTTGGTGGTTGTGCTAAGTAAGCTTCTTTGTTAGCTGCTGCCAGACAGATAACTGGATGGATCCTTCACCTACTAGAAACAACTGGAGAATTCAGAAAGGAAGACTGCAGATTAGGGATCATCTAGACTGCTTGCCACATCTGGAAGAAAAGTGAGAGGTACTTCCGATTATCTGGACTGGTTCAGAAAGTCTGAGAAATGGTTTTACTTTATATATACTATTTATATTTGTTTCATCATCTTTTAAATGGTTCATATCTTTTCACATCAGTTGCCAGAGGAATGTTAGGAAGCTGGAACCCACCCAGATATTGTGTACAGAAATGCTTGGTATTTGCTGCTGTTCTCATTTTAAAAGCA
Source organism: Pelochelys cantorii (assembly GCA_032595735.1). Lineage (NCBI taxonomy): Eukaryota > Metazoa > Chordata > Testudines > Trionychidae > Pelochelys > Pelochelys cantorii. Next base: position 28,714,047 of record CM064344.1, on the reverse strand, counting down.
AATTCAGTTTTCTCCCCACTCCACCACTCCAGTCTGCAGCCAATTCAGATTTTATATCCTTGTTTGGCTTCATGCATCTGTAAAATGACTATCAATCCTAGTCAACATTTTGAATGAATACCATAAGCTTGTGGTAAGGTTCTCAAATTTAGATGGCCAGCAAAGATATTTTAACATCAACAGAGTCCTACAGCTAACAACAACAAGTCTAAGAGAGGCTTGAGCACTTCTCATAGATCTCCAATACCCCATAACAGAGGTTCTCTCAGAGTTACCAGTCTAGAACAGATTAGCACGCTCTCCCATTTAATCATAATGGGCAGCAGCAACAGTATAAGAAATTTTGTTACCTCCCTTATACTCAAGTATCTGGCATTCCCTTACTGGAGGGAAAGCTTCTACAGTCCTTGTTTGAGGCCAACATTTCCATTTCCATTTAAGGGTGTTACATTAGTATGATGACTACCATTTCTCAGAGATACTGATGTTCGGGCATCTTGTTTATAACACTGGTAGACAGAACGTAAGACACATTGTCAACCACATCTGCATCAGTACTTCATGCTGGTAGCAACAGCCCATTTACACCATTGCCAGAAAACAGGTACTGGGTTTCCAAACCTAGACAGACTCAGAGTATCAGCACTATGATCCCCACTAATCACTGGCATTATTAACTAACTAAAGGAGGCTATAAATGGAGAGATACAAGATAAGCAAGCTTGCTCCTGAAAGCTGGTTTAATAATCCAGGAGAACTGAAGTAAATTCCTATCAGCAATAAAGATCCCCAGGTTCCTCTGAATCATTTACCCTCCCAAGAATGATCTTCCTATCGGCAGGCAGGTAAAACTGAATCCAGCATGCAATGGAAAAAAGTTAGAACTCCATAGCTGCCGTTACAAATCTTGACCACTCAATCATCCAATCCCAAATCACACATCCAATTAGTACCCAAAAATCTTAGATTTTAAATAGTGGGCAACAGAAGGAGAACACAGAATGGTCAGAACTTTATAAGCAAATCAATCTTCTATAGGTTTTTCCTTGGCAACACCTGAGCTTTAAGGGACATTTTTTAGTCAGAGGGATGGTTGAAGTTTGTCCATATTGGGAAAAGCCATTAGCAGTTCTCAAAGTATCAAACAACTCTTGAGACTTCACTGATTAGATGTCTCAGACACTCTTTAGAATCTCTCAAGGGGCTCTTTGAATGACTTGAAGTAAACTAGTGCCAAAGACACCATTTTGTTAAGTGATGATACGTGATCTCCCAGATCTGGTTCTTCCTATCTGCAACAGGTGGTCTGGCCAGAGAAGATGATGGGTAAAGTTGACCTTTGGTTATGATTCCATCTTTGCACTCAACTGAGATGTCAGACACCCATAAGCCCAGTAGGTCGACAGTAGGGATGTGAACAGCAGCAGAAACTGGCCACCTTCCACACAGCTGGGGAGGGGGCAGTGCCAGTGGCAGCCCCACACATGGAGAAGAGTAGTTGTATCTTAAACACACTTTTTTTAAAATATTTTGACCAGAACCACACAGTAATTAATAATCACTATTGACATACACAGAGGTCACGTGACCTCACTACTTCTACTGTACGGTCCTCTGTATAAGCAGAATAATATATTGACCTTCTTAACAGCACTAAATTGGAGCACTTGTTCAAATGGTTATCTGCTATGATCCCTGAGTCCTCTTCAATAGGACTGCAATTCCAGGATAGAGTACATCTTGCAAGTGTCACCTACATTCGTTGTTCCGAGATGCATGATTTGATTGTATTAAGGCACACCTTGTTCAAGAGAGCCCATTTTACCAAGCAATTCAAGTTAGCCTGTAGAACCAATCTGCATCAGTATTAATACTGCAAACACCTGTGTAGTCTGCATGCTTAGTAGTAATGATTTTATGTTTTCTTCCAGGTTGTTGTTAAAGATATTCAATAGCAATGAACCAAAAACGCATGGGACTTCACCAATATCCTCACTGAATGGTGATGGCATTTACAGTTACAGCTTGAAATCTACTAGTTAGCCGGTTTTAATCCACGCTATACTGATTTTGTTCAGTGCTACACTGGAAAGATTCCCACTGTTCTGCTGGGTTGTCTGCTTGTGCTAAGGAGCAAGACCTTGGAGCTTCCAGACATCAAAAGCAGAGCAAACAGTTTATTCTTGCTTTGGGGGACAGTGTCTTAAAACTATCCTGCTCATAGGTGTTTTACATTTTACAAAGAAACAAAACCCAAAACACAAGAACAGCCATTTGAACACTACTAGCCCGAACCCACTTTTCAATGAGAGGTGAAGGGTAGACTTGCATTTGGATTATACTATCTCCTACCGTGGGAAAAGCCAATCCTTCTCCAGCTTTTCAGGAAGGAAAATAGGCTGGAAAATATTAGACTTTTTGCTTCTGGTTGGATAGGCAGACATCCAGTCTGTTAAGCTTTGGGTGCCCTAGGTTAACCTACAAGCATGTGTGTCCTAGAACATCTGCAGTAGCACCTAAACTATCCTTCACAGATGTTACCGATAATGAATTAATTAGCAACCAAAGTAAGATAGGAAGTCTAACAAACAAGCCCTTAGGAGAAATGTTTTGAAGTTAAATAAATCAGCTGGCTGATGGCTAGCAGACATGGAGCTGTGACTGACAGGGAAGATTGTAAGTTAGGTAGGAATTCCTTCAAATGCTAAAATCACTCAGGTAGTGGAGATCAGAAAAGAATTCCAACCTAAACTATTAGCCAGCCGGAGAGAGATAAGAACAGAGAACCAACTAGTTTCTTCAGAAACTCATTTGTGTTTGAGGAGGTCTCACTTTGCTTTTAAATGACCAAACAATATCCTTTGCATTATACACCATCAAAAATAAGATAAAAGGCTTTTTTAAAGCATCTTAGAATTTTGAAGTTGAACCTGCCAAGTTTAAATCTGATCATTTTCTACAGTTATTCAGCTCGTCTCCACATTATGAAGTTACAGTATGGTTTAACATTATCAGAATATTCATGATCCATAAACTAGAGGGAATTATTTATGTTCTATTTAAGCATAATATCTTTTCAAAAAAATCAGAGTAATAAATGTTATTTAACACTTTCACTAAGCTGATAGTGATACAAAGTTCAAGTGAGTCACTTTATGAATAAAAACAATCACTATACCAGACTAGATTAGATTTTATATTATGTGCTCCTAATTGTTACAAGCAGCTGCTAAAAGATAGCACAAAGTAACCTGGACAATAATATCTAAGTTCCTTGTATTATCACTAACATAACTAAAAAATGGCCAACTTATTAAATCAACTTTTTTTTTATACTTACGTGCAAAGAATTGATTGGTCCTCGCGGTCTGCAAAACAAAGAAAAAAATATAAATGGTGATTTTGCTCTGATATGTTGCAATTGCGACATGGTTATATAGAAAGGACATCCAGAAACCTGAACTTTTTCTAATTCAGCAATTTAAAAAAAAAAATCCGGTTTGATTGGGTGGTCTTTTAGCAGCATTCTGAAGTTATTTAAGTTCTGAAAAAAATATTTTCTGCTGCCTGTTTATGTTTATAAAAGGTTCTTTTCAGCAAGAAGAGAGACTGACTAGTCAAGGAAACAATTAAACTATCTATACAGAAAGTGCTGGCCAGAGAAGATGGTACTAATGTAAATTATTATATACAAAATTATTTTCATTATCAAAGTAGTCTACAATTTTCCAGACAGAAAAAAATTGTGCTTCTAGTGCTTTATGTTCTCTGCACACTGTCTCCCAGATTCACTGGCTACAAACTAGTATTTAAGTACTTGGAAACAGCAGGAATGTCTGAAGTGAGTATAATTTTCACCTACAGCTTCTTCTTGTGAATATGTAAGCTCATAAGTGCTGTTTTAATTCAGTTTATTCAGAAGGGAGAGTTGCCAACAGGATGGCTAGCAAGATACAGAATAGAACTAAACCGTGCAACGCAATACTTGCTCAGCACTCCGTGCACACAACTGGGCACTTAAAAGAACACCTGACGGAAGGTTCTTGTGTTACAGCATCTTTACGTGCCACTCTTCAATATATAAACCTTATTTTTCAAGAGCTGTTAAAGCATACTTTACATGTGCGCAACAGTTTTTCTGGTGATTAAGATAAAGAACAAGCCTCCCCCGTGCCAACTTTTTCAGTAGGATCAGCATCTCTTCCCACTATGAAACTGCCCCACACAGCCTTCTCTCAAACTGGTTCTATAGCCATCTGCATAATGAGCACCACAGTAGCTGACAGACTTGCTCGGCCCCTGGGCAAGGTGGGGAGCTTGCTTTGTGCTCCCAGAAGGGATGAGACCATGGGCAGGAGGGACAGGGCTGTAGGGAGCTAGCTCTCTGCACTGGCCACCCCTCAGACCCCCCTCCGGGGAGGGCTCAGAGCTGCCCAGAGCAGGGCACAGGTCCCCAGCAGTGATTTAAAGCAGTGTTTTTCAACCACTGGTTGAAGTACCCTTAGGGGTACTCAAGAGAAGTCCGGTGGGTATGTCAACAATTGAAATTTGGAGAAAACTGAATTTTTATTTTAAGTTTTATAGAGTTTTATTATTTTTGTACTTTTTACACACAAAAATTTCATTGCCTGCCCAGCTACGATTAAGTTGTTTAAACAAATGTGTTGCAATGGTAGGAAAAAAAAAAAAAACTGTAGGTATTGGGGGGTACTTTTTTTTTTTTTTTTTTTAAAGGGGTACTTTATAAAAAAAGGTTGAGAAACACTGATTTAAAGGGCCTGGGGAAGTGTCTAGGAATCTTGGATCCTTTTGAATTGCCAGGCCCCAAAGCAGTTGCTCCCCATTGGCCCCCCCCCCCCACACACACACCCCTATGAGAACCAGTTCTGGAGCTGACCACAGACATACAGCTCCAGCTGCAGCCACAAAGGTGTGTGCACTGCTGTAGGCCCGGCAGAAGACATGGAGGGAGGAAAAGGGTGTGACACAGAAGCAGCTCCAGCCCTAGCTGTGGGTCAGGGAAGCAGAAGTTATGGAGATCCAGTAAAGTCACAGAATCTGTGGCTGCTGTGACCTCTGAGTAAATCATATCCTTAGCAATAGTAGTGAATTCCACTGCAAATGAGTGAACTTTATTTTGTTTGCACATAAGGGCTTGCGACTAAGAGTTATCTCCCAACCCTTCTAGAAGGAGGCCAATACCATGTTTCAAGGATCCTCATTGTCACCTTTTTTTTTTTTTTTTTTTTTTAAGGACAGAAAAGGACTTTACATTCTATAAACTTTTGAGATCTTTAATGAACTGCTGGCCTGCATAACTCCAAAGACCCAGAAAAAAGCATCTGGTAACTGCTGTTCTCTCCGGGAGAGCAGTTCCAAATTTGAAGCACTAAAGGTGCAGGAGGACAATTATGTTGCTGTGAAGCATGTGGTTCCTCCCATCCTGCCATTTATCTTCCCCACATCCAACGATTTCACTTACTGGATTTGAAGTCTAGACATCCCATTTAAAAAAAAAATTACACATATCACAGTGTAAACTCAACTAAGTCTCCCCTGCTGTAAGCAAAAAATAAAAAGGTACTGGTCTTGAATAATTTTGTCTGAGGATTTTTAGGAGCTAGATTCTAAAATTACTACTGAGTATGGAGTAGGGATGTATTATCCCATGTAATCAGTTAACTGGTGGGGCACAGCAGGCCTGTTGGGCTGGAACAGCCTGGCCAGGCCTGCCACGCCGCAGGCTTTAGGGAAGTGTCTGGTCTGGACTAGTGAACAATCCTAGCAGGCCTACTTGAGTATCTTCATCAATGCTTACCAGATTGGGAGGATACTACACAGGCTGAAAGGCTCTGCAAATTGCTGTCCCCTGCCTAAAGAAGCTCAAACCAAAAGTAAGATGCTGTTAGCCCTTGATTTAAAGCTAAGTGACCCATTAAGAAACAACAAATGGTCTGGTAGCACTTTATAGACTAACAAAACATGTAGATGGTATCATGAGCATTCGTGGGCACAGCCCACTTCTTCAGATGACCGAGTCATGAGTTTGGGATGTATACGCCGGAAATAAATAGGAGAGGGGAAGGGGAGGGGGAAAAAAAAAGGGAGGAGGATGGGAGACAGAGCATCAGTAAGTATCTGAAGATTGGATAGTTAAACCGAAGCAGATAAAAATCAAAGTCAATAGATAGACTCCCATGCCTGGAAGGATACAACACAGAGAGCTGTTTGCACCTTCAATGGTTGTTAAATTGGTAGCGTCCCAACCAACTTCCATCACGATTGAGTCCATTAGCATGTGAATTGAATTTGCGGATGAACTCTAATTCCAATGCTTCCCTGTGGATGTGGCTTATAGAGCTGGTTTGTGACAAGACAGCTACTTGGGAGACCTTTCAAAGTGTGATTTGGAAGGTTTAAGTGCTCTCCAACAGGTTTCTATATGTTTCCTTTGTGTATATCTGATTTGTCTCCATTGATTCTTTCCTGCAGAGATTGTCCAGTTTGTCCAATATATATAGCAGCGGGGCACTGCTGGCATATATCAGATTACTGGATGTGCAGTCAAATGACCTTTTGATTTGGTAACTTATGTTGTTGGCTCCAGTGATGAATTCACCAGCATAGATACGTGGGCAGAGTTGGTATCTTTTTTGGTTGCAAGGCTGGGTTCCTGGAGGCTTATGACGTGGTTGTGCAGCATGGTTACCAGAAAGAATTCGTTTCAGGTTAGGGGGTTGTCTATAAGCAAGAATAGGGTTTTCTCCCAAGGCCTCAGAGTGAGGGATCATTTTCCAAGATGGGCTGTAGCTGGTGTATAATGCGTTGGAGGGGTCTGAGTTGTGGACTACAGGTAACAAGAGGAGTTCTGTTATTTTCTCTTTTGGGTTTGTCTTGAAGTAGTTTGTGTCTGGGTACTTTTTTGGCTCTGTCCATTTGTTTTTTCCACTTCTCCAGGTGGGTATTTCAGTTTTAGGAATGCTCTGTAAAGATCCTGTAAGTGATTATCTCTGTCTGTGGGGTCAGAGCAAATCCAGTTGTATCTTAGGGCTTGGCTGTATACAATAGATTGGGAAATGTGTCTGGGATGGAAACTGGAGGAATGAAGGTAAGTGTAGCAGTCGGTGGGTTTGCAATATACGGTGGTGGAAGTGTGTCCATTATTTAACTGTACAGTAGTGTCCAGGAAGTGGATTTCTCATGTGGACTGGTCCAGGCTAAGATTGATAGTAGGGTGGAAGTTGTTGAAATGGCATGGCACCATAATATGCCAACATCGTTATGGCTGACCTTGAACGTTTCCTCAGGTCTCACTCCCTAACACTCCTACTTTACTAATGCTACAACGATGACATCATCATAGGGATCCACAGAAAAGAGACTCGAATTCCACAAAGATTTCAACAACTTCCACCCCACTGACACTCTAGAATTTAAGTTTACAATAACAAAAAAAGATTAGAAGTTTCTGAATTAATGCCACTTCTGTTACTTATTTACCAATGAGCAAATGGCATGTATCTTTCAAAATCTTCAGAGGGGTAGAGGAGTTAATCTGTAACAGGAAAAACTTTTAAAAAACCTAATAGACTAGTAGCACCTTAAAGACTAACAATACATGTGGATGGTATCATGAATTCCTGTCATCTAAAGAAGAGGGTTGCGCCCACGGAAAGCACATGATACCATCCACATGTTTTGTTAATCTTTAAGGTGCTACTAGTCTATTTGTTGTTTAAGTATCTTTCACTTCTAAGAGAAATGAATCACTTTCAAGTTGACATTCTTTTCCCTACAGAAAGTAATTCATTGATAACTACTCAGTTGTATACTTGTCTTTAGTGTATTTACAGCAAAGGCTCATAAAGCAGTCATTTCTTTTTTAAAGCTACACAGAGTAGGGCAAGACACCGATTAAAATTTGCTGCTGCAAATTATATTTAAGCGGGGGGGGCGGGAATCAGACAAACTATTACATAATAGAAAGTTCTCAACGCAAATCAAAAGTAAAGCAAATTGTAAAATTCAAAGTTGTGATTTACCATTTTGATTTTACAATATAAACTAGTGTTTAGATTTGTTGAAAAGCTTCATAGGGGTAGCCAAGTTAGTCTGTAACAGGAAAAACTTAAACAACTAATAGACTAGTAGCACCTTAAAGGCTAACAAAACATGTTTTGTTAGTCTTTAAGGTGCTGCTAGACTGTTCTAATAAATGGCACTTTTGCTCCACTATTTTAGATCTCTTATGCCACAAAACACCATGTCTGCAAAAAACAGTTGCAAGCCTCCAGCTGGAGCTCTTTAGCATGTTGTGTATTAGTTTAGTAGGATTACCTGTTGTGTTTCCTCCCTCTGGGGCATCTGGCATTGGCCACTGTCGGCAGACAGGATACTGGACTAGATGGACCTTTGGTCTGACCCAGTCTGGCCATTCTTATGTAACTTGTTAAACTTTTGCATTATTTCTTTACTTGTAAAGTATGGTTTACTAAAACTCTGAAATCAAGTAAGTGATCCTGCAGCTATATTTTCCCCTTAAAAATTATAAAATTTGACAATTTCACATTTAAGTTAGGGGGTAAGCCTTGATCGATTCCTACTGCATCTTAAAAGTAGCAGTAGTTGGGCATCAGCACTATAGATCTCAGTCTTTTTAGGCAAGGATCTACAACACGTACTCTTCCCTCCAGGCAATACGAAGAGCTATGCTACAGCCAACTTCCAACAACAGTAAGGCTTTACAATCTTCCTTACACATTTTCATAATCTAGTCCAATACGGAAAGATTCAAATGACATTCCAGTGCAGTTTGTCTCTCAGTTTGCTATGGTGGTTTAGGGGAGACTGTGTATAAGATTCTTCAGTTTGAAGACAATTAGACTTCAGACTTAAGACAAAGTTTGGGGGATCCCTTCTTCCCCCCACAGGACAGACACGGTACAAGAGTTTCTAGAAATATTTAGGATTAAATGGTAATTTTGCCACTTTTTTCTTAACATCGTCTCTCATTGTTCTTAGATCAGACTGAAGCCACAGAATGCCATCAATTAAAATGCCCTCTTAAGTGGCTATTGCATCACATGATCCACAACTAAGCTCCTTTTGAATAAGATGGCAGCTTACTATGCAGTCAGGGACACTGGCTCCATTTGCTAGGGGCAGCTTCTGGCTTCAATCTCATTCAGATGAAAGCCACTTTGAAATTGCAATTCTTTGTGGTATTCCCTGAGACAGAACATTCTTCAGCTTTGTTTCTAGTTTATGGGAATGAAGCAACCATTAGTTAGTCCTAGAAATGTTTCTTCAGTTGTAGCCTACAGCTACAGTTTCACTGTATGGGAAATTTGAACTGGGCATTATTTTTACTGAGATTACAAAACAACTTGATTTCAAACCCTATACAGAATGCAATGTGACTTTCCCCCTGTCCGATTCTTAGTTAGGACACCCAGGGAATAAAAAGAATCCCTGGTTTATTGTGCCCTAACTGCTGCTTCTACTCCAGAGGCCCTCTGTTGAGCAAAGGGGAAACCCAACAAATTGGGCCCCTTGCCAGCTGGCTCTACTTAACCTGTAATCCCCACCTCAGTATTTAACAGTAAAATGAAAAGTGAGGTTGGACAGGAAAAAGGCTGACATTGCATGGAAAGGATTCAACTGTTGGCCCATCAGAAGTAGCCAACTGAGCCCAAATCCTTTTCCATACTGCAAGTATGGAATTTTCCTTCAACACTAATCAAATTTATCTAGTTAAGGAGTCTATTTATAGTACTCTGTTTGTTCCAGGGCAGTTTTCCCTCCTCCAGTTTTGCATTCAAACCATCCCCTGTATGAGACTCTGAACATCTGTTTTTAATAACTGTTCAAGTTACAAAGTTTTTCAAGAAATGCAATAAAATTTTTATCTGACAGTTTCATGCTGTCAGTGAGTTCCTCTTAGTATTAGCAGAAATGTTTATTTAAGAGCTATGACCACAGTAATGCCTGATTCAGCAGCAGCGCAGTCATATGAAACCAAGTATTATACTTTCTAGTGGTATGACTGGTATTTTAGACAAGTATCCTATACATGGATTCTTTTCAGGACAGTGTAGTTTACCAGAGGTGGTTTTTACAGTTTAATTACCCAGGGGTGGGGGGAGGAACTAGTTTAGTCCCAGTTTAAGGCATTTTTCCATCTTAAAAATGGTTTCATTAGTGCACATCACAGTATATTTAGTTTTAGTGACATATATTTGGACATTAACTCAAGGCTGTACAAATAAAGCCATAATGGGTGTAACACTAATATGTAATTATACTATTGACCACCAGCATGTCTATTCGCCAGTTCTGAGAATTAGACACACGGAAGTCAGACATATGACAATGCACACTGTTATAGGTTTGAAGCATTAAGCAATCAGAAGCATACAGAGCTGCAGACCACCAATTCTAGTCCATTTGACCATGCACATTCTGTAGCAAAAGACCAAATCTAATGTGCTGACTAGACCAAACCTAACTCTTGATTCTGAATGGACATATCTAAAGTTTAAAAAGATTTAAAGATTCACTAAAGTTCAGCCTCAGACACTTTCAGTGCTGACAGTGGGATTTTTAACATGCGTTTCCAGGCAAGTTGATTGTTCCAACATGACTCACCGAGAACTGGGGGGTGTTTAACACATCCTTGACTTTTTTTTTTTTTTTTTAATTAAAGCCAAGCTCCAGTGTGATGTAGATTTAGAAAAGCATTTTTTCCATAATTGTCAAACACATTTCAAAGCACTTCGGGGTAGAGGGTAGGGTTTTGTCCAGGTACAAAGAGCCAATGGGACGCATATTGATACATAACCAAATGAGTCTTCATCTTGTTTCATATAATTTTATCTTTTGCACTTTTTCCTGTGTGTCAGGTAAGCTCAACACAACCATACAGTTTGTTTGCTAGTGCCTTGGTTTCTCTTGCCATTGCAGCACAGTACTTTCAGTCTTCCATTTGCCTCCAATGTCCATTGCCGATATAGGAGCCACAGGTTTCCTTTTGTTACACTTGGTGATCAGCGGCTCACTGTACACATTCCTCAAGGCACCTTGTATTAATACAGTCACTTTTCCATGCAACTCTTTGTGTGCTGCCACCCGCTAGCTATCAGTACTTGCATCTGACAGTTCCCCACTACCTGCTTTGTAGCCTAGCCACAGGCAGCTGAATATCAAACCGAAAAAAATCCCCCAACCATAAATCTGCAATTTTCAAGTCTATCTTTTGTTTCACCTCTGCAATTATTTTGTTATAATCATTTGTGGTTGAAAAGCTGATAACTTCCTCCTCCTCTTCTGAGGCCAGCCTGGATTGCTCATTCTTTTGATGTACTTGGCAATGACAACACAGTATTCATCCTCAGAGTCCAATTCTAATACTTGCATATGTTTAGCCAGTCAGTGGTTCTAGTATCTTTGTTCTTCCCATTGCATTCTGCAACATGTTTCTTCACAACCAGCCTTTCCACTCACTTTCTTTGCCATCTTCCATGAAATCTCTCAAAATAGCCATGAATTGATTCAAATTGTCTTCCACTATTGCTACGCTGACCATCCATCACAGATTTCCTGAAGCAGTCCCGATTTCTAGTGTCCTGTCCTGGTGCCCCATGCAGAACTGAAATGTCCTGAAAAATCCCCAGGCTCCAATCGCAAAGCAGCTGCATGCAGCTGATTCTCATCCCCCGGTTGGGGGAAATACAATAGGAGTCAGGGATACTTCCCAGGCTTTCCTTGCTGCTGGGGAATCCAGCCAATAGCAGCAGCGGGAGGTGTGGCCTTTTGGGAGTATGTGAAAGCAAGGAAATGGCTGGGGCAGGGTGCGAAAAAAGTGGCCCATGGCTCAGCTAGGCGGAGGGAGGGAGCCGGGTGGGGGGGTGTAAAAGCAGGGCCTAAAATGAGCTCCCTTGATCTGGAAAAATCCCTCATCTGGGACCAGTGGAGGTCCAACCACTACTCCAAGTCCCTTCCTGCACCCTACCTCCTGGCCAGACACCCTCCCCCAGTCCACTCCTGCACTCTCCCTGTTGGGCAGACACCCTCCCTGCTGGCCAGGCACCCTACCCCCAGTCCATGCCTGCATCCACCACTGCTCCTGCACCTTCCCTCACTCTCTCACACTCCCCCTGGACAGACACCCTACTCCCACTGCTTCTGCACTCTACCTCCCACCCAGACCTTGCAACCTCTCCCCCTTCTGCCCTCCACCTACCTCCCAAATCCTGCACCCCAACCCTGTCCCACTCACTAGCAGCCCTGTCACACAAACTGAACCCCTCATTTTTGTCCCCACCCCAGAACCATAAAATCCACCAGAAAAGTAAGTCTGATCTTTGGGAAGACCTGAACCTCAGTCCTCCCCGTCTCTTCCCTTCACCCCTTGGGGCTGAAATGCCAGAGGGGTCAGGTGTCTCAGTTGGGGGCCACCTCAGTGAGGGTTGGGGGGGAGGGGTTGGGAGGAGTTTTTTTGCTTCTCACTTGTGTGGTCCCCAACTGATTTTTCTGTGGATCAATGACCCCGACCCATAAAAGGTTCCCTTTGTACTGAGATTACAAGACAACCATCTATAAAGAAAACATTGAAATCTTGTGTTTAACATAATTAATATTTTATTTAAAATGAAGTTTGATAAACATGAGAAAGTTAAAATGCTTAATCTGTTTAATAAATTTAAATTAAATTGTTTTCCCTACCTGCAGCACTAGAAAAACTGGTTCAGGCACAATCATGTAATTAACAGTGAGTTTCCATGAGCAAATAGTGGTCCACGGAAAGATTTACATTGATCCAGGTGGTCCACAGGCCAAGAAGGTTGAGAATCACTGAAACAGAGGTACCCCTGACCTCTCCACCTCCTGCCCCCCAGGTTCCCTGCTGCTCCAGAAGAGCCCACGGAGAGATAGCATCTGTTATCACAGTGGTGAAATCACCATGTCACTCCAGTGTGGATGATGGACAAACAAAGAGTCTACCTCATCCAAGCAATTGATGATTAAACAACAACATGTTAAGATGCCACATGAAAACACTTGGTGCATCCTCAGAGAGGCAGCATGTATCCTCTCTCTCCAGAGAGGGTTGTCATGACTTGTGTGTCTGGGTAAACAAGCCCTTTGTGAGCTCTGAAGAGGAGACATGTTTTGACTACCAGCTTCAAGGGATTTGTTCTTCTGTCTTTGGACTGCACATTGTCTAGACCTGGATGGAGTTAGAATAACTCAGAAACGTGGTGTCAAAGCTGACACAAAGTGAAACTTGTGCTAAAGACCCTACATCCAGTGAGAGAAAGTGCTGCTGTCAGAAGTAGTCAATTCAAAGTCTCCAATTTTCTTCAAAGATCACCTCTACCAGGCAGTGGGGCTTTGAATGATTAGTCCCTTATATTTTTGAAGGGTGACTAAAAGTTAACTGGATCTTCTTGGGTAATGTCAACAGATTGCTTTGGCCTCAATCCTAGCTTAAAATTTAAATTGGATCAGGCCCTTTGTAAGCAAGTTGGGAAGTGATCTCATGTAGCAATTATTATTAGGTATAATTTACATAATATAGGCATTGCCATCATGTTATTGACATACACATTTCTCAGTAGCTTTACACATAAAATAGCCCAGCCCCATTGATCTCTATGAGAAATGTACCTTTCAAACAGTGGTGGTGAGAGGTTAGTGACATGGTCTCTTCCACCCTGTAATTGTCATGGTTAGTTCAGCATTGTCATTCTGGCTTGTGGAAACAGAGGACACTTGATAGTTTTGCAATAACTTCAAAAAATGCAGTTGCAGTCCATCTCCTTAGGGATGTAAATTCCCATTAATCAGGTAACTGGTTAATGTTAGTGGCAGCCCCAGTGTGACCTGACTCCCAGCCCCCTCCGGAGCAGCCCTTGTCCACAGCAAGCTGGACTCCCCATGGAGAGAAGCTGCTTGGGACACTGGCGCAGTCCCTGCCTGCAGGGCCCCCCCATGTCACCACAGATAGGGGCTGCTCCAGACAAGAACAACCTCTGTCTACAGTGGAGCTGAAGCAACCCCCTGCCCACAGCAGGTGGGGAGCTGCTCCAGCCCCCTCTGATTACTAGTTAGTTGGATCCAGTAAGCATCATCCGTTAAGAGGACTAAGGAAGTTATCCCATGAAATTGTGAGATAGTTCTGGATGATTCCCAGGTCCTGAATCAAATGGGGCTGCATCTACTCTACAAAGCAATAGGTCTTGGATCCTGGATCTCATCTTGAATCAAGGTTGAATCCCTAGTACTATAGTGTCATGGGACCCTAGGTCTTGAGCCTGGGTTAATGAAATTGCAGTATAGTTGCACGGGTGGCTCCTATAGTGCCCAAATCCATCCCTATTGGTAGAGGACAGTAGGAAGAGTTCTTATGAGGGTCACATGACACCCTTCTGGTCATGTGCCCATCTTAACACCAGAAGTACTACACCCAGGAGTGAGACTTCTTGTGGCAGGTGGGTGGGGCCTAAGGGGTCAAGGGCGTAGCTAATATGTCCCTATTTTTGGTTCAGAACATATGGTCATTGTAACTATTGCTCATATTTAAATATTTTAATTGAGTCATTATGTGACTAGAGTTCAACTGTAGCAGTTGGACTTCAGCCAGCCATATCACAGAACAGACTACTGGAGTAGATAGCTAGACAGTTTCTCTCAAACAAACTGAAGTGCCTGAATCTGGGAATTCCCCTTCTTTGCTTAGCAATAAAAGTTAGCTATTAAAACATGTCATTTTCATTGCTAAACAAAGAAGGGAAATTCCCAGATCGAGCCTTTTCAGCATCTGTTTAAGTTAGCCAAGACAATAGCATACTGCTTTAAGTGGAGGGTCTTTTAATTTTAATTAAAAGAAATAAAATCAGAAAACAGACTATATGAATGCAAAAATTATCATCCAGTTAAATATTTCCATTAGTATATTCCAATAAGCTAGCAAATTAGGGAAAATAATTTTAAGCCAATATTTACCAGTACCCTGCCCTAAACTAGATTTTCCCCAGAAAACTGGCAGCCCTCTTCCATATGATTATATTGGTCAATCACCGATTAAATGTGTAATACATTAGAACTGCTAACTTGATACTTTGCAAGGAGTATTGAGTATGATGTAATAAAAACATGTAGAAGCCAAGCTCTGTAGAGCTCTTGTGCAAGCTTATGAAATGAGCTATTTGAGTGTTTGTAGGATAACCATAGTTCAGGTTATGTTCAATACATCTTACCCTATGCAATGACAGGGCATGAAGTTGCACAAAATGTGCAGCTCTGGCTGAGAGACAGGAATGATTATGAAATCTGCTAGGGTTACTTAAATGGATGAGTACTACAAGGTATCTAGCATACACTGTATGGTGCTAGGGTGCTTGTGTATTTAAGGGAGCATGGGCTGATGACCGGCACCTACAGATGTTAGATGTATCTAGAAGGGAATACTGGAAGACAGCTAAGGTATATGAGACTCAAAGGAGGTGGGAGGTACCCTCACATCCTTCCTCCTCCTTTCAGCTTCCCCGTCTCTGCAAAAAGTAGCAACAGAGGGAGAGGGGAAAGAGGCTGCATGGCAGCTATCAGTGGAGGTAGCATAGCAATCCCAGAACAGCTAAATGTTTAACATCTCAGAAGGTCCATTTTGGTTGATTTTTAAAATCAGGTTTTATGATTTGAGCTATTCAAAACTGAAGTGCCATGCTGTTCTAACTGTAGGCATTGTGCCTCAAAGAGGAGTGTGTAGGGAGGAGAGAAGTCACATGATCATGGGGGGGGCCACTAGGATACACTTAAACTTCTTATTTAAAAACCCCCATAAACAACTAATAGTTCTGCAGCATCACAGAGACTAACAAAACATGTAGGTGGTATGAGCTTTCATGGGCACAACCCACTTCTTCAGATGAATGGAGTTATGAGGTCCAGGGTACCCAAAAAAAGAGGGGGGGGGAGAGAGAAGGGATGGGGTGGGAAAGAAGAAAAAAAATATTGTCAATTAGAATGTCTGTGCTAAATGAGGCTAACAGGTGGCTATAAGTACCCAGAGCTTAGCTTATGTCATTAGGGTGTGGAATTTAGCAGCCCATCCAGGTCAGGTCTTTGTTCAAACCTTGATTACAGGTGTCAAACTTGTCAATGAAACCAAGTTCTGCAGCTTCTCTCTCAAGCTGGTTTTAAAAATTGCTTTGTAATAGTACAGTCACTTTTAGATCCATTAGTGCAGTGTTTCTCAAACTGTGCTCTGCAGAGCCCCAGGGCTCCGTGAGACATCTCCAGGGGCTCCGCGAGGTTGACAAACTGGAAACATCGATAGGTACAACACATACAATCAGTGGCCTGCTAGGGCGCCGCATAAATTTTTATGCATGTAAAGGGTTCCGGAGCCCAAAAAGTTTGAGAACCGCTGCATTAGTGAGTGACTGGGCAAGTTAAAATGTTTTAACAGGTTTCTGTGAGTTACCATTTCAAATATCTGATACTTATACTAATAGCCCACTCTATTAGCCACTCTGTGTTCCCAAATCACAGATATTTGGATTAAGGAGATTCAAGTGTACTACAATCCTTAATTCTGCACTGCTGAGCAGCTGTTAGGTAGTGGCCACTGGTTGGGAACCCAACTCAAAGCAGAGCTCTCACCAGCAGTCGCTCAGAAGTAAGGATGGCACAGTATGGTATTGCCTAGGATTGTTAAAAAGTGTAATTCATTAATTGTGTAGTTGACATGTTTTGCTGACTGCACAATTAATCGATAAGGGATAACACTCAGTCCCAGCTCGTGCTGGGTCCAACTGCCCCTGCTGTGGCTCTGAACTAAAAGTAATTTAGGAGCCAGGTGGGCAGGCAGCCCAGCTGTACCGGTCCTAAGAGCTACCTCTATGGTGGCTCTGCAGGGAAAGTAACTTAGGAGGCGAGTGGGCAGGTGGCCCACTTCAGTCCCAGGAGCTACCCTCGCTGCGCACCCCAGCTCCTAAATTACTATTTTTGCAGAGCCAGAGAGGGGGTAGCTCTCAGAACCCAGTGCAGGCTGGGACTGAGCCATGCTGCTGGCCAGCCCTCTAAAAAGTTTACTGGCAGTAATGCATGTACTCACAATAGCCTTAGCAGATAAGCTTTTGCTTATTGGTTAATTGTTTAATCGTCTACACTAGTATATTCCTAGTATTGCCATGCTTATTTCTGCTAGTGTGGCACTGCCTTCAGAGCAGGGCACCTGTCCAATAGTTGCCACTCTCCTGCACTGCCTTCAGGGCTGGGTATCTGAAGTAAGGAAGGTAATACCACAACATCTCCTAAAATAACTGTGGCCCACTTGCAACTACCTTTTGGGTCAGAACTAGGGTTGCCAGATGGTTTAACCAAAAACACTGACACCCCCCCCCAAAAAAAAGCCACACCGGGGAAAAGATTCTGTTGAGGAAAAAAAAGGGGGGGAGACCAAAGTTGTTTCGGGGGGGGGGGGGGGAAGGACCCCGAGAGTTAAGCAAAAAAAGAAAAAAAAACAAACCACCAACCAGCATGGCCCCTTTAAGAAATGCCTTTGAGGTTTTTTGGCCCTAACAGGCTGCTGCCGGCCAGCTGCCACCTGGTCTTCCTGCTCTGGGCCAGATGGCTCCCCTGCGGAACCAGCTAAGCACCTGGAATTTTCACCTCCTGGCCAGGGAGGGGGGGAAGAGATCAGAAAATGCCAGACTTTTTCGGTGTCCAGTATAGTCTGATTTTTTTTTTTTTTAAACTGGACAGGAGGCGAAAATACTGGACTGTCTAGGTCAATACCAGACACCTGGCAACCCTAGTCAGGACCTGCCCCCCCCCCCATTTGAGAAATGCTGGTCTCCCCCATTAAATCTGTTTAGCAGAGTAAAACCCACACAAAAGATGAGTGGAAAGGGAGAGACCAGATTTCAGCGTATGATGTAGGGATGCAAGCGACTAGTCGACTATCCGATTAGCATAAGCTTACTCGACTAGCCAATAGTGACTTGAGTAGTGGTAGAGGCAGCAGAAGGGGGGGGTGGGGGAGAGCAGGAGCCCATGCTGGGGGGAGCTGGCTTAAAAAGCCGGTTCTCCCCAGCATCAGCTCCAGGGCGCACCTGCCCCCACCACCTATATCAGAGGCAGCAAGGGGGATAGGGAAAGCTGCTACAAAGCAGCCCCTGTCCGCAGGGGTCCTGGCAATGAAAATGCAGCGATGGCAGAAGAGTTAAATGCCTTTTCAGCTTTCACCAACAAGGTTAGCAGTGATCGGATGATTAACAGTGAATGTAAATGGGGTAGTAACTCATTCTTTCCTTATTTTAGCCTTAGATAAGTATTACATGGACAAGTCAGAAATGTTCAAATTAGAAGGGCCTGACAAAATACATTCTAGAATATTAAGGAACTAGCTGAAGAGAACTCCAAGTCATTAGTATCTCTGAGAATTCAAAGAGGACAGGAGAGATCCCAAAGTGCTGAAAAAAGACAAAAATAGTACCTATCTATCACAGAGTAAGGACAACCCAA
Source organism: Pelochelys cantorii (assembly GCA_032595735.1). Classification (NCBI taxonomy): domain Eukaryota; kingdom Metazoa; phylum Chordata; order Testudines; family Trionychidae; genus Pelochelys; species Pelochelys cantorii. Next base: position 28,695,516 of record CM064344.1, on the reverse strand, counting down.
TTATAGACCAGTTTCACAGAAGTGCGTGAAAAGATAATGGAGGAAATAATCTGTAATCACCTACAAAGATAAAGTAACAGTCCACATGGATTTATCAAGAAAAAAATCCTGTTAAGCCAAACTAGAATCCTCCTTTGACAGTATAACAGGCCTTGTGGATCAGCAGGAGATCTCAACCTAAGAAGGCTTTTGATACTGTCTCACATGAAGGTCTCAGCAAGAAGTTATAATCTATACCAGTGATTCTCAATCAGGTAGCTAGAGTCCCCTGCAGGGCCACAAGCAGGTTTCAGTGGGCCCTTTAAGGACCAGCATTAGATTCACTAGAGCCCAGGACAGAAAGCCAAAGCCCCATTTCATGAGACTAAAGCCCAGCCCCAGGTGGTGGGACTCGGGAGGCCTGAAGCAGAAGCCTGAGCAACTTAATATCAGAGCAGCCTATCCTTGTGGGCCCCAGACTTCTGTCCTCTCGTTGCCCCTTACCACTGTCTATGGCTTTTATATGTAGACAACTATTTGTGGCATAGGTAGGCTGTGAAGTTTTTATAGCATTTGGGGAATCTCAAAGAAAAAGGTTGAGAACTTAGAGTGTTGATGAGCCTACTATAAGGTAGATGCAAAATTCATTAGAAAACCATCTGTGTTACCAATGGTTCAGTGTTAAACTGGAAGGACATATGGAGAATGGGATTCCACAGGAACCTGTGCTGGGTCCAGTTTTATTCAATATCCTCAAATAATTTGGATAACAGAAAATACACTTAAGATTTGCAGCCACCAAACTGGGTACGGTTGCAAGTGCTTTCGAAGACTGGATTCAAAATATAGTCTAGACAAATTGGATAAATAGTCTGCAATACGCAGGATAAAATTCAATAAAGGACAAACACAAAGTACACCACTTAGGAGGAATAACCAATTGCACAACATGGGAAATGATGCCTAGGAAGGGGAACTGTGGAAGAGCATCTGGGAGCTATAATGCATCCACATACACACACCCCTCCCCCCACCCACCCTCTCAATGTCATTCTGGGCTGTAGTGATTTCTTCCACTCACTGATAAGGCCACAACAGGACAACAGTATCCAATTCTGAACATTCCACTTTGGGAAACCGGGGAAAATCCAGAGGAGTGTCGCAAAAATGATTAAGGTCTAGAACAGTGGTTTGCAAAAAAAAAAAAAAAAAAAAAAAAAAAAAACACACACACACACACACACACACACACACACACACACAACAGTAAATCGACAGGACAGAGAGCTTTTGCCAGTAGAGTTATTCCTCTCCCCACAAGGATTAATTCCTTTTTGCACTACGGCTCTTGTGCAAAAAGGCAGGTGTGGACACTCTGCAGGGGTTTCTTGCTCAAAAAGAGCCTATCAGAAAAAGCACAGATGCTCTGATGGCCATTCTGTTAATGGCAATCAGAGCTCTCTTGCACAAGAGCATCCATGCAGTGTGGATGCTCACTTGCGCAAAAGCACATTGCTTTTGCGATGTGCTTTTACGCAAGATGTTTTTGCGGAAGATATCTTCCACAAAAAGCTTCTTGAGCACAAACCATGCAGTGTAGACAAAGCCTAAGGGTCACAGTCCAGTACTGATGGGCAGCCTGCATACTCTGCCCAGGGAGAGAGGGCTGCCCCATCCTCTCATCGCAGCAGCTTGGGCCAGGTAAGAAGCGCCTCTCCATGACCACTGCAGCTCCAGAGGGTGCAGCCAGGGGCAGATGTGTCTCCCCCAGGTGGGGCAGATCCAGATTTGTCTGCCCCAATGCTCTTCAGCCAGAGTGAAAAACGCAATCAACTGTACTTTGCCCCTCACCCCCTGATGAAGGGGAACAGCTAGCAGTGTCCCTGTATGAAACAGGGGTGGGGAGCGAGCTTCAGCCTCTTCCCCATTCCCAAAAGGGCACCGGGAGTGGGGGGCGGGGGGAGAAAGCTCAGCCCCTTTCACTTGACTGGCAATTCCATCTCTTTTCTGTATGGTTTTATAAGAAGCAATCCCATTCCAGGCATAACCCATTTTCCTGGCACAGCTAAATCCTTACTTTGTCTTATGTTATAAGGGGAAGCTGTGTACCAAATTTGATGGTCCTTCTTCTTACTGTTTAGAAGGAATTCTTGAACAGACAGACTCGCCCTCAAATATATAGTAGCTCTGACTGGGCCTTTTTGCTTTTGAAGCATGAGGAGGAGAAGTGAAATCTCAAGTGTGTAGATTTCAACACAGTTTCCTTCTTTCAGCAGGTCATCACAAGAGTTGACCTGTGCATACTGCAATACTTAAGGTCCTTCTAAACAGGAAATATATTAATAGGACAAAAATACAAAAGCAGTTTGACAGCAGCAATGCTAACTGCCAGCTATACTCTCTGCAACAGGGCTATCATTGTATCATTGTGCAGTGCAGTTTCCAGTTTATATTCTGAGCTTAACAAAATGGCATCTTTCCAGCACTAGACAAGACAATGGATGATTATTCGGATGATTGAGCACTGTTAAATTTTGTGGCTAGTAGATGCACAAATATAAAACTAGAGACATTTTGATGTTTAAGTCCCAATTTTTTTAAATTTTGGACTCTACACACACTTGCATTTAGAGAATGTAGTTTAGGAAATAAAGTTGATCAATAGTGAGCTTTAATCAGATTCTAGGACAGGGCTAAGCAATAATTCTTGCAGGGCAAGGGGGCACTCCACAAATATTGGTAAGTCATCAAGGGCCAGCTCTGGGCCTCCAGAAGGACCTCAGGTGGAAAGGGTGGGGCTGGAGAGAGAGAGAGAGAGAGAGATTGACATTAATCGTGTGAGTGGAGCACAGACTAGGTGTGTAACAGTGTGTGTATTGGCTGCTGTTGGGCAAGTTTGAGACACCATGCACTGTCTCTAGATCAAGGAAGGTTTTCCTGCTCTGTTGTGTCCCCCCTACTTCACGCTGCAGAGACAGGGATGTCAACACGTAGACGACTATACGATTAACCAATAAGGATTAACTGATAAACCCAGGCTGTCAACTACACACGTTCCTTCTCCCTTGCTGCCTCTGTATCAGAGGCAGCAGGGATGGGTGGGAGCCAGTGCCCCCTCACTACTGCCTCTGATAGAGAGACAGCAGCGCTGATGGTTGGGGGGCAGGCAGGAGTGGATACGTGCGAGAAGCCGGCTTTTAAGCCAGCTCTCTGCACACCAGCTCCACAGACCTGCCTGTCCCCACCTCCCCTGACTCCTACAGAGGCAGCAGGGCAAGCGGGAAGAGCCACAGGCAGGAGCTGGTGCTCCGGGGAGCCAGCTTTAAAGAGGCAGCAGCTGATACAGAGGCAGCAGCACAGGCTGGCAGGGGGCTCCTTGTTGGAATGGGGCCGGAGCTCACTGGCTGCCAGCCCTGCTCCCCAGGGGGCTATTGAATAATAGTCATGTATATGCTAAAATCTGATGCTGTTACATGACTATTCGATTACACGCTAAACATCCCTAGTATATTGAAGGAGGGGAAGAGTATGAGAGCTGACTGCTGGAAAATTTTTAGAAACAGTGCACTGCCTCTTAAGACAGGCTCTCATCTCAGTCACTCTCCATATTTCAGACTGGAGAGTTTCCTTCTCCCTGACCCCTGCTCTAAAGAGATGGGATACAGGGACAAGGGGACATCCTGACTTCAGCACTCCACCCTCCAAAGCTAGCAGGAGAGACCTGGGAGCAGCTCAGCTGGAGTAAGATGGCCGGGGGGGGGGGGGGGGGAAGAGAGGGAGGCAGCTGAACAGACATGGCTGACTGTAAAGTATGCATGCTCTATAAATCAGCTGGCTGGGCTAGATAAAAAAAAGCTAAGCAGGCCACATAAATCCCGCAGGCTATACTTCGCCCACCCCTGTTCTAGGACACGAAACCAGAGTATGACAAGCAGTTCTCCCATCCCACTGAATTTTGAAATGAAGGCTCATTTGCATTAAACTACACGTCTTTAAAAAAAAAAAAAGTTGTTTAATGCTACAGCACAGATTTGCATAGTCCCTCACTTAGGTTCATGAGCAAGATCAGATAC